>OX123196.2:69697182-70382677 GCA_944739405.2 Euclidia mi | reverse complement strand
TTTGGGGCCGGGCAAAAAGCTAAAAAATAATGTCGGCTAATCACAGGAACTAGCAGTCGGATTTTAAAAATGTTTACAATTATTCCAAAAGGCTTTATAAAATTACGCCACAACTTTTAGAGGCCAGACAAAAATAATAAAATGGTCAAACGAGAAGGGGGAGGGTTGGATCAAAGGCAAAAAAAGGCTAAACGAATAGGATACAATATATACGGGTATCGTTTTCGAGATTTTCGGGACGCTGATTAATAATATGAAATTCATTTAGTGGTCCAAGATGGCGGACGGGAAATCAAAGATGGCGGATGAGAAAATTTTAAAAATCAATATGGGTATCGCCTTCGATATTTTAAGGGGTGGGGAATCGAAATACAACATCTATTTCGTGACCAAAGATGGCGGATGGGAAATAATCAAAGATGGCGGATGGGAAAATTAAAAAATAACAATATTGGTATCGTCGGCGATGTTAAAAAGGATGGGGAATCCAAATACAACATCTGTTTCGTGATTCAAGATGGTGGATGGGAAATCAAAGATGGCGGACGGGATTTTTTTTTAAGTCGATATGGGTATCCTCTCCGATATTTTAAGGAATAGGGAATTCAAAAACACCATCCATTTCATGATCAAAGATGTCGAATGGGCTTTTTTTTTAAAATCAATATGGGTATCGTCTCCGATGTTTAAAGGGATGGGGAATCTAAATACAACATCTATTTCGTGATTCAAGATGGCGGATGGGTAAAATTTTAAAAATGAATATGGGTATCGTCTCTGATGATTTAAGGGATGGTGAATCCAAATACAACATCTATTTCGTGATCAAAGATGGCGGATAGGAAATCAAAGATGGCGGACGGGATCTTTTTTAAGGTCGATATGGGTATCGTCTCCGATACTTTAATGAATGGGGAATTCAATATTATATTAAAATCTATGTTTATTTGTTCATCATTTATAGACACTGAAATGATAAGAGATTAAGCGCTAAGTCAATGGTAACTTTGGAAAAGGGGCTTGGAAAAAGGGAATTAAATAAAAACAATTTAATTAAAAAGGCGACACGGAGTTCGCTGGGTCAGCTAGTTTATCTAATATGGCGCCTTGAAACATATAATAAAACAGTAAGAAAAGTATTTTGGTAAATATATTTACAAAAAATAAATTCAGGGAGACTAAGAAACAGTAATGGAGCAAGGATCTAAAGAAAAAATCTCTCTGTATGTATATCTATATAGTTTGTCTGTTTGTACACGCTAATCTCCGAAGTTACTGGACGTATTTAAAATAAACTTCTTTTGTCATATTGCTATTAGGTCTAGGCAACATATAGGCTAAAACTATCACACTATTACATGTACAGACTTGACGTCATAGCAAAAGTTGTTCAGTCTGATGAGCATTTTCTGTTGTCTTATAAAAATCGAAGATATAAAACATCTGATGAGGAACTATAAGAGCCCATCTGCACTATACCATATACATTTTGGCGGTTAAGTAGTAATTGTCCAGTATGATGAGGTTTTCTGTTAGGAGATCAATTATTATAACAAATTCTTCGATCAATCAAAAACCCGAGGAAAGACATAGAATAGTTTTTGTCGCGATAACCGACATCCACGCGGGCGGAGCCGTAGGCGACAGCTAGTATAAGAATAAAACACAAAAAAGTCCTACATATTATGTCTGTATATATTTGATACCATCCAACCGAGGTATTTTATTAAAAAGGTTATAACGTGAAGTTGGTTTTAGAATAACAAATAAAACTATGTTTCTTTTAACCCGATACCCTCTGCATAGCAGTCCGTTGGTATCTCCAGTAGGCTATCGTTGCCTGTTGTTAATTAAACAATGTTTCAACGTCGAATAATAGAAGTCAAATTAGATGATAATGACATTTAAATTAGAAGAATACCAATTGTGAGTCAATTTTACATCTAATCTCATTTCGTTCAAAATATAATTTCCACAGATATGAGAATTAGTATCAGATAGAGCGCATTCGTCCAACTAAGCGTGGCACGTTGACAGCTATGTGTGCGTGACCTTTGGCGACTGGCACTGTACGGACACGCGCGTCTATGTGTGTGAAAAGTTGCCAGATTATGAATAATCTCCCAGTATTTTGCATATAGTTATGTAATATTCTTATATTCATTTGCGGTTTTGAAGAATTTACCATGGATTTAATTAATGCTTTTATAAATACATTTCTTAAATGTAGGTACCGAATTAAGTTTTAACTACTTCGTAAATCTGTATATATAAAATCCTTGCGTTACTGACTGACTGACAGACAAGCTACAGCCGAAACTACTCGGCGCATGAAGCTGAAATTTAGCATGTATGTTTCTTGGGAACCGTAGGGGTGCACCAAGACGGGATTTCTCGAAATTCCCACGGGATCGGGCAAAACGAGAAATAAGAAAATATGTGCGTGCGAAGCCGCTGGCGTCGATTAGTTGAGAAATAAATAGTCTGTATGTACACACGGCACCAAGTCAAGCTAAACAGTTGCTGTACGATTTTGATACTTATTCCCTACGCCATAAGTATGTATGTACACACGGCGCCAAGTCAAGCTAAACAGTTGCTGTACGATTTTGATACTTATTCCCTACGCCATAAGTATGTATGTACACACGGCACCAAGTCAAGCTAAACAGTTGCTGTACGATTTTGATACTTATTCCTTACGCCATAAGTATGTATGTACACACGGCGCCAAGTTAAGCTAAACAGTTGCTGTACGATTTTGATACTTATTCCCTACGCCATAAGTATGTATGTACACACGGCGCCAAGTCAAGCTAAACAGTTGCTGTACGATTTTGATACTTATTCTTTACGCCATAAGAACGGTGCAAAGGACAAAGTGTATAAGCTTGACGAGTAGCAGGGTGTACACGAATATTAGGATATCGTTTGGGGATCGAACTCAAAACAATATAATGTAAGGTATATACTAATGGAAATTGAAATTCTATTACTATATTTATGAGAAAGAAGATATACCTACAATATACTTTTATAATACGGTAATGTATTTTTCATTAACATGACAATCATTATCACATAATCAATTGACAAGTGCATTTTCCCTAATTCAGGCAGAACGGCGTCGACAAAAACTGGCAACACTTACATATTTCTAGCACAAATACGAATTTTATCGAAATTAAATTAGGAAACAGTCAAATTATCAATAGTTACCTGTGAAAAGATATTCCATTTTCCTGTTTTTGTTTTTAGGAACAACTTTTACAGTGTTTAAGAAAACAAGACGGCATTTTGAGAATTTAAAAGTTGAAGTGATCGTGACGCGTGAACTGTACGATGCTTCGTAGCGCACTGAGACGAGTTTGTATTCGCTTTTCAATTTTGTATTTGCTTTAGTGGCCGCACGCAACTGTGCCGCGCGTTCCATCTGACTAATTCTCATATCTGTGATAATTTCAATGTCATATAAAATACGAGAATTGGCCTTCTTATTTACTATATAAGTACCATTTAATAAAAACAGGTATTTCTATTTATATCATCGCACACTGTGCGAAATAATTTGAGATGAATATATATTGTATAATTAAAATATTTTGCAAATGCAATGCATATCAACATAAACATATCATATCATAACATATCATAACAAACCGTGTCCTAAAGTTCTGTACTTGCCTTGTTTTGGGCGCATGGACGTTGAAAAATTGAGGTTGGATGCAGCAAAAATCGACTGGAAACCGTTGACAACGGCCATCACTATCGACGACAAAGTAGACTTGTTCAACAACACGGTTAAGAGGTTATTCGATGTGCATGCTCCCATTAGAAAGGTCAAATTGAAGCGTCCACCTGCACCTTGGATGACAGAGGGTATTCGGATGGCAATGCGACGCAGAGACCGAGCTTTTCGAAAGTATAAAAAGGATCGGTGTGAAGACAATTGGTCTCCCTTCAAGATAGCAAGGAACAGGTGCAATCAGATGGTACGCAACGCTAAACGCCGACATATTCACCAAAACATTACTAATTCATCCCCTGCCAATGTATGGCAGTTTTTAAGATCACTGGGCATAGGTAAACCTCACGGCCAAGTGGTTCTACCGGTGACTATTGGTTTGGATGACATTAATCGTCATTTTTCTACCACTCTCACTTTAGACGACCAAACCAAGTGTCAAACCATGGCCTACTTGGACGGTATACCTCGTCCGAACATTAACTCTTTTTCCTTTTCTCCTTTATCATCTGGTGAGATCAAAAAAACTATCCTATCCATTAAGTCCAAAGCCGTGGGTTGCGATGACATTAGTCGTCGCATGATCACGGTTATCCTTGATCAAATCCTGCCTATAATTACCCATATCCTGAACTTTTCCCTTGACACAGGTAAATTTCCCCACCTAGGGCGTAAAGCCTATGTGCGTCCTTTACCTAAAATTTCCAATCTCACTCTGTTGACAAAGGATCATGGGCATTTTTGTATGAGAGCTGGGCGTAAAACCAACAGAAATAAAATGTGTTGTAATTTACTTTATTGTACTTCTAAATACCCCCTATATACTTGTTAACTCAAATATCGACCGGGTATCACTGCAAAAAAATTCCAAAGATTGGTTAAATAAAACACACATATTTTGTTAAAAACTACTATATATTGATACCTTATATTTCAATATCAATGGTTATCATCAACTATAACATCTAATAAATGTTCTGCGGGTGCAATGAAAGGCTCGTGCCGTCCTAACCCTAAAAACCACAAAACTGAAACTATGTGGGCACAACTTCTTACTGTTCTTCTGCCTGTTAAGCAAGTACAGTAATGCTCAACTATCGCATTTCTACCGATCTGGTCCCTATCGATCAAAATGTAAGTAATATTACATCAGATGGCGCTACTGCCACGTAAACACTGAATTGTAGTTGATAGTCAAAAAAAATCCATTTTAATAAAAATACTGAGTTATTTGAAGTAAAAAGTGTAAGAAAGCGAGTTTAACCACCCAAATAATAACAGTGAGTGTTATCTTCCAAAACCAATAACGATTAGTAACATTTATAACAATTATAATCTACAACCGATTGTGTGTGTGTAAAAATAACAAATACCAAAGAAAACAGTGTAAAACAGTGTGCTACGACCATAAAGTGAACTTATAAGGTACTGTGAGCTATTAACTATATTAAATTGCATAATTGTGTTTATTGAAGTCCTATTACAAACTTTTTCAAACTGTTTCGCGGTTATTTTTCCAAAAATATTCAAATATGACAGCTACATGAGCGCCGTCAGTGGAGAGCGGAAACAACAAATTGAAAAAGACATCTAGCGGCGAATTGCTCAACTACCATAATACATAACTATTGATTACAAGAAATAGTTCCACTATCCTCCATTAGGTGGTACTTCCTGAAGTTATAAATTACTTAGAAAATTTACTATAATTTCTGCAATAGACAATAAACGATAGTACAATGGATAGCGAAAATATTACGATACGAAACAAAGCCAAAAAATACTCATTCAATGAGGAAACCGAAAGTTTATTCTCCTCTAGTCATACTAGCCCAGATAGAAGCTTGCCCGATTTATCTGTATTTCATCACGAAATAACAGAATTGAAAGAGACTATTAAGGAATTGCAATCCCGCCTCAACAGCGCGGATAACGAAGTTCAAAACCTAGTTATGGAAAACTTTAACCTCCAAGAAATAATTAAGAATCAGGAAATTAAAATTAATAACCTGACTTCGATCTGCTCTTCTAGCAAAATTACTACAAAGAAAGCAAATAGGAAAAGTATCGCTATCAGAAGACTTGATTTTGCGGAAAATTATGATTCTCCGAGACTGGAATGTGAACAACATAATGCGACTAAAGAAAACAAGCAAGCCAATATAAACTGCAGTCTAAAGTTACCCGATGTATCACAGGCCTCAAACAAAAATTGCTGTTCTAATGATATGGATATATGCTCCACGACCGCTAAATTGACTCAAGCATCTAAAAATGATTCAAAGAAACGACGCATACTGATCTTTGGTGCTCAGCAATGCACTGGCCTTGCAGCAAAGCTTATTAAATCAAGAGAGCACAACAAATACGAACATTACAACATATACGCCTTCACAAAGCCACACGCGGATACGTCTGAAATATTAAGATGTTGTGAGAATCTGCAAGTCAATGAACACGACAAAATCGTGCTAGGTATAGCTGAAAATGATGCCAACCCTACTAAAGTTTCAATAGAATTATCCGCTTGTCTTAAAAAAATGTATAAAAATACGGTAATTATTTTTAATGTATGTAACAATAAATATCTAAATGTAAAAATGTTGAACAATATGCTCAAATTAACTTGTCAGAACTTCACAAATTGTCACTATTTATATGCCTATCATCCTAAAAACAATAACGATTTTCAAACATGTCGCAAAGTTAATCTGCTCATAGATTCTATAGATTACAATCTTAAATTTATACCAACATATAAAAAACAAATGCAATATATTTCACAGGACACCCATAGTGGAATACCATGCAACCATATGAACCATATCAAGTATAATGCTAAGCAAATAATTAAAAAACAAAAGAGTATATTGGAATACTTTCCTCTAGTTACTAAAGATGAGCAATCTGCAATATCCTTTACAACTAATGAGAACACTACCAACAAGTCATTTTTTCGAAATTAAGGAGAAAGAGGCGATTGGAAAACATAATATTAAAATTTTACACCAAAACATAGCAGGACTTTTATCAAAATTAGATATATTAAAAATAACATTAAAGGAGCTTGGGATTGAAAATAATTACAATATCGATATATTATGTCTCTCAGAGACTTTCGTCAGATCTGGTGATGAATCAAATATACATATAAATGGATACAAACTTGCCGACTTCTACTCTAGAAGTAAACAGAGGCGCGGCGGTGTTTGTATATTGTGCAAAGATCACTTAACACCGAACAAAATACCATGGATTAAAACAATGGCCGCAGAATTTACTTTTGAATGTTGTGGTGTAGAATTTTCACAATATAAACTGATTGTTATTTGTATATATAGAATACCCAATTGTAAACCTAATGTTTTTCTACAGAATTTAGAAATATTATTAAATAAATATCGTTCAAAAACTAAAAAGAAATTAGTGATATTGGGCGATTTTAATATAGATCTTTTAAAAGTTTCAACAGTTCGCAACGAATATCTAAATATTTTAAAGAACTATAATATAAAGACTCACATAAATGAGCCAACTAGGATAAATTCCTGTCTAGATCAAATTCTCAGCAATGAACCCAATGCTATAGGTATTGTTGTACCTTCAGGTCTCTCAGACCACGAGACATGTCAAATATTATCGTTACCGGTAAAATGCTTAGTTCAAGCCAAAAAGCGATGGTGTGTATATAAGCGTGATTACAGCGCTGATAATCTAATAAAATTCTTAAAATCGATTGAACCTCTCTCATGGTCAGACCTTTATATAATTCCAGATGTGAATGAGGCCTTCCAAAATTTTCACGATACATTGTTATTATTTTTTGATCTCTGTTTTCCAATAAATAAAGTAAAAATAAATATTAAGTCCAAAAACCATGCGTGGATTACTAAGGGCTTAAGAATATCATGTGCAAAAAAACGAAAGTTAAGATACTCATATAATAAGGGCATCAGTCAATCTTATAAAAATAAATATAAGACATACAGTAAAGTCTTAAAAAAGTGTATCAGTAATGCTCAAAGGCTAGAAAACATAAAATTACTACAAAATTCAAAAAACATTTGTAGGGATTCTTGGAAAGTCATTAAAAATCAAGAATGTAGGACCTATAATAGTACACAGATCTCTAAATTAAAAATGAATGATGAAGTCATCACGGATCCTAGTGAAATTGCAAATAAATTTAACAATTTTTTTATAGCATTAACAAAAGATAAAGTTTCAACTAACAAAACTCCAAATTTAGTAACAAACCTTATAACATCTATAGAAACCAGTATTTTTTTAACTCCTGTAACTCATGATGAAATATATAAAACTATTATGTCTTTAAAGAATACTAGTTCAGTAGGCTATGATAACATCCCAACAAAGATCCTAAAGCAATCTGCTAGCATTATAACACCCCCTCTGTGTTATGTTATCAACATATCTTTGGCACAAGGCACATTTCCAAATAGACTTAAAATATCAGTAGTCAAACCTATCTTTAAAAAAGGTTGTGACACAGAGCCTAACAATTACAGACCAATAGCTCTAATTCCAGTCTTAGCCAAAATATTTGAAAAAATTATGCACAAGCGCTTATACAACTTTTTTATTAAATATAATGTACTAAATACAGAACAGAATGGTTTCCAAAAAGGTAAATCCACTACCCTAGCAAGTTTTAAATTAGTATGTAAAATATCGGAAAATTTAGACAATAAGATTAATACCCTCGCAATATTCTTTGATATGAGCAAAGCTTTCGACTTTGTTAGCCATGATATATTATTAAAAAAATGTGAATTTTATGGTATTCGTGGTATAGCAAATGAGTGGCTAAGAAGCTATCTTACCGATAGACAACAATATGTAGAGATAAGAAATATCAATAATCAAAACCAAGAAATGGCTTTTAAATCTAATTTAGCCCCTAACACAGTCGGAGTGCCTCAAGGGAGTATTTTAGGACCGCTCCTGTTCTTGATTTATATCAATGATCTCCCTAAAGTAACAAACCATTATTGTACACTCTTCGCGGATGACATATCTTTAGTTATAACACAAAAACCATCTTTAGACATTAATCAATTCAACGACGAAATCAATAACTCTGTAAAAAACATCATCCGTTGGTTAGAAAACAATAATTTGAAAATAAATATAGAAAAAACAAAATATATGCAGTTCTTTAACAAAAAGAAGAAAGAATCAAACTTATCTATTTCGTACAACCATAAACCTTTAGTAGAGTCGGAGTTGGTAACCTTCCTTGGAATGAGCCTTGACAATCAATTATCGTGGAAATCACATATCGATAAAATATGCTCAAAAATTAATAAATATGTTTACGCACTTTGGCGTCTAAATAGAATCGCCAGTCAAAAAATAGCCATTCAGGCATATCACGGTTATGTGGCATCAAATATACGGTATGGTATTCTGTTATGGGGTGGTTCAGTTAATTTCAATAAAATATTCCTAGCACAAAAACAATGCATAAGAGCAATTTGTGATGTAGAACCCTCAACATCTTGCAAACCCCTTTTTAAAAGTTTAAGGTTACTGACTGCATCATCAATATTCATTTTTGAAACCTGTAACTTTGTAAAGAATCACCCAGAATTGTACAAAACTCTTAGGAATCATTGTAACTTTAACACTCGATATCCAACTAAACTAATCTTACCTAATATATGTACCGAACAATACAAAAGAAACTGTTATCCTATGTCTATCAAAATATTTAATAATCTACCAAAAGATCTGAAAGATCTACCTATAAGCATATTTCGTAAAAAATTGTTTAACTGGCTAGTAGACAAGTGTTTCTACAGCACCCAAGAGTACTTTAACAACAAGGATTCGTAGTGGTATTAGATGTAACGTATTTACTATTTATTCCGATGATGTACATAATTAATTAGTAGTTAGTACCTACCTAATAAGGCATAACACTTTGTAAATATGTATGCCAAAGACTACTAGTAAAAAATAAATGAAAAACAACTAGTACTTAGTATGTTCTAATAATGTCATTTTTTTATGTTTATACAATATTATAATAATTGCTGTATGTTATGTAGGTAAATATAATTATGTCTCACATGCCAGAAATGGTGAATATGTGGCTACTAGTTTAACATGTACCCTACTATCTGTATACACCCATATTTTGTGAGCTAATAAATGGTTTTAATGGTTTTTAATGGTCTGTTTGAGAGGTGGATAAACGCCGTTGACCTTGCTCGTACTACTGGTTAGTTATCCACGCACGATTTGCGAGTGTCGGTGACGTAAAAAAATCCTTAGAAAATAATGAGTAAAGTTATATGCAAAAATAAGCTGAAGGTTCCTTGGTGTTCTAATAAATAAGAGGCTGATTCAAATTAAACAATCTTATGATTGATAGATTACGAGAAAAAGGTAATAACTACAAACACAGAGGTTACTTTGCATATTTTATTCGGATATTTAAAATACTTTTTTTAGGATTTGGTACAAAAGAGAAAATGCTTTATATGATGTAGATTAAGACATATTTTTTTAATTTTTTTTTCTATAACAATTACGGAAAAAAACGGTTTTAATTTACCCCTAATAACGCCCAATTCACATATGTCCTCGCCTTAAATCATCTAATGACTCCTCTCTATGTAATTCAATTAAATATAAATAACGACTGACGCGCATTGCCCGGCCTGCCCGCACGCTTGTGTTTTGGTCGGCGCCTGAGTAATAGAGAAGTTAGAAAGGGATGGAATGTAGTAATTCCGTTAGGTTACCAACCAATAGATTAGTTTCATTGGTCTAGCTCTGCACAACATCGTGTCGTGTTATCTCGTTGTATTAGCGATTGTTTTGGATTCTATAAAAAATACGTTTGAACATCACTGAATATCTCTGCTCACCGGTTGTTTGGGTGATTGCCGTCATAGTATAAAATTAAGTAAAGGTCATTAGCTTTCACATAAAATATATTTTAAAGCTGTTGGTTTTACGCCCATTTTGACCGTGACCCTTTCCGGCCTATATCCATACTTCCTTTTGTATCCAAAGTACTTGAGTCGTGCGTTCAGAGACAGTTGTCCGGGTTCGTTTACCATAACAATATCCTTTCTCCACTTCAATCTGGATTCAGACCTGGACATAGTACTCTCTCCGTATTGCTCAAGGTGACTGGCGATGTGAGGGCGGGGGTGGAGGAAACCAAGGTTACACTTTTGATCTTGGTGGACTTCTCAAACGCCTTAAACAACGTCAATCACGACCTCCTTCTTTCAATTCTTTCCTACCTCATGATCTCACCTATGGCACTGGAATGGTTCTCATCTTATCTTCGAGGACGCCAGCAGTCAGTACGGATTGATGAAACCTCATCAATCTGGTGTGACTTGAACTCTGGTGTTCCTCAAGGCGGAATACTTTCTCCTCTTTTGTTCTCATTATTTATTAATCTCCTTACTCATGAACTTAATTGTGCGTACCATCTGTATGCCGATGATCTGCAGCTTTACACACAATCCAAGGCGGAAAATCTACATTCTGCAATAGGAGCAATAAACCAAGATCTTAATGCAATCAAGGATTGGTCGAAACGGTTTGGATTGGCTGTGAATCCTGATAAATGTCAGGCGATTCTAGTTGGCAGTTCCCGTATATTAAACAGGGTTGACCTGCAGGCACTACCAGCCGTCATGTTTGATGGGCAAATTATCCCGTTTAGTTCTAGCGTCAAGGATCTTGGTTTATATATTGACAGCAACCTTGATTGGCACACCCAGGTAGCGAACGTCAGTCGTAAAGTAACTGGTGCCTTACGGTCGCTCTATCGGCTGAAGAACTTTCTGCCGGTCAAGACTAAGACAACGTTAGTACAGACTTTAATATTTCCTATAATCGACTATGGTGATGTGTGCTACCTCGACCTTAATGCAGATCAGCTCAACAAGCTCGACCGCCTTCTCAATAATTGCATTAGATTCGTTTTCAATCTCCGCAAATATGATCATATTACAGAGCACCGATTAAAGTTACGATGGTTACCCATTCGTCAACGGCGTAGCTTACGTACTTTGTGTACTCTCTATTCTTTATTGCACTCCCCACATGCTCCTGCGTATTTAACTCCTCTCTTTCAATTTCTTTGTAATACACATGAGAAAAATCTTCGTTCCTCAAATAACCTTCTTCTCCTGTGTCCTTCTCACACTTCTAGCCTTGTACATTCTTCGTTTAACATTCAATCTATCCTTCTCTGGAATGCTATCCCTCTCGATATCAGGATGTCGGCTAGCCGTTTCACATTTAAAACTAGAGTTCGCCAGACTTTCATAGACGCACAAACTGAATCATCGTAGGATTATCGTCTATTTATTATGTATGTATATAGTTATATTGTATACTAGGTAGATGATGCCCACTGTTACACCCGCGTTAATTAAGGCTACTGCTCCGCTCCCATGGCTCATAGCGTAATGGTATATAACTTATAGCCTTCCTCGATAAATGGGCTATCTAACACTGAAATAATTTTTCAAATCGGACCAGTAGTTACTGAGATTAGCGCGTTCAACCAAACAAACAAACAAACTCTTCAGCTTTATATATTAGTACTAGCTGACCCAGCGAACTCCGTATCGCCTTTTTAAGAGTTTTTATTTAATTCCCTTTTTTCCAATCCCCTTTTCCAAAGTTACCATTGACTTAGCGCTTAATCTCTTATCATTTCAGAGTCTATAAACGATGAATATAGATAGATACATACATAGATTTTTATATAATATTGAATTCCCCATTCCTTAAAATAGCGGAGACGATACCCATATCGACCTAAAAAAAAATCCCGTCAGCAATCTTTGATTTCCTATCCGCCATCTTTGATCACGAAATAGATGTTTTATTTGGATTTACCATCCCTTAAATAATCAGAGACGATTCCCATATTGATTTTAAATTTTTTTCCCATCCGCCATCTTTGATTTCCCATCCGCCATCTTTGATTTTCCATCCGCCATCTTAAATCACAAAATACATGTTGTATTTGGATTCCCCATCCCTTGGCATCAGAGACGATACCCATATTGATTTTTTTTTAAATTCCCATCCGCCATCTTTGATTACGAAATAGATGGTGTTTTTGAATTGCCCATTCCTTAAAATATCGGAGACGATACCCATATCGACTTTAAAAAAATCCCGTCCGCCATCTTTGATTTCCTATCTGACATCTTTGATCACGAAATCGTTGTTGTATTTGGATTCTCCATCCCTTAAATCATCAGAGACGATACCCATATTGATTTTTTAAATTTTCTCATCCACCATCTTTGATTTCCCATCCGCCATCTTGAATCACGAAACAGATGTTGTATTTGGATTCCCCATCCCTTTTAACATCGCAGACGATACCAATATTGATTTTTTAAAATTTTCCCATCCGCTATCTTTGATTTCCCATCCGCCATCTTTGATCACGAAATAGATGTTGTATTTCGATTCCCCACCCCTTTAAAATATCGAAGGCGATACCTATATTGATTTTTAAAATTTTTCCCATCCGCCATCTTTGATTTCCCATCCACCATCTTGAATCACGAAACAGATGTTGTATTTGGATTCCCGATCCCTTTTAACATCGCAGACGATACCAATATTGATTTTTTAAAATTTTCCCATCCGACATCTTTGATTTCCCATCCGCCATCTTTGATCACGAAATAGATGTTGTATTTCGATTCCGCACCCCTTAAAATATCGAAGGCGATACCCATATTGATTTTTAAAAAAAATCCCATCCGCCATCTTTGATTTCCCATCCACCATCTTGAATCACGAAACAGATATTGTATTTAGATTCCCCATCCCTTTTAACATCGCAGACGATACCAATATTGATTTTTAAAAATTTTCCCATCCGCCATCTTTGATTTCCCATCCGCCATCTTTGATCACGAAATAGATGTTGTATTTCGATTCCCCACCCCTTAAAATATTGAAGGCGATACCCATATTGATTTTTAAAATTTTTCCTATCCGCCATCTTTGATTTCCCATCCACCATCTTGAATCACGAAACAGATGTTGTATTTGGATTCCCCATCCCTTTTAACATCGCAGACGATACCAATATTGATTTTTTAAAATTTTCCCATCCGCCATCTTTGATTTCCCATCCGCCATCTTTGATCACGAAATAGATGTTGTATTTCGATTCCCCACCCCTTAAAATATCGAAGGCGATACCCATATTGATTTTTAAAAATTTTCATATCCGCCATCTTTGATTTCCCATCCACCATCTTGAATCACGAAACAGATGTTGTATTTGGATTCCCCATCCCTTTTAACATCGCAGACGATACCAATATTGATTTTTTTAAATTTTCCCATCCGACATCTTTGATTTCCCATCCGCCATCTTTGATCACGAAATAGATGTTGTATTTCGAATCCGCACCACTTAAAATATCGAAGGCGATACCCATATTGATTTAAAAAAAAATTCCCATCCACCATCTTTGATTTCCCATCCACCATCTTGAATCACGAAACAGATGTTGTATTTGGATTCCCCATCCCTTTTAACATCGAAGACGATACCAATATTGATATTTTAAAATTTTCCCATCCGCCATCTTTGATTTCCCATCCGCCATCTTTGATCTCGAAATAGATGTTGTATTTCGATTCCCCACCCATTAAAATATCGAAGGCGATACCCATATTGATTATTAAAATTTTCTCATCCGCCATCTTGATTGCCCGTCCGCCATCTTGGATCACTAAATAAATTTCATATTATTAATCAGCGTCCCGAAAATCTCGAAAACGATACCCATATAGATTGTATCCTATTCGTTTAGCCTTTTATTGCCTTTGACCCAACCCTCCCCCTTCTCGTTTGACCATTTTATCATTTTTGTCTGGCCCCTTAAAGTTGTGGCGTAATTTTATATAGCCTATAGCCTTTCGGAATAATTGGGCTATCATAGGCAATAACAATTTTTAAAATCCGACTGCTAGTTCCTGAGATTAGCCGACATTATGTTTTAGCCTTTTGCCCGGCCCCAAAGGGTCGAAGCGTTATGTTATATAGCCTATAGCCTTCCGGCATTACTGGGCTATCGTATACAAAAAGAATTTTTCAGATCCGGCCGGTAGTTCCTGAGATTAGCGCGTTCAAACAAACAAACAAACAAACAAACAAACTCTTCCGCTTTATTATATTAGTACTAGCTGTCCCGGCGAACTCCGTATCGCCTTTTTAATGTATTGACATTTCATATTAATTTTTAACTCTTTTCCAACTTATTCAGAACAAAGTTACCAAGAACATCAGTGTTTAATCTCTTAATTGATAGGCAAAGTTGTTTTGCCATATAAATTATTTCTAGGGTAGAAAAACTAACTTATTGTAAGGAGATAAGAAGGTGGTATATGAGTGATATGGTTAGATCACTGATCTAGGGATATGATAAAATTACTAATACTATTAAATACTATGGCTATTAAATAATTAAATCAACTGCAAGTCTGACTCGCCCATGAAGGGTTCCGTAGGAGAGGTATCCACTGAACATAGCCATTATCTGCATCGAACATCAAATACCACTACCACTTTTTCACCACCAATAATAACTTTTTTTATATTATTATATTTCCCATCCGCTATCTTTGATCACGAAATAGATGTTGTATTTGGATTCGCCATCCCTTAAAACATCGGAGAAGATACCCATATCGACTTTACAAAAAAATCCCGTCCGCCATCTTTGATTTCCTATCCGCCATCTTTGATCACGAAATGGATGTTGTATTTGGATTCACCATCCCTTTATATATTGGAGACGATACCCATATCGACTTTAAAAAAAATCCCGTCCGCCATCTTTGATTTCCTGTCCGCCATCTTTGATCACGAAATAGATGTTGTATTTGGATTCACCATCCCTTAAATCATCAGAGACGATACCCATATTGATTTTTAAGTTTTTCCCATCAGACATCTTTGATTTCCCATCCGCCATCTTGAATCACGAAATAGATGATGTATTTGGATTCCCCATCCCTTTAAACATCGGAGACGATACCCATATTGATTTAACAAAAAATCCCATCCGCCATCTTTGATCACGAAATAGATGTTGTATTTGGATTCTCCATCCCTTTTAACATCGCAGACGATACCAATATTGATTTTTTTAAATTTTCCCATCCGCCATCTTTGATTGCCCATCCGCCATCTTTGATCACGAAATAGATGTTGTATTTCGATTCCCCACCCCTTAAAATATCGAAGGTGATACCCATATTGAGTTTTAAAATTTTCCCATCCGCCATCTTTGATTTCCCGTCCGCCATCTTGGATCACTAAATAAATTTCATATTATTAATCAGTGTCCCGAAAATGCCGAAAACGATACCCATATAGATTGTATCCTATTCATTTAGCCTTTTTTTGCCTTTGACCCAACCCTCCCCCTTCTCATCTGACCATCTTATTATTTTTGTCTGGCCCCTATAAGTTGTGACGTAATTTTATATAGCCTATAGCCTTTCGGAATAATTGGGCTATCATAGGCAATAACAATTTTTGAAATCCGACTGCTAGTTCCTGAGATTAGCCGACATTCTCTTTTAGCCTTTTTAGCCTTTTGCCCGGCCCCAAAGGGTCAAAGTGTTATGTTATATAGCCTATAGCCTTCCGGAATAACTGGGCTATCGTATACAAAAAGAATTTTTCAGATCCGACCGGTAGTTCCTGAGATTAGCGCGTTCAAACAAACAAACAAACAAACAAATAAACAAACAAACAAACAAACAAACAAACTCTTCCGCTTTATTATATTAGTATATATATGTAAAGTATTTTGTATTATATAGGTATATGTATAATATTATACTTATCTATATACATATATATATGTATATAGATAAGGTATGTAAGTACTATATTAATGTATATATATATATATATATATATATATATATATATATATATATATATATGTATTAATTAGGTTTCTATCTAAGATTCAATGCAAATTTATGAATTGCACCTAGTACTTGTATCTCTGCATCACCCAAAGGTTGACTGGCAGATAATGCCTACGGCATTAAGTCCGCCTCTGTACAATTTATGTGCATTAAGTTTAAATAAATAAATAAACATATTGTATATATTTTTCTTCCTTTTAATTAATTAAGTATTTTCTTTTACCTGACTCTTTTGGTTTTGTATTTAGTGTTATTCGTGGGTTTTCATGCATTATAATAACGCAATAGATGTATGTTTGAAATGTGACAATTATGTAGATGACAATTATAAATTATTCCTATCTTATAATTAAACTGCGCCAAATTATTATAAATAGTCGTTGAGAAACATCATCCTACTAAACAAATAATATCTAGCTTTATTTGATACATTTAAATGCATGTGCATTGAAAATAAATAATTTGAATACTATCATATCATAATCGACGTATTACATAGACGAATGCTGTTCATGTATGGCAAGAAGGATCAAGACCACGCGCCACCGTCACAGTGCGCCGGGTCTCGCATGCGCGGTGCGCGGGCGACCGTGGTACTATAAAAACCTAAACTCGAGCCGCCGCTCGAGGCGTATACGCTCTTAAGTACTTCAGGAGTTTATAAGTATTTAAATAGAGCCTTTATCATGAGGTGGTGCAGAGATAAGAGTGGTTGGTGTATTTAACTATATAAATTTAAATGATTTAAAAGGCCTACCTCTCAGCGGAAGACAATTCAGTGCAGTCATCCCTCCCGCCGACGGCGTATATCTGTCCATCGAACACAGCACATCCGAGGTGTTTGCGTCTCGTAGACATGGGTGCTACGGGCGTCCACTTGTTGGCGCGCGGCTCGTAGCGCTCTACGGAGTTGAGCGGCGCCTGCCCGTCCGACCCGCCTACGGCGTAGAGCGCGCCGCCTAGGACTGCTACGGCGACGCCTAGACGTCGGGTTGTCATTGCTGCCACCTGCCCATGGAAAGAAAGACGTAAGATTTACTAGACTTCGAAAAGGCTCTCGATAGTTTTTAACCCATTAGAGAGATGATTTCTAGAAAATCATATCTTAATACTTCATGTCTAAGGGCCTTATCATACTTAGCGGTTTGGGAGCGGTTGCGGGGCGGAGCGGACGCGCAGCGAATCCGTCGCGAACACGCCGCGGCTGCACAGCGAAGACGCCGCGGCGGTTTTCGTCGCGTGTTTGTAGCAAATTATCGACGTACAGTACATCCAGTAACTAAATGGATTCCGACGAGGAAACACTGCTGTTGCTTTTATTACTCTTACTCGTTGCACGACGCTTTTTACTCGTCGCGCGACGCTTTTACTCGTTGTGCGTCCGCAAGGAATTCGTTGCGCATGCGCGGCGTGTTCGCTGCGAGCCCGTAACGAATTCGTTGCTCGTCCGCTCCGCCCCGCAACCGCTCCCAAACCGCTAGTATGATAAGGCCCTAAGAGATATACATGCCAAAGAACAATGGCAGAATTTGGTCTAGGTTTGTTGTGGCGACCTTAAACTTCATATGAACAAAACAAATAGCTTTTTTTTTCTACGATTTTTAATATTTTCACTTTGTCTCGTTAAAGCTGGAGTATTTTATGATAATCAAAAGCATTCCAATTGATTACGAATACTTTATTATTTTATTGTTGCCATAGACAATGGTGTGACAGGAATAGACGTGAGTGCTATATCCGTATCGATTATTAAATAAGTAATCGATACGATCGACCTTTATAGAGTTGGTTTGGTTTAAAATGCAGTTATTTAATATTTAATCAACATTATATCAATAAGCTAATATGTTTTAAGCAAAGCAACGTTTAAATCAAATAAAAACGTCACAGCATCGTTTTAAAGTTGTATCGATTTCACATAAAATCGATTTTAAATGTGCAGCTCTGCTTTTGTCTTTGGCTGTGACAGTTAGATGCTACAAAATACTTCCGCGTTTTGATGTCAATCTAACGTATGTCATTTGTTAATTCAAACGTACCTACCTACATTGTTTAACTTTCATACTATAACTTTCCTTTTACCTACATTGTTCATTCTTAACTAAAAATTCAAACACCGATATCTTATTTTTCCACCTTTCCCGAGTGAAAATAGAATCATTTATAGACTCTGTTATTTACGCCAAATTTTTTGATATATTTTTTAATACTGTTCGCTTCAATTTAATTTCAGACATTTTGATGTATGGAGATCTGCCATTGTCCTTTCAGCCAAGCAGCTTTTCTGGCTTTGCGTTATGTGTCAGTTAATAACGCAAAACTATTACACAAGTTTTATATTTTTACTACTCGTACTAGTTGAGACTCGCTAGGAGAATGCAACTTGCCGTCCATTACCAATATGTTATGTATTATACAATTATTTATATAAATACAGAAATAAAACTCAACAGATTATTCTATCCACTTATTGGTTGCATGTCCTGTTCCTGACACGGACATGTAAATTATACCAAAGAGTTCGAGTAAAATGTACTTTATTAATTACTATTTTGACGAAAAACAAACAGAGGGTTTAAACAAGTGGCATTAATTGCTAGGTTTGTTCGGTTTTCGTTTCATTCGGTTGCCATCTAGGATGATGTATCTCTATGGATTTGACAAGCAAATAATAATACCGTGACAGACCGAGATAATGACATACAGAAATACATAAGAGTAAAAAAGACAAAGATAGCATTTTTTGTCTTTGTCAGAGTTTTCGTTTTTTTTGTTGGTCACAACTGAATATTGTGACCAACAGACGGTTGAGCTCTCGATAATTTCCGCGAAAAATTGTGTTATTATTGTTATATGATTGTTATTAATTGTAAATGCTTAGTGAAAATATCATTGGTTCAGATTTATTATGGTGGTTTGTTACATTTTAGGCTGTAAAAGACATAGTGAGCGGAAATGTGAGAACATAACCATTTATTCGTAAGTACGATATTTTAGTTATAATATCTATTTATACATGAAAATATTGCTAGAATGATACAAATAGTATATTATTATATAAGGAAACATGTCTAAATTACATCAATAAACCAAAAAAATGCTATTTCATTATCACTGCGATGTTAGTATTACACAATCGAATTCAATAGGTCGTTGAATGTTGAACAAGCTAAAAGTCATCGATACTTTTTAATTTTACAGCGTTAAATATTTTTTAGGGATACCACACAAGCGTTTGGGAAATTACCCAAATTTTGGGTAATTTGCCGTTACTTAGTTTCATATGAAACTAAGATTAATTATTTAATTTGTTTTCCGATTCTTTGTAGTAATGAAATTATTTGTTTATAGATTACCAAAGGACTGCACGATCCGACAATAATTGTGGACACGTACAACAGGAGGAGAAAACTGGGATCCGAATAAATATGCAAGAGTATGCTCTAAACACTTTGAACAAAAGTGTTTCAGGAAAACTCCCCGCAATAGGTACTTTTTTTGGAATCATTCTCGAATGATGAAGAAGAGAAAATAATAAATTTGTATACAAAATTACCTTTGTTCAAAGGACAGTAAAGTTGAGTGTCAAATAATATAATAAAATATATATAACTTCAGCCTCGTGTTTATTTGGCGAGTGAAGCCAGTCCCACCTATTCGACATTTTTGCTATACATAATAATATTAAGTATAAAAATACTTATCGCACACCTTATGGATGGATTTAAACCTCTTTGTAAGGTTAGCTATATTTTTATTTTTTTATTGGTCTGTAAATTATATTATATAGATGTCTGTTACTATATGTTGCAAAAATACCTAAACGGATATTGATGTAACTTCTCGAGTTAGCTCATAAATTCATCGAAATACCAAATTGATTAAAAATTATAGGAGAACGTGGTCTCAGAAGTTTTTGTTTTTTTTTTTTGAAAAAAAAGCACATGAGACCGCGTTCTCCTATAATTTTTCTTTCTCAGATGTCTGGTAAGGTATTCAATTCAGGTTTGATACAATGTTACTTAAAAGTTAATATGTACTTCGTAAAATTGTAGGGTAAACATTTACAACATCTGGTAACACCAACTCGGGATGTACTCTATATCCGTCCTTTACGGGTGTACGCAAATGTCGAGTCTATTTTGATTCTTGGTCTTAGGTTGCCATAGTCGAGATCGACAGCTTATGTCAGTTCTATACATATTTGCCCTTAGCGAACAACGATATCGCTAATGGAATGACACCTGTCTACAAGGCCCGGCCACGACCCAGCCATGTAAATATTTTATATAGTGTGACTCACCTTGGTCCAGCGGTTCTCCTTAGGGTCGTACCGCTCGACATGGTTGAGACACTGCACACCATCTTGTCCTCCCACCGCATATAGTGTGACTCACCTTGGTCCAGCGGTTCTCCTTAGGGTCGTACCGCTCGACATGGTTGAGACACTGCACGCCATCTTGTCCTCCCACCGCATATAGTGTGACTCACCTTGGTCCAGCGGTTCTCCTTAGGGTCGTACCGCTCGACATGGTTGAGACACTGCACGCCATCTTGTCCTCCCACCGCATATAGTGTGACTCACCTTGGTCCAGCGGTTCTCCTTAGGGTCGTACCGCTCGACATGGTTGAGACACTGCACGCCATCTTGTCCTCCCACCGCATATAGTGTGACTCACCTTGGTCCAGCGGTTCTCCTTAGGGTCGTACCGCTCGACATGGTTGAGACACTGCACACCATCTTGTCCTCCCACCGCATATAGTGTGACTCACCTTGGTCCAGCGGTTCTCCTTAGGGTCGTACCGCTCGACATGGTTGAGACACTGCACGCCATCTTGTCCTCCCACCGCATATAGTGTGACTCACCTTGGTCCAGCGGTTCTCCTTAGGGTCGTACCGCTCGACATGGTTGAGACACTGCACGCCATCTTGTCCTCCCACCGCATATAGTGTGACTCACCTTGGTCCAGCGGTTCTCCTTAGGGTCGTACCGCTCGACATGGTTGAGACACTGCACACCATCTTGTCCTCCCACCGCATATAGTGTGACTCACCTTGGTCCAGCGGTTCTCCTTAGGGTCGTACCGCTCGACATGGTTGAGACACTGCACGCCATCTTGTCCTCCCACCGCATATAGTGTGACTCACCTTGGTCCAGCGGTTCTCCTTAGGGTCGTACCGCTCGACATGGTTGAGACACTGCACGCCATCTTGTCCTCCCACCGCATATAGTGTGACTCACCTTGGTCCAGCGGTTCTCCTTAGGGTCGTACCGCTCGACATGGTTGAGACACTGCACGCCATCTTGTCCTCCCACCGCATATAGTGTGACTCACCTTGGTCCAGCGGTTCTCCTTAGGGTCGTACCGCTCGACATGGTTGAGACACTGCACGCCATCTTGTCCTCCCACCGCATATAGTGTGACTCACCTTGGTCCAGCGGTTCTCCTTAGGGTCGTACCGCTCGACATGGTTGAGACACTGCACGCCATCTTGTCCTCCCACCGCATATAGTGTGACTCACCTTGGTCCAGCGGTTCTCCTTAGGGTCGTACCGCTCGACATGGTTGAGACACTGCACGCCATCTTGTCCTCCCACCGCATATAGTGTGACTCACCTTGGTCCAGCGGTTCTCCTTAGGGTCGTACCGCTCGACATGGTTGAGACACTGCACGCCATCTTGTCCTCCCACCGCATATAGTGTGACTCACCTTGGTCCAGCGGTTCTCCTTAGGGTCGTACCGCTCGACATGGTTGAGACACTGCACGCCATCTTGTCCTCCCACCGCATATAGTGTGACTCACCTTGGTCCAGCGGTTCTCCTTAGGGTCGTACCGCTCGACATGGTTGAGACACTGCACGCCATCTTGTCCTCCCACCGCATATAGTGTGACTCACCTTGGTCCAGCGGTTCTCCTTAGGGTCGTACCGCTCGACATGGTTGAGACACTGCACGCCATCTTGTCCTCCCACCGCATATAGTGTGACTCACCTTGGTCCAGCGGTTCTCCTTAGGGTCGTACCGCTCGACATGGTTGAGACACTGCACGCCATCTTGTCCTCCCACCGCATATAGTGTGACTCACCTTGGTCCAGCGGTTCTCCTTAGGGTCGTACCGCTCGACATGGTTGAGACACTGCACGCCATCTTGTCCTCCCACCGCATATAACGCTCCCTCCAGCACGGCCACTCCCACTGACGTGCGGCAAGATGACGTCGGCGCTACTGCACCACACCACTGCGATACAGGGAGAGAAAAAAGATGTCAGACATTAAAAGTATATCTTGTGTCGCAGGAAACTTAGGAAACATTCAATCAACGGTACAAAGTTCATCCAAAGTCGAAACAACAAATTGTGGATTACACAGTGTTGTCTCGTGTAGGATCGAACCTACATCAGTCAGCGCAGCGCTAAACGGCGAGAAAACCGCTTAAACCACGTCATAGAAGCAATCAAATAAAAAAACGGGTTGAATTTCGAAAAAAAATTTGGTTAAGGACATGAACATCTGAAGAGATAATGATTATATGCATATCCATATGCAAGGAAGCAAAAATAGGGATAGGTGGATACGGATATTAAAGAGAAAACAGTAAATAATCGGATGACGGGCGAAGAAAGAGAATTATGGAAGTATTCGACTGCACGGTTGGTGTAGTGGTTTAAGCGCCCGCCTCGCCGCTTGACACTGCACCGAATGTTGTGGATTCGATCCCCAAACGAGGCAACACTTTGTGTGATTCATAAATTGTTGTTTCGAGTCAGGCTGTTCATTGTGTCCGTTAGTTGTATGTTTGTGAAGTTCACCGCAACACAGGATTAAGTCCTACTACGGGAGTAGTCTTTAAAAAAAAAAACGTAATACGCCGACCTCAAATTTAGTGGGACCAGGGCAAGAGAATGACTGTTAAATCTAACATTACTCGAGGGACGTTATCCGCCTATACATTAAATTTATCTTGCTTTCAGATGTCATTGATTCCCAAATAGTATAGGTGCGAGCATAGAACCTTGGGGCATTCCATCGACCAATAGGCATACAATTTTAACCGCTATTTGTAGTTTTGCAGTTTTTATGAATGGCCAGACATAAGGTCAGCGGTTTATTCTGGATATACATTAAGTCTACATAATACACACTCTCCTGACAAAAAATTACATACCGGTAAAAGTCTATTGTCAACCCAGTCGAAAGTCTACGTTACATCGTACAGATTCACTGCAAATTACGTATTTGGTGTGACTTAACCCCTTGTATGCCGGAACGCAGATCTCAACGAGACACAATAGCTTTTTAATTGTGTCTGGTATTCCGGCATACAAGAGGTTAAAGATGCCGTCAGGCTAGTCCACAGAAACTAAGAATGTTTGTTTGTGATGATTAATTGTTGCTAACCAAGCGCAGGTAAGTCAGCCAATCGGATGTTAAAATCGATATTGGTAAATTAACTAAGCGTATGCTGAAAGTAAAAATGGCTTTGAAATGTCTGTATTGTGTTCATGTCATGGAATATTACTTGACAATTTTTAATCAAAAATGTTTTGATCGTTACCTGGTTAGTCTGCGGGTCGTATCTCTCAATGCTGTTGAGGTAGCTCTGTCCGTCGTGCCCTCCCACGGCGTACAGGAGGTCGTGTAGCACGGCCACTCCCACTCCGCAGCGTCGCTTGGACATGGGCGCCACCATCTTCCACTCTGACGTCTGCGGGTCGAAGCGTTCTACTGATGCTATCGCGTCGCCTGAACACCAACCGCCCACGGCGAACAGCACTTCACCTGCGAAAAGAAACGATTCCAATATAATAATATATTTATATTCTATACCCTGTAGCGATAAATAGTCACCAAATCCATGGATAGATCGGATATTGAAACCGACAGTTAGGCAATAAACATACTGCTGCTGCAGTGGATGAAGAAATCCGTTGATGCCACCGGCCGACCACGCGGTTGCCCCGTGTGTCACGGGTCGACGGATTCCTTAGAGAGTAATACGAGATCCGCTTCACCGCCTATCGCAGCGGTCAACGGTACCGTGTGTAAACCGCCTTAATGTAAAGTGGATTGACCGGTATAGAAAGATATTGTAAGAGGGTACTATTTCCCCGGTCGAGCCAGGCTCTACTACCTTTTAACTCTCACTCGTGCCTGTCTCCTTACGCTAAAAATATTAAAGATTTCTCTTCAAGGTTACAGGCACAACTTCTGTTTTACTTTGTATTCAAAGGAATACTATTAAACCGTTCCTCAAACAGCCAAAACTATGAGTACTGTCCTCTTCTGGTAAGCTTTCTAGGCCTCAGTCTAAACTGGAGTGAGTAATGAGATATTCCGCTCATCATCATCGCCCTGGCGTTATCCCGGTTGCATCCAAGACTTTTAATGCCTTGGCGCCCGAGGTCCGCTTACTGGTCTAACCAGATATTACAGAATATCAGCTTTTCCACAGAGCGACTGCCGTCTGACCTCCGCAACCCAAAGGGATAGCGATATTCCATGATTTAGATCAGTATATATCAGTTTATTTGAGGGTACTGACTCCCCGTAGCGACTGTCAAAGATCTTCATGACAGCTGGGACCGACGGTTTAACGTGCTCTCCGAGGAACGGGGCAAGCGATAATTAACAATTTAATACACATTTAACTTGGAAAAGTCATTGGTGTGCGCCGTGGATTCGAACCCGATACCCTATGCATAGCCGTCCGTTGGTATCTCCACTAGGCTATCGCTGCCTCTCCTAGAGATATTCCGCTAGGTAACTAGGCTAAAATGTATGATTAGTGACCTCTTCTCGTAGGTTTCCTAGGTCTGGTCCGGGGCCCCTGCATGAGCGGCCGCTCCTGCGGCAGCAGCAGGTAGTTCTTGGCCTCGTCCAGCAGGTCGCGGCACGCGTCGTCCGACCGGATCAGCAGCTCCGACGACACCGTGCCCACCAGGAACTTGGGGCTCAGCAGCGGGAGACGGACGTGTTGCAGGACCTGCGGAGATGATAATAATAATTGATTACTTTATTGACCTATTCATGATTTTTGATAATTTACAACCAACGACAACACAGCCTACTAGACACCTAATGTTTTCATTTCTACAAACAAAAAATTCTGTCACAGCAGTGAGGTATGCGGGGCAAGGGAGGGCGACAAAAATGCATTCTAATTGGCCGGTTAAAATTTGCGGAACGTCATAATTCATATCTAGTGTTGGGATTGGTCCAAATTGGTCTTATATAAGACGTATAAGTCTCATGTGTTGTCCGAAAGTGTTCGCCTTACGTGCGGCGTCTAATAGGTTGGGTTGTCGTTGTTTACAACACTTTTACAAGTCAAAACCTTGCACAAAAAAAAACGTAAGCAACCCTGGATGCGGACATAAAGTCGCCCGCACCCGCATTTGGCCAGCATGTTGGACTATGGCCTAGTTCTTTTCATAGAAACAAGAGCCCCGTGGCCAGCAGTGGGACTTAATAAACATGGCTGATATTATTTGTATACGCACAAATGCTGTCGTCTTTCGGCCACGCAGGACATGGCAGTATGGCCTTTATCGGAAGACTCCTCGCATGAAAGTGTCATCCAAAGTATTTTTAGCATCGACGCAAAAAGATTAGTATAGGTAATAATTTTGAGAAAAATGTATTGACTGCACGGTTGGCGTAGTGGTTTAAGCGACCGCGTCATCGCTGGTTATATGTTTGTAAAGTACCCCGCGACACAGGATTTGTTTCTTAAAAAATATTATTATTATATTAGGTTTATTCCATCCGTTTTCTATCCCTTTCTATCAGTCACTCAATCATGAATTCCATTCTTGGTTTTCTGGAAGAAATGGCATTTTGCGATGAGACCACCCTTGTAACACTAGTTTTAGGTTTTTTTTTTATTGGCTCACTGTATTCTTGTATCTTTTTGGTTTTCTGGTGTAAGTATATTAAAGAGTTTCTATCTATCTACCTATTTTTTTACTCTACTTCATTCACACAGTTGTTATTTACGTATAGGATGTTCATATTTTTTAATTTCTTTTTTAACATGTACCTGTGCTAAATGCTGCCGTCTCTCTGCCACGTTGTACTTGACCCAGGACATGACGGCCTGGAAAGTCTGCTCCTCGGAGCGAACGTTCAGCTCGTCCGAAGAGACTATGTCGATTAGCTGAGCGGCGGGTAGTAGGAGGAACTCTTCACTTTCCATTACCTGGAACACAAATCATTTGTTTTAACATCATTATCGTCATCGTCCAAGTCTTCTCGTCTTGGATGCCTAGGGTCCGCTTACTGGTCTAACACTGCCGTTTGACTTTACCTATAGGGATAGCGACATGCCATGATTTAGACCAGTGCCAGCTTATTCGTGATAACTAACTCCCCATAACGAATGTCAATGCCCTTCAT
Source organism: Euclidia mi (assembly GCA_944739405.2). NCBI lineage: Eukaryota > Metazoa > Arthropoda > Insecta > Lepidoptera > Erebidae > Euclidia > Euclidia mi. Next base: position 70,355,546 of record OX123196.2, on the reverse strand, counting down.
GACAGCTTGGCACGACGATCTAAGCCACGGAGCTAACGATAATTAACAATTTTTTACGCACAAAACTTTCGAAAAGTCAATGTGCGCCGAGGGCTTGAACTATCATCTAAAGAGTATATCATCTAGAGAGCAAGCAAGCATTGTCGCCAATTGAGCAAGCTATTGATCTTCTCAAGAAATCGCTGCTGAAGCTACCTGTCTTCTTCTATCATCTAAAGAGTGAGCAAGTAAGAACGATCATCACCTCTGGAAAGTTCTGCTGTGTGAACTTATCAGCGATGCGCAGCAGTTCCCGACACGAGTGTGTGTCGGCGAAGGCGCGGATGCCGAGACAGTTGGAGCAGTCCAGCTGGCGCTTGAGGAACTCGCAGCACACATCCTGGATCTCTTGCAGCTGCAGCAGGCACGCCGCGGGGAGTAACGCCTGGAAATTGAAGGGGATTGATTAATATGAGTCATCAGTGGTCTTGGGTCTTGCAGCTGTAGGAGGCACACGGCGGGTAGAAACGCCTGGAAGTAAAGATGGAGGGGACTGATGTAAGTCATTTGGATCAATGACCTGCCTCCTGCAATTGCATAATATACTCTTATATCTCTTGCAACTGCAAGCAACTGCCTCCTGCAGCTGCAGGATGCAGGTGGTTGTTGGTGACGCCTGCAAATTGACGCAAAGGATATAGATTAATCTAAGTGGTGTGGGCTGTGGATTTATGCTCGATACAGCGATACTCTTAACACTCTGCATAGCAGCCTCCTATAAAACGAGGCCCTGACGAGTGTCTGTAGTATTCAGACCCACACACATTAAGCTCGCTGGGACAAAATTATTTCATACTTACTTTTTTTTAATTAAAAAAACCTGTCAAATTGACTTCACGCTGCCTGATCATAAGCTGACAGTGAAGTCCTATTGGGAAGGCTACCATCCCCTAGTGCTGGTTAAGCAATGTGACATGGCGGCCCTCACTTTGACGGCCTTTAGAGATGCTTTTTCACGCCCCGCTTAAAGGATCCAGGATCAAGGGAGGAAGGAAACACTTGAGCTGGCAGTGAGTTCCACATCTTTATGGTACGGCAAAGATAAGATGTACCGAACCTTTTTGTACGTGACGGTATCCTACTTTATCAAAAGCTGCTGTATGATAGATATACCTGCACATTACTCTCTTCCACGACGATGTGCGCCGTGTAACAGAACTCTACGAGCTGTTCCATGGCCTGTTCGTCCACGTCGCGTATGGTGACCTCGGTGGCGCGCGACTCCGCCAGCTCGCCCGTGAACATCGCGCGGAAGTACGGGCTGCATGCTGACAGTATCACCCTGGAAACAAAGACCACCATCATGATTTGTTTTTTTTTTTCTATTGATGCCTATCAAAATGACTCCATGTCGCCTTATCTTAAGCGTAGGTACATGAAATCCCATAGCAAAAGTCATCATGCCAATAAATATTAATAATAATGGCACGATGACCTTCTTTGATGGCCTACGAGAGAAAAGCTTTGTCACGCCCCGCTTGAAGGATCCGGGATCATAGGATTATATTAATGCAGAGTTTTTTTAAGAACATTACAGTGTCACCCTGGGGCTGTCTCCAGAAACAAGTTGCAGAAACAGTCATGTTTATTGGAAGATTTTGGTATAGTGGCGGCAACCAAATTTGCCTACCATTGCTGAAGAGCCAGCGGTTTACCACGCATTTGATGATTAAGAAGTGAAAAGGAAAGAAAACGGAGAGAGGGAAGAGGAGAGAGGAGAGGAAGGGTGAAGAAAATAAAGGGGAAAACAAGAGCAAAGGAATGCCAAGAGAGGGGGTAGAGGAACATACACAGAAAAGAAAGAGGAGAGTTTAATAGTAACCGCCACACAGTGACGACCCTGCAGTTATACAGAAGTATTTGTCTATGAAGATTTCTTTTCTGTATCTTTCCATAAGAAAACCATCATCTTTAACAGCCTTTTTTCAGTCTACTGATGGACATAGTCATCATCAGCCTTTAACAGTCCACTGCTGGACTAGGCCTCTCCTTTGAAAGGAGGAATTGGCCTACTATAACACGCTGACCAAACGGGTTGGTATAGGGTTTGTATCAAGTTTTCCTTCTCTTACAGTGCTGTTCTCTGCATAATATGGTCCCTCTGTCGGCTCTTACGACACCCTTGGGATGATATGGGGTGGTGACATTCCGTATTCTTAATCCGTCACCACACGGACTGATGATGGACAAAGGCTTCTCCTAATTTGCGTCTCAAGTACCTTGAGAGCTAATATGAGTAGAAAGATTTGGCCTACTATATTACGGTGCGTGAACAGATGGGTTGGTGTAGTTTTATGTGGAGTTTGCCGTCTCTTTACAAAGATACTATTTGGTTTGTATATTTTCCTTGGGCCGCATTTTCAAAATTAGATGACATCTTAAAGTCGATAAGTTCCTCAATGTTTGAAGATCCGCCTCTATAACCAGTTTGTTTTGCCCACAATGAACTACGGTGCCGAGACATGGACGTTCACACAAGAGGCGATATACCGAGTGAGAGTCGCACAAAGAGCCATGGAGCGCTCCATGCGTGGTATCCGTCAGATTGACCGAGTTCCCAACATTAAAATTTGGAAACGCACAAAGGTGCGCGACGTGGGAACTCAAATAATAAAGTCAAAATGGAATTGGGCAGGACACCTGGCTAGACGGAGTCATAACAGGTGGAGTAAGGCCACAGACATAGATCTACATAGATAACGCAAATGCATGCACTTCGCGTGTCTGAACTCCGACCAAGCGTCGAGCTTGGTCGCCACTAACTTCAGTCCCCGCGCTTCCGTTTTACCGTTAAGTAAACTTTATTCACATTACGTTGCCGCGTTTGCTTCGGACGTTTGATCTGACGTTGTGTATTAGGAGACGATGAATATCGCAAAGCGATACTGTCGCGCATCGCTTCGACTTCGTGATACAGGCAACGTCACAGTAGGTATTAAAAAGTCGGCACGCTTGGTTTCAATACAAATCGTGATAGTTGCATTATCTATGTAGATCTATATCTGTGAGTAAGGCCGTAACAGAATGGCAACCACGGATGGGGAAAAGAAGTGTCGGCCGTCCCTTAGCAAGATGGGCCGACAATATCGTTGCAATCGGGGGCCGAACCTGGACGGGATTACCACAAGATCGAGGGAAATGGCAAGAACAAAGAGAGGCCTATGTTCAACAGTGGACACAATCGGGCTGTGGATGATGATGATATTTTCCTTAGTCGCCTCTTGCTAACACGGAAATCATGCCTCACAAAATGGTAAGTGGATCACAATTTATTTAAAAGATGGTACAGTGGTGATAATAGTTACCTGAACTTGAACCGAATCAGTAAAACAAATATTTTCAATGACCTGCTGAATTAGATTTGAACTAGTTTAAAACCGAAGTTTCTAGAGATGATGATAAAGACAAATTCATCAGCTTACACCCAATTCCACTGATGGCGTAATGTTCCAATTGGTCGATTGTATAAATCGTGCAATGAATACATTAAACGAATGTTAACCTAAATCGGGTAATTTTGACTTATTGTTTCGTTGACTTGCACCGAAAACAGCATTTTTATTAATCACTTGACATGACCAATTTTTGAACGTTTCTAAAAGTGTTTTAAGTTGTGAAATATATAATAATATCTACCGCTAGTTAACTTGACCATTTTCTAACTATGCTTGAATTACCTATTTTGTTGCTCAACTTTTTTGACCCTCTGTTTTACTTAGTCGAGTTATCATTTTAAACTTTTTCTTTAAAGAGTTTCTGACGATGACTTTTAGCCAGGAACCTGAAGTAATAGTCCGAAGAAAGTCGTTTTGTGGTGAAGCTAATAAGCAAAGGTGTCATCCATAAATTACGTCACACTATTTGCATGATATTTTTACCATACCCCGTCCGTGTCACAGTTGGATGTATAAACGTCATCATTCATCAGAACAGTGCTCACTATCACATCGACACCCGACCCCCCCTAATTTTGTAAAGGCCCAAAAGTAGTAACTTCATCATCTGAGCCAATAATTTTATTACAAATCCCCCTCCCTTTCCCACCTTGTGGATCTCATTCATCATCATCACATTCATCAAACAATGTCAAACTTACGCACCGTAATATAGTGACCCGCAAATATACGTGTGACATATTTTTTTAATGGCTCAAAAGTAGCAGCTTCATCATCTCAGCCATTACCCATCCACTACTAGACACAGGCTTCGCCACATAGACCGGTCTTCAGTTCTTCACCCGCAAATAACGTACCTGTGTGCAAATAGTTTCCTGTTGGCGACGTTGAGCACGACGTCGCACAGTTCGCGGTGGCGGCGCAGAGCGGACAGCTCCCCCAGTATGGCGCGGGGGTGCTTCTCTGACGTGTGCGACAGCCGCGCGCCGCCGCCCGCGCCGCCGCCCCCTCCCCCCGGCGAACCGCCTTCGCCCATCCTGAAAGACAAAGACGATAATATAGTAGCTGCTACGAGTGAGTGAAAGACATTGTCCACCACAAAAGCGTGTATTTTAATAATATTATGAACACCTTAGACACAAATTTAATATAATTAAAGTGCCTATTATAACTTGTTTTTTAATAATAAATACATTGTCAAACAAAAAAGCGTGTCTTTTTAATAATATTTTGAACACCAAACAACCTTATTTGCCTATATATTAATGCATCTATTCAAATGCCTGAGTACAGTAGGTAACGAAAATATTTATAGTCTACTTAATTTCGAGTCCATTTAATCATAACACAGTCCAAGGTCAAGGATACATACATTTGACATAGTTTTAGTGCCTTTTTACGGATTTTTGGAAGTGAATCATTTCACCAGTTGAAAATTAGAAAAATAAACACTAATTCGTAGATAACCTATGATATAACTCTACTATAAACACGATTGTCTATTATATTGATTTATCAACGTCTCAATCAATTAAATGATAACGCCATATTAATATTGACGTCAAAATATTAGCTTGCGATAAACATAATAGATTACATTTAAATATATTTCTGTATCTTCTGTTTTAAGATATAACCAAGTTTAGTATTTTATTTTTATAATTTTTCCTTCATCACAAGCTAACATTGTCACGTTTTATACCCTACCCCTTTAAAAGTAACGTTTGCAACAGCACTCACAACACAGTATTTGAATTATCTTAAGATATGTACAATTTATTTAGTACCACATACGCAACACATACGACGCAATATGGCAGGTTGGTCAATCATTTCAATTATAAGTTCGAATGACTGATAAAAATGAGTTTCCCCCTCGAACTAGACTAATACAAATAAAATCATAAGCCACATTTATTTTTTCTATTTCTTCAGAAATATCTACAAATAATGTTCAAAAGAATATTCGACATTATCATACAAATGCGTTATCGTTATCCAAGACTAGCCTTTCCACAAGGCGACTGTAGTTTTATCGTTACTTGGGATTGTAGATACAAGAAATCTCATCAAAAACACAATTGCGACATGAGAGCCAAAATCAATATTAAGAATCTTTTGCGACTTCATTGACAAAAGAATTGAGATCTTGAAGACTGCTAAGATCTGCTTAGAGAATCCAAAAATATTAGTGTCAAGAAAATGTAATGCAAACTCAAGATTTGAGATTTTAAGTATCAATAAACCCAATCTTAAAGATGCATAGCCTAAACTATCTATATGTATTGACCAGATGCCATAACACGTCTTATTCGTCCCGTACGTAGCGCCACAGAACAGTATCACAAAATAACCTTTTGTTATCGCAATGTAAAGCTTTTAGTACGTGAAGGAATACCTTAGACGGCTCTTACGACAGCCGAGCGAACTGGTGGGGAGTGCCATCGCTACACGTGATCACCCTGCAACATATTGTATAGAAACCAGAATAAGTACAGCCACACCAAGGGAACGTACAACATACAACGTTAAGTAATAAAATTGTAAAAAAAGGCGACTTCAATAGGGTAGTTTCCAGGGTCAAAATAATTACATTTTATTTAGTCCGTATTTTAGATTATAAAAAAATATTGGACACGTATTTTTTATTTTTTCGATTAAATAAAAAATAGCAAAGATATAGCTCATTAAAGTTACGTGTGACGTCATCTAGTGCTAAAAAATGTAGCACGGCGTGACGTTATACGTTACTTTAATGAGCTATATCTTGGTCATTTTTGGTTTAATTTACAAATAAAAAAATACATATCTCTTATTTTTGAATAATCTAAAGGACGGACTTATAAACATTTTTTTGTCAGCTAGCCTATTGTCATTTCTTAGACATGGAAGAAATGGGCAGTCTACCCTTCCACCAAACGTATAATAAGAATAGACAATAAATCCCTTCCAAACAAACGAATCAAATAATTTTTCCACAAATATCAATATGGCTTTTATCATTGCAATATTAATTTATATTCACCCACATATACATTATTGTAGAAATGTTATATCTCTTATATCAAGTAGTAGTTCAATGAATTGTCTGAACTTTTTTAAATCTAACTGTTCCAATAAGTAATCAGTACCTATTTAATTATTATTAATCATTAGACGCAAAAAGGGTTACTTTTTGCAAGTTCAGCAGCGTTAAAATATTATACAGAAGATAAAGTTATACAAATTCACGTGTTTGTTAGAAAACGTTAACAAGAGCCGAAAACGTACTTTTACACTAAATAGTACATAATAAACAAATCATGTGAGAAGTGTAGACGTAGTCGTCTATATCCATAAAATTGGCCAAGTGCGAGTCTGACTCGGGCACGAAGGATTCCATATAAATAAAAGAAAATCACGTTTGTTGTAAGTATACATAAATATATTTAAGTTACTTTCTGTTTATTAAGATCGAGAAAAAAATTGCTTAAAAATTACGTTTGTTATATGGAAGCCCCTTAATATTTACGTTATTTTTAGTTAGTTATTTATTTTGGAGGATTATATACAACTACATATTCTGTAAAATTTTTAAGCGTCTACCTGTTACCAAAAATACACGTTTTTTTGTAACACGTATACACAATTTTAGTTTTAGTATTTGTTATAGCGGCAACGGATATACATAATTTGTGCAAATGTTAGCTTTCTATAGATATCACGGTTTATAGAATACAGTTTGGTGACAGATATACAGACAGACAGACAGACAGCGGAGGCTTATTACCTAATAGCGTCCCGTTTTTTACCTTTTAGGTACGGAACCCTAAAAATAACTTACTTCGGCATATGGCCCCTTACGGCCGGATTCAATATTCGATCTATCAATGGATATGTCGATTAAAGATACATATTTGACATATATATTGGTGCTTAAGACAATACGTATACATAATACGTATCTCTGGTAGCCATATCTGTGGATAGATCGTATATTGAAACCGGCCGATACTCTAACAGCATCATTCATCCTCCTAGCGTGATCCCAGTTTCAATCTGGGGTCTGCTTACTAGTCTAACTGGATTTGGCTGAATATTAGCTTTTCCACATAGCGACTGCCTGTCTGACCTCCGCAACCCGAAGGGATAGCGATATTCCCATGGTTTAGACTAGTGTCAGTTTATTTAGAGGTACTGACGAACTCTAACGACTGTTAAAGAATTTCATGACAACCAGGACCGTCGCCTTAACGTGCTCTCCGAGACACGGGACAAGCGATAATGAACAATTTAATACGTACATAACTCCGAAAAGTCATTGGTGCGCGCCGTGGATTCGAACCCGATACCCTCTGCACGGTAGACTGTTGGTATCTCCACTAGGCTATCGCTATCCAGCCAATACTCTAACAGCATTACTTTTAAATAAACTAGACTTAAAAAAACACACTTCAATATCTTTGCAGCGTATCGCGAATGCGTCTGTGTGCGAAAAGATCATGGGCGCACAGACGCACTAGTTACTATGCGAGTCAATTCTGACGAAACTTCATTCCGACTAGTTCTGACGAATTCGTTCGTAAAAGAAACACTTATTTTTATAAGCGTGTTGACACTTGCAAACAAAAGAATTAAAAAATATATATTTTTGTACGACCTGCGTCTGTATTTGCTTTATTTTTGGATATTCGCCATAGACAACGTACAAAAGTTAATGACTCTAGTGTATGAAATAAAGTCCAGCAATTTATTTACGGCTGGTACTAATATTTGATCTATCCACGGATTTGGCTACTAAAGATACATTATTTGACATAAGTTCATACAAAATATTTACTGCCGCCGTGGTCCAGTGGATAGCGTATGCGACTGCTGTGCGGAGGTCCCGGGTTCGATTCCCTGGTCGGGCAAAAGTGTTACTGGGTTTTTCCGAATTCTCAGTAGCAGCACGAGGTCTGGTGATGTGCCGCCCGCTATTAGGTGGGACCTGAAAATTCATGGCGAAATGTGGGTCTAATATTACACCTCTGCCTACCCCTTCGGGGATAAAGGCCTATAAAAAATATCTGATCAAATGGATGGAAATCAAATAACTGGATAGATCAAATAATGGGACTGGCCGTTATAACATTTGAAAGTCTCCTACGTCGCGTCTTTTACTAAATAAATATTTGACAAGCTCGGTTTTTCACCAAATAACTTCATTAAACGACTTGAGAAAATAAAATTTTACTAATTTTATACATATTTGCTGCGCGGAAACGTTCTGACTGATCAATATGTCAGAAAACGCACACAGTGTAGATACCTTGTTCTCCCCCCCGTGGGATCTCCACCTTGTCGTGGTGGAGGGGCTCAGTAACCGTGGTTAGGTACCCACGGTGAAGCTAAGCGAGATCCCAGGATTGGACGCTCCGCGTGGGCTTTACGGAGGCCTGCGCAGGATGCGTCCAGTGGTGCGGGTGCGAGGGACAGTTCTTCTGTCCCTCGCAGTCAGGCGCGGTCGCAGGAGGAGAGGCGTGTCGGTGTTGCGTTGCCGCGCGCCCTATTTCCCGCGACCAAATGGGGGCGCACCATTGCTGCGTCGCGGTGGGGCCGCAGAGGAAGAGGAGATGCGGTGTTGCGTTACCGTCCTCCCTATCCTCTGCGGCCTACATGAGGATTTTCCAAACCGAAACAAAAAAAAAGAAATACTTCGTTCTAGAGAGAATATCGGACATACCTACTGCATAGTAATCGTAGCCTTTTTAGAGCTACCTCCGTACGCACAGCTGTCATGCCATAGTCCATAATAAAGGAACTCATTGATCTGCACAAGACCGAACGGCACTATGCAAGACTGGCACAAGTAGAGCACTAGACGCGAACTACGGTTGTAAAGAACAGCAAGCGCCGCGCGGAAGATTTGTGAACTACGCGCGAGTAACGCGCATACGGCGCACTCGTAAGATATGGATGCACCCTAATGAAATGCATTGAAAAACACACTTAGCTTTATGCATTCCTCAATCGAACCGATTGATAAATTATCTTTGCATATGCTAATAAGGACGTATGTGATATGATAAGAATCGTAATTAGAACGTAATGAAATTATATAAGTGGAACCTATATTTTTTAAATTAATAGGGAATATTCGTGTGATTCAGATATAAGCAAATTATATTTTAAGACATTATTTATCGGTAAAGAAAGACACCTCTAACATTATATTATATTACACTCTAAAATCGCGAATATTAATTAATAAAAGGTGAAAATTTACACGCGAAATTTAAAATGTCGAAACGCAACGCTATTGCCTAGACACCAACGTGACGACACGGTTCGCAGAGGATATGTCAAAACAGTACCAGACATTTGACAGAGTTGACAGTGACAGTTAACAACTCAAACGTTGAGAATGCTGACGTCACCATAAAGCGCGCTAAAATGGGGGTGTTTAAACCAGCGTTATATCATTGCCATTTTCAACATTTAATTTAAAATAAATGTTAACTTCTCCAAGAGTAATATTTTTTTACGGTATCATATTAACATAAATAAACGATAGCAACAATAAAAAAATCTTGCATATTCCCCATTTGGACACGAATATGCTAGCACCAAAACTACTTATATATTATTAAAAGACGTTAAAGTAACACTAGCTTTTGCACTGACGCGTAAGGGTTGAGCTACACCTATCAGCACCGCATCGCACTTTTATACGCTACAGCACGCCGCGGAATCGAAAAGGCGATCGTGTTCCGTCTCTCTTTCTCGCTCTAGTAAATGACGGTCCTAAGTGACAGAAAAGGATAGAAGCATATAAAAGTGCGATGCGGTGCTGATAGGTGTAGCTCAACCCTAAAAGAAGAATAAAATCTATTGTAATCTCATTACGAAATTATTTCAAAGAAAACCTTTATGGAAGAGTAAGATTATTTCTTTCAACAGTTGATTGACCCAATTATTGAGTAAATCAACGCTATGTGAAACCGAAGACTATAATGTTATCTAATGATTAATGTTTATATATCTTTGTCCTATATGTTTACACAATATAACGGTGCGTTTGTACATAAATGTCTATAACGGTAAGCACAAAGTTGCGATAGCACAGAAAATACTACATACACTCACGACTGCTGCCCGTCGGGGTAGGCAGAGACAGCAGAACGCCACTTGCTTTCTATCCTCACAAACATCAAGATAGTGTAATGGTTAAACGGCCGCAGTATCCCCTAACATTGTACCGAGACTCGAGATTTGTGGTTCGATTTCCACACGGATCAATACTGTGAAATCCCAAATTCTTGTTTCGAGTCTAGGTGTTCTTGTGTCCGTTGGTTGACATGGTTGAATTATCAGGAGTGATGTTTTAAAAGTCGAAAATTAATAAACGACTATTTCGTGTGAGTAGCGGGTTTCCAACCGCCTATGTTACATACAAAATAATTTTGCGGGTCTTAATCGCGTTAACTTAACTTATTTAAGGTATAAATACCTATTTGTTTCATTTGTTTGTATGATGTATACAAATTGCGAAAGTTTAAAATCGCCTATGTTTCACAATACGACGATACAAAATAGACGATAAAAATGTTTAAACATTAAAATGTCTTGTAATTATGTATTTATTTGCTATGAGAAGGTATAGGGCCTGGTCACGACCTACAGCTGCGGGCGGCAGCGGCGAGCGTTTTCAATGTACATGGCGCGTTTACTGTGACGCGGCGCGCGGCAGCCTCAGGGCCTGTTCACGAGATCGGTCTAAGCGGCGAGCGGCGCGGCAGGGGCGATGTGCATGGCGCGTTTATTCTCGCGGCGCGCGGCTGCAATGGAGTAACGCGCGCTATGTACATCGAAAACGCTCGGCGCTGCCGCCCGCCGCTGTAGGTTGTGACAGGGCCGTCAGAGTAAACGCACCATGTACATCGCCCCTGCCGCGCCGCTCGCCGCTTAGACCGATCTCGTGACCAGTCCCTTATGCCACACTCTACCACGCTAAACGGGTTAGCAAGCGATGAATGGCCTATGCCACACTTGACGGAAATTCCGTCGTGGATCTTCCGTTAGGGCGGTTTTAGATTAGCGTATTTTTCTGCGCGTATACGGTCGTTTCAGCATACGCGCGATACATTACGCACTTCAAAAAACTGGACTCGCGTAAACGGGCATATTTCGGGGTGTTCATTCGAAACGGTAGTGACATCGTGTCAATGTCAACATGGATTCTGAGTATTCTGACGGCTCGCGCTTATACGAGTTAAGAAGCGCGTCAACGCTCATACGAGTTGCGCGTGTGCCAAAGGGCGGGCCTATACGCGCCTACACACATCCAAAAACGATCTTATACGCGAGTATAAAACGCTAATCTGAAACCGCCCGCACGCCCTTACGGTAAACGCTGAGAGCAATCGGAACGACGGATCATCCGCATAGTGTGCGTGGTATTGGTTATTTATATCCAATAACTTGTATACGCGTTCCGCCGTTGAAGATCCGCGACGGAATTTCCGTCAAATGTGGCGAAGCCTTATAAATTCGAAAAGTCAGCGGTACGCCCCGCGGAATTGAACCCAAAAACCCTCGGCGTAGCAGACTATCAGTCTTTCTCTCCACTAGGCTAACTAGGAAACTTGCTTAGGTACTAAAATTTGTTTTGAATATTTACTTATACATGGATTTGGCTTCTATAGATAGATATTTGACATATTTTGTATGGAGACTGTTTAATCTTATCTTATAATTATAACAATATATAAATTATAAAGCTGAAGAGTTTGTTTGTTTGTTTGGTTGAACGCGCTAATCTCAGGAACTACCGGTCCGATTTGAAAAATTCTTTCGGTGTAAGATAGCCCATTTATCGAGGAAGGCTATAGGCTATATAACATCACGCTTTGATATACGGGAGCGGAGCAGTAGCCTTAAATAACGCGGGTGTAACCGCGGGCTCATCTAGTACGTTTTACTGTTTGTTTGTTTGGTTGAACATCTCAGGAACTACCAGTCCGATTTGAAAAATTCTTTCAGTGTTATATCTACTAGTCGACCAAGCCAACTAGACGAATGTCAACGTGACAAAATTCAACATAATTCAATAATTATAATCCAGAAATTCCTAGTACCGATTTCAGGCGCATTGTACGTTCACACGCCGCGTTCGCACGTTACGATAAATAATTTCTGGATTATAATTGTTGAATTATGTTGAATTTTGTCACGTTGACATTCGTCTAGTTGGCTTGGTCGACTAGTAACACTGAATATTTATCCATTCATGGATAAATGCATAAATGACTTATCGATCATTTATCGAGGAAGGCTATACGCTTTATAACATCACGCTATGAGCCACGGGAGCGGAGCAGTAGCCTTAAATAACGCGGGTGTAACCGCGTGTATCATCTAGTGTCAAATAAAATGTACCTATCCCTAGTATCCAAATTGAAGGATATGGAATATTGGGATGAGCTATACTCAATTGAAAACAGACCTCATCAAGAAAATGAAAAGTATAGAATAAGATTAACATCCAATTTGAATCCATACATACTCTCATAGGGTGCATAGGGTTCCCACCAAGAACTTAGGGTCCCAAGCCAACGTCACCTGCAAGTGGTGCACCTGCCGATCAACGGACGAGGCTCTGGCAAACATAATATCCCGATAAGCGGCAATAGGCTCGCCAGTCGCCACCTATTACGTGGGATCAAAACACTGGCGAAAAGTGGGCGTTTAATATGCCTCTGCCTACCCCTTCGTGGAAACAGGCGTGAGTCTATGTATGTATGTATGTACATAATCTTTGTTACTACTTTCTACATACCATCAGTAATTGATAAATATTCAGCACCTACTTTCCCAGGGTGTCGTAAGATACGTTCTTGTAAACCATAAAACACGTGGAACATTACATAACATAGACCGTGAAGAAATATGCAACCATAACATGGTATTGAACATTCTTTTGGTATAAAGTGTTATAATAATAACTAGAGGACGCCAGCAGCTACGCCAGCATTTTTTTTTAATTTGCCCCTTTTGCTCGATCCTGTGAGAATTTCAGTGCACCCCTACGGTCCCCAAGGAACATACATGCCAAATTTCAGCTTCCTGCGCCCAATAGTTTCGTATGTAGCGTGTCTGTCAGTCAGTCAGTAACGCAGGGATTTTATATATAGATATTGATAATTATTATTATGAACCATTTACACGAAGAAGACATAATTAGGTATGTTATGCTGTCCTTGCCTTGCACATAACATAACTTCACGCCTTTTATCCCCGAAGCGGTAGGCAGAGGTGTCTTACACACCCACACTTCGCCAGTTATGTTTCGGGTCCCAATATAATAGAGGGCGAGCCTATTGCCATCTACCGGGCACATCATTAAGCGAGCGATAAATAATTTATAATGCACATATACGAGGGGAGTTCAATGTATTCTCGGTATCGAGGTGATATACTAATGATAAGGGTAATTTAATTATCTCATTAGTTAATGACACTCTTTGAGGGTATAAATACAAAATTTCATTTAATTGCTACCATTAGTATTCAATATATCATTGCGAAAAAACAACTATGATGACTGATTCGACAATGATGAAAAAAATCGAGCATCGTGCAGTGATAAAATTTCTCACAAAGCAAGGAAAATCTCAAAAAATTATCCATGAAGAAATGGTGGCTGTTTACCAAGATTCTGCGCCTTCATTATCTACAATTCAGAAGTGGTCAAGTGAATTCAAACGGGGTAGAGAGAGCATTGAAGACGACCCCCGCGCTGGTGGGCCAATTTGTGCCGCTACTGAAGAAAACGTCAAATTAGTCGAAAAACTTGTACTTGAAGATGCCCGTGTAAGAGTGAAAACATTAGCAGAAATGACTAAGCTATCCGTGGGTACCATTCACAAAATCCTTCATGAGCGCCTGAATTTGTTAAAGGTCAGTGCAAGATGGCAGCCGCGAATGCTCACCGCGCTACAGAAACAAGTGCGAGTTGACTGTTGTAAGGAGTTTTTGGATCTCTGTGATGAAAATCCGCAAAGTATTTTCGATCGGATTGTTACTGGTGATGAAACGTGGGTTCATCACTATGACCCTGAGAGCAAGCAAGAGTCTATGCAGTGCCACAAAAAAGGATCAGACCCGCCGAAGAAGTTCAAAGTCACTCCGTCCGCAGGAAAGCTCATGGCCACGGTCTTTTGGGATTCTAAGGGAATCTTGCTAATCGAGTACACAAAAAAAGGTCAAAGTATTACTGCTGCATCATACGCAACCACCCTGCGTAATTTAAAGGAGGCAATTAAAGAAAAAAGACGTGGAAAGTTAACCGCAGGTGTGTTGCTGCTTCACGACAACGCGCCGGTTCACAAGGCGCGCCTTGCCCAGGCTGCTGTGCGGGAGTACGGATTTTAAGAAATCAATCATCCACCCTACAGTCCGGACCTGGCCCCTAGTGATTATTATCTATTCCCTAATCTTAAAAAAGACCTTCGTGGAAAGCATTTTTCGGACGATGAGGAGTTGAAGGGAGCAATAAACGAACATTTTTCGGGCCATGAAGAAAAATATTTTTCAGAGGGAATTGAAAAGTTACTTTCACGAACAAATAAAAATGTATTAAGATGTTAGGGGAGTATATTGAAAATAAAATTTATTCTGAATTTTCCGCCTTTTCCTTCATACCTATACCGAGAATACATTGAACTCCCCTCGTAACTTCGAAAAGTCAGAGGTGTGTGCCCGGGGTACCTTGGGATCGAACGCGAGACCATCATCTCAGCAGTCCGTTACGTACACTACTGGGCTATTATTAGGCCTTGCAAGAAGGTAAAAACAGAGACAGATTGTAACTTTTCTTGCAATACTTCGGGGAAATAACCGTGCCGTTATTAAATCCACTAAAAGAGTAAGCAGCTGTATGCTTGTCTGTCTGTAAGCTACCAAGAATACCACATCAATCTTATACTAATATATAAAGCTGAAGAGTTTGTTTGTTTGTTTGTTTGGTTGATCGCGCTAATCTCAGGAACTACTGGTCCGATTTGAAAAATTCTTTCAGTGTTAGATAGCCCATTTATCGAGGAAGGCTATAACATCACGCTATGAGCCACGGGTACGGAGCAGTAGTGATAAATAACGCGGGTGTAACCGCGGGCATCCTCTAGTCAACTCTAGTGCAATATATCCCAGAACATTCTATACATTCTATACATATAAATAAAATTGGAGTGTCTGTTTGTATTATTAAAATAACCGTTTTTTACTAAATGCATATGGATGTATTCACGGTACATATACCGAAATGACATTTTTTTTTTTTTTTGTCTGTCTGTTTGTTCGCTAATCTCTGGAACGGCAGGACCGATTTTGACGGGACGTTCACTGGCGGATAGCTGATGTACCAAGGAGTAACTTAGACTATAAATTAACTGGGTACGCGAAGTAGTTCCCTCAAGCTGAAGACTAGACTACTGGTCAGATTTGAATAATTATTTTTGTGTTGTATAGCCCATTTATCGCAGACGGCTATAGGCCATATAACATCGCGCTATGAGCCACGGCTACAGAGCAGTAGTGATAAATAACGTAACGTAAACACGAACTCCGCTATCAAAACATAACCGCAATTTCACAGCAGCAAAGAGACAACGACGATTAATTAGAGCAGAACGTCATAATTATACGTAAAATTACAATAACGTAACATATGTAATTGTAAATCATTAATTCATTCATTTGTGGCCAACTCTGGTGCCGAAGTTTAAAGACCGCCCGAAGGCCACCTACGCGGGTTAAAAAGTTTCTTGTCTTGAGACCAAGACCTGGACCATTGGCTATAAATACTCTCTGAAGCACGTTAGTCTTCAGATACATAAATTACGCAAGTGGTCGCCCATCCAACTAGTGACCTTGGTAAACGATGCTTAACTTCACCCTCTCCTTAGAATTAGCACACGGATGTAAATCCCACAAAGTGCTCACCCATTCAAGTAATGACCTTAGTAAACGTAGTTTAACTTCGCCCACTCTGAAGCACAGTAGCACGATACAAACGCCACAAAGCGGTCACCCATCCAAGTAATAAACTTAGTAAACGTTGCATAACTTCGCCCTCTCAGAAGCACGATAACACTTGGCTACAAACGCCACAAAGGGGTCACGCATCCAAGTAATGTTCTTGGTGAATGTTGCTTAACTTTGCAATCTCTTAGGGACCGTAGTACTCGGATACATAAGCCACAAAGCGGTCACCCATCCAAGTAATGACCTTGGCGAACGTTGCTTAACTCCGCCGGCTTGTCACGCTACGTACGTAAGTGTGTATGTGTGTAAGTGAGACGGTACTCATTGACCGGGCGGCCCGTGACCCAGATGCGCCACTATTTACGTCCGTGAAATTATGTGGGTCACTGCCTACAACGTAACACTACCTATTTATACGGCAGACAGGCAGGTTCGTCTCGAGGCTTTTATTGTATTGTACTGTTTGATGCAGATGAGGTAGGCTCAAAGTAATATATTATGTTTGCTTTGATACTATGATTTTTCTGCTTGGTTTTATCTCATCATCATCTAAGTCTAAAGGTGTCATCTGTTGGCCATAGGTAGGTCTGTTCAAAGACTAAGGCCACAGAAATAGATAGTAATAGAACGGTGAATGTCACGTCATCGCGTACATTTCGCGCGTGCCACATTTTAGCAAGCCCCGCCCACAGTGACGTATAGATAGTGAGGGGACACTAAGGAATTATTATCGATGTGAGAGCTATGGAAAATGAAATTATGTTATTGTTTATATATAATGTTTTATTATGAATAGTTTGGTTATAGTATACTGTTATAAAAATGAAACGTATTTATTTAGTTAAAAATCTGTATTGAAATCTTACAAAACTTTTGACTATATTATAAAATATCTATACTAATGTAATAAAGCGGAAGAGTTTGTTTGTTTGAACGCGCTAATCTCAGGAACTACCGGTCGGATCTGAAAAATTCTTTTTGTATACGGTAGCCTAGTTATTCCGGAAGGCTATAGGCTATATAACATAACGTTTCGACCCTTTGTGGCCGGGCAAAAGGCTAAAAAGGCTAAAAGATAATGTCGGCTAATCTCAGGAACTAGCAGTCGGCTTTTAAAAATTGATATTGCCTATGATAGCCCAATTATTCCGAAAGGCTATAGGCTATATAAAATTACGTCACAACTTTTAGGGGCCAGACAAAAATAATAAATTTGGTCAAACGAGAAGGGGGAGGGTTGGGTCAAAGGCAAAAAAAAGGCTTAACGAATAGGATACAATCTATATGGGTATCGTTTTCGAGATTTTCGGGATGCTGATTAAATAATATGAAATTTATTTAGTGATTCAAGATGGCGGACGGAATATCAAAGATGGCGGATGACAAAATTTAAAAAAACAATATGGGTATCGCCTTCTATATTTTAAGGGTTGGGGAATCGAAATACAACATCTATTTCGTGATCGAAGATGGCGGATGGGAAATCAAAGATGGCGGATGGGAAAATAAAAAAAATCTATATTGGTATCGTCTGCGATGTTAAAAGGGATGGAAAATTCAAATACAACATCTTTTTCGTGATTCAAGGTGGTGGATAGGAAATTAAAGATGGCGGACGGGATTTTTTTAAAGTCGATATGGGTATCGTCTCCGATATTTTAAGGAATGGGAAATTCAAAAACACCATCTATTTCGTGATCAAAGTTGGTGGAAGGGATTTTTTTTAAAAATCAATATGGGTATCGTCTCCGTTGATATACGGGATGGAGAATCCAAATACAAAATCTATTTCGTGATCAAAGATGACGGATAGGAAAATAAAGATGGCGGACGGGATTTTTTTAAAAGTCGATATGGGTATCGTCTCCGATATTTTAAGGAATGGGAAATTCAAAAACACCATCTATTTCGTGATCAAAGATGGTGGAAGGGATTTAAAAAAAAAACAATATGGGTATCGTCTCCGATGTTTAAAAGGATGGGTAATCCAACATCACCATCTATTTCGTGATCAAAGATGTCCCGTCCGCCAACTTGGATTCCCAAATGGATGTCATTTTCGTGATCAGAAAGCATGAAAACCCCAAAAATTATACCCAGATTAATTTTATAAAAAATGTCCCGTCCGCCTTCTTGGATTCCCAAATAGATGTCATTTTCGTGACCAGAATCCATAAAAACCCCGAAAATGATACCCATACTAATTTTATTAAAAATGACCCGTCCGCCATCTTGGATTCCCAAATAGATGTCATTTTCGTGACCAGAATCCATAAAAACCCCGAAAATGATACCCATATTAATTTTATTAAAAATGTCCCGTCCGCCATCTTGGATTCCCAAATAGATGTCATTTTCGTGACCAGAATCCATAAAAACCCCGAAAATGATACCCATATTAATTTTATTAAAAATGTCCCGTCCGCCATCTTGGATTCCCAAATAGATGTCATTTTCGTGATCTGAAAGCATGAACATGATGCTTGCTTTCTTTATGAGAGAGAGAGAGACAGCCAGAGACATAATAATTAATTCGAATTAATATTCCTTTTATTTATCGATAAATTTAAAACGTAACCATAAACCGAACGTCAATCCCTAGCGCGCGCTGACCAATCACAGCTATTTATTTGACCCATGGCCCCTGATTTGTTATTGTTTTTGGCATCTTGTGAATATCGCGTATCTCGCCGTACATTGCGTGTTTATTTCATAAATATGTCAACAAGTATCGTATAATTCAAGCAATGGAAATTTAACATAACGAAGAAATGAACGATGATGTTCTTATTAGACAAACATGGTAAAAGTAGCCCACTTGTTTTAAATCTCAATAATCTTAAGTTTTACTCAATTTAAATATTTACTGGTGATATGAAATGCCTCCCTTTTCCATATTTTTGCATCACTTTTAATTTTTACAATTGGAAACTGCACAATATGGCATATTCGTAACGAATTTAATGTTTTTTTACCTCCTGAGCGCGCGAAAGGGAGACGCGATGCGTAATGCGAATGCGTTCGAAAACACATGCACTATAGTGCAATAGTTTGGCACGCGCGCCACGCCCGTGTCACCGTTCTATTACTATATATTTCTGTGACTAAGGCTATGTCCAAGGTCTGAGAAAATCTTTATATTTTTTTTTCTGTTACCAACTGACAATGCCGCGTATTTCCCTTTCCGTGTCCAACTGGCGACACCGGTCTCGCCAAATCCACACGTTTTTGTATTACTAAGGAGTTCTACGAGCCCGTGTTCAATTCGCGTCAACTGAGCATGCCTTTGTGATCAAGTGTTGAAGTTGAACTGAACACTTTTTTTACTGCCCGTCCGTCTTTTTAAATAAAAATACACTAAGTTGACGGAGCCCTGCTTCGCAGGGCTCCTATGTTTGGATTAAGGGTCACAAGAGAACCTAACATAACCTACTTACTTGAGTTAGTGCTCGGCCACAGTGAAAGGCGGGCGCGGGTGCGGGCGCGACGCGGGCAACTCAAACATATGGAGCTCTATAGAAGTGTCCGTAGTGGGCGAGCGGGGCGGCGAGCGGTGCAGTGCGGGAAGCACGCGGGCAACTCAAACCATAGAACTTTCATACAAGTGTCCGTAGTGAATGTGCGGGCGGCTAGCGGGAAACAATGCGGAGCGTGCGGATCTCAAACTTTTATGAGCAATAATATTATGAGTAATTATGAAGTCAAATGCGAGTTTAACTCGCTCATCAAGGTTAACGTAGTAGAGGGATTCACTTAACATAAGCATAACGTAGCCCCCAGCCTATTATCACTATCAATTTTTGGCCAGCAAAAATAACTTTGGTTTCTGTAGTGTTTGTGTATCGATATTGTTTATTGATATTGAGCACCAATAGAATAGAATACATACATACATAGACTCACGCCTGTTTCCCGGAGGGGTAGGCAGAGACTACGGAACGCCATTTGCAACGATCCTGACATACCTCTCTTGCTTCATTCACTCCCATCAAGTTTCTCATTCATGCTCTTCTGTTTAGGGTACTTCTGACCTGTCCTTTTTTTAGGATGTCTCCAATCTGGTCAGAGAACGTCCGCCTAGGTCTTCCCCTTCGTCCTGTCCTATTCACACTTGCCTTATATATCTTCTTTGTCAGTCTTTCGTCATCCATCCTCTACATGTGCCCAAACCATATTAACATGCCTTTCTCGATGCTTGTCACTACATCTTCTTTTACCCCACAACACTCTCGTATCACACAATTCTTTACTCTGTCGGTCAAAGACACACCACACATAAGGTAAACGGCCCAATAGCCGTGAAATTCTGAACTTCGCTGACTTTGCAGGTCTGCTATGTTAAGGTTCAAAGACTAACAAAAATGAAATTTATGGAAGTTTATAGACAATTTATTCTTGTTTTCGTATAGTTTTATAGTTTTTGATATATATCACTGTAAGGATACTTTAATTTCAATTAAGTTTGAAAAGACCCATTTGTACCAGTATCCGGTAGATTTGTCCTAGTAAACGGTAGATTGTCCCAGATACCGGCAAATTTTAACCGCGAATTTGAACCCTATTTGCTTATCGTTAAAGTTCATAATATTTGAACTTTTTATTAATAAATATTGTGTAATGTAATTGTTATGTATTTAAAGAGGCCAAAGAAAAGATATAAAATTTTATTGAAATGTATTTCAAAGGATATCACAAGCTGGAACTAAAATTGTCGTAATACTAAATTTAGGTATATCTTTTAAATTTTTCTCTAAAATAAAATAAAACAAACAAAAGTATACCTACACCACATTATTTTTGAACTTTTAAAATTACTGTAAGAAGTGACTTATTACAGTAATTTTCATTAGATTAGAGTTAAACAACAAAATTGTTTTTTAGGTTTCTAAACACAGATCAAATCCTACCGTATAAATCAATTTAACAACAGGTACTTACAAGAAAATATCGTATGCGATTGGTTTAATTACAATTTACGTACAATTTATAGCTTCGCAAGGCCCTTTCTTTAATAGAACAACTCACGCACTAGGGATAAATCCTGTGTCACGGGAGTCTTTACCAACATACAGCAAACGGGCACGATGAACACCCAGTATTGAACCCACAACACTAGGCAAGTGCAAAGCGGCGAGGTGGCCTCTTAAACCACGACGCCAACCGCGCAGTCAGCTCAACAACCACTCTTTGTTTGCCGAAACGTGGTCTCCCCTCTAAGACGACAAGTCTTAGAGGGGAGACCACGTTTCGGCTCTGCTCCATCGATCGTCGGTCCTTCGGCAGACGTGGCCAGCTCATTGTCACTTCAGACTGCTTATACGGCGAGCTATGTCGGTGACTCCAGTTCTCTTCCTGATGACCTCGTTGCGAATTCTAACCTTTAGAGAGATACCGAGTATAGCTCGACCTATAGCACGCTGAGTTATTTTAAATCTATGGACCAGCACTACCGTTAGTGTCCAGATTTCGGCACCGTATAGCTTTAATGGTATGACTGGACTGGTGGTCTAAGACTTTTGTCTTGAGGCTTTGCGGGATAGGCGACGAGAAGATCCGAAGTAGCTTACTGAATGCTGCCCATACCAACTGAATCCATTTATCGATTTCCTTCTCGAAGCTGTGTCCACCCAACTGTATTATTTTCCCCAGGTAAACATTCTGTGGCACAACTTCGAGCAAGGAACCGTCAATGCAGATCGGTCTCAACACGACGTCTTCATTGATCACACACCTTCGTTTTAGCCAGGCTCATGCTAAGACCAATCCACCGGGCAGGCTTCATTAAGGTCGTACAGCATTCCGATAAGCTCTTCCAACGTCTCTGCTATTAGGACGATGTCGTTAGCAAATTGAAGGTGTGAGATGTACTCGCCGTTCATATTCGTTGAGCCCACTACAATGTTTTGAAGACATCCTCAAGTGCGTTGGTAAACAGCTTGGAAAATATTACATCCCCTTGCCGGACTCCCCTACGCAACTCTATGGTGTATGTCCTTCTTTCTGTCTTGGATCTGAACGGTCGTGGTCGTCAGTCGGTTTCATACAAATATCTTAACACCTTGATATATCGCCAGCTAATGCGTCATGGTTGCAGGCTGTCAAGAACTGCCCAGGTTTCAATAGAGTCGAAGGCTTTCTCGTGGTCCACGAATGCCATACACAGCGGCTGGTTGTACTCATGGGTCTTCAGTATGGATGTGCTCCACGGTGATGAAGCCTTTTCGAAACTTGCACTGATGGCTGGAAGTCGTCGAGTTGTTTGTTACAACCCTCGAGAGGAGGAAATGGGTCTGCAATTCTTCAATAAAGTTTTTTCACCTTTTTTGAAGAAAAGAGCCACCACACTCCCGCTCCATGCCCGTAGTTTTGAACCTTCGTGGATGACGGTATTGAAAAGACTTGCTAGCTCTGTCGAGGTTGCGTCCCCACCTGCTCTGAGGAGTTCTGCAGAGATGCCATCATCACCAGGTGCTTTGTTTTTCCTAAGTTGCTCAAAGGCCATCCGTACCTCGCTCTGTTCGGCATCCGGGATAGGTAACTTCGGTGAAGTGGCTCGTGGTCGAGGGCTCTGTGGTCGCCCAGTTGGTCTGTTACATTGAACTCATGTTTCAGTGAAACTCATCTGTCAGGTGAACTCAACTATGATTTGAAATCAACTTTGAGTTGAAGTCAACTTTGACCACACATCATGAAAATCTGGTTGCCATATGGGATCAGAGTACTCCTCAATACGATTGAAAAGAGCCCAAACTCGATGGGCTTGTATCGTTTCATTGCGAAGTTCCTATGGCCACTTCCAGCTCCATCATGCGATTAGCTCTATACAAATTAAGAAATGGGAGCAGGGCACCGTTTTCTTATTTTTCATTATAAATAAGTATTAATGCCTCGTAATAAAATACGTTTTGAATTTTACACATCAAGCCCTTTCATATGATAGAAAAGTGGTAGTGTACGTCCCAGCATCAGGCAGAATATATTGTTATAATACTCTACTACTATACTTTCAAAGGATAATGATACTTATTGCAAGGCATTAAGGTGCAGTAACGGGCTCCGGTGCAACGGGTAGTACGAAGTTAACTTGTGTACCAGTATCCGGTAAAAAAGGGTATAATATTGCCGGGTACTGGGTCATGTAGGAGTTTCTGAGTCCCAGTAAATGTAATATGCCAAAATACTTACTATTTCATAAAATTCATTGCAGCTTATAGACTACATCGCTAGATAATTAACTCAAATATCTAAGCAAATAAACACTTTCACTGTGCTGCTATCCGCAGCAATATAATAAGCAAACCAATACAATGTGGTAGCTTCGTAGTTTAGTGACAGAACCTCGAAATTCCACAAAATTTTCGCACACCACACTTTCATAGTAGTATAGTTTAGCCACCATTACAAATATTGACCAGCGTTAATATTATAATTATACGAAATAATATCAAGTATGTATTGCAATTCTCAAACTTGAATAATTTTTGGTAGAAACCTAAAAAAAATATAAAAACCATCTAGTTACCGGGTACCGGGACACTGCCGGAATTACGTACGTTTACCTTACTTCTCAGTGTTCTCGTTTCTACAGCATTTATTCTACTTTCAAGTCTCTTCTGCCATACCCAACTTTCACTACCATACATAACACGTTTTGACTCTTCATAAACGCCTTCAGAGCTCCATTCACACTATTACCTGCATTAACTCTTCTTTCAATATCTTCTTCGTTCTTACCATCTCTTGTAAACAACGTACCTAAGTAAACAAACTCATTCACTTGTTCCACTCGCTGTCCATCGATCAAAACATTACAAGCCGTAACGCATTCCTCGTTTTCAAAATGCGTAACTTTCGTTTTACTTACATTCACTTTCATTCCTTTCCTCTCTAACGCACCACGCATGATTGTTACCATCTCCTGCAACTCCTCCGCTGAAGATGCAAGTATTACCTGATCATCAGCATAAAGGAGGCATTCGACGAGTAACCCATTCATCCTTATCCGCAGTCACTATGTTTTAAATCTTGTTGTTACTCGAATTTTCCAAATTTTATTCAAAATATTATTTTTATTTTTAATATTTGCTAAATATATATATAAAGATTTTCCAAATATCATAAAAACCAAAATTATTATAACAGTTATGAATGTGATTTGAACCCACGCCCTCAGACCGTGAGGCGTTTGTATTATCCGCACGGCTACAGCCTTGTTATCAGTTAGTTGCGAATTTGGTGTTGCTATGGTGAGTGTTAACGTCATCTAACTGAAAATTCATATTATTCTAGCCGCGATCCTAAATTTGACAAACACTGTACGCGTGGCGCGTTTGCGGGTGCGGTACCCGCAAACGCGCCACTACGGACACATGAAGTAGCGCGCGGCGACGCGCGCGGGCTGCCCGCGCTACTATGGCCAAGCACTAAGTCTCACCTAAACAAATCGCAATGAGAAGCGCGCGAATCCAACTTCGGTCGTCAATTGCACACTATTTTGTAAAACTTCTTTTAACGTTGCTTGATCGCAAAAACGTGCTCAGTTGACGCGAGTTGAGCACGGGTTGGTTGAATTCCGTAGTAATACAAAAGCGTGTGGATTTGGCGAGACCAATGTCGCCAGTTGAACACAGAAAGGGAAATACGCTACAATGCCTAGCTGAAACTATTGGGCACAAGAACCTCAAAAGAAATTTCGCATGTATGTTACTTAGAGGCCGCATGGCACTAAGAAGGGATTTCCGGAAATTCGCACAGGATTTGTCGGAAACAGTTAAATTAAAATGATAAGGCCTATCCAGCGGCGAAGCTAGGCCTATAAGTTATAGGTCAAATCTGTCACATGCAAGCTGAAAACATGAATAGGGCTAAGCAATGTGAGAACTTCAGAGAAGTAAATACAAAACCTACATACATAGATAGTCTCACACCTATATCCCCTAAGAGGTATATTGCTACACCCACTTTTCGCCAGCTTTATTTGAGTCCCACGTAAGAGGGGGCGAGCCTATTGCCGTACTGGGCACATTACCAGACTCCGCGCTGCTACAGAGAATTTCCTACCAATAACACTATGCCCGACCCGGGCATCGAACCCGAGACCTCCCAATCCCACGTGCCCATTTATGCCGTGAGACCAACGAGGCAGTCTAAGCAGAGAGAAATACAAAGACTATACGAGATTTTTTGTAAAATATGACGTTATGGTTGATATGAAAAGCTAGATGGTAGCTAAACCAATGTTAATAAGTAGATGGCGGGGGATGGGCAAGTGAGAATGACAAAAAAATATCCGAATCTTTAAAATTAAAAATATATTCCAAGATCTATTCAGCATGTTTTAAATGGAAGTTAAACTTCCCTAGTAACCAATTGGTATTCAACAGGAATTTGAGCAGGAAATAATTGATGCTCATTCACATACTTACACAAACACCTTGTGTAATGTCAGAAACGTCAACGGTGATGTAATTTTTTGAGCAGGCCATTCTAATTATATAAAACTTTAATTTGTTTATGCTGTTTGTATGTGTACATTTTGAATGTCTGTAATGACTTTTTTAATAAAAGTTACTTATTTGTTTTTAAATTGGACATGTTTTTAATAAAGCTTTTTTGTAAGCGTCTTTGCTTGGTGGTTATTCCGGCAGTTCTATGTATATTATACAATATTAATAAAACATAATATTTTTCTCCATTTCAAGGGCCCAATGTTGATAAAGAAAGTAATCTAAATACATATACAACTAAAAAAATTGTTAAGTACCTATAAAATATACCTACATATTTTTAGTAGATCAATATAAACAATCTCAATCAATCAATATTACACCTCTGCCTACCCCTTCGGGGATACAGGCGTCAGTCTATAAATAAATAAATATAAACGTAGTTTATATTCAAAACATTAGAGCTGCCTGAAAAGTTTTAGGCCAATAGTAAAATTGATATTTTGTTTTTTTTTTAGAACATGACCTAAATTGCATGAGGCCAGTGATCATGATTTTACAGCCAATTTTTTGTAGGTAATGAAGATAATGTTTATCATCATCAGCCCTGTATATAAGGGTGTCACAAGACCCATCACCAAGCCGAAGTCTACTCGTTGTGGACATCATGCCAAGTCATACTAACCAAAAATAATACCTGGGAAAGGATTTTTCTTTTTGAGTTTTCAAATTTTTAAACCGCCATTAAAAGCGCGCGCGTGCTATGTTTGAAATACCTATTTATCCATGGGGTTATAGGGCATCTAAAGAACATATTGGCTTGGTAAATGTATCGATTTTGTACCTAATTAGAAAAATTCCATACTAACTTTGAGCCTCAATATCTCCTGAACAAGTAATTTCCCAGGTATGGTGCCGAAGTAAAAAATGGTCGTAGTGATTGGTACAACATGGGATTTCAGTTTTCGTTAAGGGTCTTTTTACACCCTGTATACTGTCCCACTGCTGGGCATGGGCCTCTTCTCACTATGAGAAGGGTAATGCCATAGTCCACCATGCTGGATGGAGAATTCTCAGACATGCAGATTTCCTCACAATGTTTTCCTTCACCGTTTAGCAATCAATAACAATTTACAAGGTAATGTTATTATTTTTTAATTCTATAGAGTGCTGATTGTCATTAAACTTCATTTTATAGTTATCTGATTAATGTTAAGAATTAATCAAAAGTAATTTATAAATAAACAAGGATTACCATCCTAATCACTGTAATTATGGCATCTAATTATATAAGTTTGTAAATATATTTAGTAGAGTTATTACTGTTCTACACAAAGGTAGTATTATTCACAGATAAATAATGCTAGCAGATTGAGTAGCATGTAGAAGTAGCCATGTTTTGCTTATCTGTGAACCAATGTTTTTAAAGTCAGTGCATTGTATGACTACAAACCTAGTTTATTTTGATACAGAGTCTGACTCATGTAACTGTTATCAAGACTTTATGCACAACAGTATGTGTACAGAATCGTAAAAAAGGTATAAATAGCCATAGAAAGTGTAAAAATGTATAGAAATACTCTGCCAGTGACAGATTTCCAACAAAAATGAGATTCAACAAGCCAAATATCTACAGTACAGAATGCTCAAACTATCAGCTGTTTTATATACCTTTATTGACAATACAAACCCAGACACAGACAATACAATGACCTCATATATCCAATGATAATCAATTTAAAAACTATTCAAACTATGTGAATAAATATTCGTGCCAATAATTTGTGAATGATCAGGAAAGTTCACTCACCTCTTGTGCCCGCGTGAGTTACCCAGCTGCAACCGCAGCGGGGGCGAAGCCCAACCCCACACGGAGTCAATCTGCAACCAACCGAACACACCATCCAGCGATACCATCAAACAAACCCGCTCCACACAAAAAAAACAATCCTGTTTGCCAATACTAACTAATTTATGCAATGTATGCCCTCAGTCTAGTTCTACACTCACCTTTGACGATTGCTATTCGACCCCAAAAAGAAACCTGCCCCTAAGTGTTAAACACTTACTAAGCGCCCTGAGGAATGTAAAACAGTTAACGGCACATCGATTTTACGATTTCACAAGTTTTTATGTTTACTAATGTTGCAGCATAGGTATCGTACTTTTGTCCACTAGTCAATTTTTAGAAGGTTTGATCAAAATAACTGACAAGGCAACGTCTGGCCTTCACTCACGGACATTTTGTTCGAAAAAAATATAAACATTTCTCATTAAATTGCATTCTATACACTCAAAATTACGATTTTAATTTGACGTTAACGTTTCTGAAGGTATCAATAAATTTATAATAAAAAATTGAAAGTATGTGTAGGTACTTTCTTGAAAAGAAATTGATGTTTCGAATGTATTTTTTGGTAATGTCAAGATAGGACCATACTTGCCATAAGAAAAATATTTTTGTTTACTTTAGCAATGGATGACAATTCTATATGCATTTTTAAGCTTTGTGGTAAGTTACATAAAAGATTTTTCATTAGATCTGTATTTTAAAATTAACAAGTTACTGTTATATTAATGTCTAGTGGTTTTTCATTTACGGATAGTGGAATATAAAAAATTAGAAGCCCTTTTTTGGTCGATCTAAGTTCTAAGCTCGAAAAATACAAGCACAGCTGATAACAAATTTGACAAATGACAACGTCACAACGTCGACTTGACATTAAATTTATTGTTGTGTTGACGTTCTTAGAATTTTAATTTGCAGGTTATTGTTAGTAAATAAAAATAATCTATTTATAGGGCCAAGTATGTCACTAAGCTTACTTTTGGAGAAATACGACGTTTCTACTGACGAAGGACTACAAAAAGCTCTCCATGAGATCGAAAAAGAAGAGGTAGGTATTTGCTAAGCTTCGAAATTGTGATGACGATGGCACAAGAAAATATTCATGTTTTTATTACAATTTCGCCAGGCAGAAGTTGATGAAGCCCTTACGGGGGTGTTATCGCGGGCTTGTACCCTTGAAGGGCGTCTCCGCACTGCAAGTCAAGCGTACACCAAGCTGAATGAAGTTAAGGCGGATGCTCAGATTGCAGCTGATATGGTGGATAAAACTGCGTCCCTTGCGCGAGATGTTAGTGCTAAAGTACGGCAACTTGACCTTGCAAGGGTAAGTAATATTCTCCATATCATAGTATAGTTCTATTTTTGAAGCTTTTATATAATTACAATTTATTAAGCCAAACATCCAGAATAATCTATATGTATGATGATGATTTATTCTGTTCCAGTCCCGTGTGGCAGAATGTCAGCGTCGCGTGCATGATCTCATAGATCTTCAGCTGTGCAGCGCAGGAGTTGAAGCGGCTATTAAAGCACATGACTATGAAACAGGTTTGTTTGTACTTAAGCATTTTGGTGTTACATTTGTTCTAGATTTACATAAATGTTCTATATTGACATCTAGGTACATAACATAACAAAAGCATTTATTTTTAACAGAAATTGATAATTTACAATTTATTTTACATTTGATTTACATTTCGATGCCCCCAACCAAGAACTCGGTAATGTGCTATAATGGGGTTTATGCTGTTATGTCAAATTCGGCATCTATGGACTAGAATACACCTTGGCAATTTTTTTCAGATTTTTCCTAATGATATTTACAAAGAAATCATGACAAACATGTTTATTGTTGGGAATTTAGACACAATAATATTTCAGCAAGAAACTTATTATAGATCTTTACGAAAAATCAATTTATATTTTATTTTGGTAAGTTGCGATTACCGGGTTATTGGCGTAAACATTTTTCATTAGGTCTTTGGTAAACGTGTTTATGGGGTTTAGTGTAGAAATAATTTTAAAATACGTATTCCGTAATATGCACAAACAATGTTACTTAAGATTGGAATTGGCTCATTAATGTACGTAATACTTCAATACGGTCAATTTCGGCCAATTTCAAAGTGCAGTTGTCTATTGCTTTTGGTAGCTGATAGATAATAATACATAAAAATATATGCCATGCCCCCAACAAGTGTCATTGGCCATCAGCGTGGTGCGTAAAGTTTGTTTACACGTCGCACACAGTTGAATTCAGAGCGCAAGACTTGCACGTAGATATTAGCGCCACGCTCGATATTAGCTCCTAATATATGATTATACTTAAGCTAGATAAAGAGGACAAACACATACAAATTTTTAAGATGCAGCTGTATATGATATGGATAATGTGCAGTTGCAACGGGCATACCTACAACTAACGTATACCAATAAGCAAAGGTGCCATGACCTCATATGACCACTCAGTTATGGTGTTTTTTAATGTGACGCAGCTGTGAGTTGAATAGCGTTTGAACTGAAATCTTAAGCCATTTATTCATTTGTTATAATAGACCGTACCATGACATGCTTCGTCAGCTTAAACTGAAGTGGTTCAGTTTAAGCTGACGATCAAATTTAGCGATTCAATATAAGTTACAATTTGTAATGTATAAACTGAATAGTTAGAAATATAATTAGGTTTTTAGATGTTGTATGTGCATTTTAAACATTTTGAGTTATTTATAGGTAGATTCTTTGGATTTTATGGTCAAACCTTTTATAATAGTGTACTAAATCTAACATATTTCTAATACTCCTATTGTGAAACTTAAATTTATTTATATAATAATTATTGAGAAAAGCCAAGGACTCTGTGTAACTTTATTCGGTTTGTGTTATAGTTATTACCACATAGTACAATACAAAGTCTGTCATTTGTCTATCTGTCCATATGTACGCTTAAATCTTAAAAACTACGCAACGCATTGTAGTGCATCTTTTTAATATATATATATTGATTCGAAAGGAAAATTTATATGTATAATTGACGCGGGCGATGCCGCTGGCGACGTCTAATATGATAATAAAACTAGCACTCCGAGTTGTTAACAAAGGCGCCAATCTAGAAATCAGTTGGATCCTTACATTACATTGAACAAAGCAGAATTCATCAAAAGATTTCGCCTCTCTAAAGTACATACCTAATGGTCTGATGTCTTATGAGGAATTGAGACCATTGTTTGAGCAGTTTGTGACGTCCACCTCTTTGAGTATTGAAGTATTAAATGAATTATTAAGGTAGGAAGTGTTTTATGTCAAACATACTAATAATTTGATGAAAGCGGCAATTACTTTATTGTGGCTCCATTATAGACAGAATATACCCTTTTAAAGTACATAATAACCTTATAAGTAAATTGTTAAAAAAAGAACTTGTAGTATGACTTAATAATAACATCATTATCATTGAAATTAAACTAGATACAGTTTACTGATTTTATCGCGTAATATTGGTTTCACTAGCTATTACCGCCTGAAACCAATATAACGTGATAAAATCCGTAAACTGTAGTTTAATTTCAATGTGTATCATTCGTGTAAACCCAAGAAAATAGCATCATTATTATTAATTGTTGTTTTATTTGTTTTAGATAGTGACTGCATATTTATTATATTCGGGTTAAGACAAAGGAGACCAAAGACCCATTGGCATTTCATTAAAATATGGCTCAACAGACAGTGTCAGATTTTATAGCAGAGATGACTGCGAAAATAGATTCATTATATATGAATTTGTAGAATTCACACATTCACATAAATTGGTATAATAGTTTTAATTTTAATACTGTATGGTAAATCAGTACCTTCTTAATAAACTGACACTAGTCTTAACCATGGAATATCGCTATCCCTTTGGGTTGCAGAGAAAGCGGACCCCAGATTGAAAACTGGGATAACGTTAAGATAATGATGTCTGTATGGTAAATATTATCAACTTTTTGTAAAATTGACATTGACTAATTAAGTTATTTTTGTTAAAACATGAAATTTACTGAACATACTTTCAACTTTGCACCATCCTTTTTATTCTTTTACTGCGTATATTTCATTCGACATTTTGTCAGAAAATTTCTTAGCATTTATTAACCTTGGAATGCTAACAAAACATACGTTCATAACTTCCACCGAGGCAGTATTTGCAACGTTAAGCTAGTTAGTTTTGTAAGTAAAATGTTGTATTAAGTTTAGTTACTTTCTGAAGTGAGAATCAAAAATATTTCCGATGAAGAACTAAATTGAAGAGATTGTGTAGCTCAAAGTTGATTACATGATTTGATTTATTGGATTGTTTTTATTATTAAATGTACGCGTCAAATTAAAGTGTCAAATTTAATTCTGAATATTACTTATTATCGATATATTTTCCGTTTATTACCTTCTAATATTACATATAATAATATTTATAATTTTTCTAAATTGGTATCGAGTGGTTACAATAACACAATTGTTCTAATGTTCCTAGTAATAATAACGCCATTGATTAATACCGTTTTGTAAATTATTTGATATTACCGCAATAACTCCGCAAAAATACGTTACGTATCAGCCCTTCAATATAAAATAACGCCGTTAAAGTCCGCAATATAACGTTATGAAATATTTTATTTGTTAAATTTACTGCAATAATCCCGCAAGTACTATTGCTGTAAAATTTTATGTATAACATTTTTGGTATTATTTATTTTCGTAAGTTACTAGGTTTTAAATAAATGGATTTTTATAATAATGACACAGTTATATTTGGCAAAAAATAAGCTTTCATTTAATACATCAATGAGTTCAATAGTCCAACTCGCTGAAAATATATTTGATAAAATCAGTAAATCTTTTCTCCTGTAAAATTTAGATTTTTCGATTGCCGGGTTATTGCTTGGAGGCGTCGATTTGAATTCAAAGAGTATTGATATTTGTTTTGATGATTTGCGTTAGATTAAAAGCAGCAATGTCAGTTTAATTGACTGGCCTGTTGGTCTTGTAGTTACAGACCCGGTTTCCTAAGCCAAGAGATCAAGATTTTTGACTCTGACTAGACTTGATACAAATCTTTCTGAGATGAGAATGATGATTTTTGTCTGTACATGGATGTAATTTGTCTATAATCTGTATGTTTATCAGTTATCTTTTCTGCATACAGGCCCTGCCTAGTTTTGGTTCAATTTGGGGAAATTCCCTGAATTTTTAATAATAAAGGAACATGTGTACCTATTTATATAACAGATCTATATCACATCGTTACTAGAAATACCTACTCAACATATCATGGATTACACCAGCTGTAGCCACAATAAGACTGGTCTTGTAACACTATTGACGAGAGGTTCGGGTCTCAAACCGGCACTCACTTGGTTTCCACTATTATTTATATTTTTTGTTCAGTATTGTATTCGTATACCATTTGTATATCTTTAAAAATTTTACCGCCATAGTCATGTATAGGTGACAAGCCAAAGTAAACCTAGCACACTGTGTAGGCTACATTTTGGTTTGTTGCTATTGTCTGTGACAGTGGCATTCAAGAGGTTAATATGATCTGATGTATTGAGAACCAGTTTAAAAAACTGTCCCGTTTCTCCTTAGGTGCCGCTCACGTATCACGTTTCCTGAGCATGGACCCTGGTTCAGTAGCAGCGGCAAGAGCCCGTGGTACTCCCGATCCTCGGGATGCTATGACTCGCGCTGCCAACACTCTCCGTGAACACTTAGTGCGCAAGTATGTTGTATGCATGTTTGTTTGTTGCTGTTTGTTGGTACAAAACTGTTGAAACCGTTTTCTGGGTCGGCCTCTGTCAGATTGCAATTTAAAAACCTCTGTTTTTCCGACGTTTTGACCACCAGACACCAATATTTTTTTAAAACTACACTATCTAAATTTAAATGTTAGTTGTTGCCCGATTGCCATTGGGGCCAGATAAACAGTGTATAAAAGCTGTCAGTGACTCTCAGTGTCAGCATTCATAACATTTTGTCATCAACACAAACCTTATTTTACCTTTGCATTGTTAAATCGTAATTTTTAGAGCAATCAAATTTTGCACCAAATACTTTTGGTATATACAGTTAAAAATAAAATAAATGTGAAAAATGTAATATCTCAGGTTTGAAGAAGCAGCTCGTAAAGAAGACGAAGCAAGCATTGAGAGGCTCTTCAAGCTGTTCCCACAAATAGGTCGCGCTGAAGAGGGAGTCGATCTGCTCGCCAAATATCTGACTACACAGGTTAGTTGTTGAACATTCATCAAGAGTAATCCTTCAGAAGTCCAATTGGCTATAAGCGCAGATCGCGGTGCCGTTAATGTACTGTTATGGTAACTAGATATTCTGTTTTGCATCTCTTACCAAAGATACTATTTGCTTCGCAATGATGTTACAAAAGTAAAAAGAAGTAGATATATTATAGGCGTACTAAAAGCAAGACGCTAAACATAAGCCAGTTGACTAGTCTGCCATATGTGTGTGTGACGTCGCGAGCCGGCGTGAAACTGAAACTGACACATCTTGTCAACCGAAAATAAAATAAAATATGGAGTTATCGATGTGTGCGTTAGTGTACCGTTTCTACGGATTGATTACTACGTAGGTAACGTATCTACCTTTTTCTTGTAATATCGTTGTTGCTTCGAGTATATTTAGTCGTTAGATGAGTCCTACGCTTCCAAAAACTGCCCACGTTTCATTGTCAATCTGACAATGCCCGCTCAGTACTGTGTGCGCAAGTTATTACGACTAGAAGAGAGAGACTCTTTTCAATGATGACACATTTTCGTGCGCCATATGTATGGCATGGGCACATCTAACGATTTTATTAAATCTCTGGGGTAGTCTGTATTCCTAATCCGTCTTTACACGAAAATTATACTTGATGAAATCCTACCTATTATTTCCCACATGCTTAATTTCTCTGTTTCTTATGGCGCGTTTCCTAAGGCTTGGAAGGATGCCCAAGTGGTCCCTTTACCTAAGAAACCTAATCCTGTTTCCTTTTCCGAATATCGTCCCATTTCCATATTACCCTTCTTGTCCAAAGTACTTGAGCGCCTTATTCATAACCAGCTTAACTCTTTCCTTTCAACACATAATATCCTCAATCCTTACCAGTCCGGTTGCCGTTCCGGTCACAGTACCACTTCCGCCCTTGTCAATATTACGGATGATATCAGGTCAGGCATGGAGGATGGCAAGCTCACAGTTCTCTGTTTGCTAGATTTCAGTAATGCTTTTAATACTGTTGATTTTGATGTTCTCCTTGCCATTTTACGCTCCCTTAACATATCTCCATCAGTTATTGACTGGTTTCGTAGTTACCTGTCTGGCCGCCGGCAACGAGTCCGTCTGGATGAAACGTTTTCATCTTGGTGCGACAATTCTGCCGGTGTACCACAGGGCGGCGTTCTTTCTCCTTTGCTCTTCTCAATTTTTATTAATTCAATCTCCAATAGCATTTCTTCTTCCTACCACCTTTATGCTGATGACATGCAAATATATTCGCAAGCTCAATTTGAAAACTTGTCATCTGCTATCACTATTATTAATAATGATCTGGATCACATATCTAATTGGACGAAGACGTATGGGCTGAAGGTTAACCCCAGCAAAACACAGGTTTCAATTATAGGCAGTTCCAGACTTATCTCAAGGGTTGATTGGTCGATGCTTCCGCAGGTGTCCTTTACGGTGTACCAATTGATTTTAGTAAAGAAGTGAAGAACCTAGGCATATATATTGACAGCACATTCTCGTGGACTGTCCAATTACAAAATGTCAATCGCCGACTCTTTGCTGCTGCAGGTTCACTGCGCAGACTGCGTAACTTGCTGCCTATCACCACTAAAATTGCACTTGTACAATCTATTCTCCTACCAATTCTTGACTATGCCGATGTCAGCTATCTAGATCTCAATGAGGTCCAGCTAGATAAACTTGAGCGACTTCAGAATTTTTGTATAAGATTCATATTTGGTTTACGTAAATATGATCACATCTCTGAATTTCGCAACAAGCTCAAGTGGCTGCCAATCCGCCTTCGACGGAATACTCACATCCTTTGTTTTCTTTACAATATCTTATTCAATCCCTCGTTTCCTATGTATCTCAAAAGTCGTTTTGAATATCTCCATGAAACACATTCGAAGTACTTGAGATCATCAGAAAATCTTAAATTAAAAGTCCCTCCACATTCTACAGTTTTTTATGATAAATCCTTTGTAGCTCAAGCTGTACGCTTGTGGAATACGTTGCCACTAAATATTAGACAGGCTAAATCCCTACCAATTTTTAAAAACCTCGTCACTCAACACTACTTGACATTTTGATCATTACTGTTATTGTATGTATAATGTTAATTAAATAGTAAATAGTTTCTAGTAATGGTTTATTATATCATAAGGTATTTAAGTATGTATTATAGGGGATATATATATATGTATATATATATATATATATATGTATATATTTATATACTTTTATATAAATATATAATTATGCACATTATATAATTATATATATCATCTTTTATAGTATCTATAATTTTATTAGTATAGTATTAATTATGTATGTAGTATTGAGTACATAGTATTTATGTTAAAGCAATTTACTACGAAGATTACCTATCTATACAAATAATTGCTAAATATTATGTAGTAAACCACTAGCTACCCGATTTCGCTTATTATAATTGAATATAGTCCATCAGGTTGTCTGGAAGAAATCGCAACCTGCGATAAGACCGCCCATGTACAACTAGACCTAAGTTTGTAAATGTTTTTTCTGTAATTGTTTTGCCTCTGGTGTACAATAAAGCATTTTCTATCTATCTATGTGATTATCATGGCAGTAAAAAGCTATAGACCCTGTTTCTTTTTAGTAGCTAAATCGTATTTTCGAAAAATGTATCCTTGGGTAACTGTCTCTGTGGTCCAGTGGATGGCGTATGCGGCTGCTGATCAGAGGTCCCGGGTTCAATTCCCGGGTCAGGCAAAAGAGTTACTGAGTTTTTCTGAATTCTCAATAGCAGCACGGAGTCTGGTGATGTGCTCGGTAACGGCAAAAGACTCGCCCCCTATTACGTGGGACCTTAAAAGCTCATAGCGAAATGAAGGTGTAATATTAGGTACACCTCTGCCTACCCCTTCGCGAATACAGGCGTGAGTCTATACAAAATAAAGAATCCTAGATAAATCGCTTTATCGCCCCTGAAACACCCTGCATACAAAATTTTATGAAAATAGTTGGAGCCATTTCCAAGATACAGAATAGCTATTAGATTAATACAACATATTTTCACTTTTGCCCTACAGACCGAGGCATCAATCCGACGCGCGTGTGTAGTAACAGACGTGGTGTCAGAAGCGTGTGTATTCGCGGACGCCATCACGCGCGTGGTGGAGACGGCAGGCGCGTCCATAGAGCGAGCTCGGAACGCGCAGCTAGCGGCGCACGCGCATGGCCTGCTGGAGAATACTATACGGACGCTGCAGCCTGCTGTAAGTTATATGACAGTAATTTTCTTTCAGAAAAGATAAGAAAAATCTTTTATTCAATTTATGTGGGTACAAGCATGAAAAAGAACAGTCATGTTACCCATGACTTCGCCCTAAAACCTGTGATCAGCTGTCTAATCTTAGCAGATTTGCAGAATATCAGTTTTCCACAGATTAACTGCCGTCTGATTTCCGCAACCTAAATGGGCAGCCATATTAATTATAAGTGACTGCCTCGTTTGTCTCGCGGCATAAATGTGCGGGTGGGATTGGGCGGTCTCAGGTTTGATTCAGGGGTCGGGCAAAGTGTTATTGGGTTTTTCCGTTAGGAAATTCTCAGTAGCAGCACGGAGTCTGGTAATGTGCCAAGTACGGCAATATGCTCGCCTCCTATTACGTGGGACATAAAAATTCTTGGCGAAATGTGGGTGTATTACACCTCTGTATCTATGACACTTGGCGCACAGCACTAGGCCCCTCTCCCCGCCGCACGCGCGGATGCACTGACACAGTTGGTTGGTTGGTTGGTTGGTTGGTTGACAGAAACAGCAAGACACACTTTTTGAAGGGCTTACAGTTTTGTAACGAACCATACCACATTTATGCGAAATACAGTCCGCTTTGCACAGTACCTCATAGTTTACTTGTATATGGATTATACACTCTGCCTACCCCTTCGGGAATACAGGCGTGAGGCTATAAAAAAAAATACTTATCTTATAAGTATCAGTATCATACAATTTTAATGAAATACTTCTGTTTTGCCGACGTTTCAGCCATCTCACAACGATCGTGGTCGTGGCGGGACTGATGTCATCTCAGCGCCGTCCTTGTAAAACGCGGGTTCCGGCAGCTACCCTCACTTGCTTTTTCATTTTTATACGAACTGTCGATACTTCGACACACGTCTACTGTTATGACGTCTACACACTGATGAGCTGTGTTACTGCGGCGGGGTTTCTTTATGATTTCTGTTATATAAGTAAGAACTGTTCTTTTTCTCAACAGGTATGTGCAGGCGTACGCCGTGTATACAATGAGTTAGTAGTAGGACGAAGATTAGAGTCCGATCCTCAACGCACAGCAATCTCACCGCTAAGTGCTGAGCCTGTGTTAACAGAACTAGCCCTGATTCATTCTAGAATCTGGCTGTACTTTATGTTCCTAAGGAGAAAAACTGAGGTAAGTGGCGGTCTACTAAAAACCCTGTCAAAAACTACGGCCCAACTTTCTTTGCATGGACGTTCTATAAAAACTTTAATAAGCATTTTATTGTGTTTATCACATATCATTTAAACTAAAACAAGATTAATAATCTTTATTACTTCGCAGTAATGTGGTTGATAACATTTTAACCATATATATCACATTTCACCATTAAAAGACTCATATAAATTCAATATTAAGTGTAATTAATACTATGATGTGTGATTAAAACTTTAGCATGCCTCAAGGCACTGTTCTCGGTCCACTTCTTCCATCACTTATATTTACTCTTATTTTCAAGATCTCTTTTTAGTATCTTAAACCACTGTATTCCAAAGCTAGATGTAATTGCTTTGAAACAGATTGATGCAGCAACACTAAAAGAGGAAGAAAAAAAGGCTTGTATGGACAAGGTAGAGAAGATCATAGCTGGATGCGATCTGATGAGGACTGCTCAAGATATACTTGGACATTATTTAGCATTGGAGAGGTGAGTATCAAGATTTACTTTTCACCATTATTTATTTTTCAAAATTAATATTTCAACGTGACATATTTATTGTTTTACTAATGATCCCTTCTCCGTGATCTTTCTAACACAATACACTGTAACCTAATGTAAGGAAAGAGGAACCCACCACGCACCCTCGGATTGACCACCCCAACTATTGCAATAGAAAAAGTTTGACAATACCGAACTCCTCTAAAATGATAAGGGATATAGGAATGGTATGGGTTCCAGGAAGATACCTGACTTGCAGTATCCCGCTGTATGCGCCGACTATTCTTCGACACGTGTTTCACCTCTGCACGAGGCATCTGAGGGAGCGATAGGCAACGACTGCACATTAATGATTTCAGGTATTTCCTGGAGGAAAGTGTGAACAAAGCTCTAAAGATGGCAACACCGCAGGCCGGTGTTACCACTTCCAGCCTCGTCGATGATGTCTTCTTTATCGCGAGGAAGGTTATTAGGTAAGCAATGTATTACTTATAAAAAGTACAAAACTCTACATAATCATAGTTATAGATTATATTATTTGTACGTATATCACTTGCTAACAAGTTTATTCATCAAAGCCGACGTTTGGTGACTTGCATGCACGCAACCAGCATAGATACATTTTTAGTTTGTTATTGTTGCCTAGAGGATAGATATATTTTTAGGGCTCATTGGAGAGGCATTTTTCCAGCAGTTGATTATGGCAGGCTGATGATGGTAATGGAGTGCAGATTTTTCACGTAGTGAACGTAAATAATCTGCTCTCCAGTTCACTAAGTCTCGTATTCTAAGAAAAACGCGCCAATTGCTTGTCGAGTTGAGTGCGTATTATCCCTTCTTTAAAGTTTAAGGAAACCATCGTGAGGAATAATAATCCTGCATGCCTGAAAGTTCTCTATCTCTGAAGTTCTCGAAAGACTTGTGAAGTCTGTTGGATGCCTTATTCACTGTAAAGTCAGAAAGAGGCCCAGCAGTGGGACATTATACAGGGTGTAAAATGACCCTTCACCAAGTCGAAGTTTACTCGTCGGAAACGAATTCCTTTTTTAAGTAGACTAATTGTTTTAAGCCGTAATTTAAAGCGCGCGCGTGCAATGTTCGAGATACTTATTACCCATCCATGGGTGCATAGGACATCTATAGAATAAACTGATACTGTGAATGTATCGATATTGTAACTTATTAAATAAATGTATGGTGACTTTGATTGTCTTTGATCCTCAATATCTCCTAAACCAGTAATTTCCCAGGTATGATGCCGAAGTAAAAAACGTTCGTAATGATTGGTACTATAAGGGATTGCAGTTTTCGTTAAGAATCTTTTACATCCCGTATATGTAAGTACTAGAGGACGCCAGCAGCAACGCCTGCATTTTTTTTTATTTACCCGTTTTGGCCGATCCCGTGGGAATTTTGAGAAACCCCTTCTTAGTGCACCCCTACGGTCCCCAAGGAACATACATGCCAAATTTGAGCTTCCTGCGCCCAATAGTTTCGTCTGTAGCGTGTCTGTCAGTCAGTAAGTAACGCAAGGATTTTATATATTTAGATAGAGATAGATAGTATGTAAGTATAGGCTGACGATGATGATTATTGTGGCCCAGGCGCGCGATCTCGTCAGGCAGCGTGGACGGCGCGTGCGCAGTGCTCAACGAGGTGTCCGCGTCCCTCGAGCGCTCGGCGGCGGGGGCGCTGCGCCGCTGGCTGCGCGCTCCGCCCCTCGAGCCGCTAGCACTGGCGCCGCCGCGCGACCCCCGCGACCCGCGCAACCCGCGCGATCTAGCGAGCGACTTTACTCACCGCTTGAATAGGGATGTGGATGCGCAGCGACTCTTGTACCTGGTGAGTGTTAAGTTTGTTGTACCACGTAGCGACGATAACATCACAACAGCAAATTATAGGGCTCTCGCAAGATGGATTGACATTCGTATTAGTATTGCGGGAAGCGAATGGATGCTGGCGGCTCAAGATCTGTCTATGTGTAGAGCCTTAGGAGAGACCTGTGTACAATAGTGGTCGTCTTTCGGCTAAGATGATTGTTGGAGGTAGAGGCATAACGGAATGTTACTAGTGTTTTATTTGTCAATAAACGTCGATCACTTTAAATCAGCTGAAAGTCTACGTCACAAGAATCCGTTTCATGGAACTCTTGCAACATATGCATGTCGTCAAAGTGTTTTATAACACTGTTCTCAGTCAAGCTGAAAATGTAATTAGTAATCTCTTAAACCGTAACATTCCTGTTAAGGCACAAAATAGTCAATCTATTCTGCTAAGACTGCACGGCAATAGACACCAAAATCCTTTAGTATAAAATTCGTGGCACTTTAAAAATAAACTATGCAGATTTTTTTGAAGCCTTTGAGACTTACATCGTAGCTTCTTTACTAGTGTAATAGAATTTGTAAGAACAGGAATAAGAGGCTACTCATAATGTTGTTTATACCTTTTTAACATTGTGAAACCTGATTAACCCCAACCTGAGTAAATAATCATTTTTCAAACAGTGATATTATCGCTTCATCAAGTTCTTATAATCGCATTACTGTCTGGTGTGCCTCAAGGATCCCAGCTTGCACCCTTGTTCTATGTCATTTTATGTATTTTGGACTAACACGCTGGATGCGTAGTCTGTGATCCATTGCGAGGTGTGCTCATATAAATTCAAACAATTACTGCAGGCACCGTCCAGATGCATCTCATGAGCATTTTAAGTATATTACCTACGATGTATACCAGGCGCATATGAACGAAGCGGAGGCGGGCGCAGAGTGGGCGGAGCGGCTCGCCACCGAGGCTTGCGCGGCCGCTCACGCTCTCGCGCGCAGCGACGCCGAGCGCGACAAGCTGACGTCATGCGCGGGCGGGCTGGGCGCCGCCGCCGCCGCCTTCCGCGCCGCTCATGAGCTCGCTCTCGCCGCGCTCACCGCCGCGCTGCACCCGCGCCTCGTCGCCTGGGCGCACCGGATAGCGGACCCCGAGCCCACTGTCGGTACGTACACTTCACGTCTATATAGGAAGGAAGTTATCAAGTTGCATGTAAATAAAATCGGAGTGTTTGAAAATGGCCGTTTATACTACCTCGATTTTTCTTCTTATGGTTTTAAATTGCTTGCAAATAAACATTTAACTATAGGATATATAACATAAATGCCTGTGCCTCTACTATGAGTTCAAACACCGCAAATCTCACGACATCGACGATTCGATAGGCGTTAAACGCATAGATTGGGCCAGTGTGCAACTTTTATCATCAAACAATTCGGCACGAGCCAATCAGTGCGCAAAACTCTTATCGAATTGACGTGAATTGTGCGGTGGCTAAACCCATGGTAGAGGCACAATCACTATGAAAATTGTTTACTATTTAGAGGAAATGGAAGATGATGCAGACGCTCTGCCCCAAGCGTTAGAACAGTTCGCTGAGACCGCGCGCGCGCATGTGTCCGCTAAATCTGTAGACACTTTACTACTGGCCGCCATCACCGAAATAGCATCGAGGGCTGAGGCGGCTATACTGCAGAATAAATATGACAGGGTAAGTAGTGATATGATATGAAAAGATAACGTATAAAGATATTCAAATCTGAAAGGAGTATTCTTCCTTTTTCGGTTATTACCTTGACAACACAGGAAATATAATAATCTTTAATACCTGATATTTTGATACCACTCATTCTCGACCCGTTTTTAACGGAGATTTTTTTCAATTTTTTATTTATAGTCTCACGCCTGTATCCCCGAAGGGGTAGGCAGAGGTGTAAATATTACACATTACGCCATGAATTTTTAGGTCCCACGTAATAGGGGGCAAGCCTATTGCCGTTACCGGGCACATCACCAGACTCCGGGCTGTTACTGAGTATTAGGAAAAACCCAATAACAGTTTTGCCTGACCCTGGAATCGAACCCGGGACCTCCGATCAGCAGTCGCATACGCAGAAAATGTATTGTTTGCAAAAGATCTCTGATATAACCTCCTTCAAGGAATAGGTCAAATTACCAGTAACACTCCTAGACATTTGCGAGGTTTGTCAGTAGCGGTGGCCATTTACAAAATGTTTACTGGCTTTTGTTCTTGTCTGGGATTTGTTAACGGCTTTTGATTTCGAACTTAACATAATTGTAATAATTTTATGTTTTTTATTTTTATTTTATCCTATTAATTTTTTACTTAAATGATAGTATAGAACTAAGAAAAATTATGTCAATGAAAACTTCCATTGAGATGTAGTTAATGTGCATGATGAGCAGGGTTCTATCCATAGAATAAAGAATACTAATAGAAGTAGTATGTCAGGCATTTCAAAGGAGAAGCAGTGTCGCCTCTCACACACAAATATACACATATACCACTACATAAAACGCCACGGCGTGATTAGTTAAATATATAAAACATAATTATCATAAAAAAGTATTATCTGAAAAGTCACACATAAAGAAAAAATACCTTATTCTTAAAGGTATAAGAACTGATTTACATTCTTATTCTAGTTTTTAGTGTTACCAAAAACAGAATTCGTGCAAAATAATACTTTTAAACTCTTTTTGTAAATATATTTATTGATTTAATTTGCTAAAAAAGCATATCTTAAAAATCTCTTTGTTCATTTTTTGTAACCGAAATGATTTGAACACTTATATTTAGCTTTTTCTATTTAATAATTTATAGAACATCAC
This sequence comes from Euclidia mi, assembly GCA_944739405.2. NCBI lineage: Eukaryota > Metazoa > Arthropoda > Insecta > Lepidoptera > Erebidae > Euclidia > Euclidia mi. Next base: position 70,311,903 of record OX123196.2, on the reverse strand, counting down.
ACATTTCGAACGCTGACATCATTATAAATAATCTGTGTTGTGCAAATGATATGACATTTAGGCATGGGGCTAAACGAAATGGTTTTATCGATAGTTTATAATATAGGATTATTAAAAATATGGAGTGTTTCTAAATATGATCTACGTTACGCACTACACAACAAAGAAGTTTATTCTATGTGTCAATTCATCAATTTACTGTATTAAACTCGTGTTTAAAATTTTGTTAATCAAATCAACTAATATAATAATATTATAATAAAACTTACTCTATTTCTATATGTACATTATTTCTTCTGTACGGCTAGCTTCTGGGCTATAGGTTCATGCGTATAGGAAGAAGAGGCCCATTTTCGGTAAATCGATCATTTTATAAATAGGGCTGCTGTAAATAGGGTGTCAAATAAAAGTAATCTAAAGATACATATAACTTAATTATTCGTGGTCATTACCATTACTTTTAAAATGCACGGATCTGTAAGATTTCAGAACATCTCTAATCATGGTGTTTGAAACTGTGCCGCAATATTGGTTACTCGAAACCAAGATACATAGTAATAAACCCCTAACATAATAAATCTAGTATAATTGTAATTTTTGCCATTTTTGCCTTTCTGGTGTACGATTTAATGATGAAGTAGACAGAATCGTTCCCGTGGTCTAAAAAAGTTATGAGTATAAACGAAATTCATCATCATCATCAGCCCTTGATACTGTCCCACTGGTGGGCACGGGTATCTTCTCACTATGAGAAGGAAGGCCATAGTCCACCACGCTGGCCAAGTGCGGGTTGACAGACTACAACTGTCTTTCGAGAACATTATGGAGAACTCTCAGACATGCAGGTTTCCTCACGATGTTTTTCTTCACCGTTTAGCAAGCGATAATTAACAATTTAATATGCACTTAACTCCGAAAAGTCATTGGTGCGTACCTGGATTCGAACCCGAGACCCTCTGCTTAGCAGTCTGTCGGTCTCTCCACTCAGCTATCGCTGCCTCGAAACGAAATTATTATGCACAAACTTGTACATTATGCCACTACCTTAAAAAAATTGCTGCAAGCGCAATGTATACAAGGTGTTGATTTGCATTTGCAAAAAAAGTTAGGGGGAATATACTACTACATATAACTGAATACAAATACATGAAAAAAGAAGTCACTAAAAGTTAAAAAATGATTTTCGTCATCATATATTTTGAAAATTAACTCGGTGTATTGACTACCGCCGCCACTCAGCTGATCACCATTTCAGTGCCTATCACACATTTACTATATTATATATTCTTATATGCGTGCGTATCACTATATGCGTGAATATATAGGGTGGCGCTACCATAGGGGCACTTTTTGAACAGAGGCATAGCGTACAACATTTTGAAGCCTTGTACCAAAAATCAATTAAATCGGTGCAGTAGTTTAGCCACAATATCGATTTTAAGTTCCGCAATTTTTGCACTTGCTTTGAATTCCACAGAGCTGATACAAAACGGTCAACGACCCTACATTGCGCGCTGCGACTCGCTACGACGCGGGCGCCGACTCGACGCCGCGCGAGGATTCCCGCGTATCTTCGAGGACGCGCGAATGTTTTTTGTCAGGTTCATTTATGCACTTTATTGTAAAAAAAATAAAGTTTATTTTCAAGTGCGTTAATAAAATCCTCTCCACTGCGCTCCGTTTTATCTGCGCTGAGCCTAACTTCAGATGACGTCAAGGCGTCGCGTCGTAGCGAGTCGGGGCGCACAATGTAGGGTCGTTGACCGTTTTGTATCAGCTGTGTGGAATTCAAAGCATGTGCAAAAATTGCTGAAATTAAAATCGATATTGTGGCTAAACTACTGCACCGATTTAATTGATTTTTGGTACAAGGCTTCAGAATGTTGTACGCTATGCCTCTGTTTAAAAAGTGCCCCTATGGTAGCGCCACCCTGTATATATATATATATATATATATATATATATATATATATATATATATATATATATATATATATATATATATATATATATATATATATATATATATATATTCACGCATATAGTGACGGCGCGATACAGTTTTATTCTACGTGAGTCAACAGTTTATTCTGATTTACGGTTAGTTACTTAGACAAAGTAACATTTAATGAAAATATGGTTTTATATGATCGCACACAGTTTGAAATCATTTTAAAGCTAAAAAAACACACAAGTTACTTAGTACATAGTGAAACTGGTCAGTTTTTGGAAGCATAGAGCACTTGTAACGATTTAAATCTTTGCTATTTACCAATTACTAAACAACCAGAGTATCGATATTATTCTTATCGCAATGGAGGTACATCACTAAACACGTCATATTTGCACGAAATTTGACGTTTAAAGTAGATTGCTGTGTAAATACGATTTTACACAAAGTAGCGTTATGTAAAACCGGCAATGTATACTTTTTGTTTCATAGTGATATTTTATTTAATTTAGCTTTAAATATGTACTTCCCGGTGAAAACGAATGTTTCCACTAGTGAGATTAAGGGTATGGCTTGGTCTCCTGCAGCTTTCAACAGCACAAGCAGGTATTCTTGCCTAAATTCTGCTATAAAATGCCTATATGAAAGTCAATGAGCGACTGGCATGTGTCAAATTGTGCAATCTAAGATATGCTTGTATAATTCATATCACGGACACGAGTATCAGTCGAACATGCTATATCTAATTCATATTATATTATCTATGGTTCTATCCTAGGTACTATTTAGGGTTTAGACAATATTTGTCTGATTGGCATAATCTTGACAGTGGAATGTCGTACGGCAGCACGAGAGGGGAAGTTTGAGAAGGGGTGTAAGAAGAGAACGTATAATTCGAGATGAAAACCAATACCGACCCGTCTGGCCAGCGTGGTATTACTATACCTCGCAGCAGTATTTGGCCTACTGAACAAATACTGCTATGCTACAATGCTTTTCTGACATAAATAAGGAGAGTGCTATATTTAGTAGTGGCCAACAAAAAGGCAAGATAGACACATCAGCTAGTTACGAATGTATATTACGAACGTACGACGTATATATACGTATAGTTCGTAGAATGTACGATGATATGATGACGAGTGTCGCCAGGAGAGAGGTCTATGCGTGGATAGGTATAGTGATGATGCGATGATGTGTGTCAGGAGGGAGGTCTGTGCGTGGAGCGGCGCGCGCGGCGGCTGGCGGCGTGGGCGGGCGCGGGGGTGCCGCAGGGTACAGTGATGATACGATGATGTGTGTCAGGAGGGAGGTCTGTGCGTGGAGCGGCGCGCGCGGCGGCTGGCGGCGTGGGCGGGCGCGGGGGTGCCGCAGGGTACAGTGATGATACGATGATGTGTGTCAGGAGGGAGGTCTGTGCGTGGAGCGGCGCGCGCGGCGGCTGGCGGCGTGGGCGGGCGCGGGGGTGCCGCAGGGTACAGTGATGATACGATGATGTGTGTCAGGAGGGAGGTCTGTGCGTGGAGCGGCGCGCGCGGCGGCTGGCGGCGTGGGCGGGCGCGGGGGTGCCGCAGGGTACAGTGATGATACGATGATGTGTGTCAGGAGGGAGGTCTGTGCGTGGAGCGGCGCGCGCGGCGGCTGGCGGCGTGGGCGGGCGCGGGGGTGCCGCAGGGTACAGTGATGATACGATGATGTGTGTCAGGAGGGAGGTCTGTGCGTGGAGCGGCGCGCGCGGCGGCTGGCGGCGTGGGCGGGCGCGGGGGTGCCGCAGGGTACAGTGATGATACGATGATGTGTGTCAGGAGGGAGGTCTGTGCGTGGAGCGGCGCGCGCGGCGGCTGGCGGCGTGGGCGGGCGCGGGGGTGCCGCAGGGTACAGTGATGATACGATGATGTGTGTCAGGAGGGAGGTCTGTGCGTGGAGCGGCGCGCGCGGCGGCTGGCGGCGTGGGCGGGCGCGGGGGTGCCGCAGGGTACAGTGATGATACGATGATGTGTGTCAGGAGGGAGGTCTGTGCGTGGAGCGGCGCGCGCGGCGGCTGGCGGCGTGGGCGGGCGCGGGGGTGCCGCAGGGTACAGTGATGATACGATGATGTGTGTCAGGAGGGAGGTCTGTGCGTGGAGCGGCGCGCGCGGCGGCTGGCGGCGTGGGCGGGCGCGGGGGTGCCGCAGGGTACAGTGATGATACGATGATGTGTGTCAGGAGGGAGGTCTGTGCGTGGAGTGGCGCGCGCGGCGGCTGGCGGCGTGGGCGGGCGCGGGGGTGCCGCAGGGTACAGTGATGATACGATGATGTGTGTCAGGAGGGAGGTCTGTGCGTGGAGCGGCGCGCGCGGCGGCTGGCGGCGTGGGCGGGCGCGGGGGTGCCGCAGGGTACAGTGATGATACGATGATGTGTGTCAGGAGGGAGGTCTGTGCGTGGAGCGGCGCGCGCGGCGGCTGGCGGCGTGGGCGGGCGCGGGGGTGCCGCAGGGTACAGTGATGATACGATGATGTGTGTCAGGAGGGAGGTCTGTGCGTGGAGCGGCGCGCGCGGCGGCTGGCGGCGTGGGCGGGCGCGGGGGTGCCGCAGGGTACAGTGATGATACGATGATGTGTGTCAGGAGGGAGGTCTGTGCGTGGAGCGGCGCGCGCGGCGGCTGGCGGCGTGGGCGGGCGCGGGGGTGCCGCAGGGTACAGTGATGATACGATGATGTGTGTCAGGAGGGAGGTCTGTGCGTGGAGCGGCGCGCGCGGCGGCTGGCGGCGTGGGCGGGCGCGGGGGTGCCGCAGGGTACAGTGATGATACGATGATGTGTGTCAGGAGGGAGGTCTGTGCGTGGAGCGGCGCGCGCGGCGGCTGGCGGCGTGGGCGGGCGCGGGGGTGCCGCAGGGTACAGTGATGATACGATGATGTGTGTCAGGAGGGAGGTCTGTGCGTGGAGCGGCGCGCGCGGCGGCTGGCGGCGTGGGCGGGCGCGGGGGTGCCGCAGGGTACAGTGATGATACGATGATGTGTGTCAGGAGGGAGGTCTGTGCGTGGAGCGGCGCGCGCGGCGGCTGGCGGCGTGGGCGGGCGCGGGGGTGCCGCAGGGTACAGTGATGATACGATGATGTGTGTCAGGAGGGAGGTCTGTGCGTGGAGCGGCGCGCGCGGCGGCTGGCGGCGTGGGCGGGCGCGGGGGTGCCGCAGGGTACAGTGATGATACGATGATGTGTGTCAGGAGGGAGGTCTGTGCGTGGAGCGGCGCGCGCGGCGGCTGGCGGCGTGGGCGGGCGCGGGGGTGCCGCAGGGTACAGTGATGATACGATGATGTGTGTCAGGAGGGAGGTCTGTGCGTGGAGCGGCGCGCGCGGCGGCTGGCGGCGTGGGCGGGCGCGGGGGTGCCGCAGGGTACAGTGATGATACGATGATGTGTGTCAGGAGGGAGGTCTGTGCGTGGAGCGGCGCGCGCGGCGGCTGGCGGCGTGGGCGGGCGCGGGGGTGCCGCAGGGTACAGTGATGATACGATGATGTGTGTCAGGAGGGAGGTCTGTGCGTGGAGCGGCGCGCGCGGCGGCTGGCGGCGTGGGCGGGCGCGGGGGTGCCGCAGGGTACAGTGATGATACGATGATGTGTGTCAGGAGGGAGGTCTGTGCGTGGAGCGGCGCGCGCGGCGGCTGGCGGCGTGGGCGGGCGCGGGGGTGCCGCAGGGTACAGTGATGATACGATGATGTGTGTCAGGAGGGAGGTCTGTGCGTGGAGCGGCGCGCGCGGCGGCTGGCGGCGTGGGCGGGCGCGGGGGTGCCGCAGGGTCGCGAGCGCGCGGCGCGTCTCACAGCGGCGGCGGCGCTATTGGCTCTGGAGCTGCCCGCGCATGCGCGCGACGCGCTGGCGCCTACACGCCTCGCGCAGCACCACGCCAAGGACATACTGGCGCGCAGGTGAGGGCGGGGCCACTATGTACTACACACACACACAAACATACACACATACACAGGCAGAACAAACTGCATCCTCGCGCGCAGGTACCTACACACACCAGCTACACATTGATACATACATACATCAGCATCACACCGAGGATATACTCACGTATTGGTCCTCACCTACATTTACGCGGGTATATCTTATCCTCGGCCTATATACGTACACTCTTAAATTTCATGCATACTAAGTATATTAGCCGGGCTGACGTGTGTCACTAGCAACTGCAAAATCCACGATTTAAAAACTTTTTGGTAACTTAAAAACTGTACTGTACATGCGATTACTTATTTAACTCATCTCAGGCCAGCCAACAAAGAATGCACGAGGTCTAACACAGACACACCTCCTCCGTCAGTCCCAAGCCCGGTCGACCACACTCACGGCCGGGTTGTCGCCGAGTTGAGACGGCTCATAAGGACAGTTTCCACCGTAGTCAACAAAAAAGAAAAATAAAAAAGGCCAATCGACTAGCGAGTCCTTTATTGAATGACTTATAGCTCACATGATTAACACAAACTATATTATACCCTATTCATACTGTCTTAAAAATCATTTTCTTTCGACAGGATCGACTTCAAGATGGAAGACATCAAGCGCTTGAAGCTGTAGGCTCTAAACGTCGGCGTAACACATCAACTATAGACATGACTATATTAAATTATATAATACCTAAAGCATTTAAACAAATATATTATTTATCCAATCCAAGTCTAATTGTAGTTTTTATTTTCGCCCATGTTTCATAAATTAATGTTCTTCTTCTTTCGTGTCAATGACGAGTCTCAAGTTTCAATGTATTAAATCTTGTTCGCTTAATATGCAGCCACCTCTACTGCATTTTCGAAGGCGTCCATTACCTCTTTAAGGGAACATATTGTGATTGGGCAGTTAGGGCACGATAGTAGGCAGAGCATAGAGCAGACTGTATGCTAGTGCCACACTCACACAGGGTTTCGGCTTCGTCTAAGAAACCCCATGTGGTCGTGGTGTCGGTTTTCCTTGCAACGTCCAACTTGGGTCCGCAATCTATTTAGGGACTTCCATGTGAACCTGGGAAGCTTGTGACCAGGAGGCAGGTTTTCCGAGATAGGGACAAAAGGGTAAGGCAGTGAGCTTTGTGCCGTCCATAGGTCTTGTCTGACTTGGGAGACTTCACCATCGATCGCCGCAACACATCAATAAAATCTTTTTTTACTTTTTAGCCTTGGTGCTAACGGTTGATAGTTTTGCGGGGGGTGCAGTTCGTCGAGTTCTAGCCTAGCTCTCAATGGAGCATCCTACACTCCTGCGAATACTGGGTGGAGCAATAGCAGCAAGTGGAAACAGCATTTGAGTCGGGGTCGGGTTCAGACAGCCCGTGTAACGGGTTCTGGGATTGAAACGCAGTAGAGATTCTAGGTGCATTTATTGCCGAGTATTGTCTCACTTCCCTTGCACGAGTATGACCGACCAACAACACGACACTGGCCTGAACACTAAGGGCTGCAATCTCCCACGCTGTTCCCTCCGGTAGTGTGCAGGGCAGGCTGCTCGAAGGGCTGCGCGTAGCGGCAGATCCTCGCAGGCCGTTGGCTCAGCTGGCAGGTGCCGGCGGTCTGAGTGCGATGAGCAGGGCAGGGCCAGACTCTTCGGCAGAGGTGACGTCGAGGACGGTGCTTGGAAGTGAAGCGGTCTAGGTAGAGTAGCCCGGAGCTTCCAAGGTAGACCTGGAACCTGAAGGGAAGCAGCATTAGGAAAGCCACAACCAATAGAGTCAGGCAGGCGGCGTCAGCCGGCCTCAACTAGCAGGTAGAGAGATGGGCAGTACGCTAACGCAGTAAATGTAGTAAGTTACCCACAGGTGGAATCAGGATACACGTAAGACGAAGGGTCAGTAGGTACGCGTAATTATAGTAGGTCTCTATTGACATACAAAGCAAATAGTGTTTCTGGTGATTACCACTCTAACATGAACGCATAAAACTAAAAAGTGGCTAAAAGAACGTCTAGTACCGAATCTTCCACTTAACTCTGTGGTTGTGCTTGATAATGCCTCATACCATACCAATACGTTCAAAATGACAGAGCCCCAAAGTCTAATTCCAACAAAATAGAAATGCAGAGATGGCTGACAGAAAAAAATATACCTTTTAATCAAGAAATGAAAAAAAATGAACTATGATTTGATAAAAAAAAGAAAATATATCTGTTACAAGATTGACGACATACTTCAGCCATATGGCATAAAAGTTCTTCGATTGCCACCATATCATCCTGAACTAAACAATTTGATTTTTCAAGTAGCGATTCAGAATAATGTTCAATAAATAAACATTAAATTACGAAATAACAGTTTTTTTTAAACCCGTATATAACCCGTAAATAACTGTATTTGTATTTGTACCCGACTGTACCTCTTGTTACGCACACAAAGTCACTGTATATGTACAAGGCTTACCCACACATAGGGCCGCGCGCGCACAACTGAGTTGAACTATCTATACCACTAACGAAGATTAGGTCTGGGTTATTACTTATAGCCCAGACGCCAACGTCCACTATTAAAGGAAGGTCCACTAGGTGGATGATTTGGACTATGAATTAGCGTTAGATCATTTAGTTCAGCCTGGCTTTGGTTTGGTTCCCAGCCAAGCTAAGTTGATATTTGGTTTTTCTCAATATACAATTTACATATTTAGCAAAGAGGTCAGATGGCAGTCTCTCAGCTGAAAAGTACATATTCGGCCGAATCTGGTTATACTACTCTGACGGCTCTAAAACGGGAAGCTGAGGATTTGTTTGAAAATTACAAAAATTAAAAATAATGATTTAGCTGGAGCATAAAATTTGTGCTTAGTGATTTGGGAGAACGATAGGGCAGCGATAGCCTAGTGGAGATACCAACAGACTGCCATGCAGAGGGAGTCCGGTTCGAATCCACGGCGCGCATCAAAGACTTTTCGGAGTTATGTGCGTATTTAATTATAAATTGTCGCTTGTCCTGTGCCTCGGAGAGCACGTTAAGCCGTCGGTCCCGGTTGTCATGAAGATCTTTGACAGTCGTTATAGGGTGTCAGTACCTTCTAAATAATTGACACTAGTCTAAACCACGGAATATCGCTATCCCTTCGGGTTGCGGAGGTTAGACAGGCAGTCACTCTGTGGAAAAGCTAATATTCAGCCAAATCCGGTTAGACCAGTAAGCGGACCCCAGGTTGAAACTGGGATAACTCTAGGAGGATGATGATTTGGGAGAAATAAATATAAACATAGCATATAGACTGCCTCGTTGGTCCCGCAACTTATATGTGCGCGTGGGTCAATTCCCAGGTCGGGGAAAGTGGTATTTTTCTGTCTAGAATATCTCAGTAGCAGCACGGACGCGGTGTCTGGCAGTGTGCCTGGTACGGCAATAGGCTCTCCGCGTGTCCGTTTCGATGGCGCGGCCATGACGTTATTCTTTTAAAAAAATGATAACAAGATTTTGTAAAAATTTGTAAAAGTAGACTCCCAAAACCATAAATTTGTCAAAGCTGTGGTTAAAAAGTTATAAGGGTTTGAACGTGGCCGCGCCATTGAAACGCTCCGAACCGCGCGGCCACGGAGATCTTTAAAACCAAGCATTGCAGAGACCTGAAATTTTGGTAAGTAACAGATTGAATTTGTAAAAAATTTGTAAAAATATAGAAAAAAAAATCTGAGCTTATATTTTAGGAGCTGTGAGACTAATACGCCATGGCCGCGCCAATGAAACGGTGAAAAACACATTTTCGCCGATATCTCGTTGAAAAAGCAACGCAGACGTCTGAAGTTTTTTGTAAAAGCCAGATTTGAATTTGTCAAAACTGGTCAAAACTAGTGAAAATACAACAAAAAGGTTTTGACAAATTCAAATCAGGGTTTTACAAAAAACTTCAGACGCGTTTATACTATTAATTAGACTTATTTTTATTAAAATCCAATAATAAATTAAACATAAACAATAACATATAAAAAAAGTAATTTCTTTATTACAAATATCTTTTTTTATTTGCGTTTGCGAAGGTGTTTTCTTTGAGGTCGAATTCCAAAATCGAATTTCGAATTCGAAGGGGTTTGTTTTTTCACTCACTTTTTTATGCATATGAAAGAGACAGAGCACAGTAAAATTCGAATGTTTCTTTATGGCTGAACAATGTCAATTCGTGGCACTGAAGATTGAAAAATTAAAAAGCTACTTTGCCTCACGCTCGAATCAAAATCGCGTTTTGTTCACTGTTGTCTCGCAGCAAAAGCGGCATGTTTGAGCTGCTGTGGTGAAAAAGCATTAATCAATACAACTAAACCCAATATTTAAAAAAATATAAATAAGCTATGTAGCGATTATTTACAAATATACCAGTGAAGAACAAAACACCTTGATACAAAACCTATAGTTATGGCTTTTGGTGAAGATTTATGGAAATATTTACTTAATATAACATAGTCTCACACCTATATCCCCAAATAGGTAGGCAGAGGCGTATTATTACACCCGCATTTCGTCAACTATGTTCACAGGTTCCACGTGATAGGCGGGCGAGCGTGTCCGTTTCGATGGCGCGGCCATGACGTTATTCTTTTAAAAAATGATAACAAGATTTTGTAAAAAATTGTAAAAGTAGACTCCCAAAACCATAAATTTGTCAAAGCTTTGGTTTTGGGAGTCTAATTTTACCATTTTTTTTTAAATAAAACGTCATGGCCGCGCCATCGAAACGGACACAAGTTTTTTGTATCTCGTGCTGTTGAGTCCCTCTCTACGCTCAGGATTCTAATTTTGATTCACTCGCTACGCTCGTGAATCAATCATAGAATCCTTCGCTTGCTCGGGACTCAAAATCAGCACTCGAAACAAAAAACGACTTTGCTCTCTTGTTGCACAAATAACTATTGTTTTATTTTATTACAGGCCAACACAAAATGCGCAGAGCAAAAGTTGGAACCAAAAAGCGGCTGAAACTTCATGCTGTATCTTAATCTGAGGATGCTCTCTGTAGGAAACTCATGTCAGTAGGGGTGGAACTCAGCAAATGCCGCAGCAAGGTTCAGAAACAGAAAAGAAAGATCAAGGAACTACAAAATATTATAACAAATCCACAATTTCTTAAAACACTAGATAATTTTTCTAGTACTGCAAACATTTTGACTTTGTTACAATTTAGAGAGCATAAAAAGGGAGACAAAGGCCGTCGTTTCACTTTACTTCACTTTAAAAGAAAAACTAGTTGCTTTATCTATCCTTAAGCAAAGCCCGAAAGGATATAAATTTTTGAGGAAAGTGTTTATACTGCCATCACGCCAGACTCTGTTGGAATTAAATGAAAGGAACGACAAAGTTAGTGGTTTTGTAACTAATGGCCAGGATACACTGCCTGAATATGCTGACCATGTTCATGATAAGAGGCTTATTTAAAAACTATGAGCAACCTGTTGCTTATACCTTTTCGCAAGCTGCAACAAAGGGACCAGAACTTGCAAAACAGTTAAAATCTGTCATCACAGAATTACAAAATGCAGGTCTTGTCGTGGTTGCAACTGTATGTGACTAAGGCACAAATAATGTGCATTGTATTAAATATCTTTTACAAGGGACACGAGGTATCTGGGACTCTTAAGGAAGTCGCAAGAACCAAGAGGCAATATTATCTTAATTAACGAGCAAGAGATCATACCACTGTATGACCGCCTCACTTAATTAAATGCATCCGAAACAATTTAATAACTAAGGATTTAAAATATATAAAAAACAATGAAATTAAAATTGCAAAATGGGAACATATTACAGCACTACATAAAGAAAACCCAGGCTACAAGGGAATTCGCTTAATGCCAAAATTGTCGGAATCTCACTGTCTTCCAAATATGATACCCAAAATGAAAGTGAAATTTGCAACGCAACTGTTCAGCCAAACTGTGGCATCAAATATGGGCTACCTTGCAGGTAAATGTCAGCAATATAAGCTAAAATTATCTGTTCCTTTTTCACAAACAGGGTAAAGTTTCATACCCGTGGAAGACCTAAGTACACCCAGGTGGACCATGAGGAAGTTTTTAGACCGGTGGTACACCTAAGGCCACCATGCGCAGGTGTTCATGATAAGAGGCTTATTTAAAAACTATAAGCAACCTGTTGCATACACATTTTCGCAAGCTGCAACAAAGGGACCAGAACTTGCAAAACAGTTAAAATCTGTCATCACAGAATGACAAAATGCAGGTCTTATCGTGGTTGCAACTGTATGTGACTAAGGCACAAATAATGTGCATTGTATTAAATATCTTTTACAAGGGACACGAGGTATCTGGGACTCTTAAGGAAGTCGCAAGAACCAAGAGGCAATATTATCTTAATTAACGACCAAGAGATCATACCACTGTATGACCCGCCCACAGACCACCTACGGGTTAGGTGGTCTGTGGACCCGCCTCACTTAATTAAATGCATCCGAAACAATTTAATAACTATGGATTTAAAATATATAAAAAACAATGAAATTAAAATTGCGAAATGGGAACATATTACAGCACTACATAAAGAAAACCCAGGCTACAAGGGAATTCGCTGAATGCCAAAATTGGACTCTCACTGTCATCCAAATATGATACCCAAAATGAAAGTGAAATTTGCAACGCAACTGTCCAAACTGTGGCATCAAATATGGGCTACCTTGCAGGTAAATGTCAGCAATATAAGCTAAAATTATCTGTTCTGTAAAGTTTCGTACCCGTGGAAGACCTAAGTACACCCAGGTGGACCATGAGGAAGTTTTTAGACCCGTGGTACACCTAAGGACACTTAGGTGTTCCACGGTTAATGTTTATGACACATAGTAATTACCCCGTAATCCACCTATTGTGTGTACCACTGGCACTAGATTTTACTTAATTGCCCATGGTCCACCTATTGGGCGTAGTACCAGTGGCGTAGCTAGGGGGGGGCGGTGGGGGCGGTCCGCCCCGGGTGACACCATTTTTGGGGTGACACCCGGGCACATTACACAGATGTGTAATGTTACAGATGGATATAGAAAAAATGCGTTACTGGCTGACTGACAGACAACGCACAGCCAAAACTATTAGGGACAAGAAGCTGAAATTTTGCACGTCCCTTGAGGACCGTAGGGGTGCACTAAGAACAGATTTCAAGAAATTCTCACGGGATCGGGAAGAAACGGTTCAGTTAAAATAAAATGGCTGGGCGTAGCTGTAGTAACCTCTAGCATCTAGTAAATATAAGCCTTCGTCCCGTCCGGGCGTCCGCGCGAATTATATTTACACCTTAACGTTCCTCAAGAATCACACTAATTATTTCTTGGTGAAAAGCGTACAAAAATCTGTTTTGTTGTTTTTGAGTTACAGAACGAAAAGGGGACTTCATTTCATTATAATAAGTGTAGGTATCAGAGCCGCGCCGATTCACGACGGCGCGGCGCCTGTGTGCGAAACCTATGAAGCGCTTTTTGTCCTTCTATTTTGACATTCTATTTTATTATATTTTTCTGAAATAATTATGTTCTCCAGTTTTATATACTTAGTACCTAGGCTATTTACCTAATTAGATACGTAAAGTTTGCTACCAGTTGGGAATTACTGCAAAAATTAAGCACAATTAAAATTTGTACATAGGTACCTACTATATTTAAGATAGCTGACTTTCTTAATCTATACCACTTTGTACAAAAATCATCAATTGTTAAAGAATATAAATATAATTTATCATCATTTTCAGCCTTTCGCAATCCACTACTAATACTTATCTAATCAGATAATTTCTTCGTTTTATTCTGTTTAATTTTGAATTCGATTACTTTGATTCTCTGGCAGATGACTTCATTTCGAATTCGATTCTTCAGAGAATCTACGAGCGTAGCCCTCTCCATAGCTTGTTAAGCGAGCTCAAATTGGTGGACGAGTCGTACCGTCAATTTCTACGTTCTATAAGTCACGGGTAGAACACACACAAGTCTTTGCGGTAAGCGTGACGAAAAGTGACGTGATTTCTTATACGCTGCCCAGTTAAGCTGTATTCTTTTGCGAGCCTTCTCGAAATAGTCTCCACCCAACTGCAAGTTTTGCCCGACGCAGAAATTCGACATAGCTACCTCTGAGCAAACGGTACTGTTACACGGACTCCAGAATAGACTAGGTTGCAATAAAGTTAAAGGCTTTTTCATAGACGTAAATTCTATAAGCGCAAGGGATGATTATACTCGTCTGTCTCATATATAATCTGCAGTAATGTTAATGTCATCTTTGGTGCCACCTCAACCTCGAGAACTGGACTATTTGGAGGTCTAAAACTCGTCAAGCGAGACGCGAAACGGTTGGTGGTGACTGATGACACTGGAAAACAGCTTAAATACGTTGCTCAAGAGAGTGACGTGTCGATAGCACTTAAAAAGGGTTTTGTCCGCCACTCCACGAGAAGAGGCTAGATTTAAATATACATTAGAGCTGCACATTGTTTCGATTTCTACAGGGGATTTTCCTCGTTTAAGCTTCTTGGCTGATTTCTGGTAACTCGTCCGTGAAGTTCCGTTAAGGTAGTTCGGGGATCCTCCTAGTAGAGATAAGGAAAGCACGCTGCCGACATGTAGAAATCACTATAAATGCTCTGAACTTCATGAAATTCGAACCTAGAAGTGACGAATTTCCATCAGATGTGGTCAACATCTCCTACCAAATCCGTGCGACCCTACTACAATTGGTAGATAAGCACTCCCACTTTGGCGTTGTAGTTCTCTATGACAACATTGAAGTGGGCCTTTTGGGTGTTATGTAAGACTCTAGAATTGTCAAAATACATTTCCTCCACTTCATCATTCGAGTATATCAAAGTAGGTGCTATACTCTTGCTGACACACTGGAAACTGCTATATCGTCGCCAGAGAAGACTTTATATACCAAGAATCCGGCTCCGCCTTGGGATAGCTGGTGTCCCTCTCTAAGTACATAGGATGGCTAGAATCTGGGTAATGGTACTCTACGCCTCGCTGCGAACTTCACATAATCCCAAAATATGTCAGGCGTAGCTTTCGCACCAGTGACGTTGCTGCCCGTCACCGATATTTGGCATTTTAGGGTGAACCGTACATACACCCACATTTTCAAATTTTTTGTTTTGTTCTTCGGAGGAAGCCAAAACAACAAGTATTAACTTTCTCACTCGCAAAAATAAAATAATTTGACTGAACCCGTGACTGAACACAAGGTGAGTCACATGTCATATCACATCGGGTTGGATCAAAACTGACTAAAAAAGGATTTAGGATGATGATGAATTAACTATGTTTCTTTTCTTTAACATAGTCACCAATCAAACTCAAGTAGCGCATATGTTCAATAGTTTCTTTGCGAGCATACCTTTAACCAGTGGCGTAGCTAGTGGCTAGACTAATAAATTGTTTTCTTTTAGTTCAAATTGGTGTGAAACAGAAGTTATTATCAATAATGGCCATTATGGGCAACTACGGAACCCTACATTGCGCGTGGCCCGACACGCACTTGGCCGGTTTTTGTTTCTTGTTTTGTTTTGAAATAGTAACGTTTTCATTTATGTCTTCTTCCTCCTCACTAACCTCTTCGTAGGACATGCTTGTTTCAATAGGTGGTTTAGATATGTCTGCTTTTTAACCGACTTCAAAACAAGGAGGAGGTTCTCAATTCGTCGGAATCTTTTTATTTATGTATGTTCCCCGATTTCTCTAAGACGCCTGGACCGATTTCGAAAATTCTTGTTTTGTTTGAAAGAGTATACCTCCTAGTTGGTCCCATGATCATTAGGTCAGGATCTGATCATGGAATCCTGAAAAAATAGAAGAAACTCTTCAAATTTTATAAGCACACTTGAAGCGATTTGACGATAACAACCCAATGCTGTCGAGTTTGGGCTCGTTTGAGTCGTCTTTACATAGACTTTGATGCTGGATGATTTCCATGGTCTGATGATAGAGTTGGAAGTAACCATGAGATCTTTGTGATACAGTAACCCAATCTCATCGAGTTTAGGGTCGTTTGATTCGTCTTTACATGGACTTTGGTAATGGATGTTTTACAGGGTTTGATGATGGAGCAGGAAGGTGGCCATGGGATCTTTGTAATACAATTATGCAATCCCATCGAGTTTGGGCTCGTTTGAGTCGTCTTTACATAGACTTTGATGCTGGATGTTTTCCAGGGTCTGATGATGGAGCAGGAAGTTGGCAACGGGATCTTTGTAATACAAAGACGCAATCCCATTGAGTTTGAGCTCGTTGGATTAGTCTTTACATGAACTTTAGTGCTGAATGTTTACCAAACTCTGATGATAGAGCTGGAAGGTGGCCATGGGATCTTTGTAATGTGTGTTTAGGCTCGTTTGTTTTGTCTTGGCAAACACTTTGGTATTGGATGATTTCCGGGATCTGATGATGGAATTGAAACGAACGTGTTTAGGCTAGTTAGTTGAAAACAAAAAAGAACTTGAAATCGCCAGAAAGGTTCAGGTCTACATTTCAGAATTGAGGCACGTAAGGAAGGCCTCCCCATCACGTACCACCTACACTATCCTATGTACCTACTTACCACCTGCTATTACTATTTTTTATTAGTAAACCACTAAAAAGCAAAAAATAAAAATTATTTTTAAATAAAAATAAAAACGTCTTCAAAAACACTAAGGAACTAAAAAACAAAAAATAATTGGTTTTGGTGCAAACATTTTTGGAGTCGGTGCCAAGCTGTAACGTATGTCCGGTACTTACCGCGTTTGTACTCATTTTAAAAATAATTATTGACGAATGAGACGAAATGCTTGCATTGGGAGTGGTAGAAAAATGCGAAAGTCCGTGGTCGTCACCAATTTTACTAACGCCTAAGAAGGACGGTAAGCTAAGGTTTTATTTAGATAGTCGGAAACTTAATTCTATTACTAAAAAAGACGCGTACAAACTTCCTTACGTATCCGAAATTTTAGACAACCTTAGGAACGCTAGATATCTAAGTAGTATAGACTTATCTAAGTCCTTTTGGCAGACGCCTCTTCGCGAATGTGATCGTGATAAGACTGCGTTCTATGTGCCTACTAGAGGAACATTTAGATTTGTGACTATGCCGTTTGGTTTAACGAATGCGCCTGCGACACAACAGCGTTTGGTGGATCACTTGTTTACGAACAGTCCTGAGTTCGAAAACTCTGTATTCGTTTTTTTAGATGATATCGTGCTTATATCGCCATCTTTTAATGCTCATGTGCCACTATTAAACAAAGTATACGAAAAATTAAAATCGGCCAACCTTACCATTAACTTGGAAAAATCTTAATTCTTCCGTGATGAATTGAAGTACTTGGGCTACGTAGTAAACTCTAAAGGATTACAAGTAGACCCATGTAAGGTGGAAGCCATTCTTCAATATGCTACGCCTAAGAATAAAAAAGAAGTCAAAAGGTTCTTAGGCATTGCATCATGGTATCGGCGATTTATACCTAATTTTAGTACTATTGCCGGTCCTTTGAACAAACTTACCTCTACCGGTAAGAAAGCCGCACCATTTCAGTGGTCGGTGGAAGCTGATGACTCGTTTTGTAAACTAAAACAATTGTTAAGCTCCGCACCAATATTATCGTGTCCCGATTACGAGAAACCTTTTCAAGTTCACACAGATGCGAGTGCGAGTGGCATCGGTGGGTTGCTTACACAAGAAATAGATGGCGTGGAACTACCAATCGCTTACATGAGTAGGTCACTAAATGCACAGGAACAAAACTACAGTATAACAGAACGGGAGACATTAGCAGTTCTAACAGCCCTCGAATATTGGCGCTGTTATTTAGATAACGGGTTAAAGTTCGTGGTGTATACTGACCATTCTGCACTGAAATGGTTCCTAAACTTGAGCAACCCGACTGGTAGATTAGCTCGGTGGTCGGTTCGTCTGTCAGCCTTTAACTTCGAAAAAAAGCATCGGCGCGGCGCAGATAATATTATAGCCGATGCGTTATGATAGCAATAGAAATATAGTGACTATTGATTTAACAGAATCTAATTCAACTATTCAGTGATTTAGAAACATAAGGGCCTGTAATAAATTAAAGAAGTATGTTAAAATTAGCAAATTTATCAGGAAAAAGGAAAAATTATTAAGACTGTACAAGAAATCAAACATAAATGTACATTATTGCAAAAAATATGTAAATGTAAAGGAACAGATGTCAGTATGTCTAGCTAAATTAGATTCCAATCTATTAAAGTATGATGCTGATATGCATTGTTTGCAGACGGAGATTGACAGTTTACAAGAATCTTTACTGAATATGACAAAAAATATGATTTATCACAAAAACAAATAAATGAGCATATCTTGGCAATGGATGACTTAGTGGACAGGTGTAAGTATAATGAGCAGAGGCTCCAATCTCTTACCAATAATAATCATGGCAATGAACATAGCCAGTCGCCACAGAGTCATTCACAGCCAACTACATTGAATTGTTGCTCTGATTTATTATCACCGTCTGATGCAGTGGGTAACACCACCATTAATTCTAATTCTAATTTTCGCACTTCCTTCTCACCTCACATTACAAACACTGACAAACTTTTAATGTTTAGTGATGAGATAGGGAAAAACATGAGCCAATTGTTGCGGCAAAGGACAGGTTTAGCTATTATTAACTTATGTATGCCTGGAGCAAGTTATTCTCAAATAATGCAATCTATTTTGTCTAAATCATACTGTCCTGAAACAACAATCATTATATTTATTGGGAGAAGAGGAAATGCAAATATAAATGTTATACAGAGATATTTTGACCAATTACTCAATTTAAAAGTTAGAAAAATTATGTTTCTTGCTTTTCCTTACAGTAAGCTGTTGCCACAAGCTGAAAATGATTATAGATTTAAGATTAATTCAAAATTGCATACTATGACATTTTATAATAATTTGATTGACATTATTGACTCTAATGCGTTAATTAGAAATTTTTATTTGACATATGATAATTATTATATATCACAATTTTATAAAAGACATATAGCATCATCGCTAGCTTATTGTATTAATAACTCAGCCAAGGTTTTGGCTAGCCACACTGCTTTTATTGAGCAGTCAAATTTGACATGCAATATAAGCTTGGGATCCGTTCCAAATTCTTTAAATTGAATTCTGAGACAATAGAGTCAATCTCTGGCAATATATTTAATAAGACATCAAATTCTGTACCCAGTTTAAGTGACACATATATAGTTCCATCAACCACACTTACAAAAAATAATTCTAAAAATTGTATCAACCTGGTGCATCAAAATATACAAGGGCTGATGGGTAAGGAGTTAGAATTGGAATTGTTTATGAACTGTAACAATATTGATATTTTATGCATTACAGAACATTGGCTCGGAAGCCACCACTTCATATTCAATTTTAATAACCACCAGGTTGCAAGCTCGTTCAGTAGAGAAAATTTTATCCATTGTGGCTCGTTAATCATAGTAAGTAAATTTCTAAAATTTAAAGAAAGGACTGACATTGTGAGCCTCTCTGTTGAGCGAGTAGTTGAGATTACATGTGTTGAATTTGAGCAGTTCATTGTTATGAGCGTATACAAACCTCCATGTGCACCATTTGAAAGTTTTTTAGTTATTATGGAGGATGCTCTAAGCAAAGTTTGTAATCGTCATAAAACGGTTGCTATTTGTGGAGACTTTAACATTAACATATTAGAAAAATGCTCTTCAACTACCAATTTTTTAAATTTATTTAAGTCATACAATTTATGTCATAATTTCTATGAACCAACTAGAGTGACTGCCACAAGTGGTACTTGTATTGATAATATATTTACTAGTATAAAACCATTACACAAATCTTTGACTAATATGCTTTAGTCAGATCACAGTGGGTAGTTAATCTGTTGTCCAAGAGAATGTCCGAAAGACCAGAGAAAAATTGTTAAATATATACCAATAAACCAGAATCGTCTTAAAACTTTTAAAAACAATTTATCTCGAAAAATGCATTGGTTGCCTCATCGTGACCATCCGGATCAGTTATATAACTCTTTATTCAACTTAATTAATGACGAATTTCAGACTGTATTTACATCCAAAAAATTAAATGTAACTGACCGTCTGATATTTAGTGACTGGGCAACTGAAGGTATTCATAAAAGCCGGATTAGGTTATATGAACTGTATAATGAAAAGTCTTATAATAATAGTCAGACCTTTATTAATTACGTAAGAAAATATTCAAAACATTTAGACAAGCTTGTAATACAGCAAAATCTATTTATTTGAGAAATAAAATAAAATTATCAGAAAACACTATAAAGGCTACCTGGAATGTCATCAACAATGAAACTGGCAGAGCCAAAGCACGCAGCCGCGACTTCCTTTTAAAAATCAATAATGTGAGTATTGCAGAGGATCTGGAAGTTGCGACAGAATTTGAGAATTTCTTTTCTAATATACCTATAGTGACAACAGAGTCGCTCAACTCATCTTCCATGTCTGCTGAAATGCTTCTTAGGGACTGCTTGCCAGAATGTGATGCAGCCTTTGAATTTACTGTTGTTACTACTGACGATATTCTTAAACAATTTAAAACTATAAATATGAAAAAGACAATGGATTTGTGGGGATTGTCAGTGAAGACTACTTTATCTATTATTACCATAATTGCTCCACATCTTGCAAAGGTATTCAATGGTTGCGTTGCTTCTGGAATATTTCCTGACTTAATGAAATATAGTAAAGTTATACCTTTATTTAAATCTGGTGACACAACCGACCCTTCTAATTTTCGACCTATTTCTGTACTACCGACACTTAGTAAAATTTTTAAAAAAATAATTCTTCGTCAGTTACTTAGTTATTTTAATAGTCATAATCTACTCCACGAGAAACAGTTCGGATTTACGAGGGGTCGTTCGACTACTGACGCAGGAGTTGAGTTACTCAAAAGTATATTTGCTGCTTGGGAGAAGTCGCAAGATGCATTAGGTATTTTTTGCGACTTGTCAAAAGCATTTGATTGTGTACATCATGACACTCTGGTCAGGAAATTGTATCATTACGGCGTTAGGAACAAAGCTCTCGATCTCCTGGTTTCTTACTTGGGCAACCGAATCCAGAAGGTCCAGATCAATGACAAGACATCTCCAGGTTCTGCCTTAAAAATGGGAGTCCCGCAGGGTTAAATCCTCGGACCCTTTCTTTTTTTGATTTATATTAATGATCTACCCTATTACGTAAAGAAGAATCATGAGATTGTGTTGTTCGCGGATGATACCTCCTTAATTTTTAATATTAGACGACAGCAGAGAAATGTGTGACGAAGTAAATAATGCACTCTCTAAAGTTGTTAATTGGTTTAATGTAAATAATTTATTACTTAATGATAAGAAAACCAAACTATTAAAATTCTCAATGCCCAATGTTAAACAGGTGGAAACCAATGTACAACTTAAGGAATCCAGAATTGAGCCCGTCGGGACAACTATGTTTCTAGGTATTATGCTTGATACCAAGCTTCAATGGGGTCTGCATATAGAAAGACTTTCGGGCAAACTTAGTTCTGCAGCTTATGCAGTTAAGACAATTAGACGCCTTACAGATATAGATACAGCTAGAATGGTTTATTTCAGTTACTTTCATCGTATTATGTCTTATGGGATTCTTCTCTGGGGGAATGCTGCAGACCTTAACACAATATTCGTTCTGCAGAAAAGAGCAATAAGGGGAATTTACAACCTCGGTCCTCGTGTTTCTCTAAGAGAAAAGTTCAGTGAGATAGGCATTCTAACTGTTGTATCGCAATATATATACGATAATCTGTTATATGTCCACAAGAATATTGACAAATTTAGTCAAAAAAGTGATCTTCACACTGTAAATACTAGACATAAGTATGATCTTGTAGTTCATAGCACCCGCGTCCACAAAATAAGTAACTGTTTTATGGGGCAGTGTATACGCTTTTATAACAAGCTCCCTCTTAATATAAGAAATTTATCATTAAATAAATTTAAGATTATTGTTAAAACTAAATTGTGTTTAAAAGCATATTATAAAATTTCCGATTATATAGACGACAAAAATGCTTGGGATTGAGCTGCTCTAATTCAACATAAAAATACATACTTGTACAAACTGATAAATTTAAAATTGACGTTTCGTAAGCACTTTAAACAAAGTTTACACGAAATAAAGACTAATTTCATTTCATTTTATTTCGTTATAACGATCCCTACCTGTAAATATAATTAACGCGAATAATAATAACGTGAATGACCCTAATGTTGACACTGATCAATGGTATTCAGCCAACTAAAATGGTTGTTTATCTTCGCCTAATGACTATCCAGACTATTCTATTAAAAATAATAAATTGTATCGTTTGATAAAATCTAGGTGTATGCTATGTAAGTAATGTAAGGAGTTCGAATGGAAAGAAGTACTACCTTCTTCTGATCGAAATAATGCCATATTAGAGAACCATGCCGAACCCACTTCGGGGCATTTCGGTATATTTAAAACTTACAAGCGCTTAGCACTGCGTTACTATTGGCCCAAAATGCGCCGTGACGTGGTAAAGTTCATAAATTCTTGTGACACTTGTATCGCGCACAAACATCAGAACCATGCACCATTGGGAACCATGGGACGACCCAAAGTGTGTTCACGACCCTTCCAAACCATTAGTGTAGATTTGGTGGGGCCCTTACCCGTCACAAAAAAACAAAACGCCTACATCTTTGTTGTAACTTGTTGTTTTAGTAAATACTGCCTACTTTTTCCTATCAGGCGCGCAACTGCTGAAATAATAACTAATATTTTGGAAGAAAAAATATTTTTAGTTCATGGTATACCATCTACAATTATATTGGACAATGGTAAACAGTTTGTAACTGCTACTTTAAAAGCTATGTTGCGCAAGTACAAAATCCCTAATCTTCATTATACTCCTAAATATTCCCCACATGTGAATACGGTCGAACGCTATAATAAAACCATTGGTTCTACCTTAGCGGCGTTTGTAGGAAATGACCAGAGATTATGGGACACTCTCCTACCTAAGGTGCAGTTTGCATTAAATACTGCAGTTAATGAAGTCACGGGCTATACACCTAGTTTTTTAGTCTATGGACGTGAATCAGTTCCATGCGGCTCACACTATGTCGACACGGACGCTGATGATATAGTATACATACCTAGGGACGATTACGCAGAAAAGATAGGTCACTTATCAGGCATATTTGACAAAGTTCAGGCACTCCTCATTCAAGCTCATGCTAGGAATTCCCAAACGTATAATTTACGCCGTAAACCAGCTGAGTTTAATGTGGGAGACACTGTGTGGAAAAGGACTTTTTATCAGAGCGACAAGGATAAGTCCTTTTGTAAGAAACTAGCCCCTAAATTCGTGAAGTGCACAGATTAATAAAAAGTCGCCTCTCGTTTACGAGTTGTCGGACGCGTCTGGAAATTCTATTGGGTTTTGGCACATAAAGGACGTAAAACTTATACACTATGACGCCTAACCAATTGTTACAAACCGTATAAGACTTTCCCTTCCTTCTTTCTATATATGCCGTCTTAGCTTGGACAGTAGCGGACTGTAGACCTAACGCAGCTAGTCGGATTTTTCCTGTTAGTCACGCAAAATCCTCTCCTAAGGCGGGCGGTATTGTAACGTATGTCCGGTACTTACCGCGTTTGCGTCACAGTACCGCCCATACGCTCGGCCAATCAGAGAAGGCCATCGTCCGCGCTCGCGAAGCTTGACCAAATATGGTCATGAACGGACTCCAACGCTGATGGAGGGCCCAGTATATAAAGGGGCCGACAGAGAGGCTGGCACCGCTACTCTACACTAACCTACTATCGCTACTCTATTCTATACCGCTATATCTATAATTATACATTCTACGTGTATCCTGATCCCAGCAGCTGGGTAAGTCACTACATTTACTGCGATAGCGTACTGCCCATCTCTCTACCTGCTAGCTGAGGCCGGCTGACGCCGCCTGCCTGACTCTATTGGTTGTGGCTTTCCTATTGCTGTTTCCCTTCAGGTTCCAGGTTCACCTTAAGACTCCGGCTACGCTCCTAGACCGCTACACTTTCCTGCATCGCCTTCGGCGTCACCTCTGCCGAAGAGTCTGGCCTGCCCTGCTCATCGTACTCGCACCGCCGGCGTCTGCCAGCTGAACCAACGGCCTGCGAGGAACTACCGCTACGCGCAGCCTTCGAGCAGCCTGCCTACACACTACCGGAGGGAACAGCGTGGGAGACTGCAGCCTTAGTGTTCAGGCCAGTGTCGTGTTGTTGGTCGGTCATACTCGTGCAAGGGAAGTGAGACAATACTCGGCAATAAACGCATCTAGAACCTCTTTTCTGCGTTTTAATACCAGAACCCGTTACAAAGCCCTTACGCAAAAAGTTACTAAATTACAAACTACCTATTCTATCAACAACGAAAGTTATAAAAAAAGGTGTAGAGGTTTTATAGTCAGATCAGAAATACTTGCCTTGGCACCGACTCCAAAAATGTTTGCTCCAAAACCAATTATTTTTTATTTTTTAGTTCCTTGGTTTTTTTGAAGTCGTTTTTATTTTTATTTAAAAATAATTTTTATCCTTGAGAAGAATTGAGTACATCTCTGTACCCATTATATGTAGATGTGTGCTGGGATTTTTCGCAACTTTTAATCACAGGCGCTGGAGCACATTCAGAAGTTTTGTTCTGTGAAATCAGTGAAATGTATAAACTAAGCGCTTTCTTATATGTGCAGGTGTTTTCGCTCATAATCATTCTTATATTTTTTTCTTTAGTGTAAACTTGCCAGAGTTTACTTAACGCTATATGAGATCCGTTGCAATAATGCAATTGTAGGTATTTTGTAGTTTAACAATTGTCATGGTGTTGGCCACACTTAGGGCACTTGATTTTCTGCATAGGACAAAAACGTTTTGTATGGCCATATTTCCAGTAGGTACCCAGAGCACTGCGAGACAGGCAATATATACGAATCTACCTTAAATTGACATCCATAGAGGAGACTGTGGTAATGTGGCCTCCCACTTTGTTTTTGAGGCATTATGTATAAAAACGAGACTCCGAAACGTAATAAATATGCTATACAGTTCCTCACTTATTAGCCTATACATGTCTTACTATGTAATAAATAAAATTGTCATGGGATAGTTAAAAACTTATGTATTTAAAAAAAGAACAAATTTGGCAACATGAGATCAAGTGCGGGTTATATGGCAACCTGGGGGTCATATTAATTGTATTAATTGAATTGAAACAAAAATCACAAATATAATATTTGCCTGCAGGACCTGCACAGGCTGTATGAGCCCATAAACTGCAACTCTGGCATTGAATTCACTCCTCCCACGTCTATCGTTGGAATAACTGGATTCACAGAATATGCAGATCGTATTTGAATCTTTAGGTAAGCTATACGAATGGGCATGTTCCTCATATTCAGAGTCGTTGTCTTCGACTGCGTTACTTTCAGAGTTACTTACTGCTACTGCTGCCCCCGCCATCTTGACTACGTCCGAGAGCGCAAGTAACTCCAGAGATTCTTGAGAGTCCTTTACTGATCGTTTTAGTGTAGACCTTGGAACAGAAAATATTTTTACAGCCTTTTTGCAGCCCATGACTTTTGTTCTCACTGCTTCAATTGCTTTTTTCATTTGGTTAGAATCCAGTGGCGTAGCGTGCCTTGTCGGGGCCCCGTATAAAAATTTTTTTGGAGGCCCTTATATGGAGGTAAAGATTTTTCACGAAAGAAAAAAAATATTGTGTGAAGTAATATTTATTTATCACATAATTTACCCATTTTACAAATAAAAATCGAATTTTAAATATTCACTCTCCTTGCCTTTTTATCGGCAAACTGATTTATTAAATCATTTATGGCTGATGATGATTTTAGTTTTTCTAAAGTTTCTGCCTCTATGGACAATAGTGAGATGTCTGACAGCCGTTCTTGTCCCATCGAAGTTCTTAAGTAATTTTTTATTAGTTTTAATTTTGAAAAACTTCTTTCTGCCGTTGCGGTTGTAACTGGAAGGGTCAAGAATAAAAAGCATGCTGTGATTACCTCGGGAAAACTGGATGCAAGACTATTGAATTTTACTAGCAATAATTCAATGAGTTCTTTAATGGAATAATTTTTTTTAATTTCAGAATTTAAGCATGTTTTTAGAGCCTTTAATTGGTCACAAAGATTAAGTGAGATGTCTTTACTGTATTTAGCAGACAGTTTTCCGGAAGCGTTTAATATCTCTTCGCTTGAAGAAGATAGGAGTTTCTCCGGTTGTAATATTTCGAATATACTACTCAGGTTGCAAAGGCTCTGAAATCTTTCTTTAGTTTGAGAAATTAATATATCTAAACAGCAATAGTATACATGGACTTTGAAATAGGATTCCGGGTCGGAAATTCTCTCATCTTGTGATAACTCATCAAAAAAACGCTTCGTTATCTTTCGCCTACTGTTTTTAAAAACAGTTGTTACCCCCCACTTTTTTGCTAAATCTTTGGATTCATTTAGCAAACTATTAAATGAATTCTGATTTCTTAATTGGCACAGTCTATTTAAAAGATTACTTAATAAAATACTAGATTTCTGTAAGTCATTATTTTCATGCTGTAGAGCTTTAGAAACAGGATTAATAATTTCAAATAGTGAAGAAAAAAATGTAACGAGCACTAAGAAATCAAAACTCTCTAAAATATTAATTATACTTTTACATTCTTCACGTTCATCTTTTTTATTTTTATTAGTAAAAAAATTTTATTTACTGCTAATAAAGCGTCGTTCCTAGAAGACCATCTGGTAGGACATACCTTTTTAAGGGTAATCAAATATTTTTCAGATAAATCGTCACTTAGCATAGCCCAGCGTTTTATACTATTGCCAAAAAAAGTATATATTTTTTCTAAATTATCGAAAAAAGTCGATACTTCACGAACATGTCTCGCAGCATCGTTCAAAACCAAGTTTAAAGCGTGCGCAGCACAATGAACATAATCGGCATTTGGAGCATGCTCTTTTATTAGGGTTTGTAATCCTCCATACACACCCGACATAACATTTGCTCCATCGTATCCCTGTCCTCTACATTTAGTCAAATCAATTCCATATTCTTTAGTCAAATTTAAAATGACAGTTTTCAGACCTGCAGCACTGCAATCGGTTACTGCTATGAATCCTAAAAAGGACTCACAGATTTTTATTTCTTTCGGCACATTATCATCATTTTCTGTAACCGAGATATATCGAAAAACTACAGATAGTTGGTCAATTTTTGACAAGTCTTGTGTTGTATCCAGAATTATTGTCAGAAATGGAGCTTTTTTAATTTCTGAGATAATACTGTTCCTAACGTTAGTACCAAGCAAACTAATAATTTCGTTTTGAATCGTAGGGCTTAAATAATTTATTTCACCTTTCGGTTTTAGAAAAAGTTCTTTTAAAGTTGCATCATAGTTAGATAGCAGACGTGAAATTGCCATAAAATTGCCAGAATCAGAATCATGCCCCCTCAAAGGTAGATTACAAGATACTAAAGTAATTATAACGATGCAGTACATCTCTCCAGAATGTAATTTTACTATCGATTTCACTTTTCAATAGAGTATCGATGGTATTTCCTTGCAACCAATTATTATAAGAGAGTGAGGCACTAATATGCTGCTGTGACTTTTCATGGTCAAGAATAGTTTGTGTGAAATTGCTTCTAACCGAAACACCGTTAACCCAAGCAGAGGAGTACGATTTGTTTTGACGATCTGCTAATAACCAACAGAAGTGACAGTACGGTTTGTTTAAAACGTTAGAATAACATAACCATGGTCTTATAATTTTTATGCCTGCCTGATTGAAATATGAATAATAATAAGCTGAAAAAGGTCGGTTATTTTCTGAAACTTTTGGAAATGGTCCTTGTGGTTTAAATGGACCCAATTTAAGAATTATTTTTCGTTCGCATTCAGTTAAATTGTCACCAAAATTTCCTCTATCTGATGAAATTATATTACAATCTGCATTATCTGCAGATATATCAGAATCGTTGACTTGGGGTTCCTCGATTTCTGGATGGACATCCGATAAAGTATGTGCTTGGCTTTCTTCTATTTCCGGATGGATATGTGACGAAGAACATGCTTCAGAAGAATCTAAAAATAAACGAGTAATTGCTAAAAAATAAATACGAATGCTTTGATACTAAACTAAAAAGAGTTATATATAAATAAATAACGTTACTAAGGGTCACAGTTAGAGAGTGTTCAGTTCAGACGCACACAGATTCTACGCGGATTGTGCTCGTACCTATTAGTAGATACAAAATCACCTGCAGCCAGTCCGTGCATTACTATACACCTGCGTGCTATTTAAACGCAGCGCGTAGTGTAGTGGCCATACAAAACGAGAACCCGAAAGCGAGTCTGCACATCTGAAGTTCTCAACACGCAATTAACGATACGATACAGACTGATAAACAAACAACAAAACAAATCGATCCTATAGATAAGTTAGAATTTTGTTTTTTTTAATCAAGGCACGGAACCCTAAAAACAGTATAATTGTGAAAATCGAGGGGGGAGACAACTTTTTGTGACGGACAGATGGACAGACCGAAATTAAAAGATTTCCTTGTTTATCACTACGGGCCCCTAATAAATGGGTTGGGTAGTAGTGTAGTACTTACCTTTCCAATCTAAATCACTCACAGTATCTTGTCTCTGAAAAAATGAAGAAATTTTGGGCACTTTTTTTATAACCTCGTCCCTTTTCTGTTTAATTTTTTTTTTCTCAGCGCCGCTGGGATAATCTCTTTTCCTTTCACTCATTTCTTTTACAAATCGTTACTAATACTGCTAAACCAGAAGAACAATATTGTTTGTGCTGAATTACAATGTAATGCACATTTATATAAAGCGCGTAAATAAATAGTGCACTGCACTCCGTGGTTTAACATCCAATGCAAAGTACAACAACGTACACGTACAATGCGATATCGATGAAGGATTCCCGGGGATTCCCCGCTGAGTTGAAGATGAAGTAAGTAAAACGGGGAAGTCCCGCAGCCCGCCATAACGATGTAGTGTTGCCAACTTTGAACGCACGCTTAAGGCGGGAAAAAAAGGAATTGCTTTATAGAATTTTGTCATTTGTAAAATAAAATAAATTAGAAAGTTTTTATTCTTTTTCCTTACACACTTTGGGGGCCCCCGTGGCCCGGGGGCCCCGTATAATTGATACGGCAAATACGGCGGTAGCTACGCCCCTGTTAGAATCCCATGTTTTCCTTTTCTTTGAAGGTGGAGATAACACACTTTGTCGAATAAAAATAATTACCTTCAAAATTCTGTAGAATAACGTTTATTAAACACAATGTACAAAGCACTAAAGCTAAAACTCACTTATTTCCAATAAAATTTGATAAAATGCAGAGCAACAATAAAAGTTTGCCACTTGCGTGTTTCGACCGGTACGCAGAAAAACAAAACGTAAGGCGGATCCCCCCATCCCTCACGGATTTACTGGGTTAAAATCTACAATGTCACAGGACCTCCACGTTACACCAAAAAAAAATCTAGACGGCACGTTTCTAAACTATAAATATCGAAGGGGGTCAATATACCTGCAGGAGCCACATTACCACCTTTTCCTCTATTCGTAAACATAATTAGGTCGGATTGAAACCTTAAATGCGACACGTACAGCTTCGCTGCTGTTAGTCCACTGCCCGTCCTCTTGTAAACGCTCCTGACTTGCATAATGTCTACGTCACTTTCAAATATTGTCAGTAGCTTGTTATCTTCTAGATCTAAGTATATTTCTTAACACCCCATATTATGTCATAGTCAATTGATCTGTCCGTTGGCATCTTCCTTAACCGCTCCGTCGCGCGTCGTTTCGCGTAGGTACTTACCTAAAAAATCCCAAGTGCTTACGGCTCAACGCGTCGCGACGAGCAATTGACGGGCGAGCTCAATAAATCAGGCATTGTTTACTCGTTTGTTGCGTGAGGGTGTTGAAGTTATATTTTAGTTCAAGTAAATTAATTATTCTTTCATATGATCCCAAATACACTACGTTTGAATGAAGTGTTTACTTTATGCGAAGGGCCAAACCGGATGCTATGTAAACAATTACGACTTAGTCGAAAAAATTGATTATCGTGATAACAATACGAGTTTTACCTTGGTTCCTTTTGCTTTGTTATATACCTGGTAATATTATCTTAACAAATATATAAAATTATAGCAATACTTGCTTGAAAAATTATTTAGATATTAGCATGTAAAAAAAAATATTATTTCGCTGTCTTTGCATTTTGCGCGCGGGGCGTAATTATGGATTAAAAACATCATTGTAAACAAATATTATAATTATATAAGATACTTTTATGTTTTTATTGTGAATAAACTAATTAATTATGAAGTTACAGCAAAAAAATAATAAATATTGTGTATTACTTTAATTTAAGAGATTTTTACAAATAATTGTCGAAAAAAACGGCATTTCATTTTTATTGAATGTAAATACATATGTATGTTGATAAGGTTACATTTATGCTCTGTGTTATTTTTTATTATGAGTATATAAATAAACCTATCATATGATGTATAATACTCATATTATTCATAAGATATTGATTATCGAAAAATTTTGCGAATATTCAGGTTATTTTTAGCGGGAAAAAGTAAACAACTGTGCACATTCCAGTAAGAGTAATTCTTATCGGAAATGGTTCTTTTGCTTGGAAATATAATTGGTAAGAAACTTATGTAGATTTGAATCAGATATATAACATAAAAAGGTATTTAAAAAAATAAATTACGGAAATAGGCGGCAATTAACAATCAATTCTTTGTTTTATTTTTTTATGTTTAAGATTAAAATGTTTCTTTTAATTATATTTATTGCCTCTAAAAGTAAATTAAATAACCTTTCTAACCGTGTATAAAACTTATATACCTCCCTTAATAAAAAACGACGAGAAAAAGGAATATATCAGAAATATAAAATCGCGCTCGAAAATGGCGGGAAAATAATTCTAATTTTCACTTCATACTGCCCTTGCGTGGACTACATGTATATTATTTGGTGTTATTTGATATCTTTCGAAAGCTCATTTCATTACGCGTCTATTGATATATAATATAGCGCAATCCGTGAAGTTTTAATAAAACGAACATTAGTTACTTGTGCGCAGTCTACGGCAGGGACTTTTGTCCCTTGGAGCAAGCAACGGATTTGGAAAAAAGGGTGTTTTGTCCCTTGAAACAACGGAGCGGTTAAACTTCTGACAGTCTTCAATGTTTTTAAATAACACGAATATTTTATAGGGGCTTTTGCATATTATTTTAAGGATGTCATTAATGTTTTCTCATTTAAATAATATCGCCATACTAATCATTTTAGTTATCCTTCCGACCGATAGATGTCACTGTTTTCAAATAATTTTCTAGCAAAATAAATGTTTCTTGCAAAAAAGGCAATAATTATGTGTCGGGTATCTTTTTATTAAAAAAAATAATAGAGTATAATATTCGGCATTAATAAACAAAAAGTCTCTGTGTCAAAATTTATTACAATGTCCACATAATTTAAACGGTCAATCTCATTTATTTAAAATTATTATGTTTAAATAATAGTTATATAATCATTTCATTTTATTTTAAATGATAAAAACAATTACTATAGATCCTTTTTTCAATAAATTGTCGATTAGTCCATATTATTTTCTATCTCGGTCGGTTTGTATATGTATACATAGATGGCGTTTTCTGAATGGCGGTGTTAAGATTCGCCGTGGATTGATGAGGTTCTCGGTTAATTTTCTTTCGTTTTCGTCGGATTGGTGTCTTAGTCGTTTCTTTTGAATAATGAATGTGGATGTGTTTATTTGATTTCTTTCGTTCGCTCGTGTTCTGTACTACAGGTGTCTCATTATTCCCAAATTCCCACACCTCACGTACGTGGGAATCCGTGGGTTGCCGACTGAGGCCTGAATTCAGATACCTCTTGAGTAACTCAACGGGGCTATCTTACTTTCGGCAGGGCTGAATATTCGTAGCCCTGTGTGTATTTTCTAAATAAATCGCAGGGATAGGACTTGAAACAGCTGGAATCGACCTCCGAACATGTTGTTTTTCACATGGTCAGTTATATGTGGCATGTTCACGAGTAAGCGGTAAAAATAATTTACATGTTCTATATGAAGGTGGTAAAACAGAGAGATAATGTAGTGTATAAAGAAAGTCTCTTATGAATCTTATGATATCCCTACTATCCCTACTTCCCTTCTAATATTATAAAATCGAAAGTGTGTATGTATGTATGTATGTACAGTTTTCACGCTAAAACCGCTGAACCGATTTTGTTGAAATTTAATCCTACTAATATTATAAATGTGAAAGTTTGTGAAGATGTATGTATAGATGGATAGATGGATGGATGGATGTATGGATGGATGTTTGTTACTCTTTCACGCAAAAACTACTAAACGGATTTGGATGAAACTTTAGAGTAATGTAGTTTATACATCAGAATAACACGTAGAAATACACGTAAACTAATGGACATGTGTCTTTTATACGATTTATTAAATGGAAATTTAAACTGCCCCGAATTGCTATCTTTGGTCACATTCAATGCTCCATTACGTCGCACCCGTCAAACACCACTTCTGCATGTTCCCCGGCATTCCACCAACTACGCTTGTAATAGTGTACTTACCCGCGCTCGGAGCTATGTCGTTTGAAGCAGGACACAGGGTCAACGAAATCTAATGTATCGGCAAAAACTATGCGCATTTCCAGCTGCAAACCATGTAATAAATTCATGAAATAAGTTAATGTAGAAGGCATGCTGCTGGATGCTTTCGTTGACCTTGGCAGTGAAGTGACAAAAATCAGATTAAAGACTATTGATGCTACAAAACGTGAGTAGGTTCAAAATATCTCATGAAATTATCAGAATTTACTTAAAAGGTGTAAAAATGGATACGCGCCGCGCTTTAGTAAGGTTTTTCTGCGATGTCATGCGGTCCGTCACTTGCCTACTAGCAATATTGTTGAACAGGCAGTATGGTAACTAGAATAAAAATACGAAGTAAATTATAAAACTTTACTTTTCAATGACAATCTGAATTAAACCTACTAACTACTACAAGGAACATTATTAACTTTGGTCGTTTTTTGTACTACAAAATCACAGGATAAATTGCTTATCTAGTCCTCTATTACTTAGTAAAGTACTTAGTCTCTAAATATAGTCAATCACTAATATCACTAGATCAATTTTCGCAAACAAAATATGGGTCGTCACCATTAAAAACACAGTAAACATGATACCATACATGACATTGTAGACATTGCACCCAATCTTCGTCACTTTTATAAAAGTTTGAACACTTGCCGCAGAATGTGGTCTTTGCCTTGCGTTTCTTTTCTGTGCTATTTTTTTTCTTTTTATTGTCACCCCAATCCAAAACTTTCTTAATCTTTTTAGTATCTATCTTGCTCTTCTTATCAATATTTTGCAAAATTCTTTCTTGTTTCTTAGTATTCTTTTTTAATTTTAGAGCATATTTTTCTTCTAAATCCTTCTTAAAAGGTGTTGACGTCCAAATTTCTGATTTTGTCGATTTTCGTTTCCTCCTTCCTCCGTTCCAAAGCATCTTGAGTAGGATATATGACTTCAACGATTTTGGCTAATTTTTCTTTCAAGGGTGTATTTTCTTTACCTGCTGATGTTGATGGTTCGGATGCTATTAATTTATTAGAAACTAGCTTTCGCCCGCGGCTTCGCCCGCATGAAATTTTAATAAAGAGTTGCCTTTGTACTTCCTCAGGTTTCAGACTATCCATATCAAATTTCATCACAAACGGATCTGCACATTAGCCGTGTAGCATACATATAAACAGATAATACCTACTTAAAATTACTTTTGTTTTCATCGTCGTCAAACTTTAGGTAAAGATGTAGGTATATTATTATTGAAGAGCTTATGTATCTACTGAATAGAATAGCAGCAGAAATAAAAACTGAAAGCATTACCACAAAGTACATAATCAGACCGCCCCTCTGCCCCGCTGCACTTAAGAGCGCCAACTCATAGGAAGCGCTTTGAATGACGCTGCGCTTATATCAATTATATCGTAATAACTTTTAAACTACTCGTCCAAACTACTTACTGTAAAGACAAAGTTCATCTACATTAAATACTAAAGGCAATAAACATACCAATTTTGAAAACAATTTGATAACTACACTACTCTAGAATGAGCATTGTAAAAACATATTTTTTGTGTTACACTGCTTTATTACAATACAAATGATCTAGTTAGGTTATGTACCAAAAGCTAAAAAGTAATTCGGTAAGTCCTAGCTGCCAGATCGCACCAAACTTCTCATCAATCTGGGGTATTGATCAGACAAATATAAAATCGTTGGGCAAGTGAAATTTCTATCATAATGTTTATTCTGGATACGCTACGCCCAAAATTAAAATAAATGTTTTTTTTAGTTTATTGTATTTTCAAGTTTTTAGTTTTGTTTGTTAATACTTCTCATTCTGTTTTCATAGTGAGGTCTATTCTACCAATCAAGCCCTTTCATTCGATACCCATATTGAGGTATTTGTGGAAAATAAGTTATCTGCCATTTTGTGGCGGCGGACATCTTGGATTTTTAATAGTTAGGTCTATTCTACCAATCAAGCCCTTTCATTTGATTCCCATATTGAGGTATTTGTGGAAAATATATAATAAGCCATTTTGTGGCGACAGCCATATTGGATTTTTCATAGTGAACCCATTCTACCAATCAAGCCCTTTCATTCGATACCCATATTGAGGTATTTGTGGCAAATATGTAATCCACCATTTTGTGGCGACAGCCATCTTGGATTTTTTATAGTGAGCTCTATTTTACGAATCAAGCCCTTTTATTTGATACCCGTACTGAAGTATTTTGTAGAAAATAAGTAATCCGCCATTTTGTGACGGCAGCCATCTTGAATTTTTCATAGTGAGCCTCTATGATAAACAATTTCACCGTACATTATCTTCAAGTAACTTTTACGGTTTAGGCAACGCACGCGAAGACAGCTTTCAGAGTTCAGGATTTTTGCCGACTTAGTCGATACTCTTCCCTATATTATGGCAACATTATACAAAATCTTTATAAATTGTAGCATATGTGTTTATTTATTTATTTTTATTTATTTATCTTTATTAAGAAAACCAATAGCGATACAAATCGTTTAACAATGTCTTGGTATAACACTAATTATATAGCCAATAACAGGTTTCCCTTAAAAACTTAAAAGATATAATGAATTGAACGAACAGTTCAGATTTACATAGTAACTTACAGCCATAGAATAGCACAATATAGTTAGTGTGAATAAGGAACAGTAATTCTAACTACATTAATATAAATTTATATCGGTATGCGCTGTCATCGATACAAGTTGACACATATTAAATTTATGATTTGAATATGTTGGCCAATCTAAAATAGTGCTTTTGTAAACTTGTGTCGACTACCACACATATCCTCTTTACACTTTCGCCATATACATTTCATTGCTCTATAAGTACAAATTCTGTATGTCTATACAATTCAAACCTATTGGTAAGATGTAATAGAGAGTTATATCAAAAAAAAAAAAACTTAAAATTAATCTAAGATGGATGAGGTTGTGAGTCTTTAATTAACTTTGTTACTCGCGATTTGAAGGACATCTTTGAACAGCCAAATATATCTACCTCGTGGCACATGGTGTTAAAGGTTCGAGCGGCGCGGGTAAGTACACTATTACAAGCGTAGTTGGTGGAATGCCGGGGAACATGCAGAAGTGGTGTTTGACGGGTGCGACGTAATGGAGCATTGAATGTGACCAAAGATAGCAATTCGGGGCAGTTTAAATTTCCATTTAATAAATCGTATAAAAGACACATGTCCATTAGTTTACGTGTATTTCTACGTGTTATTCTGATGTATAAACTACATTACTCTAAAGTTTCATCCAAATCCGTTTAGTAGTTTTTGCGTGAAAGAGTAACAAACATCCATCCATACATCCATCCATCCATCTATCCATCTATACATACATCTTCACAAACTTTCACATTTATAATATTAGTAGGATTAAATTTCAACAAAATCGGTTCAGCGGTTTTAGCGTGAAAACTGTACATACATACATACATACACACTTTCGATTTTATAATATTAGAAGGGAAGTAGGGATAGTAGGGATATCATAAGATTCATAAGAGACTTTCTTTATACACTACATTATCTCTCTGTTTTACCACCTTCATATAGAACATGTAAATTATTTTTACCGCTTACTCGTGAACATGCCACATATAACTGACCATGTGAAAAACAACATGTTCGGAGGTCGATTCCAGCTGTTTCAAGTCCTATCCCTGCGATTTATTTAGAAAATACACACAGGGCTACGAATATTCAGCCCTGCCGAAAGTAAGATAGCCCCGTTGAGTTACTCAAGAGGTATCTGAATTCAGGCCTCAGTCGGCAACCCACGGATTCCCACGTACGTGAGGTGTGGGAATTTGGGAATAATGAGACACCTGTAGTACAGAACACGAGCGAACGAAAGAAATCAAATAAACACATCCACATTCATTATTCAAAAGAAACGACTAAGACACCAATCCGACGAAAACGAAAGAAAATTAACCGAGAACCTCATCAATCCACGGCGAATCTTAACACCGCCATTCAGAAAACGCCATCTATGTATACATATACAAACCGACCGAGATAGAAAATAATATGGACTAATCGACAATTTATTGAAAAAAGGATCTATAGTAATT
Organism: Euclidia mi; assembly: GCA_944739405.2. Lineage (NCBI taxonomy): Eukaryota > Metazoa > Arthropoda > Insecta > Lepidoptera > Erebidae > Euclidia > Euclidia mi. The sequence goes on along the minus strand of OX123196.2, from coordinate 70,275,122 downwards.
GTTTTTATCATTTAAAATAAAATGAAATGATTATATAACTATTATTTAAACATAATAATTTTAAATAAATGAGATTGACCGTTTAAATTATGTGGACATTGTAATAAATTTTGACACAGAGACTTTTTGTTTATTAATGCCGAATATTATACTCTATTATTTTTTTTAATAAAAAGATACCCGACACATAATTATTGCCTTTTTTGCAAGAAACATTTATTTTGCTAGAAAATTATTTGAAAACAGTGACATCTATCGGTCGGAAGGATAACTATAAATATCTTCGGTTCCAGTAATTTATTTATCGAAAATACGTTAAAATATATCTACTGACGAAATTAAGAATCACCTCCTTTTTTAAAGTCGCGTCCTTTTTTAAACACTTCGAAGGTACCTTTTTAGACTAACTATACTTTTACTAACAAACTTTTAATGATCATAGATGGCATCACATATATAACCAGTTTTGGATGATCCCTGTTTTGTTTGGGACTACGTACAAAGGAGAGTTCAAGCTGTACACCGAAAACCACTCAACCGATTTTGATGTAACATATACTATTTTATAGGTTTGAGTATACTTTGTACATGAGTGTAAATTTTATTGAAATCAATTTCGCCATTTTAGAGATCTTTAGCAATATAGGGAAAGACGTCGGACAGACAGACAGACATAAATTCTAAAAATTATCAATTATTGCTTTTTAGCATTTTCCTAGATTTTTTAGCTAATTTTCGTCAAAATATCTTTAATGTACAGACTTTTTCACCTCTACAGTTTTATTATAGTATAAGATAAGATAATTTGAAGGTTTTGTTCCTTAATATTTTTAGAAACTAAAATATTTTTCAGTGGAGTTATAACAACTTCTGAGGGATTTTGTACTATGAAAGGTTTATTTGGAGATTGAAGAATGTAATTGTTGTCAGTCTTTTGTGGTGTATGAAAATTAGCTAAAATAGCATCGTAAACGTCATCTGGTATTATTGGAGGATCGGAAGTATGATTCACATTAAAACGGTCTGGACTATCTTTAGGCAATAAGATTATTTCTTCAACTATGTTAGCAGAACTTTCCTCATTAAAGATATCGCAAGTGTCTTGGCTTGTATTTACTGGCATAATTTGAGGCATTTCTTTATTTTCTTGGATTTCAGAATTGTTTTGTATTTCTTGATAGGCGTCATCTGGGATGTCCAAGCCTTGTGCTGGCATATAATCAACGTCTTTAAATATTTCAGGATTATATGGTACTATTCCGCAGCATGCGAACCCGCTTTTGGCAATTTGCATTGTTGAAGTTTTGATATACCCTTTTTCAACTAGTCCAGCAACATCATAGTCAGAAATTCTAAGGAATCTATGCATTCTCATCCATGCCGTGCAAGCAGAGTCATAAGCGTTTTTAAAAGGTTTCATAAATGTGCGGTCAAGCGGTTGCAATTTATTTGAGGTGTGAGGTGGAATACTCAGTAAATGGACGTAATTTTCTTTGGCATATTTGATTACTTCGAGTTCTTTGTGACTGGCGTGTCCATCTAAAATCAGAAGTATTGGCTCCGAACTAGACGGTTTTACTGTTTTTACGAAGTGTTGGAGCCATTTCAAAAAAATTGGTCCAGTAATCCAACCACTTGAATGTGCTTCAAAATTTGAACCTGTTGGAGCGTTTTCTTTAAGACGCTCATTAATCTTTTGTCTGGGGAAAATGAATAATGGCGGAACAAAAACATCACCAGTCGCATTAAAACAGAATAATAACGTAACATTACGTCCTCTTTCTCCAGACGTCAGTTTACCTACTTGCTTCTTTCCCTTAACGCTTAAAACCTTGAATGTATTTTTGTGAACACAGCTCACACCAGTTTCGTCTGCATTGAATATTCTGTGTGGAGAGAAATTATATTTATCTTTCAAAAACTTTAGTTTTTCGTAAAATAGTAAAACTTGTGGTCGATTGAAAATTGAAACCAACGGCTCTTGCAATACTTGTCGATTCAGGTTTTCTTAAACGCAGTTCAGGGTGACGCTTTAAAAATGAATAGTAAAACTTAGCTCCAGCTTGCTTTTTTTGTGAGTTGAATCGGTGTGGTAAATTAAGTTTATCAGCCAAGTCAAATGCAAATTTACAAAATTCGTCCCTGGTAAAAGGCATTAAGCGACTATCAGCGTCTTGTAAATATTGTACTAACATTTCTTCGTATTTTGAAGAAAATGTAGGTTTGAAGTGACCCATATCTGGACTCATGGTAGTTTGCATACCTTTTTTCAGTTTCACTACCCTGTCATTTAGTGAACTTTTAGGAACCTTAAAATATAATGCCGCCTGCCGAGTCGTCAATTTCCCGCTCAATACCTGTTCAACAGCATCTTTCATATTTTGTTCTTGCCACTGACCGCGACCATCTGGTTTCTTTTTGAATCTGGGCATGTTGGTCTAAAAAAAATAGTGAAAACAAAATTTAATAAATTTCAATTTCGTTAATAACAGTATGGTGGCTGCTCACGCCACGATTTTGACCGATGGATACTGGGGCAAACTTTGAGCAATGCATACCAGTTGGACGTACATACAAAGATCAGAAACAATTGTACAATTGTTTTTGGTCTTTGTAGGTATGTCCATAAAGATTTAAAAAAAAAAGACAAATCCATTTCTAATGAGTAAGTTCTTTGTCTCTGGAGACTTATTAAACATAATCAACCGACCCAAACTACGCCCAGACTCGGAACAACAATTTTGTTATGGGTTCAGTCACCGTGACTGAACCCACAACCTCATGCACAGACCGAACCAACGAGACGGTCTACTTATATATTATTATTATAGTCTGTATAACTCAATAGTTTAAAAAATATTTATTGAAGATAGGTAGGTAGTAGGTAGGTAGGTACGTATCGTATCAAATTAGCGAGCGTATCAAATTGGTGTGAAATAATGCTAACAATTGAAACAGGCGTGAGTATATGTATGTTTAATGATAACAAACCAAAGAATTTATTAAAATATATATATAATTTTTTTTTGTAAATGCATTAATAATAGGTTATTGTATTATTATTTTTAGTATAGTATCGGACGTCCGGTAATGGACTAAATCTAGTCGTCCGTTACTATACATCACTCCCGCTGTCGAAAATATTATTGTAAAAAAATAAAATCGACAATTACATTGATATCGATGTAATAATCGTATACTAGAATAATAATACTATAATTTATAAAATAAAGATTCTTTGTTTCATTTTAAAATTTAGGTTTTAACCACTAGAAATAAAACATCGATACTCACTCAGATCCGACTTCGGAAGAAAATCACTCGTGACGCGCCCACCGCGGTCGGTGTCTCACCGGTGACTGTTTAATACGTTCGTGAGATGCGACCGCAACGCAAAGGAGGGGAGTGGGGATAACTATATAAAAAACTGCAACGTTTATGAGTGATGTCCGTTACTATACGTTGTCCGGTATTATACTACCTTCCCCTACACTTGATTATAGGCTTAGGACATTTTGAATAAGGATGACGCCGAGATTGACTTTCGCGTTCGGCCTACTGTTCGATTTATCATCTGCTGAACTAGTAATCCTATCGTTATTTGACGGTAATACAATATTAGGCTCTTTATTGTTACTAAGTAGAAATTTTAACAATTGATCAGGATCGTCACACCGCAGCGCTAGTGCACTGGATCTCATTGTGCGATCGCTGATACCTATCGTGTATTATGCAATCAACAGCCCGCCTATTAAGTACTAATTTCACACTGGTTGAGGAGCGCGACTTTCTCATAAAAGTAATTTTCAATTGGTTCGTTTGGTTTGCTTTTGCGTTTTAACATGTCCTCTAGAATCTGTCCATAGTTTTGCTCACTGGGGAAAGCGTTAATGAGTTTAATCTGCCATTGTTCCCATGTATATAAAATAGAATTAAGACTTTCGTACCGAGTCTTCGCTAACCCCGTTAATTTCTGCATTGCAAAGTGGATGACAGTCTTTTCATCCCAGCCGTAAACCATCGCACACTCGTTCACCTTTTTAAGCCATATGTCCATTCGTTGATTTTTCTCAGAAGGATTAAATTCTGGAATAATATTTTTGCAATCGAAACCTCTGTTTATAACTTGAGCGCTTTTGTTTTGTGGCTGAGATGGCAAGATCTCCTTTACACATTTTAATATTTTGACAATATCTTTAGTGGAAAAAGAAGGGCTACGTGTCCTTTTCTCGCGAATTCCGCTTTCACCTCCAATGTCCAGATTCGGCAACCGGCTGCGGCTCCGGCTGCGGCTGCGGCTCCGGCTCCGGCTGCGGCAACGGCTGCGGCTGCGACTGTAGCTACGGCTGCGGCCGCGGCCATGGCTGCGGCTGACATGTCTCGCTTCTGCATCCTTCACACGGTGTTGCTCGCCTTGACGGCGGCGCAGACCCTCTTCCCACTCACGTAGCTCTAGCTCCATCAAGCGTACTCGCTGTTGGTCGTTCCTCAATACTTGCTCACGTTCAAGCAAGCGACGACTGTGGCTACGATTACGAGTACGGCGGCGTCGTGAGCGCGAGCGACTCCGCTGCGGAGTTTCCAGGCGATGTATCGGACATCGCCTGGAAACTGAAACTCTCATCTTCATTCATGATTTACTTTTGGTTTCGTGTCCCAATTCTGAGATGTAGGATATCTCAGTAATGAAAGGCGTCAGTTCCTTATATCAATCGTTTTTATTCTTGCTAACCACACAACTCAATGGCTAATTATTGTAACAATCCTGCGACATAAACCGGTGCCGTACAATACTTTTTCAACCGCAGACTTTTTCCCGCTCAACTCCCTAAAATGTGTGTCCAAGAATGCCCCCCGCAAAATGTTATGAATGAATGAATGAATGAATGAATGAATGAAAAATTTTATTTGGTCACAAAAGCACAAGGGACACAAGGTAGATAGATACATATTTAGATTATGACACTAACATGCAATATGCATACAGTAATAAGAACAATAATTAAACAGAAGTAAACATAACAAACAAAGAATATATCAAAAGTGCAGAAATACAATACTTACAATAAAAGAATAAAAGATGATGTATGTGTCCCAGCGCTGACCAAATAGGTAGCCAGATCAGCATTTTGTCAAGTAATGCTAGTGCATACCAGACACTGATATTATTCCGGCCCCTTCCATGCGTCACGGATTCGATTCGTCGAAACCATTGCCGCGCCACAAAGTGCATTCCATGTGTACCTACATATGTGTATGTTTTCTTGTTTGTACAGTGTGTTGCGTTGTGACTTATATATAAATAAAAAAAATAAAAAACCTATACCAAATTCATAAAGTTATAAAATAAATATTGCTGTCTGTAAGTAAAGTGTAAAGATTCGGTCACAGTGCTAGACCACGAATGATGCCGTCGCAAATTATAATAAAATTAGAATTCCAATTGAAAGTAAATATTAATCAGTATTATTTTATTATACATGACTTATAATTTATTGGATTGGATATATTATACATAATTTATAATAGACTGACAAAGAAGATATATCAGGCTAGTGTGAATGGGACAGGACAAAGGGGAAGACCTAGGAGAACGTTCTCTGATCAGATTGGAGACATCCTGAAAAAAGGACAAGTCAGAAGTACCCTTAACAGAAGAGCATGCATGAGAAACTTGATGGGAGTGAGTGAAGCAAGTGAGGTATGTCAGGATCGTTGCAAATGGCGTTCCGTAGTCTCTGCCTACCCCTCCGGGAAACAGGCGTGAGTCTATGTATGTATGTATGTAATTTATAATATATTTTCTATGACTAGTGTATTGAATAAAGATTGTATATTATTGTATGTTAAAGTTTAATCGTAGTGTTGCCATTGTAATAATTGAAGAATATATTTAAATAATTTAATGAGTAAATCTAAAAACATAGTTGGCCTTTTAAAAATATATACAATAGCGCAAAATGATTGCGTATATTTATTGAACCTTACACAATTGACTTGTATAGTTTATTTACTACCTAAACGCAGCTGCTAGTTTTTACCTATAACACCCTTAGTTTTGAATCTTATTTAATATACTTAGTCGCGAAAATATTTAATCGCTAGCAAGTTATTTTATTAGGTAAGTACTTGCAAACGTTTAGTCATCGTTAAAGTTATTAGTCACTTGGAAAATAATAAGCTATATTGTAATATTACACCCATATTTCGCCACGAATAAAGAAGGGGTAGGCAGAGGTGTACCTCTACCTACCCCTTCGGGGATACAGGCGTGAGTCTATAAATAAAAAAATAGATTTTGAAATCGATTTAGAAACCGATTTCAAAAATCGATATCAGTAGCGGATGTTGGAGCGTAGCGTAGGTACGACAAACGCAAACAATCGAAATCTTATTGTATTTTAGGCATGAGACCAATCAAGTCAAATAAAACTCTCCAAACATAAATTCCTAATAACTATTTGCAATGTTCAAAACAAACATTAGATAGTTGCAATCTGAATTAGATATTATCGCCTAGGTAGATATTTAGTTTTTTTTTTTCTATTCAATCTGCAATTCATAAAACCGCCAAAATCCAAAACGATTCGCTTGCTTAGCGACAATTCGTTTCATCTCTGTCGCTATTTCAACGTATCACTAAGTTAGTAAGAAAAAGAATTGAAATTGGCTCTCTTTCTAACTAACTAGTCTTTTGGTAGTGTGAAAGAGAACGAATGAATATGAAAACTATCGAAAACGTAAGCATTAGATTTACCTACTTACTTTGTAGTTTGGTTGCGCTTGCACCGTTTGGTTCGGATTAGAGTGTTTGCGTTATCGTGGTATTGTTTTGCGTTTTCTAAAATTGGTTTTCTCACATTGGAATATCGATACGATACGATTTCTGACTGCAATCGAATTTCAGATTCGTTTTGGATATTATTTCGCCATGGATATAAAATAAAACTACCAAATTAAGTAAACACTTTTTATTTCTATATATTACGATATAATTTCCAAAATATATTGAGTAACAGTGTAACATTAATATGACAATAGAATTACATTTACATAGATGCAGACAAGAAGTGACATTGTGGTGTATCAACGATATAACTGTACCCACGGCTACACATCAAGCTATCATCAAGCTAGACAGCTTGACCTTTGTACCGTTCTTATAGTGGTGGAAATAAGGACTATAATCGTATAGAAATTGTATAAGCTTGACCTGACGCTGTTTGTACAAAGTGTTGATGTGAGAGAGAACTAATTGAGACTGCATTCCCTTAAAAGCTGTCAAATAATTATAACCAGGGTGCATAGGGTTCCCAACAAGAACTTAGGGTCCCAAGCCAACCTCACCTGCAAGTGGTGCACCTGCCGATCAACGGACGAGGCTCTGGCAAACAAAATGTCCCAATAAGCGGCAATAGGCTCGCCACCTATTACGTGGGATCAAGTGGGCATTTAATGTGCCTCTGCCTACCCCTTCGGGGAAACAGGCGTGAGTCTATGTATGTATGTAATTATAACCAAAAGGTCTATACAGACAACTAAAATAAATGGCTGCACACACGTTCATAACTGATTAAAAAAGTAATAGAGGTCTACAATCTCACTCATTAAAGTGATGAAAATATCACTCCCTTCCTGCGCAATAAAATACTGTGTAAGTTAAAATACGTGGAATTATCTGGCACCATAGTTTGTGACATCTATTCAATTGAGTAAGACTCTATTTATAAAAAAAGTGTATGTTACATAACAGTAATAAGGTAGACTCATTAAAACGACTCAAGCACCAAACTCAAAGCAATGTTTAAAATATGGCATCAATTTTATTACATTAGAATCTTTTCAAACTGAGGACGCCGATTATGAAAAGCGGCATAACACAATTTGCCCGCGACCAAACATACGGCCAAGAAAATACACAATTAATAGAGGAAACAATCAAAAATACACATTAAATACATCTTGTAACAATGTCATAGTTAATAAGTAATATATTTTATTAAAAAGCACAAACACCGTACACAGAGGTGATCACCAACTTTTTTTTTTAAAGACAACTTCTTTCTGCACTGGCAATGAATCCTGTGTAGCTGGGGACATTACAAATTTAATGTAACCTACGGACACAATCATCAAGCAGACTCGAAACTACAATAGGCTAGTTGACGAAAAAAATGTTATAAGTCCGTCCTTTAGATTATTAAAAAATAAGCGATACGTATTTTTTATTTGTAAATTAAACCAAAAATGACCAAGATATAGCTCATTAAAGTTACGTATAACGTCACGTAGTGCTGCATTTTTTCGCACTAGATGACGTCACACGTAACTTTAATGGGCTATATCTTTGTTATTTTTTATTTAATCGAAAAAAGAAAAAAATACGTGTCCAATATTTTTTTATAATCTAAAATACGGACTAAATAAAATGTAATTATTTTGACCCTGGAAACTACCCTATTATGGATCACACAAATTATTTGTTTTTCTTTACTTAATTTATTTCAAAATATTTCACAAAGTCATATGTTGTTGTATTGAAAATAAAATCCGCGCCGCACAAGGAATAATTCCTGTATCGTGAGGGAGTTCGCAAATATTCAATAAACATACAAAAAGATCATCAAGGCTCGAAACAACAATTTGTGAATCACACAAAGTGTATTTAAAATAAGACACATGCAAATAAAAAAGTATTGCTACTCAAATCCGATTACGGCACTAACGATTTATAAATTAATTGAACACGAAAGAACAATACACAATTAATAATTATGAATTACATAACTTATTTTATGGAACACGGTCTGTTATTTAAGTCATATTTACAAAGAAGAAAATATTTAATTGTAAATACAAATCTAAAATAATTTGTATATAAAAAGAAATATAAAAATTGTATAATTAGTTCATTTATAAAATTGATTAACATTGATTAGTGTTAAACGGTTATCGTTCATACCATTATATTTGGAATGATCGAAACTATATAAAATATACAGGGTGTTTACGAAGTAATGAAAATATAGAACTCATTAATAGTTGCTGAATATGATAAAAATATATATTATATGAAAATAATTGTACACCTGATTCTAAAGAAAATAACTTTATATTGTAAATTATTTCATCAACACTATATAATAAGAAAAATACCATCAGCTGCTTAAATAATTGTTAAAATAATAATAAAATAATAATTGGCAACTTATCGTAATCATTCTTAAACTAAAAGTGCATTTTACAATCAGTAAAGTAATAATAAAAATACGTTTGGGTTTATTGATTTATTTTTAAAAACATTAATTGGAAAAATAAATATTAATCATAATTTTATCATTTATACTTCTGTTGAGTAAGTAGTAAAGTAAGTACCTTTATCATAAATATGTTGTCCGACTGTAAAAAATCTTAAAATACGAAATAATGTGTAAATATGTATAATGTGTAGTATACATACGTACCTGAATGTGCAAGATTAACATTAACTTAGGACTTAGGTGGTTTCAAACATTTACAATTATATAATATTAAATAAAACAGTCAAATTTTGTTCTAACGGCTGAGCAAATGATATTTTATAAAAATGATTAGAGAAAAATCAAATCAATATTGTCGATGGATTTGTCGACGAGGACTGATTCCATAAAAAAGAGTACCTTTTAAGTGTTTCTTTACTCAAGCATTCTACTATATAAAGGCGTCTGCTAGTGTAATAAAGTGAATCTGTTAAATTTATTTTTGTTTAATTTGTAATCGTATCGTCGACTTAAGTGTCTCTTAAAAGTCATAATATAGAATAAAATACAAAAATGACTATACAACTATGTATATTACAAAAGAGAAAATACGAAAAAATACTTCGTTGTTAGCTAAGAGTGATAATAAAGATTTGTCAGTATATTAACATTCGTTAGAGCTATAGAATCAACCATTCGTCAATACATCATAAACGTTAGTCAGAGCTATAAGGCTAGAATCAACCATTCCTATCTAATGTCGACTGCTAAATACAAGGCACTTGTGTAAGGGTCGTGAAATAGAAAATGTGATAAAGCTCTATATTTTGTGGATATTACAATTATGAATGTCAAATTGGCGGAATCACATTAATTTGCCTCCTAAAAATCATCATTTAGCGGGAAAAGGGTATAACAGAATATTCTTAGTATCTTTATATACCTGTAACTTATTTATCGTGTAATTTTTGTATTTGTTAGTTTAGGCGCCCGCTTTAATATGTGTATTTAATAGAAAATATATTATATTATTCAATATTTTAAGAGTAGTCAATTACCAGGTTTCTAAATGCTATTGTAGTTTCATTCCTATTAAATTATTTGATATCAAACTTAATTCATTCTCGCCCGCCAAAATGACATTCAATAAGTTTTAAAACGTGTTTCTAATATTTAAAGTGCCTATAACATCAAATACAAAAATACTTTAGACAATCAATGTCATGATTAAATTCCATTCAGATCATCTGTATCATTTTGAGCGGCAACACCCTGTAGGTACATTGATTCTTTGGTTAAACCGTTACAATCATATTAAAATAAAACTATTTTTATACGCTAGCACACTATTATTTTACAAGTTGTATAAATATATAAAAAGTATATAATATAAAAGAAATGCATTGTATAAAATATTTATAAATTGATTTCGTTGGGCGGTAGTGTGCCAGCGATTATTTTAATAAAAATAAAACAATTATAATAAAAATATAAAAGTAAGTACTTGCATATTTTGTCCGATAATATAATTAATTAATACTTAAACTAGACCATTGTATGTTTTACTTAATTATCTAGACCAGAATATTTATATAACTGCCATTTGATACAATATTCTTGTTTTGCTTCCTATGCCTTAGATTAAGTTGAATAAGGTAAAATTACTGACACTGCCAGTCAAAAGAGAAGCCAGTTTTTTATATGTGTGTGTGAACTAAGTCCGGACGTGGCGTTTCATCCATGTTTTACTTATATTCACATTTTTGCTTCACCGTCAAATAGGACGCCGTATCTATATTTTTTACTTAATCTGAGACAGGAGTCAAAACTATTGAATATATATAAAAATATAATAATTCATGTGGGTTAATATGGCAGTGTAGAAAATATGATAAATTGATTGAGGGCACTGATGAGGTTGTATAAAAAAGATAAATAGATTTGATGGTGTTCTACCGTCTTTTTCTTTAAATTCATTTGTCTTCTCTCCCTGAGTAAATAATACTTGTTTAGCACCTATGACTATAATTATCAGCACATACAGACAGACATACATACATAATTTTTAGATTTGTAACATAAGCCAATAAAGATTATAAATTAGATTTGCTCGTGACACGTCTACATTAAAACGAACAAGAAAAATTCCTAGATTTCCACAATGAGCGAGAGTTAAAGTGACAAGTATATAATACAGTTAAATATCTGCAACGCCTTTTTCAATTACGAACACCCTATAAAAATCTCAAAATTGAACTAAGTTCTACCTGAGTTCAAATTATCATCTTCAATGCTACAGAACTTGTCAAACAACATCTTTAAACAATCCGACATGAGCTTTCTTTTAAAACAATTCATTTTTTTACGTCATGACTTTTTCAAAACAATAATTCGTCTTTTTTTCTTCATTTTCCCTTTCTACGACCCCAGCTAATTCCCCCCTTACTTGTCTAATACCCTTCTCTAGGGGGTGGCGACTCCACCGTAGATGTGGTTTGCTTGGACACAACACGGGAACCCTGTGCCAGACCACCGGCTCTCACTGCCACCCATTTGAGGTAGCAGTCTGCTGCGTAAGCGATTGTAGCTACGAAGCCGAAGAACTGGAAAATAAAATAATTTATGCGTTTTTAAAGTATAATAGGGCATTAAAATATCGCCACCGCTTTAGGTCACTGCGTACCGACGTCAAAAGCTCCGTATAGAAGTTAATATTTTGTATCGAAAGCAAACCGCAAGACGATAGTTTTGAATGAACCGGTAACTGTAGAATGATGGATCGATGGACTAAGCTACTATTACTAAAAAAATGGCCGTGATTCTAATAGATCCTTTCCAAGTAGCCGGATCTCGTCTAAAGGGGTATTTCCAATATTAAGAATCAATTTTGTGCAGGATGAACAGGCTGAAAGAAACGTTACATGACGATTACAAATGTATGTATTTGCTGTTCTGTTGATAAGTCATGGATTTGACACCCATATATCCGGTCTCGAGTACCCAGAACTGAGGCCAAGACACCACGAAAATACAAACATTAGCTAATAATTAAAATCTACATTAACACTCACCGCGGCAGCAGAATGGGGATTATCATGGACAGTCGTCGCCAAAATCGAAACCAGCAGATAGAAGAAAGTCCACAACGCGCAGAAGCCGAACTCGATCTTCAGCCAGGGGATCTTGTAGAACTTCTCCAAAATATGGAACAGGTAGAAGCCGAGCAATATGCCGGTGAACCAGAAGGCTATCATGGATATCCAACTGAAGAATGAACCTCTGGGTGCGTTGTTTACGCGAGAGAACTGGATGCAGATGAAGCCGAGCAGACTGCACGCCTGGAATGGAATTGAATAAGTTTAGATGTCAGCTCATCACGAAATCTAAATCCGGACGTATAAAGATGAAATCTGGCAGGGAGGTAGTTTATACATAGTAGGCGCCCGCTAAGACCCTCTTTTCCGTTCTTAGCGGGCGGATAAGTTCTAAACTGTTTGTCTGTTCTAAATGGTTTTTAATTGACAATGGTAAGCGTTTAAACGCTCGTTTGAAAGCCCTTTAATAAGACCGGTTATGGAGGTTGTGGATATTTTAAAGTAAATAAAATTATTTTTGAAGTAATTAGTAACTGCAGGGGTGTTAACCGTCCGTCAGACATAGCATGCTGCGAAATTCCCTACGGGTCGAATAGGTGTAATCAATTTTAATTAAGTAAACTATAGTTATAGACATGTATAGCCCTATAAAAACGGTAAAAAATAATTGCTTTTTACACTTGCAGATAGCAAAATTGCATTTTGCTACTTATAATTGACTAGACGTTTCCCAGTATTTGGCATGATGTCCAAAACGAGTCGACTTCGACTTGGTGATGTCAAAGTCAAAATCATTTATTGATTTAGCTACAAAGTGACGCTTATGAACGTCCAAAATTAAAGTTAATTACTAGATGTCACCATCATCATCATCAGTCTTTTACAGTCCACTGGCGTCCACTGCTGGACTAGGCCTCTCCTTTGAAAGGAGGAATTGGCCTACTATACCACGCTGGCCAAACGGGTTGGTACTTATAGGGTTTGTATAGTTTTCTTTCTCTTACAGTGCTGTTATCTGCATAATATGCTCCCTCTGTCGGCTCTTACGACACCCATGGGATGATATGGGGTGGTGACAATCCGTATTCTTAATCCGTCACCACACGGACATTACTAGATGATTCTACATTTACTGCCACGTTCACAATGCAATTGGTAGAAAAAACTAGATGGGTCTTGTGGCAGCCTGAATACTTATACCATAATTGGGTTATGATCACGGGAAGACTGGTGACCAGTGACCATGGCAAGTGTAACCCATGCCGGAATTTCGCGTAAATATAAAGTACTTCACCTTTATTTTCAAATAATTAATTACGCGATATGGAAATATAATAAATAAGAACAAGTAGCGAAAGTTTAAAAGTTTCTTTTCGAATGTGTCTAAAGTACCTAAAGATAATTCCTCAGGATTACTTCTTCTTTTATTCCCCGAACCCACCAATCTAAAATGTTACCATAAGGGTACAAAGTTTGTTTCAAATCCACTGATTTCAAAGCTAGTTTTAAGAATATACAGTCAACGACTAGCTATTTATATGTACATCGTATGTTTACGTATTGCAACACTGTTATGCCTAGCAAAGCGCGTGGCTAACATCACAACGTATTGCCCAATGTACCACCACACGGACACGAACTATTGTTTTCCTTAGGTAAATAACTTAAGTTTGTGCAGTAAGATTTAAACTAAACATATCTAATTATGTTTAGTTTAATAAAAAAACACTTTAGTGACATTGAAAGAGTTTTTGAAGGGGAACCTTCCATTGTCACTAAAGCGTAAACTCGTCGACATGTGCACAGGGCCGAACCTTCCCTATGTGCAATGTGTGCGGCGCACACAGGCGCCAGGGTGACAGGGGCGCCGCGCGCCGAGATATGTGTTAATTATAACACTTATTTTCGAAAAAGGATGCCAAAAAAGGCGCTTCACAGATTTCGCACACAGGCAGTCGCAGTGGCGTAGGAGGGGCAAATAATTTAGGCCGGAATTGTTAGGTAACGACTTAAAAAAAAAAAAAAGGTCATCCGCCCTACGCCACTGCACAGGCGCTTCATAGGTTTCGCACACAGGCGCTGCATTGGGTCGGAACGGCCCTGCATGTGCATACTGCCCGTCCTAACCTACGGTGCCCAAACATGGTCTCGATGGTGACCGAAATCCAGAAGTCCAAATTAAAGATTTGCCAGAGGGCGATGGAGCGTAGCATTCTTGGTGAACAACAGACAGAACAGACCATGTTCGAAACACTTTGCTACGTTCCAAAACACGCATAGCTGACGTCAGATTAAAATCTACTAGTCTGAAGTGGTACTGGGCCGGACACGTTTGTCGTATGCACTCAGAAAGATGGGCCTACCTATCTACCACTTAGTGCCTCATGACAGTCGGCGACGACGTGGAAGACCCAAACGGTGGCGGGATGACCTGGATGCATTTTACAGCGACTGGACGAACTGAACACTAGACAGGAATGCATGGCGGTCCAAGGGAGAGGCCTTTGCCCAGCAGCGGGACACACAGGCAGGCTAAATAAAAACATATAAAATTATTGCTGTACTGACTGACTGACAGGGAACGCACAGCCGAAACTATCAGGCGGAAGAAGATCAAATTTGGCATGTAGGCCTATGTTCTTTGGGGACCGATGGGCTATATTAAGAAGGGATTGCCCGAGATTTCCACAGGAAAGAACGGTTAAATTGTAATAAAATATGCGGGCGTCGCTGCGGGCGTCCTCTAGTACAGCACAGTATATTTCATGACATACAGAAATTACACACAAACCAAACAAATAATCGTGCATACAAAGAGTTGTCATGTGTGGGAATCGAACCCACGACCTCCGCACCGCATTCAGGGTCACTAACCACCAACCACTACGCCTATATTATAATCTACTTATGTATATCTACAAAACTACAACCTCGAAATCGGCTATTGTTTTGCTCGCGTGTTACTAAAAACGTTGGTCCCTTGATGACGTAGTTAGTTTTTATTGATATACACTATCGCTTTATCAAACCGACAATGAACCGGCCGGTCTCGCAAGGCCACAGTTTGGGGGCAGCTAAACTTTATTGATTGTGAAAAAGTTTTATAAATGAAACAGGTTTTGATTATATCGAAGTGTCGGGGTATAGTAAACGCCAAAAACGCAAAAATAAGTAAAGGGCTTAAATGGGGTTCCTTTGTGCGGTGCTATGACCTTTGGCCTTCCGCTGAGTGTTTTGGCGGCGGAGCACAACACCTTCATCCGCCGCCAAGGGGGTTTCGTTCGGGGCCCGCCTGACCATCTGGCGGGCCAATACCCGTCGGGGGGTAGCGAGGAATGCTTCGGTGAAATCCTACCATCCGACACATGGGTACATGAGGAAAAAAGAAAGAAAAAATGACCTATGGTCTTTTGCCCTTTTAAAACCTCCGCCCATTTTTATTACAATAAAAGTGTAAGTGGTTAGCGTGAGGGTTGTCTTTCAAGGACGTAAAGAGGTTTGCCAAATTATTCATTATTCTTTAATAATTATAGTCTTGATTGTTGCCCGCGTGCATTATACACCTAAGCTTTCCCCAGGAATTACATTATCTATTGGTTAACGGTTCTAACCACTATAAACCCAATCAATAGTTGTATAGACAGACAAACGCGGACGGCGAATTTCATTTTATGATAATGTTTACAGCTGCATGTTCATAGAAATTGTATTTTACAATTTCTGCTAGGGATAAATAGGTATATTTTTTGCGTTAGTCCTTCACTATCAAAATTTAGTACCTGCCTTTGTTAGATTGTGCCTACAGCTCCACCTGGTTGTCGGTATCGACAAATATTCCTGACAGCCTCTGTTATTCTGATGTTTATAGAATCTTTATTTTGTGCAGAGAACAGTAGTAGGAGTAGGATAAACGATAGTTCTATCTAAACGTTCTGAACGCAGGTGTAACAGAAAGGTAATAAAATAAATAACAACTAAACTAAATACACGGAACAGATGGACAAAACGATTATTTTATATGTGAAAGCGTAACTAATATTGTATTGTGTAGCCATCTGAGATCATCGAACAGATGCCAAGTTTATGAAACTCGTCCCGCTGACAGCGATTAGCGACAAGCGAGTTAAATTATCTTTTATTTTTTTATTATAGACTCACGCCTAGCTAGCAGAGCTATAATATTACACCCACATTCAGCCATAATTTTTTTTCTTTTAGTCCCACGTAATAGGGTGCGAGCCTATTGCCGTTATCGGGCACATCACCAGACTCCGTGCTGCTACTGAGAATTCGGAAAAACCCACTAACACTTTTGCCCGACTCGGAAATCAAACCCGGGACCTCCGATCAGCAGGCGCATACGCTATCCACTGGACCACGGAGGCCACAGACCACCTACCCCACGAGACTTGCAATAGAAGGGCACCGTTGTCTGTCGCGCATGTGCGCAAATGCGCCTATATCTTTGAGCAGTGAGCACAAACCCGCGCTCGTTCAGTAGCGACCAGGAAACAGATACGTAAACTGCGTTTAAACTGTATTAAAACAAAATAATAATATACGAAAACAATGCCGAATTGTGCTATAAAGTTGTGTGGGAGTAACAGTCGGAATAATAATTCAAAAAAGATAATATCACATTACACCGACAAGTACAACATTTATTTTCAAATTATTTAACAGTACTGACCAGAGTTCTAGTAATAATGGTTGCTAATAAGTACTGAATCAGTGGTTGTCCTTGTCTAACACGCTATAATTACAAACTATCTCTCTCTTACAATAAGACGCCACGTGTAAGTAGTGATGCGAAGAAAACTTACCGATTGTTCGATATTTATCGATTTCTAATACTGAGATTTTTATTGATTTGAATAATTAATTTCAAATCAAAAAATTAATGAATTAGACAGGTACAGAACAGTTACAAATAAAAATACAGCCTGCAAAAAAGAATTGATAGGTATTTTATTATTACAAGCTTTTATTTAGGTAGTTTCACCTGTTTGTCAGTAATCAAATCTTGCAAGTTGAATTTGATGCACTTCCCGATTACCGATTGAGCTGAAATTTAACACGCATGTGTAAATCGGATGACAATGTAAAATTATTATGACATGGAGCTGATCTGATGATGGAACCGGAAGGGATAGGAACTCGGTAATTAAACGGCACAGCCCATCGAGTTTAGGCTTGTTTCATTTATCTTGACGAGTAATTCGATTCTAGGTGGTAACCAGGGTCTGATGATGGAGCTGGAAGATGACTATAGGAACTCA
This sequence comes from Euclidia mi, assembly GCA_944739405.2. Taxonomy (NCBI): domain Eukaryota; kingdom Metazoa; phylum Arthropoda; class Insecta; order Lepidoptera; family Erebidae; genus Euclidia; species Euclidia mi. The sequence goes on along the minus strand of OX123196.2, from coordinate 70,257,509 downwards.
GTAATTAAACGACATAACCCCATAGAGTTTGGGCTCGTTTGATTTGTCTTGATGAGTAGTTTGGTGATAGATGGTAACCAGGATCTGATGATGAATCTAGAAGGTGGCCATAGGAGCTCAGTAATTAAGCGACACAACGGTGTCGAGTTTGGGCTTTCTTGATCCGTTTTGGCGAGTATTTTGATGCTTGATTGTAACCAGGGTTTGATGATGGAGCTGGAAGGCGGCCATAGGAATTTGGTAATAAAATGACACAATCCCATCGAGTTTGGGCTCGTATGAGCCGTCTTGACGAATAGTTTGGTGCTATACGGTAACCAGGGTCTGACGATGAAGCTGGAGCTGGAGCTGATGGCCATAGGAACTCAGTTATCCCCATCGAGTTTGGGCTCGTATGATTCGTTTTGATGAGTGCTTTGGTGATAGATGATTACCAGAGTATGATGATGGAGCTGGAAGGTGGCCATAGGATATTAAAGTAATTAAGCGAATTAACGATGATATTATTATAAATTCATATTTCAAAATAAAAACATTTGCTTGGATTATTCTTTCTCTTCTTGGCATTCTTGGATCAACTAAATGTAGGCATACCAAATGTGATTTTATCGATTTACAATATTGACATGCCTACATCCCTATTACCCATCGTACGTGACGTCACCCGCGCCGCCCGCGTACGTCTCATTCCTCAAAATTTAAATAATAATATTCTAATATAAAGTGGTCTGTGACGGAGGCGGTCTTCGGAGAGTTAAATTATAAATCCATCCAAAGTCCCACCTACTAATACTTGCATTTTATTAACTAGAGAACCGGCGAGTTTACTCACGGCTTTCCAAATACATACTAATATTAATATTGTAATTAATGTGAAAGTATGTTTGTACTTCTTTCACGTCGTGACGGAGGGATGTAAGGATACCTATGACGTCTGTGTGTTGAGATAATTATAAGGCTGGAGAGTGACATGAAAGTAGTTTATGTCACTCGCGGCATGTCGCGATAGCGAATATATAATATCACAATGGCGAATCCCACATAGGCGCGGCCACGGACGAAGTCTAGTTTTCTATAGATATAATATACATACATACATACATAGTCTCACGCCTGTTTCCCCGAAGGGGTAGGCAGAGGCATATTAAACGCCCACTTTTCGCCACTGTTTTGTTCCCACGTAATAGGTGGCGAGCTTATTGCCGCTTATTGGGATATTTTGTTTGCCAGAGCCTCGTCCGTTGATCGGCAGGTGCACCACTTGCAGGTGGTTGGCATGGGACCCTAAGTTCTTGGTGGGAACCCTATGCACATACAATATACGCGCGTATATATGGCGCAGAACCGGACCGAGTGGAGAAAATTAACATACAGTCACGATCCTCAGCATTGAGGGAACGACCAGAATGAATGATGAATACGCGCATACAGACGTGTGAAGCAACTTTGTTTTATCGATGCTATGCAGTATTCTAAGATCCAAAAGTTTGTAATGTATCTTCCAGCAAAGGCATGTTTGATATTATTTGGCTAAAATGATCAAGAAGTTGATGACTTTACGGTCTCAAATCGCTCATTCGTCAGCGTTGAGACCGAGCTCTATGGTGAGTATATACTCTTACATATTAATCATGGCTATTAATTCTATAGTTAGTGTAGGTGATGTGATGGTTATAAATAAAGACCACCATCACTTTGAATGTCGTAATAGATGACTGAAGGGATCAAACTAAGTAATAACACTAATCTGGTTTTTAGGGTTCCGTAGTCCACAAGGAACCCTTATAGTTTCGTCATGTCCGTCCGTCTGTCCGTCCGCAGCCTAGCTCAAAGACACCTGGTGCTAGAAAGCTGACATTTGACATGAATATAGACATACGATATTGCAACAAAACTGTAGAATAAAATTTAGGAAAATATTTTTTAAGGGTATCTCCCCTACATATATAGTGGGGCTGAATTTTTTTTTGGTTGAGTACCCCATGGCTTTTTATCATTGGATAGGTTTTAAAAAAATATTATAAGTTTGCTCAAATCATTTTTCGATCAAGTGATTGGTTTGTCAAATATCAAGCTTTGAAGTGAAAAAAATTGTTAGACTCAAGTGTCCCCCCCCCCCTCTGCAGGCTAAACTATTAATTTGGAAGAGGTGAAAATAATCACAAATGTAGTACATATAACGAATTTAAAAGGAAAACTATCACGGCTAAGTAGACATCACTAGTTTACGAGTAATCGTCGGTTAACTTATAAATACCTATTTCTGTGAGTTTACATTGGGAGCGCTGGCTTAATCTTAAAGATGCCCGTTTTTAGTCCCATGTGAAACAGAAGTTATTATCAATAATGGCCATTATGGGCAACTACGGAACCCTACATTGCGCGTGGCCCAACACGCACTTGGCCGGTTTTTAAATTAATATAAATGCTCAGTGGCATAATATGGGTTCGTGCTTTAGCTTGCGTCCTATTATTAGATATAGGGTTCGATTCTCAGTAGAAGCAAAAACATCTGCATTAAATGACTACATTGATTTTGTATTTCGTTTTGGAATTTGTCAGCGTGTATTTATTTATTTATTTATTAAGGGCCAACAGTGGTTATTACAATCATTCATACAATAAACATTAACAAGGTTTTTGTTGGCTGCATAACCTTTTAAGTTGGCCACTGCATGCACAATAATGAGCTAAGAAAATAAAATAAATGTAATCTAAAATAATAATCAAAATAAAGAATAAAAAATTAAGAAAGTCAGTAGTCACAATAAGGTTATATAGATCAACAGAACTTACATTCTATGTCAATTTTTATGTAAAACTATAGGACGCAGCTACGCCTGCATTTTTTTTAAATTTACCCGTTTTGGCCGATCCCGTGGGAATTTCGGGAAATCCCTTCTTAGTGCACCCCTACGGTCCCCAAGGAACATACATGCCAAATTTCAGCTTCCTGCGCGCAATAGTTTCGGCTGTAGCGTGTCTGTCAGTCAGTCAGTCAGTAACGCAAGGATTTTATATGTTAAGAAGATATTGAAAAAAATATGTCAAGACTATTGTGTTCAGGTAGCGAAAGACTAGACTAGTTGTTTGTACCTGGCCTCGGAGAGTAGGTTAATCTGGCGGTCCAGGTAACACAACTAACCGAAAACATTTTGGGTGACATCGGGTTACACCAGAACTTAAAATGTTTCTAAGGATTCTCAATCTTACATCGTTGGATTAAGTCACTCTATCAGTGCCTTTGCATGTAGGTATATGGTCGACACATCTTTATATCTTCTATCATATATCCGGGAACCCAAAAACTACAAAATTAAACATATACTTACAACTTGAACAATCTTGAGTATGCCAGGTATAGTCCTAATATATGAGGGGTCGAACCGTATGTTCGTCTGTACTGCGGTGCTCGAGGTCACCGTGGTGGTCGTCGAGTGCTGACCGGGGAAGCCCACCTCCGCCATGATTGATTATCTGTGAATAACATAGATATTGTAACTATCCAGCCATATGGTGGGACAAACGCCCATAATAGTGATAAGACTTCGTGAAATTTGACAATGTGCGGGTGGCGCTAAAGTTTAGGTAGTGACCTAAACCGATATGTATTGTATGCAGTGACAGGTGCAAGAATCTGTACCAAATGCAGAGTACGAACTGTATCCATTTTACGATTGTCCAAAAAATTCTGTTTGAAGTGTTCATCTTTCTTTCATGTTTTAGTATGGATTTACAAATACTTTTCAAAGATTCAATCAACGTACGCAAAGTACACTCATACTTCAAATAACAGTTTATGGATGGAACGCAAAATGTTGTCTCGTGTAAGGATCGAACCCACAACACTCGGAGCAATTCTAAACAGCGAGAGGACCGCTCCAATCACTATGTAGGTACAGAATTATAAGTGAGTATTTTTATTCAGCCATAAGTTCTAAATGCATGAATAGATTTGGATGTATGTAATATTTAGTCCTTTTTTTTACTCATGGTGGAAACCAAACAATTTTCGGGCTGATCCCCCCAGGCTGGGCCCCTAAAGGGGCTCAGTCTAGGGAGTGTGGTGACTCCCCGACGAGAAGCGCCGGGACTACCCACTAAAACCACCATGGTGTTCCTCTATCCGATCCCATTGAATGGCGGGGTCACGGGATCTACGTTAGCATTACTGCCGCGACCCCGCCTGAGCCGGCCCGCGCAAGCGGGCTCCGTCCATGTAATATTTAGTCCTCTAATTGCAATGACAACTAGTTTTAACAATTTAGTTCAATTTAGGACAGGACCGTGTTTTAACTGTCGTAGTATTTATTTTTATTATAACCTCTAGTGTTAACAGCTTCGCTGCCACCAAGGAAAGTAGAAACTTGCCCCCGGGGCCAAAGGGGCTTTTTTTTATTTGACTTTAAAAGTGATTGGTTAGGATTATTATTATATTTATTTAATATATTTAGGTATTTTACTGTATTTTGAACGAGGTGAAAAACTGCCCCGCACCGGTGCGTGCTTGGCACTGGGAATGGAATAGACATTCCCAGTGCCGAACAACGCACGGGTGCGTTGTCAGTTTTAGTCATGGTTTATAGTTTATTAGGAATAAAACACAGTTATTTGTTATATAATTCAAATATAATAAAAACTAGCACTACTATTAGAAAATAAACTACAAAAAGAAACATTTTGAAAAAGGAAATATAAAACTAAAACACTTTCGAAAGGAAACAAAACTAAATTCTTTCTAATTGAACATTACCTAGACATTATGGCATTACACTTTGGTATTGATATAAATCAAATAGTTATAATAAAAACTTTCATTATTCTTAGGATATAAACTATAAAATAATCATTTTCAAAAAGGAAACATAACTAAATTCTTTCTAATTGAACCTTTTTTTTTTAGTCTTATTTATTTAGTCCACACAAACACAACCGTACAACTTATCAAAAAACCAAAAACACGTTATGAAAGTTCGGAATTTCAAGCACAGTGCCACTACAAAAACAAAGTCTCTCGCCCGATGCCGACAGCGCACTCAGTGTAGGAAATTTCCAAGGGGCTAGCCCGCACCGGTGCGTGGCCGGCACCCCGCGCAACACTCCCTTCCCCGCACCGGTGCGTGCTCGGCAGCGAAGCTGTTAAACGAGCCAGCATCCTATCTGATGGTCAATGCTGCTCATAGATGGTAATGATGCAAGGAAAGACATTTCCAACGTTACAGCCTTTCATATTCCACTGCTGTACTTAGTTCTCTACGTCGCTCTACGAATTTGCGTCACCATGGCATTATATGCCATTAGGAGGATTTGACTGGCCTACTATTATATACCACACTGGTCAAACGTCGTGGTATCAGAATTTATGTCGATTTTCCGGATCTTATATCCAAACCGATGCCTTTTTTGTGTAGTAAGTATATGCAAATCTCAAACCATGCACTTCGTCGAAAGCATATCTTAATGATTATCGAAAGCAAATAAAAACGTAAACCTTATCGCTTTTGATAAACTATGTTATCGGGTTCTATCGGTCAAGTCATGGACGTTGCTCAATAGCGCAATGACTGGTTGTACGTATTACTTTACTAAACGATTAATCATAGGTCGTGGGGAAATACAGACATTGGAAGACGATTGTACAGCCTGTCTAACATGTGTCTGTCGTGGCTTATTGATTTATTATTAAAATTGTAGAATTGTTTTCGTGGTCCAGAGGAAAGCGTATGCCTCTGTCGATCGAGAGGTCCCGGCTTTGATTCCCGGGTCAGGCAAAAGCTTTACTGAGTTTTCCCGAATTATCAGAAGTAGCACGGAGTTTGGCAATGTACCCGGTAACGGCGATAAGCTCGCCCCCTATTACGTAGGAACTAAAACGAAATGAAATACTAGAATATGGTACAAGGTTCTCATAAACGAAATATATACAGCATATCCTGCCATTTATGGCGTGTAAATATATTAATTAGTAGGGTCAGATGTTGAAGGGAAACCTTCCGTTATCACTGAAGAGCAAACTCGTTGACATGTGTATACTGCCCATCCTAACCTACGGTGCTCAAACATGGTCCCTGACCGAGATTCAGAAGTCCACGTTGAAGATTTGCCAAAGAGCGTAGCATTCTGGGAGTGAAGAGGACCGATTACGTGCGTAACTCTACGCTGCGCTCAAAAACGGACTTAATGGACGTAGGAGCAAAATCAGCCCGACTAAAGTGGGACTGGGCCGGACACGTCTGCCGCATGCACACAGAAAGGTGGGCCCATTAGCTACCAATTGGGTTCCAGGTGATCGGCGGCGACGAGGACGTCCTAAACGGAGATGGCGAAAAGCGTCTAAGTCATCCCACTTAGACGCTTTTGAGGGCGACTGGCCAGAGATTGCAAAACACAGAGATTTGTGGAAATCCAAGGGAGAGGCCTTTGCTCAGCAGTGGGACAATACAGGATAATAAAATAAAATAAAAAGTACGGTCAGGTTGTTGTTATAATATTAAATTCTAATCGTCTAAGTATTCCTTAATGCTATAATATTTTTTGCTTAACAATAGTTTAAACATAATCTTTATAATTTGTGTCAAAGGCAATGTGCTAATTGCGAAGTGTGGGTGTAATATTAAGCCAAGAGTCAACAGGATTATCTTTTGCGAATCGAATCTTCGAAATTTTTGCGAATAGGCGGTCATATTTGGGAAAATTTGTATGTTCTTTACAGTAACGGAGAATTAGAAGAGGTCTACATCCAGGACTGGAGTGTCATAGGCTGGATAACTTATGTTAATTGATTGTTTGCGTACAGTTACATACGTTTTAGAGGCTATCCGCAGCTATGCCCGCACATTTATCATGATCCCGTGGAATTTAGGGAAATCTCTTCACATAGTGCACCCCTATGGGTCCTAAGGATCATACAGGCCAAATTTCAGGGTTTTGTGCCTAATATTAGCGCCTAGTATTGGCTGTAGCATGTCTGTCAGTCAGATAGATAGACAGATGATAGCATGCGTTAAGATATAACGCTATCAAAAGCAGTTACATATTAGTCCCGTCCTGTGGCATAAAATTACGTCGATGTGTTTTAGATTAGACTCTAACAGCTTCTTATAATGTCCTTGTTTTGGACACAATCCTTGCTATAGGTCAGTTCCAATGAGGCACAAAATATAGAAAGAAAAATGTTGAGTAATTACCACACGGAAAATCTTTGTTTTCATTGAATGCAACATCACTCACTCATCACAAAAAACCAATTTAACCAATTATATTTTTTATTTCACTAATTTAAGGTAAATTACACAGTCAAATGTCACAGTATTTTCAGGAAACGTTATCAAGGAATATGTTCAATTAAACAATAAAATTTATAGACAAGACAGCAATGTGTTTTAGTGATAGCCCTACTCTATCAACATCCTCCTCCTAGTGTTATCCTAGTTGCAAACCGGATTTCACAGAATATTAGCTTTTCTACAGAGCGCCAGTCTGACCACTACAGCCCAAAGGGATAGCAATTCCATGTTTAGGTAGACCTACTACTTGTTAATACGAAAAACGTGTGAGACTTTATAACAATTTCATCATGCCATGTATGGATATCTGTGATGTGGATGTAAGTACTTAATAAATAAATAAATAAAAACGTCATAAACATCCCACTCTTTATTATTTTCGTGCGAACCTATGGCCAACTTTGATGTCGGTGTATACATATAGACCACCAGAAAACCTAGGTACATCATGGTCTAACTATTAAAGTTGTGAGACAAGTACTCGGCCTGACGACTTTACATGTTTCTCCAAAAGCACGGTAACGCTAATATAAGTACAAGAACAAGCGGTCACAGATCCAAGTACTGACCTGAACAAAGCGAAACTTTGCCGAACTATTATGAAGGGCAAGTCACATTATGAGGGTTACCCAGAGCATATCCAAAATACAACAATCTCAAAAACCATTGCAGTCAAAACACTCTCATTAATTAAATAAAGAACATTATAACAAACCACAGACATCATTATAGTATCTTATCAGTATACATTTTGGATATGTAGTACAGATACTCATAAACCAAATCGGTCTATTGATAAAACATTTGAGTCATAACGCACATTACCGTTAACATTGATAACGGACAAATTCCTGCTAAATATAAATTATTTTAATTGTAATAAAAATACATGGCTTTCGAACTCTAGAGGTGATATGTAACTGGCTTGTTGGTAATTCATTAGTGGTCCTGACTATGAATTCTGGGTTTGATAACTTCTTCATAACTTCACGCCTGTTATCCCCGAAGAGGTAGGCAGAGGTGTATTACACACCCACACTTCGCCAGTTATGTTTCGCACCCAATGTATTAGGGGACGAGCTTATTGCCATCTACCGGGCACATCATTAATATTAGCGAGCGATAATTAATTTATAATGCACAACTAACTTCAAAAAGTCCGAGGTGTGTGCCCGGGGTAATTGGAGATTAAACCCGAGACCTTCGTCTCGGCAGTCCGTTACGTACACGTCCAGAATAAATGTTTGTGTGATGAGCATTTTTCCTGTCATCATCATTAGCTTGTCGCAGTCCACTGCTGGATATAAGCCTCTCCACTGGCACGTCTCTGAGGTCGATTTTTTGCTATTCGTGTCCAGCTGGTGCTAGCCACTTTGCTTATATTGTCACTTCACTTACATTTGCCAAGATTGTTCTGTGTTTGGGTGTTATTCATCTACCAATGTATATGTTCAAGTATGTTTATAAGTTGTCTGATTACCATACTACCGGCTCTGCCTAATTCGGGATCAAACACAGCCATCATGTGGTTTGTCACAAGATATTACTATAACTGGATGAACAACTTTTTACCTAATAATATGCTGTCAGAACAGTCAGTTGTAGTCATTATAGGGATTACTCAGGACAATGATGTAAGTGCTAATGATTCAATTATTTTATGACTGTTTATCATCTACTTATTATATCTTAGTTGAAATGTGTTACTTGCAAGAAAACACAGTAAAAAAAATCGTGACAAATAGTAATCAATATAGCGGACCTCGGGCTCCAAGGCGTGTAAGTCTTGGATGCAACCGGGAAACACACTAGGACAATGCTGATGAATAATAAATATAAAATAAAACTCTTTGGTTACTGAATGAATGCCAAAAAACACTCGGCCAAAACTACTGAACATAGGGAGCTGAAATTTGGCATGCAGGTTCCTTGAGGAATCTTGGGGATTGCAAAGAGAGTATATTTAGAGAGCAGTTTGAGTGGCAGGTGGTGGTCAGCTTGTCAGACATGGTGACAAAATAAATATCCACTTGAGAATTTGGGTGTTATAGGTTTGCCAAACTGTCAGATTTTAGCTAGGTAAAACAATCAGGTGTACATAAATCCAGGTATATCAAGTAATAGAGTAAGTATTTAACCAAATTATTAGAAGTAATAGTATATATAAGTAATAGATTTGGTAAATGCTTGATAAAATTTAAATTTTTGTACATTACTCATTTCTTTACATTATTTGAATAACAATTAAATTTCAATTTTACTTGTAGATAACATGAATTAATTTTGTTGCCATTAGTGTCATAATTATTGTATCGGTGAGGTGTATTATGAAACACATTTGGCCTCTGAGGATTGTTAATTCAGTAGTACTTATAAGGCATAGAAAGTGGTAATTACAAAATATTTGTATTCAAATGAAAGTTGTTTATGTTACAATTTGTATTTGGTGAAATATTCATGATATCATTATCTTATCATACAAGGTATTATCAATAAATTGTTTTGAATAATATGTTACATGATAATAATATTACTAATGTGATGATTATCAATTTCAATTCTTATTCTTTTTAATATTTAATAAATATTGTATCTAATTTATAAACAATGAAGTTTATAGGATTTTGGTGTATCTTAATATAGTCTCTGTGGGAGGTCTATGTCCATTGTGGTGTGTGGTGTGTGGTGGCAATGTGTAATTAAAAAGTTATGATCACAAGTTTTACTAAATGGTTAGAAGCCAATCAACCATAAAAAGGGGTGTGACTAACTACTTCTTGCCCTATTAGGCTATTATCGATTCGGTTTATATAACGAGCCAGGAAATTATGTAAAAGTCGTTAGAAAGAAAATCACTGCTCTATCTAAGTAAGCAAGCGAAACATATGAATAACAACATTTATTTAAATTTTTTATATGAACAGATTTAGATACGGTACGCCGCCTGTCACCACTTAAAATAGCGATTATTGGGCAACATACAGCAGAAATAAACACAACAATTTATTCTAAAACAAGATTTCACGTATTCTTACCTCGCAAGTTACACTTAAACTAGGTCACATACACTTAATCTTGCATACACGAACGTTTTTCACACAGTTACAGCAATTTCACAAATTATAAATAGGTGTAAATTAATATCAGATGATAAATGGAATGGATTACGACAAACGTCAGGCAGACACAATACTGTAATCGGCATTCTCAAATTTCTGTTCACTGGTTCACATTAGCATCAAAATTGCGAATAACAAAATCTAAAGCCCGGAACGACTCACATGTGTGAGAAGTACGAAAACACGAAGAATAATTAATATAATGATTCAAATGTTGTTGACTAAAGACATGGAACGCAATTAACATTGACACAATTGACTGATTTGACATTAACTAGTTTTGTTCGAAAACCACATAAACAAAATTTATTTTAAAAAAATGTTTGCGTTTAAATATTTATATTTAATTGTTCAGAGATTCTTTTGTCAAACACACGCACTAAATTATAAAATCAACTACAGACTTAGATATAATTCTATTTTTATATGCATTTATTTGCAAACCAAACCAATAACAACGTTTCTTTCAAATAAATAACTTATTTTGAACGTATACATTATGTGACAGCTAAGTAGAGAGGGGTCATATTGATAACGAGTTAACTAATTAATAAATCGACTATATCGCTTTGTTTGAATAAGAGTTACACTAGATTTCGCCCATGACTCCGCCTTCCAGGGACTATTTTACCCACTTAGGGAAGGCGGTTTCCAAAAATCCTCTCCTAGTGCTCCGCCTCTCTCCCCAAGGAACTTACATGCAAAATTGCCGCTTCTTTCGATCAGCAGTTTTAGCTGTGCATTGTCTGTTAGTCAGTCAATCAAAATGATAGATATATATTTTATTTATTGATGATGATTGTTTGTTTATAGTTACATTGTTTATGAATCTTGCTAGCTAATAGATAGATATATTAGATATAATAGATAAAGCTAGATTAGAGACAATTAATATATATTATAAATTATTATTATTATTCTGGCACTTGGTCAGAACGGCTCGAGGCAATTCGTCAAGAGACTCGACTGTTGGTGTGATAAGGGATATGAATGGAAATATTATTAGAGAGCATGGAGGTGTTCTGAATCATTGGAAGGTATATTTTGAAACTTACAACTTTTGTTTGAACAAGGAGAAAGTGTTACCATGAATATAGTAGCGGATGAGGAATGATAGTGAAAATAATATTAATAAGACCATTAGTAACATTACACGGGAAAATAAACCACCAAATGAACTTCTTAACGTCCTTCCAACACCTAAAGAATCAGTAAATTCAATTAATAAATATTTCGCTAATATTGGGGAGTCTCTTGCGTCTAAAATTCAATATACACACACCAACAACAGTGTAAACTTTAGCAGCTATGATGTTTGGGATAAAAATAAGCTGGGCAAATCTATGGTTCTACCGGAAATCACTGCGTTGGAACTCGAAACAATCATCCTAGGCCTCAAAACTAATTGTGCGGTGGGATGGGATGGTATTTCTGCTGATGTGCTTAAATCTACACGTCATGTTCTGATACCACCGTTGATGTATATTTTCAACCAGTGTATATCTACAGGCATTTTTCCTGAGGTGTTTAAAAGAGCTCTTATACGTCCGGTCTATAAGAGTGGGCACAGAAATCTAGTAACAAACTATCGACCTATATCAGTTTTGACCACAATCTCCAAAGTCTTCGAAAAGTACATAAACGCCAAATTAAAAGAGTACCTCAAACATTTTAATATAATTTCTTCAAATCAATATGGCTTTATTGAAGGTAAGTCCACGGAAGATGCTATAATTGACTTCACAGAGACGGTTACAAAAATTATAGATAGCAAACGTAAAGCAATGGCCATATTCTTAGATTTATCAAAGGCGTTTGACACGGTTTCTGTTCCCATTCTTCTAGACAAGATGGAAGCTATAGGTATAAGAGGGACTGTTCTTGACATCTTCAGGAGTTATTTAAGTGGACGGACGCATTGTGTGAAAATTGACAGCTGGGTGAGTGATGAGATTCCAGTAAATTGTGGCGTACCGCAGGGAAGCGTGTTGGGGCCTACTCTCTTCCTGATATACGTAAATGATCTGTGTTACCTCTCAATACCGAACTGTAAAATTATTACATACGCTGATGACACCTCTCTCGTTATTCAGGGAGAGAGTTGGCACCTTACCTATAAGCATGCTGAAGCGGCACTCTCGGTGATTATGTCGTGGCTTACAGGCAATCTTCTAACATTAAACATTGATAAGACCAAATATATAACGTTCTCTTCAGCTCTATGTTCGCAACCAGGAAATGAGCTCACGATCAAAGCTCACACCTGTCTTCAAAGTTACAAAAATTGCGACTGCCTTGCACTTCAGAAAACCATTTCTGTGAAATACCTAGGTGTCCACATAGATGCCCTTTTCCGCTGGGACAAGCAAATAGAGACCGTAGCGTCACGTACCAGGAAATTAATATTTGTAGCAAAAAAGCTTAGATCTTCTGCTAACATGAGTACGCTGAAATTAGTTTATAGTGCCTTAGTTCAATCGGTACTATCCTATTGTATTCCGGTATGGGGTGGAGCATGTGCAGCCCACTTGTTGAGAGTTGAAAGGGCGCAAAGAGCTGTATTGAAAGTACTCACTGGTAAACCTCGCAGATATCCAACTAAAATGCTCTATGAAGAATTTTCAGTACTCTCCGTAAGGCAGCTTTTTGTGCTTCGAACTACGTTGCGTAGACATGCGATGCTCCCATATAAACGGAGTGCAAGACGACGTAAAGATCACGTTTGTATTATCGAGCTGCCGCATATACAATCGCATCAATAAATTGATAAACATCTATCCACTCACTATCAAGGAATGCCAACGGTCCGTAGAACGCTGGTTGCAGACTCTTGATTACCAGAAAACTGAAAGTCTTCTAAAAATCTTATGCTAGCTTGTAACGTTGTGATACACACACACAAACACACACACACACACACACACACACACACACACACACACACACACATACATACATACACACACACACACACACACACACACACACACACACACACACACACACACACACACACACAAAATTACATTTAATTATCCAGTTATTATAATATTAAATGAAAATTGCAATCATGATTGTTTATGGTGGATTTTAATTGATAAAAATATAAAATTGTTATCTCACAGACCGAATATTTTGTCTAGAAAAGTGGAAGGCGCTGGCACCCGTGATACAATGTATGCCTACATTAGTACGGGGGCTAACGTTTCACATTTTTATTTTGTAAACTATTTCTTATCTCACCTATGTTGTAAATGTGATTATATTGTAAACCTTTGTTTAAATTAAATACATTATTATTATTAAAAAAAAATATAAGTATGGAAGAGATACGGTATGCATTGACAAGTATAAAAGCGGGTAAAGCTGCTGGACATGACAGGATATCTGCTGAAATGCTCAAGGTAGGCTAAGGCGTTACGGAAAGCCTGCTGTACCTCCTTTTTAACAAATGTTAGCTGTCCGGTCGTGTCCCAGGTGACTAGAACAAGGCAGTAATTGTGCCACTGTACAAAGGCAAAGGGTTTCAGCAGGAATGCAAAAACTACAGCGGTATAAGCTTCCTGAGTGTTGTTGACAAATTGTATGCAAAGATACTGATCGAAAGACTGATTTCTGAAACAGATAGTAAGATTTGGAATGTGCAAGCGGGCTTTAGAAAGGCATGGGATGTGCGGATCAAGTCTTTTCAGAGAAAATCCTAATGAAACACCAGAAGGTTTTCTGCGCCTTTATTGACTTGGAAAAGGCTTACGGTCGAGTGGTGAGGGATGAACTTTGGTCAACACTGTCTGTGTATGGAGTGAGCAGCAGTCTGGTGCGGGCACTTACATCCTTATATAGGGCTTCAAGGACCTGTGTCAGAATAAACGGGGCCTACACGGACTGGTTTAACATTGATCGTGGTGTTAGACAGGGATGTGTAGTGTCTCCTACTTAAAGTTGACGAGTGGAAGATTAATAAAACATGTTAGTTTTGCAGACATGAAAATATATTATGTAATCCGGTTACCATGCTTCTTGACAAGACAGTGAAAAAACTATGACATTCTTGACTAAAGTAAACAACAGTGACATTCTACATTTAAAATAAAAAATCATAGTATAAAAGCACCACGAAGAAAAAGAAACATATCAGCCTAGAAATACAAAGAGGTTTCATATCGCTACTTCAACACCTTCTCTCGATGTGTAGACCTAGCTGTTCTTGTAGGCTGATAAGCCTCGGCCTAGCCAGTGGCTTTGTGAAAAGATCTGCCAGCTGCTTCTCAGTGCTGATCCTATTCACCTTCATTTCTCCAGCAGTCACCAGTTCTCGCACAAAGAAGTGGCGTATTCGAATGTGCTTAGTTCTTCTATGGAACTCAGGATTCTCAGCTAATCTCACAGCCGCTTCGTTATCCACATAGAGAACAGGTGAAGCCTCCATCTTCGTCATGCCTTGCATTAGACGAGCTAGCCAAATGCCTTCTTTCGCTGCCTCACTAGCTGCGACAATCTCGGCTTCTGTAGTGGAAATAGCCACACTGGGTTGTCTCTGGCTCAACCATGACACGGCGCCTCCAGCATAAATGCATACAACACCAGTAGTTGATCTCCCTGTTGTCAGATCTCCACCGTGATCTGCATCACTGTAACATTTCAGAACACCTCTCCTGTAATCCTTCTTATACAGAATTCCCATATCTGGAGTGTACTGTAGATATCTTAGCATGCGCTTCAACCGAACACAATCCGTGTGAGTCGGGTTTTCCAAGCTTCTGGATACTACACTGACAGGATATGCTATGTCAGGCCTTGTGCACACCATCAAATAAGCAAGAGCACCTACTACTTGTCTATAATTCTTCAGAAAGTAGTCATCAACCTTCTCTGTTTCCTGTGGTACAGGGTCCTTTACCATAGGAGTGCTTACTGGTTTGCAGTTTTCCATACCAAATCTCTTCAAGATTTTCTTTACATAAGAAGTCTGGTGTATTTTAATATCACCGCCTTCTCTGACTTCAACCTCCATACCCAAGTAATATGATACAGGTTTATAAGTCATCGCAAACTTCTTTTTCAATTCCTTAATGAATTCATCAATCAGTCCTTCATTTGAACCAGTTATAAGCAGGGACCGAAAGGTTAACCCGTATGAGGGTTTTAACCGGGTTAATTTTTAGGATTAGGTTAAAAACCCCACAATAAAGGTTAACCCGTATTATAGGGTTAATCAGCCTATAAGAACCGGTTTCTACATAAGGTGCATTTTAGTACATAAAACATCTACAAGAAAGTGACAGAGATAACTACCACGCGGTCTTTGATCGTGTTCCGACACGACTCTAACTAGTCACCGCGCAGGATGCATTGAACTTTGAGCCTTATTACTGTTGCGCAATACTGTTTTTCAAATGTTCGACTCTAATAATATTGAAAATATTATTTCGATTCTCGCGCATTTCGCCGACTGTATTAGTGGAGTTGTCAGTGTCTTTGTACCTACATATCGGTGGCCGTTTGTCGTAGGTACTTTGTATGACTTTACGTTGGTACTGTATAGTATTATCTAATCTGTGACGTTGGTTTGATCTCATAATTATACTATTTTACCAACCTGTTTTTACTTTTATACCTACGTGAACTTATAGGGTGATCTGATTAAGTACCTATGCCTAAAACTAAGAAGGATGTTATTCACCGATATTTTACATTCGACGAGGAAACGAATTATAGTAAATGTAATTTATGCAGTGTTAAAATAAAGGTAAGTACCTACTTTATTTGCTTTGTAAGGAGAATATCGAAATGAACTATCAAAATAGATAAGTAGGTAAGTACCTACGTAATAAAAATTATCGTTATTCAGGTACCTACGGGAAAATACCTACATATAATTTTTCATTGCTTAGTTAAGATTATATTTTAAAAAAGCATGATTTACAGTGATTGAAAGTATTTTTGGTTGTCTTGCTTATTTAATATTAATAGTACAAAAAAATTTAAATCCAAATATTTTCGGTACGGAACACATGGTTTTTATTAGTGCATTTGGTTCATGGATTTATATGGAGTTATAAAATGATATACCTATCTTGTTTCAGGGTTAGCATGATACTAATTTAAAGAACCATGTGTCTGTTAAACATAAAGAGCAATTTAAAGATGTTCTTTCAGTAAATAAAGAAAATATTGCTCCCCCCAAACAAAGAAGAAAAGACTCCACTATTGACATTATTAAGGTAAACTGTTTAAAACTTGTGACTGTCCACGGCAGACCTTTTCAATTATTAGAAGACAAGGCTTTCCAAGATATTATTGGTTTTGCAATACAAGATAAGGACCAAGCTAATACAATTAATGTAACAAATATAAAATCTATGATTGCTGACAAAGCATACGAAATTAAATATAAAATTTCAAAAGAATTACGAAACAAGCTCATATGCTTAAAATTAGACTCAGTGACTTATTTAGACCGTGCATTTATCGGCATAAATGTGCAATATATTAAAAACGGCATTATAGCCATACGTACTTTAGCGACAAAGGAAGTGTACAGGAGTCAAACCGGAGAATTTTTAAAAGAAACCCTTTTGGATGTTTTAGATCAGTATAGAATAGATTTCCCGCAAATATATTGCATAACTACAGATAATGGAAGTAATTTCAAAAACATGGCTACTCTCATGGGTGGTTCATATGATGTCATTCAAATAGATGAAGACACTTCAGAAGATGAAGGAGACGACATTTCAGACACAGAAAACATATTAACTTCAAACTGATACTTGATAGTCGACTTGATAGTCTAATGTCAGCTTTAAATGAACATAGCGAATCTTCTTATAAGCTAAGAACTATGCTTTGCGCAGCACACACGCTGCAATCAGCTATAAAAGATGGGTTACAAGCAAATTCAGATATTCAACGTGTATTGCATAATGCCCGAGCAGTTGTCAAGATATTACGAACGCCCACAATTAGAAATGTCTTAAGGCAAGCAAATTTAAAAAAACCTATACTAGATTGTCCTACCCGATGGTCTTCGACATATAATATGTTGGTAAGATTAGTAACTTTAAAATCTGTTTGTCTTGATGACTCCAATATAAGAACCAGATTAAATGAGTCTAGCTGGGAAATAAAAAATGATTTAATAAACTGTTTGAAACCACTTTACGACACCACTATGATATTGCAAAAAGAACAGTTGACACTTGGTGATTTTTTTATACAGTGGCTGACATGCAAGGGCCATTTAGAGCAGTGTCACACACAGATAAGCCAAACAATGTTGGAATGTATGAAAGCCAGGGAAGTGCATTTATTAAATTCAAAGCTTATGCTGGAAGCTCTTTATATGGATACTAGGTTAAATATTGTTCTGTCTGATGCAGAAGCTAAAAAGGCTCAAAAGTTCTTGCTGGAAACTTTGCAGCAAATGAACAAAATAAAACACCCAATCGAATCTACTACAATTGAAAGTTCTGAAATCAACGATGAAGCTATCGCTAGTTGCAGTAGTGCGCCAAGTGCCGATGAATCATTCGCAGAAAGGATACTGTGTGCAATAGCATTGCAAAGAGGTTTAAAGTGTCAGCATGGTAGCAGAGCAATGGATATTGCTTTAAAAGAAATTAGGAAATTTCCAAGGCTACCCAGTACAGAGAACATTCTCCAATACTGGAATAATAAATCCACAACAGAATTATCGGAGCTAGCGCTATGCGTACTGGCAGCTCCAGCAACACAAGTTTCCGTCGAGAGAACTTTTTCTGCAGTGAAATTTATTTTATCACCCCTTAGATCAAACTTGAGTCAAAGTACTCTAGAAAACATTATGGTGATTAGATGTAATCAGGATCTGTTTGATTAATCACATTTTAAAACTCTTTTATATGTATATCTTTTTCTTTCTTAGAGTCGGTAGCCATTGGTACCTCTCTCTTTCACAACTTAATACCTACGCTACGTAAAAGAAGTCGCGAGGATTTTAGTTGTCTAGTCTGATCCGAAGTCAGGATTAAATTAAAAAAAAGATGTGGCACTCGGAGACTGCCGCGGTAAAGCTATTGCATAGCATTTTTTATAATCTTATACAATTATACAACCAACAACCAATGCCAAGCAACCAAAGGCAAGCGTGGTATTTCAGAAAATTAAAAGTTCTGCTATTCATCGATTGATGGCAAAATTAAAAACTATTTTTCTGCTTTACGTTGACGAAATTCCCTTTGACGTTCAGCATTTGTTTTTGGTAGCATTTGTTTTTCTTCAGGGTGTCAGGTTATTTTCGTTACGAAATTTTTGAATTCGGTCTCCACGCTCAAGGCTTGCGATAGAAGCTATGCAATAGCTTAAAAATCTATACATTTATAAATAAACAGCTGTAAAAAGCTTGCTGATTCTTTGCTTTTTTACTATTCATAAACTAGAGTAATAGTTGCTGAATTATAAAATATACGTCAATATATCCTTTTTATGATCATAAAAAAAAAAGTTGATTTTTTATAATTGTTTTTGTTGAGTTACACACAGATTATGTAATCATATGAATAAAACATGTTTTGGTTGATTTAATGGTTGTTTTATTATAATAGTTTTCATATATTTTAAAACATTTGCTAGTAAACTTAAAATATCTTCTAGTCTCCTTTTCTACAATTCTCCATTAATAAGTGCAATATTTCGTGCATACACTCTTGACGTCTTGTTTTTTCAATTTTGCATAAAGTTTTCGCTACAATAGATGAAAACATATAACATTCGTGAATGTCATCTTCAGTGTTAAGAATTCTTAGATCGTCTGCTTTAGTATCACAATTCGAATCTTCAGCATCGGATAAATCTGGAGTAGACGCTTCGGGGTCTATTAAAGGAGTGACGGAGAGAATTGGTAAATTCTGTGGGTCTCCTGAATGTAGCGTTTTGTCACTTGAGGTGTCTTCTGATTCAGTTATGGTTATGTTACCTGCAATTATTAGAACAAAGGAAATAAATATCATAATAACTAAGTACATGAATCAATTAACGATCGATGTCTAAATTGGTTCAGAGCATTTGCGCACTGCATGCGATCGATTACGTTCATTCTCAATCTTCCTTCTCATGACGAATTCTCACTCTCTCGCTCTCTTTGTAAGGATGTCGTGCGCAAAAGCTCTCCAGGTCCTACGTCCTATCGTCAGTCGTGCGGTATGATTTAATGTAACTCAAATAATTATCTAACAAATAATGTTAAAAATAATAAAACCTGATTGCCTTATGGCTGAATCGTACGTAAGTAACAAGCTTATAATC
This sequence comes from Euclidia mi, assembly GCA_944739405.2. NCBI lineage: Eukaryota > Metazoa > Arthropoda > Insecta > Lepidoptera > Erebidae > Euclidia > Euclidia mi. The sequence goes on along the minus strand of OX123196.2, from coordinate 70,237,819 downwards.
TGAATATTGGAAAATATTTTACATACAGAGCCTCAGTGACTCTCTGCTAGCAACACCTTTTCTAATATTCAGATAAAAAACATGTTTTTTTTTATACATTTTCAGTTATAAAGGCCGTTGAGTTTTTGTATATTTGGGTAATTGTTTGGCGCTGTTTAGATGAATAACATAGTATCCTCTCCCACAATTAATACCAATCTAACCACACTGCATAATAAATTTTAAAATCCTACAAATGTTTTAGCTTACAGAGCGACACAAATAAATACATTACTGTTAGTTTATGTGAAACCCGAAATATGTCTAGTATTTTTATGTAAAGAATCTGTGTACAAAATTTTAAAACCGAATCATGAAAAATCACAAAGTTATGAGCTTATTTTATGCTTGGTTGTCGTACAAAAACACGGTAACCACACGGCAAATACGAGCCGTGCGCGTGTAGTGCCGCGTTGCGTGATTTGTATTGCGCGCCGTATGGTTGCGTATATATGCTACTAAGTGTCCAATTTGTAACTTGTTTTTAAATATTTTTGGGACAAAATACAAAAAAAGGTTTAAAAAATATTTGATTCAATTCAGTTACTTATTCTGAACGAACTATATTCACATTTCACATATACTAAAAATAATGTTGTGCAAGTACTTACATACATACAAACAGCCTTTTCCTTCGATAGTTGAGTAAAACATTCCCATCTTGGAACACCTGGCAGGTGTGAAATATCTAACAAAGTAAACCAATATAGATATAATAAATAAATAAAAAAGGTACCTAACCTGTTCTGCCGTCTAACTAACTACGTACTAAAAAATGACATCTTACTTGCCTGCCTACATTTCTCAATTTTTTTGTCATATTTTTTTTTAATGTTCACCATATACCTACCAAATATTCATTCCACTGGGCATGGTTACGTTAACGCCGCCCGCCCGGCAACCGGGTTGATTTATTTTATGCATTAGACATAATTATCAGCATTTAACCCTAAAAGGATGACTTTCGTAGACAATTCAAAAAGTCTTTAAACTGTTACGATATAGGTACATAATATTGATTGTTAGAATACTCACCGCTAGGACATTTTTCACGTTCGTCCTCTTCAAATACATATTGAGAATCAAACGGATAATCTGGTCCATATGATCTCGAATTGTAACTTGCATATTTGTAACTTGCTTTTGTTTTGTCTGCTTTATATTTTGATTATGTGCAAAATTCAACAAACGAGCGACAACTAAACCCGAGCTAGAAACAAACAGCCGAGTGTGACGTTGACGTAAATTACCGCGACGCGGCCGAGATTGTGCAAGTACGGATTCTGTCTCTTTCATTCAGATTAATCAGCAATATTTTATAGATTAACCTTAATAGTATACAGGTTAACCCGTATAAAGGTTAATCAAACAAAAGGGTTTAAACGTCTAACCGGTTAACCTTTAATCCGATTAATGGGTCCTTGGTTATAAGACCGTCGTCGACGTACAGAGCAACTAATAATTTCCCATTAGATCTCTCTCTCTTAAACAGGCAGGGGTCGGCTTCACTGACTTCAAAGCCAATTTCCTTGAAGTAGTTTATGATCGTCGTGTTCCAACATCGTGGAGCCTGTTTTAACCCATACAAGCTTTTCTTAAGCAAGCATACTCGTCCGCTACCATCATCATATCCTTCCGGTTGCCGCATGAATATCTCTTCCTCAGTCAACGAACCATATAAAAAGGCTGTACAGATGTCAAACTGACGTAGTGCCATCCCTTTATTAGCTGCTAAGCTCAGCACCGCTCTAATAGTTGCCATCTTAGCTACAGGGCTAAAGGTCTGATCATAATCTTCCCCTTTCTTCTGTCTAAAACCTTTTACGACAAGACGTGCCTTATATTTATCTACTGAACCATCTGGGTTTAATTTCACTTTATAGATCCATTTACAAGGTATTGCTTTCCGATTCTTAGGCAATTTCTCAAGAACCCACGTTCCATTTGCTTTTAAGGATCCAATCTCGCAATCCATAGCTTTGCGCCAAAGCTCTTTATCTGGGCAATCTATAGCTTCCTTGTAAGTTCCTGGTTCGTAGTAACAATCATCGCTGGTATTGACATGAGAAACGTAATCATTGAATTTCAATGGTCGCTGCAGGAGTGATCGATCTCTGAGCTGCATACCTTGCCTGCCCAATTCAATAGATTCGTCTTCCAACTCCTCTATACGCGCATCTTCAAATTCTTCTTCATCACCGCTAGTAACAGGACCCTCAATAACTTCCGTGTCCTCCGAGAGTTCAACTTCGTTATTTGTCTCAATAGGTCTTCCTCTGTCTTCTTCAGCTGTGACTGGTTTCGGTATCTCATTATCATGTCGTTCCTTCCTTACATATATTGGAACTTCTATGTCAGCTGTCTCTGTTACTTGTGAACGTTCAGTATCCTCAGGTTCTTCACTTCCTAAATTAGTCTCCAGTGGTCTCTCATCAAATGTGACATCTCTGGATCTAACTATAGTATCTGACTCTCTGTACCAGAGTCTATAACCGTCATCATTGTCATAGCCAACCAAGTAACACTTCTTTGCTTTCTTCTGCATCTTCTTCCTTTTCTGTTTCGGAATATGCGCGTAGCAAGTCGAACCAATGATCCTCAAGTGTTTGATTTGCGGCTTCTTCCCAAACCACAACTCGTACGGAGACTTGTGTTTCACAGAAGTTGGTCCTGTTCTATTCAGAATATACGTCGCTGTATTTACCAACTCTGCCCACAGTTCTTGAGGAAGCTCTTCATGAGCATGCATCATTGCTCTGGCCATTTCAACAATCGTACGGTTTTCTCTTTCACTGCACCCGTTCTGTTCTGGAGTATAGGGCATAACTAACCGTTGATGTATTCCGTACTTCTGTAATTCTTTTTTGACTTCCGCATTGTCGAATTCCCCTCCATTGTCACTTAGAAACTCCTTAATCGTGTGTCCAACTGCCTTTGCTTCAGCTAACATCATTCGCAACTTTGCAGGGACTTCTGACTTCTGTTTCATACAATAGACATATCGATAGCGAGTGTATTCGTCTTTAAAGAGTACAAAGTATCTAAACTTAGAGCCTGAAGATAGGAACGGACCACAGACGTCCGAATGTATGCGTTCTCCTGGACTACTTGCTTTTTCTCTAACACCAAACTTCTTCCTATGTGTTTTCCCGAAAATGCATCCTTCGCATAATGTCCCACCATTCTTAGTTTTCACATTCAGCTCTTTCTCTATTACATCCTTCACATGACGTTTATCCTGGTGACCCATACGTTCGTGGTAAAGCTGCAGCGTATCAATCGTATTAACAACAACGCTTCTATTTGGTTCTATCGCCTTGCAGTTTAACTTGTATAGTCCACCATATCTCCGTCTATCTCCAGTAACGGTTACTGTTTTATTAACTTTCAATGAGCAGGTAATCATACGTGACTGAAACACGCTTCTCGGATTCATGTCCTGCGCTGCTAGTACCGAAAACAGGTTTGTAGTAATCTGAGGAACATACCAAACATTTCTCAAATAAAACGATACCTCATTCTTGGTTTTCATCAAAATGCTTCCTTTACCCAAGGCATCAACTTGCTTTCCATTAGCTGTTGTCACTGTACATGTGTAATAATAGCCAAAACCTATACAGAAGGTTTTAATTAGCAAAACGTGACATAGTTGTTATATGGTTGTTATGACAATGACAAACATTCGTATGACAATATAAATTAAGAAAAGTGTTTATGGCGGTAAAGAAAGAGGTTCACCACATTCACCCCGGCCAGATGTAATCACGTAGATACTTTGGCGGATTCCGTGATCTAGCCGACCTCCGGGGTAACTCCGCGACTGCGGGCTCGTTTGCGTCCGAGCTCATTCGCTCGGGTGCTCCTTGCAAGACCTCAGATGTGGGCGGTGACGAAGGAGTCTCTGGCGGCGAGACTGATGGCGAATAGTATGCTGTTGGTGATGAAGGCGAAGTCGTCGATGGTGAACATGGTGGTGATGGAGAGTGCGATCTTTCGGGCTCGGCATCTACAAACTCGTCAATTGTGGGGATATCTTCTCCGTTGCATCCTAAAGGCGCTAAATGACGGTTGGACACAGTAGTCTCACGACCATCCATCGTTCGAACGTACGAATAGGTGGGGTTAGTCTCCAGTACCTCCACCTCCTCGGCTAGCGGTTGATATTTTGATTTCCGATCAAAACGTCGCATAAGCACTCTGCTTGAGTCCGTTAGCCATGTAGGAATTGAATCTCCATTTGTCGATCTACGTGAGTGTCGAAACATTCTTTCATGTGGCGTACAATTTGTGCTAGTACACAAGAGCGAACGTATGGAGTGTAATGCTTGCGGTAGGACATCCTCCCAGCTCTCTATCGGTAGGTTCTTAGTTTTCAAAGCCAACTGAACAGTTTTCCAGAGCGTAGAATTGAGCCTTTCTACTTGGCCGTTGCCTTGAGGATTGTATGGCGTTGTACGACTCGTCGCTATTTGTCTGGAGTTTAGAAATTCTTTAACATCTGCCGATAAAAATGATGTCCCTCGGTCTGAGTGCACATAAGCTGGCGTGCCGAACATGACAAAAATGCTATCTAAATGCCTGATTACAGTTTTAGCGCTTATGTCAGAGCACGGAAAAGCGAATGGAAAGCGGGAGTACTCATCGATTATCGTTAAAATGAATCTGTTCTGTGATTTAGATGGTACAGGTCCCTTAAAATCCATGCTAAGTCGTTCGAAAGGCGCTATAGCCTTAATTAGTTTATTTTGCGGGTCTGCTTTAATGAATCTAGGTTTAACTTCTGAACAGATTCGACAGTCTTTCGTCATGCTCTTTATCTCTTCAATCGAGTAGGCCAAGTTTTTGGAACGAACCCAATGTGCCATTCTCGTTACACCTGGGTGACAAAGGGCTTCGTGGAGCGATCGTAGCTTCCCTGGTGTTTCAACGATGGCGCAGACACGAGAGAGGGCGTCCGCTACATGATTCTGCGAGCCAGGCCTGTATATGATATCATATTTGTATGCAGATAGTTCCAATCGCCAGCGCTGTATTTTCTCATTTTTTATTTTACTGGTGTGCTTAGTGTTGAACATGAAAGCAACGGAGCGCTGATCGGTGATGAGCAAAAATGATTTCCCTATAAGGAAATGCCGCCACTTCTTTAACGATTCAACAATAGCGTAAGCCTCCTTTTCGATTGCTGAATGATTTTGTTCAGAGGGATTAAGTGTCCTCGAAAAGAAAGCTACTGGCCTGCCAGCCTGTGAAAGAGTTGCTGCAATGGAGTGTTCCGAGGCGTCAGTTTCTACAGTGAATGGTACATTCTCATCAATGGCATGAACACAAGACTTGACTATGGCCTTTTTAAGTTCTTGGAACTCTTTAATCATAGTGGTACTCAGCGGAAATGTCTTGGTCTTTGCTAGTTCATGTACCTTTTCAGAAAAGTTTGATATCCACTTTGAGTAATGGGCGAACATACCTAGGGTTCTTCGCAAGCTGGGCAAGTCCTGAGGAGGGGGTAAGTTTAGAAGAGGTTCTAATCTATCATTGTCAGGTTTGATGATATTGTTAGCGATCGTATAGCCAAGTATGTTGATAGAAGTTTGTTTAAATTTGGATTTTGCTTCATTGAGTGTTAAGCCGTACTTCGTAGCTGCTGCAAGAAATTTTTGTAGATTATGGTCATGCTCTTCTAGTGTTTTGCCGCAAATTGTTATATCGTCGATATATGCAAATGTTCCTTTCAAATCTTCCGTTCGAATAAGCCAATCGATGGTTCTTTGGAAGCTGGAAACTCCATTTGTGACTCCAAATGGTATACGCCGAAACTGGTATAGATTTCCAGCTGCTTCAAATGCAGTGTATGGTCTTTCTTCTGGTAAGATAGGAACTTGATGATAGGCGCTTTTTAGGTCTATGGCACTAAACACAGAGTATTTGGCCACTTTTGATATCAGTTCTTCTATACAGGGAAGTGGATAGGCGTCTAGTTCTGTAAATCGATTTATAGTTCTGGAGTAGTCAATTACTAGGCGTTTCCGGTGATTTGCATTCTTAGTGATCAGTACCTGTGCTCGCCATGGTGACCGACTCTCTTCAATAACGCCTTCATTTAAGAGATTTTTCACCTCCTCTTTAATAAAACGTCGGTCATCATCGCTGTATCTTCGAGACTTTATAGCAATTGGTTTGCATTCTGGAGATAGATTGGCGAATAAAGGCACTGCTGGGACAGATGCTTCGGCTACGCTGCAGACGACGAGAGGTTCTTTCGGGCCACCGAATGCAAATTCGAGGGATGAGTGATTTTCTAATACGTCATGTCCTATAATTATGTCTGAGCATAAATTTTCTACAACAAGCAGTTGAACGTTTTCGTATGTGTGTTTTCCCAAGGTAAGCGTGAGGCAGGTTTCTCCTTTCACTGAGGAAGTGTGGTTAAGAGAGGCCATAGATATCATCTGCCGACTAGGTTTCATCTTCAGAGAGCATAATTTAGAAAATTCGTAGTTAATAAAGCTTTTAGAACTGCCTGTATCTAGTAGTGCTTCAGCTCTAATGCCTTTGATATAAGCAGGAACAATAGCTTTATGCAGGGACGACGGCGATGCGGCGATGATGCAGGCGGTGACATTGTCCTGGTCAGATGTGGCAGCGCTAGTTGTGTTCTTACTACGACAGACTTTAGCAAGATGCCCTTTCTTGTTACATAATTGACACGTCACATCGAAGGCGGGACATGACTTGCGCGGGTGCACACGTCCTCCACAGAAGAAACATTTTCGATTTGAGCGGTTCTGAAAGGTCGGCGTCGGCGTGGCTGCAGAGGTATTTCCACTGGAGATAGAAGTTTGACCAGGGATGTTTTCGGTAACAGCATTCAATGAGGTGTTGTTGTAGTGTAACGTATTGACTTCAGCCATCTCTAAAGAGCGCGCCTGGTTATGCGCTTCATCCAACGTTAGGCTGAGGTTTTCAAGAAGTCTCTCTCTTATTTTTGTTGAGGAGATGCCAGCTATAAAAGCGTCGCGAATATTGTCATCCCGATTCGTCTCACTATCGACAGCAGAAAAATTACAATCTTTGGACAGTTGCTTCAAGGCTTGGATGTAGGTATCGATAGTCTCGTGACTACCTTGTCTCCGAGTGGCGAGAGCGTGGCGAGCATACAGGATGTTATTTGGTTTAACGTAAAGTTTGTTCAAGAGAGTCAACGCTTGTTCATATGTTTCGCACTCGCTGATGTGGCTATACACGTTAGGTGATACGTGGTTAATGAGTACGGTAAGCTTGACCTTATCAGTAGTAATGGTTGAGTCCTGCGCCGCAAGAAAGTTGACAAACGTTTTCTTCCAGTGAGCCCACTCCGCGGCCGACGAGCTGAGGGACGGGTCACCATCGAACCGCTCAGGTCGTAGATATTTATCCATGAGATATAGTCGTTTCGTTTGCTAATTAAATTGTAATAATAGCCAAAACCTATACAGAAGGTTTTAATTAGCAAAACGTGACATAGTTGTTATATGGTTGTTATGACAATGACAAACATTCGTATGACAATATAAATTAAGAAAAGTGTTTATGGCTGTAAAGAAAGAGGTTCACCACAACATGGTTCCGTAAAGCGTTCAAATTCCTCAAACAGGTCGCCTCGCATTGTAATATGGTGTGTGGCTCCGTTGTCAACATACCAATCATCACGATGTTGAGCGCAATCTGTCGCATTAACCTTTACTGCCAACATACTTGTTGTAGGAGTAGGACCTTTCTCTCGAACCTGTTCTTTCTTAGGACAGTCCTTCTTAAAGTGCCCGACTTCCTTACAAATGTGACACCTGAAAGCCTTTTTGTTCTTCTCTTTACTACTTTCATCATTACCCTTCTTGGTGTTTCTACCTTTCTTGGTACCTTTCACAAATAACACATTCTCTGACGTAGACTCAGACATGTTCTCCTTAGCTAACAATGCCTTCTCGTGAGTACATAACTGACTAGTAAGGTTCTCCACGGTTCTATCCTTCTTAGAGATGAGTAACCAGCTCGATTTAAAGTTGAAATAGCTTTCTGGCAGGGTCTCCATAATCTTGCATATCAATAACAATTCTGGTAATTCTTTACCTTCGTCTTTGATAAGCTCCTGATTTAAACTGTGCCATAAGTTTTTCATCTTTGAAATATGAGCTTTCATATCATTTCCTGAAGTAGATTCCCATTTGTATTGAAAGAATTCCATACATTTCCTGTATAAATGATCTTCAGATACACCATCGTACAATCTATGTAGTTCATCCCATACTTCCTTAGGATTCGTGAACCTTATTACTTTGTCGAGAGTCTCGTCTAACAAATTGTTCGTAATCAATAAGAGAGCTGTACTTTCCAACTTGTAGTACTCGGCTAAGTTCGTTCGATATGTAGCCATCGCCGCTTCAAAAGCTGTACCTTCCATAGTATCACTCTTTGCAGGCTTCTCTGGTTTACCTACTTATCTTTCCCTGAACAATATCCATGAGACCGTCCATGCCACGTAACATCGCCGACATGCGGTACTTCCATGATACCCAATTTTTGCCGTCAAGTTTCGAAATCTGAATTTTCGATAGCTCCATTATTTACAACAATTCTCGTGTAGGGCGCATAACCACTTAAAGTTGAAACAATAATTCCACTCGTGCTGGGCCCATAACCACTTAAAGTTGACGAGTGGAAGATTAATAAAACATGTTAGTTTTGCAGACATGAAAATATATTATGTAATCCGGTTACCATGCTTCTTGACAAGACAGTGAAAAAACTATGACATTCTTGACTAAAGTAAACAACAGTGACATTCTACATTTAAAATCAAAAATCATAGTATAAAAGCACCACGAAGAAAAAGAAACATATCAGCCTAGAAATACAAAGAGGTTTCATATCGCTACTTCAACACTCCTTGGCTGTTCAATCTATTCATGGACAGTTGTTTGACCGATTTGAAAGAGTCTGAATAGGGATTAAGAATGGGTGAATCAGTAGTTAAGACCCTACTATACGCTGACGATCAGCTTCTTTTTGCGTCGTCAGCGTCTGATTTACAGCAGATGGTCACCGTAATGAATGAGGCGTTTATGAAGAAGGGCATGAAAGTGAATGTAAGCAAGACTAAGGTCATGGTCATAGAGAGGAAAGATAGTAGGTATAACTGAATGTAACATAATGATAGGAGATGAAAAAGTGGAACAAGTGAATGAGTTTGTCTATTTAGGGTCATTGTTTACAAGAGATGGAAAATGTGAGGGAGATATTGAAAGGAGAGTGAAAGCAGGAAATTGTGTGAATGGTGCCTTTCAGTCCATTTGTAGCAGTAAAATTATACCGAGTAAGGCTCGCCATGCTATACTGCAGGGAGTTTTGGCACCAACACTGATGTACGGGAGTGAATCGGGGGCATGACAGAAGAAGCATGAAAGTAGATTTAATGCTGTGGAGATGAGAGCTTTGAGGAGTATGTGCGGGGTAAGAATCACAGATAAAGTGAGAAATAGTGTTATTCGAGAAAGGTGTGGTTTGAAAGAAGATGTAGTGACAAAGATTGAGAAAGGTATGTTACGATGATTTGGACATTTGGAACGGATGGATGAAAGAAGATTTACGAAAGAAGTGTATCGAATAAGAATGAATGGATATGTCGGTAGAGGACGCCCATAACGGACGTTCGCCGACCAAATTGGTGACGTTCTGCGAAAGCGCCAAATCAAAAGTACCCATAACCGACGAGCATGCATGACGAGGTTAATGAATGTCGAGGAAGCGAAAGAGGTAAGTTCGAACCGGAGCATTTGGCGTTCCATAGTCTCTGCCTACCCCAATGGGAGACAGGCGTGACGTTTAGATAGATAGATAATACATAAAAACAAAACATCTCCTATTTTTAAAGTCAGTTAGTGATTGTATTGTATGTACCTACCTTTTGTTGTTCTAGATAAAGGCCTTGCCACACGGCACAATTTTACGTCCAACTTGACTAAATCACTTGATGAAATCGTGACGTGTAGACGCCAGTCGTCCAACTCAAGTTCATCGGGTGGGCGGTACCACCAGATTTTAACCAATCGGGTGGACGGAATGAAAATCAGTGATTTGATTGTGTCGTGTAGACGGCAAAGCCAATTCGATTGAAAATTTGATCAGTGGTAAAATTGTGCCGTGTGGCAAGGCCTTAAGATCGTGTTTGGATTTATCGGTCTTCATTATTTTCCAGATTTGCTTGTTCTTTGTCGGGCTCTGCCTCCGTCCAAATACTTGAATAATTATATAAGGGCAGGGGCATAATGCGACAATGTTTTAATACTGATTTGATGTGTAAAGTGTTGAGATTATTGATTAGTATTTAAAGCCTGAAAGTCAGTAGATTTTCACAGCGTTCTGTAGCCTCCATAAACACTCACACACTGAATTCACAGATTATTTATGAAATAGATACCGAAATTATAAATGGTTAGGAGTTCGTGAAGGTGAAATTCAAGATTGAATATCTAACAGCAGTCGATGACGTATCAAGTATTATCACTATATGAAGTTAAAGGATAAAAGGTTATTTTACGTTTGCTCACTCGCTTAATCAAGCGAATGAACAAGATAAGGCAGGCATGCCTACAGCGTGCTGTCCGATGGACAGAGGATTTTCAGATCCAGTGTACTTAAATTGCAATTTGAAAAATTAAGGTACCTACCGCTTACATTCGCACGACCTACAAAAAATACTCTTAGATCAATCATTCAAGAAATTTGAAGTAACAGAGAGCATTAAATTTCACATAACAATTAACGATTTCTTTACTATTCACATTGAAGAAAAATCATCATCATCAATCATATTACTAGTCGAATTGTGCAAATATCCACTCTTGATCGACTATTTATTTTCAGATCAGAATATGTCCTTACTCTAATTCGCAGTTATTTTCTTTCAGTCAGATTATTTTTTACTCGAAGTGGTGATTTCGAAGTAGCGGTTTGTTTCTTAATTATTTCTTAATTAAATCATGCGGGCAATTACAGCAAATTAATTCACTTATAACGTAACAGTGTAAAATGTTACATGTAGTGTTAATAAATGCGATAAAAACCTGTTAATTTATGTTGTTACAGTGATAAATTACGTTCGTGCGTTACATATGAGTAAACAAATAACTGTCGATGTTATGTATGACCAGTATCACTGTATACTTAGTAAGTTATTTAAAAATATGACTCATTGATGTTTAGCAAGGCTCAATATCGGTTAGTAATATAGTGCCAAGGAGACTGTGATTTCCTTCAGAGCATCGATGTTAGCGATGTGTGTTCGGCTGACGTGATTTTTACGCTCATTAGTGCAGTGCCGAGTTATTTACGAGTCTTACGTACATTTACGTACCGTTCATGTAAGTATTTATGTCTTATATTTTGTTTTTTACATATGTTGTAAGGATGTCTGGTCCATACAAATCTCTGTGCATACATTATTTTGGTTTCTATTCATAAATTATTATTATAAATTTAATATACTTAATATTCGTGTTTCATTTCTAATATTATCAGTCAATTTTCTTGACTGTGCAACAAGTGGTAGAATATTTTCTTTTCCTTGTTATCATCATCTCATCAATGTTCATGTGTACAAAGTAAAGATTAATAATCTGTACATCTTTTGTACAATTCAGCATCCTTTGTATTTTTTTTATTCAGATTTGATACATCATCTTTACTTACAACGTCAATTATATTACTTAAAGTAAATAAATATGTTTGACAACATTTTTAATCTTGCAATTGTTTAAAAAGGCATTTTGCTTCATGGATGTGGCCTTCCACAGCTGAACACATACAGGATAGTTGATATAACCAGAAATTATTTTACCATTAATAGTATAAATGTCCTTGTTCTGAGCCACATGCAGTAGCGGTTTTCCACATTAGTAGAGCCTTGTTGATTTTAGCATGAATTGGCTGGCTTGACCGGAGAAGTAGGTACTACCCTCTCACAAAAAAATTGATGTCAAGTAACAGTACCTAAACTGTTGCGTTTCGTTCAGTGTGTTAGAGTGCCGGAGGCCCTATCCCCTATTCCTTCTCCGTCATTCCATTCTTCATCCTATCCCTTTTCTCAACCCCAAGGTGTGGCAATGCACTTGTGACTCCTGTGGTGTTGCTTGTGTCCATAGGCGGCAGTAATTGCTTACCATCAGTCAATCTGTCTGCTCATTTGCCGCCTATTACTATAAAAAAAAAGAAGCTAGTGCTCCCTGTGGCTTCACCTGCATGAGTATTGGCATAGGCATATATATAGCAGGATCCGCCATGTATGTGCTACATGTGCAGATGTACCATGTCCACTCTAATATAGCCAAGTGTCTACCTCAATATTTTGGTTACCAAATTGAAATTCAAGGCTGGAGACCTAAGAAACTTTACACCATTGTTTTACGAAGACCCAGCCCTACCCTAAAAAATAAACCTAGATAGGCCAATGGGTATTTGTTATAGCCACAAACTAGCCTCTGTGTTATTCAATTTCTAAGCTATATCACAAATTTTTGACAAAATAGATTCCAAGGATTTTGTGTCAAAAATAAAACATTCAACCTCTCAAATCTTCATCATCATCATCATCCTTTAATAGTCCACTGCTGGACTAGGCCTCTCCCTTGAAAGGAGGAATTGGCCTACTATACCAAACTGGCCAAATGGGTTGGTATAGGGTTTGTATCAAGTTTTCTTTCATTTACAGTGCTGTTCGATGCATAATATGCTCCCTCTTGGCTGTTACGATACCCATGGGATGATATGGGGTGGCGAAAATCCATATTCTTAATCCGTCACAACACGGAACCTCTGAAACACAATATAGTTATAGAAGAAGCAGGATTTACAAAATCTTATTTCTAACTACCTATCATAATGCAGGTGCAATATATACAGGAATACACCGTCATGATTAACACCCACAGATCTTGCAGTTATATAACTGAGGTTATGTAACTGTAAATTATTTTATGTTTTATCAGCCAGATTGTTCATTGAGAGGTTGTTCTAATAAAAATTCACCAGGCGAGGCTGTTCCAAGGCAATTGATTGTTAAAGTTTTGAACTGGTCTTACCATAAGTTCAGAATATTTACTTTGGAATATAAATCAATATCTAATTTTTTTTTTTGGACGAACAAATGAAGAGTATGAGTGGGACGAACAAATGAAGAGTATGAAAGAGTACATGGAGGTTGGGGACTCGGCAGCCGAAATTGTGAGGGAGAAGCAATTCTTCAAGCTGCTGCCGCTTTTGACCTAGCAGTTGCAAATACTTGGTTCGAAAAAAAAGAGCAACATCTGATCACGTATAACAGCGGCCACCATATGACCCAGATCGATTATTTCTTAATAAGACGTAATCGACTCAACTGGGTCAAAAACTGTAAAGTGGTACCAGGAGAAGATTTAGTCTCGCAGCACAGGCTCCTGATGGTCGAACTAAAGATTCAAATAAGTTTTAAAAGAACCAAGCAGCAACTGACTCCAAAAATAAGATGGCATATGTTAGAGAAGAATGAATGTGTAGAAAAATTCAGAGATAGAGTGGTAGGTAAAATGTTAGGAATGGGCGATATGAATGATATTAGTGTCAATGAGTGTTGGGAAGAGATGAGTGAATGTATTAAGGGTGTAGCAAAGGATGTTTTAGGAGAGTCGAAAGGGAAGCGTATGAAAGATAAGGACACGTGGTGGTGGACAAAAGAGGTACAGAATGCACTTAAGGAAAAGAAAGCAAGGTTTAAAGAATGGCAGCTGACGAAAGGAGGAAATGAATCTTTAGAAGAAAGTAAGAAGAAGGAATATGACGAATGTAAAAAGAGAGCCAAAAAGGCCGTAGCCATTGCTAGATCCAATGCCCTAGACAAGTTGTACGGGTTACTTGAAAAACCCGAGGGTCATAAATACTTATACAGCATGGCTAAAGCTAGAGAGAGAAAGGCGAAGGATGTATCCCATATTAAGTGCATGAAAGACGAAACAGGAGCGATTCTTATGGACGAAGATATAATAAAAGAACGATGGAGGACATACTTTAAAAAGTTAATGAATGAGGAGAACGATTGGAGCGGAAAACTTGAGAATGAGGTGATGAATATTGGGTTAGTGAAGGAAATAAATAAGGACGAGGTAAAAAAGGCTGTTAGTTTAATGAAGAATGGAAAATCGTTAGGACCAGATGGAATACCAGTAGAAGCATGGAAAGCATTAGGAGATGATGGATGGGCGTGGCTGACTTTATTCTTCAATAAGCTGTTGCACGAGGAGACCATACCCGAGGAATGGTGCAACAGTTACCTGGTGCCCATTTTTAAAAATAAGGGTGATATCCAAGAGTGCAACAATTATCGGGGAATAAAGTTAATGCCACATACTATGAAAGTATGGGAGAGAGTAATTGAGCGACGCCTGCGTGACGAGAGTGAGATTTCACGAAACCAATTCGGTTTTATGCCTGGTCGAGGTACGGTGGATGCCATTTTCGCTCTTCGCCAAATATGCGAAAAATACAGGGAGGCACATAAAAACTTGCACATGGTGTTCGTCGACCTTGAAAAGGCATATGATCGAGTGCCCCGTGAAGTCTTGTGGTGGGCCCTGAAGAAGAAAGGAGTGCCTGGGAAATACCTGACGTTGATTCAAGCCATGTACGCTGAATGCCGAACGCAGGTCCGATCCGCAGCTGGTATCACAGCCAGATTCGATGTGGCCGTAGGCTTGCACCAAGGGTCGGCCCTTAGCCCCTACCTCTTCCTGTTAATAATGGATGCTATATCATCGGACATACAGAAAGAGGCACCCTGGTGCATGTTGTTTGCCGACGACATCGTTCTGGTAGCAGAGAGTGGACAGAAGGTGCAGAGCAAGCTGGAGGAGTGGCGGCAGAGACTGGAGAATGTAGGCTTGAGAATAAGCAGAACCAAAACGGAGTATATGTTCTGTGACTTTGGCGGTCTCTCCAGTCCTATACCGGTTACACTCGGCGGTACACCTCTACCAGTATGCTCCGATTTCCGCTACCTAGGTTCACTCCTGCAAGATGACGGCAAAATTGATCGGGATGTTAGGCAAAGAATCAACGCAGGATGGATGAAATGGCGACAGGTCTCCGGCACAATATGCGACCACAAAATGCCTGTGAAATTAAAGGTATGTATAAATCGGTTATAAGGCCTGTCGTACTGTATGGAGCTGAGTGTTGGGCTACAAAGAAGATGGATGAGAAACGATTGCATGTGGCAGAGATGAGAATGTTACGATGGATGTGTGGAGTGACAAGAATGGACAGAATTAGGAATGATTACGTTAGAGGTAGTATGAAAGTGGCGCCCATAGCTGAAAAGGTGAAAGGGAGTCGACTGGCCTGGTATGGACATGTTATGCGGAGAGATGAGATGTATGTAGGTAAAAAAGTGATGGATATGCATGTAGAAGGACGAAAAGGGAGAGGACGGCCAAGGAAGAGATGGATGGACTGTGTGAGGATGGATATGAAAGAGAAAGGGGTAAGCGATTGGATGACTGGTGACAGAGAAGTATGGAAGCGAAGGACATACTGCGCCGACCCCAAATAAATTGGGACCAGGGCAAGACAATGATGATCTAATTTTTTTTTTAATTTTCTGTTGGTTTTACACTGCCTTATTATTGATTGATTGATTGGTTTTGGTTGTTTACAACTGGTTAGATCAAGTAACTCTTGAAAAGAAATGCAGAAACAAACTCAGGGCCATTCCTTTCTTCTTCCCATTTTATCTTATCTTATTACATACAGAAAAAATGTTTCTGGTATGCAAGTATAAGTTTAATGTATGATCAGATTGATCTTACCACAGTGTGACCTGTAACCTTGTACTAAATGCTATAGGTGTGCACTGATAAGGTCAATGATAACTGACCTTAAACTCATACCGCAAATTAAATTTAATTAGTAATATGATGCGTCACTAAATGCTATGAAATGTAATTTATTGAGTGTTAAGAGGCTTACACTTCCTAACGATAGTAGTGATCTGATGATCACGGCTTCGAATTCAAATCAATGACTACTAGATCCTGAACTTATAAGCAATTTTTTTTACTCAGGGGAGTTTTCTTTGGATATCACAAGGATGGTTTAGTGATTTAATCTACCCTCTCGCTGTTAACTAGAAATTTGGTGCACAATATTGGTGAGTCCGTGTGGTGACGGATTTAGAATACGGAATAACGCCACCCCATATCATCCCATGGCACAGTGTATTATTTCGCCTTAGTTGCGGACATGCCTGTTTTATTTTTTCCCCGTATAGATTAAACCATTCTAAATCATTAAAAAAAATACCCGTTTTGATATTTCACTTTACTTAGGAGTTATAAATATTTTAGAGAAAGGTCACTGACCTTTCTGAAAAAGTTTTTTGTCTGTATTTCTTGAATAAAGCGAATGTCTGTCTCTAGTAAAATACCTATTAATTGTTGGTTTGAAATATATACAATGTAAAATTTTCAAGTTTCTAACATCACAGGAATAATTATAAATAATTATTTTGTTAATAAACGAAAATAAATTATAATAAATTAGCTATTTGCGGGTCGTATTTTTTTTGTTTACATAATATACATAGGTGTAGTACCTACAACTTGAGAAAATTCTAGATATGTATCTAGCGAGATCTCGGAGATATTGCGTTTCTAAGTTTTCTTTTAATTTCTATGGAAATAGGGTTGTCCCAAAGTAGTTTATATTTAAGTTGATTAGTTCAATCGGTTATTCAATTATGCTCGCCAATGCGATTGAATTGACAAGCCGGTGGCATAGCGGGAGTGTAACCGACTACCACGCCGAAGGTCGTGGGTTCGATGCCCGTTCAAGTCAAACATTTGTGTGCGTGAATATGGATGTTGGTCTTTGGTTTAGGTGTTTCTTTGTATTATATTATGTATGTATTTACAAAAGAAGATCTATAATATGTCATTGTATGTTCATCCATGGTCTAGTTCACCCATAATACAAGCTCTGCTTAGTTTGGGACTAGATTCTAGATGGTGTTGCTTGTCTTCATTATCATTATTTTCCGAGCGTTTTTCCCGGTTGCATCCAACACTTACGTCTTGGAAGACGTAAGTGTTGGATGCAACCAGCTCCAGCTCGGGGTCCGCTTTCTAGTCCAACCAGATTTGACAGAATATTAGCTTTTCCACAGAGCGACTGCAGTCTGACCTCCGCAACCCGAAGGGATAGCCATATGCTATGGCTTAGACCAGAGTCATTATGTTGGAGGGTACTGATTCCCCGTAACGACTATCAAAGATATTTTTGATGACAGCCGGGACCGACGTCATAACGTGCCCTCCGACGCACGGGGCAAACGACAATTAAGAGTTTAATACGCACATAACTTCGAAGTCATTGGTGCGCGCTGTTGATTCGAACCCGAGACTTGGTCTCTTCATCAGGCTATCGCTGCCTCATGGTGATGGATAGATGGTGTTGCGTGTATGTGGTAGACTGTTATATTATTATTACCTTTATCTTATTAGTACCTATATTATTATTACCCAATTCCACATAATATCTTTAATCGAAGATAGATCACAAAACAAAAGTGATCGAATTCCACCGCAAATATTTTTTTTTATTGACTCTAACTTTCTGCACTATTTTCTATATAAACTTAAACTAAGTAAACTATACACATCACTATTTAAACCCGCAATTGCTAAACCTAAGTCAAAAATAATGAATCATAATGAGTAATGTTTGCATGAAGTAAGTATTGTATGTTGCTCACAGTTTTGATTGACAACCCTAGCCCACACTTTTAAAATTCAATATTTCCGTAATCCTGGGTTTGTCGGGTTTGATTGTTTTTGTGGCGATAGTTATTATAGTGATCAACATTTAGGCATTTAAAAAAAACGCGACCATGAAGAGAATCGCCAGAAAAAAAATATTTACAAAATCATAGAAAAAAATATATTCTCGCCTGTGTGAGCAATATTTTTAAAGTTTAACAGAAAAAAATGGTTCCTATAGTGAATACCTATCACACCTTAAAACATTTCGTGTAAAATTCAAATCCAAAAACGAGATATTGTGTTTCTATGGTTTTTAAGGATTTTTCTCGATTTATTTAATTTCTCTTAAACTATAGAAGTTGGAGCCGGCGGTGTTTTAATAGGGTCTTAGTTTGATTGTTAGCTTTCCAAAAAACACATAAAACGAGCATGTCCGCAACTAAGGCAAAATAATACACTGTGCATGGGTGCCGTAAGAGCCGACAGAGGGAGCATATTATGCAGAGAACACCACTGTAAAAGAAGGAAAACTTGATACAAACCCAATACCAACCCGTTAGGCCAACGTGGTATAGTAGGCCAATTCCTCCTTTCAAAGGAGAGGCCTAGTCCAGCAGTGGACTGTTAAAGACTGATGATGTATGTAATATTGGTGATTCTACTAGACACTGAACTTGTAGGCAGACTTTTGATACTCCGAGGAGCTGCCAAAGCCTTGCAAGTAGAGTTGTAAACTTAATTTTAGTGGACCACCAATGACAACTATCAAAGTAACGCAAATTAGATGCTCTCACGTAAAAAACGGTTTGTGCTTAGCTCGCATTTTTCTTGTTAGCCTTGCCCGCTCGCTCGGTGCCAGTTTGAAATTACGCTTAAAACGAGGATGACCTTTACGTCTTGTCCACGAACAGCAGCAGCAGGCGGCAGCAATTTCGATGTTCATTTCGTTTACTCTAACGTGACATCGGCCACGGTGGAGTAAAGCGGGTCATGTACATCGAAATTGCTGCTGATGTTCGTGATCACGCTGTTAAGACTATTACTGACTTCTGTTTAACACGAGGACAATCCGGTATTTATATAAGCGTCTCGTTGTTTCAGTTGATCCACCATGGCGTACCCGAACCACCCGCCGCCGGCGCCGCCCCAGACCATGGGCTCGACCAACACGGTGTTCAACACCGAGACGAGGTTCGACCTCTCCTACATCACCACCCTGCCGGGCATCATCAAGATTATTGTTATTGTGAGTATCTTATTTATTTCTTTAAGGAGACTAGGTCTGTCCGCGTATGCCGCAGGCACGGTTCCTGTAAAGAAACTAAAACGTCAGCTAGTAATAAAATGCCTATATATATACATATAGGCTTAAAGAATCTGTAAATCGTAGTCTGATTCCAATGCTAGGTCTGCCTTTTTTAAAGTGATTACCTCTGAAGCATAAAGTAGCATTTCAGTGGTGGATCCAAGATTTTGTTTAAAGGAAAGGGAGGGATTAGCTTTTTTGGTTTGGGGGTCTTAAATCTGGTGAAGAAAACAGCCACTTTTGGGTTTGAGGACTCTAGGCTGGCCCTAGATTTGCTCCTGTAACGCTTACACCAAAATATTGTTTTGAGACAAGAACTTGAATTGACTATGTTACGTGTGTTCCGGAGTACGGTAGCGTTAGTAAATCTGTGTTTCGTCCGTTAATCCACCACAGGTTTCGCCTAGATTCGAATGACTTTCAGCGGACTGATTTGCTCACACCCAGTTATTTGTCTATGCGACCATAGAGCAGTAGAGTGGTAATATCAGTTCGTCGAATGCATCCAGATCTACATCAGATCGAACCCGGGACCTCAGGATCAGATAGCGCGATTCAGAGGCCATGTAACACCGTCAATTTCAGTTCTTTTATCAGGACTAGAAATTTCAGACTATTGGAGGCCTTTGGGAGGTATTTTTATTTGGGCTAGTCCCTCGTTCTTTTCCACTACTATTTGCTTATTTGATATAATTTTTTGATATAATTTTGTATTTTACCATTGTGAATCTATTTCTTTGCCTTACTTCTCTATAAAGATTTTCTAATTACTGTATTTCTTTGCCTTAACACTATAACACGATATTCAATATAAGTATAATAATTTTAATATAAAATACGTCATAGTTATTTTGTACTATGACGTATTTTAAACACTGATTCATACACTTTACTGCGAGTGACTCAGTAATACATATTATTAATGTCCTATACAAATATTACGTACAGTTTTATGGTGATTCGGGGCAGATGAGTCAGAGTATCAAATAATAAAAGCTTACAACCAAACATGGATAAGACTGTGCAGCTAGTGAGCAAGCGAAACACTTTCATTTCAATTTTACTTTTTGAAATGAATCGAATTCCGATATAACGGCCATGCACCGGACGAATCAGCAGCCGGGGTAGACCCAAAGGTGATTGACGATCTCGTTGGGATCCCAAGCAGCGGTTGGATGCGGGTACGTCACGGTCCGTTTGCGAGGAGAGCCTTGTGGGAGCCTGGGAGGCCTATTTCACCAGTCGACGTCTTTAGGCTGAGATGATGAATGAATCAGGATATAGTAGGTAGTGCTACGACGATTCTCTGAGTGTCGTGACTCATTTCATCGCATGTCTTTTCAACGGTGGTTAGAACAGCTTGACGGGTAGGTCTCGGTTTATATCGCACGTACAACTTGTGTTGTTCCTATAGTGCATAGAACAGCTAGGTGGCTAGGCCTCGGTATGGCGATAATAGCTTCTTGTTCTCGTGTCAATGAGGAACCAGCTCTTGTCGGAGTTCTTTAACAGCTAGAAAGTCTCTGACATGGCCCAAAGACTGTCCAGTGACAAGAACCGGGACCGATCTTCAGGGGACATAGTTGCGCTCTGATGTAAATGCCACACGGGCACACGGGGTCACCCATCCATGATAATAGCATATCATTATGCAGTATTTACTTCTGTTTGTCACGTAATTTAATATTATTTCGTTCTATGACAATTTTATTGTCGTTGCGTTTTTGCCCTCGAAGATTGTATTGCGCATTATTTCAGTTATCGCTGCGAAGAATAGCGAGGACCCGGATTTATTCCATTCCTACCCGGAATTATTCGTCTGAGAACTTTAGCAGTATAGGTCGTGGATGACTATAGTTTCGAGTAAAACGTAAAAAAAGTCTACATCTCCACAATATCCCAGATGAAGATATTCGCCTAGGAGACCGGCGTTTGCTTTCTTGTCTAACCACATTCGACAAAATATTTATAAGATAATAGAGAGTTTTCCACAGAACAATTGCTGTCTCACCTCTATAGCACAAAGGGATACCGGTATTCCATTCCAGGAGCCAAAGCGAAGTCTTGAATGCAATAGCGATAATGTAGAAAGCTGAATATTTTTTATGTAGATGAGAACAGGACTGTACTTCGAACTATATTTAGTCCAAGATTTCCCAAGTAAATAATTTTAGAAAACCCGTAGCTCAATATTGCCGAGCAAACTTACACGCGTACTTTCTTATGTAGGACATCGTAACAATCCAATTATTAAAAGTGCTTGTAATTACTACCCTACCTACTATTCCCCTAAAAACGAGTAATTATGTTTGATCATTAATACCACACCTTCTGTTACAAGCACTATTACCGCCATAAGCGGACTAAAATTAACTTTGGAATTACGTTCCTGTATATTGATTTTACAATAGTAGTGTTTGCAATGTGACGACTTTTTTTGGTGACATTGTGATAACTTTTTTCGTGCTTGAGTCTTCGAAGGAAAAGTGTACAATCGTCAATCTATACATCCGAAGTCCGCGCCGCGTTCTGTATGTCTGTATGAGCGCGATAATCTCAAAAGTACCAATCGGATTTTTGTAGTTTTCACCAACAGATTGTCTGATTGCTGAAGTTTAGGTAAGTTTAATTTAGATGTTCAATTTGCGCAGGCGGTACCGCGGCTGAAGGCTATCAGATGACAATTTTGTTAACAGACAGGTGTCATGGACTGTTAAAGCAATTACTTTGATGAGTTTTTTTTATGTTTGGAACACGGTTTGCAAGGAATGTTAAGTTAATTAGTTATTACCAACAAATTACTACTGGCTGAGTAATCGCTCAAACAATATCGTTCCGATAACAAGATCTGTTTGTCTGCATACCAATCAGAGGTGTTTTGAATACATAAGTATGTAGGTATTTTTGCAGATTCATTTATTTATAGTCTCGAAGGATTGGCGAAAAGGGTGGCAGCTCTTATCCAGTAGAATAAGAGTTGATGTTGAATGATGATGATGATTCTGTCCGCTAATAAGCAGAATCGTCTTCACAATTCAACATTAATCAAAATTTGAGGTTGTACGACTCACGATATTCGGTCTTCAGGCATTTTACAAAGTATTTATATGAACAGAGGTAGTTCTAGAATTATGATTTAGAAGGAGCATAACTCACATGATTATCTATCAACGAAATTTTATTGCTGTCCTTTCACTCTCTAGTTTTGTCACAATAGACGCTACTTAAACTATCTTCAACATATCAGCCCATAAACCTGACTGCCTCCGTGGTCCAGTGGATGGCGTATGCGACTGCTGATCGGAGGTCCCGGGTTCGATTCCCGGGTCGGGCAAAAGTGTTACTGGGTTTTTCCGAATTCTCAGTAGCAGCACGGAGTCTGGTGATGTGCCCGGTGACGGCAATAGGCTCGCCCTCTATTACGTGGGACCTAAAAATTCATGGCGAAATGTGGAGTAATGTTACACCTCTGCCTATCCCTTCGGGGATACAGGCGTGGGTCTATAAAAAAAACGCTCTATGCTAGACATAATCCTCCACCAAGGCTTTCTGAGCTGGGCTCTGATCTTGAGCCAATCGCAATAGAAGTTTAAATTCTCTTCCATTAATGAAACATTTACTTCCACAGCTCTTCAACCTGATCGGCTTCATCTGCATCCAGTCATCCGCCTTCTGGTCAAACGGCCGAGGGGTCTACTTCAACATAGTCGCACACCTGGGTCTTTGGATCTCCGGTATCCTCCTGGGCCTGTACCTGTTCCACGTAGTGGAGAAGTACCACAACATCAAGTGGCTGAAGGTCGAGATGATCTTCTGCATAGTGATGGTTTTCCTGTACCTCATAGCGTCGACGATCGTGGTGGCTTTCGGCTCTGCTGCGTATTCGGCCGCTGGAGTAAGTTTGAATGCACATATATTATTT
This sequence comes from Euclidia mi, assembly GCA_944739405.2. NCBI lineage: Eukaryota > Metazoa > Arthropoda > Insecta > Lepidoptera > Erebidae > Euclidia > Euclidia mi. Next base: position 70,214,736 of record OX123196.2, on the reverse strand, counting down.
TTACATTTCAAATATTGCTTAAAATTAATCGTCATTAACTGCCAGTTTTCTTTTCTATCTATCTAATAATCAGGCTGCTATAGTAGGCAAATACATGGATAGGCAGGATATTGAAGTCATAAGAGCCACCCAGCACTTGACTGCACCCCTTTGTTATCGACAGGTGGTCCACGGTTGGACGCCGCGCGGCGTGGTTTTGAATTCGCCACGAATTGCCGCGTAAAGTAAAGAAAGTGCTGGTAGGGTGTGGCTTTAATGAACCTTGACCTAAAGAAATGACTGCAAGCCAGCGCTTTGAAGGGTGGCAAATTTATTATTTTTTTTACAAGATATACAAAAAGAAACACGTTTGGTTAGATACTTTTTCTTCCACCAAGTTACAATACCACCGAAATTTGTGAGAGTAGTAATGGATTCCATTCTGTCGGTCCTGAGAAACGAATATCAGAAAATCCTGACTAGAAAAGACCGAGTTGTGATACTATGCTAATAAGTACCTAACACAGAATGCCTAGAAAAGCCTGCTTACAAGGACGTTGAAACAAAACATAGCGTGCATAATAAGTGCGCATGCGTAGTATTTACATACGCACATTCTAATGTGCCCGCGATCCAGATACGATAAGGCAGGTGTACTACACTGACTTATAACGTATAACGTATTTCTGACCAATGATAACGAATGATACAGTTTTATTGAGTACAATAAGTATATACATGTTACAGCCAAAGTAATAAATCCTGATATTATATATACTATCTTCACATTATAGGTATATGTATAATATCTACTCAATTTGGACAAAGTAATAATTGACACAGAATTAATCACAATAACTAGCAATTTTGTATAACAACAGTCCGTGCGGTGACGGATTAAGAATACGGATTGTCACCACACCACCTCATAGCATCACATGGGTGTCGTAAGAGCCGACAGAGGGAGCATATTATGCAGAGAACAGCACTGTAAGAGAAGGAAAACTTGGTACAAACCCTATACCAACCCGTTTGGCCAGCGTGGTATAGTAGGCCAATTCCTCCTTTCAAAGGAGAGGCCTAGTCCAGCAGTGGACTGTTAAGGGCTGATGATGATGATTGTATAACATCTTTGTACTCTTGGATGAAGTAATATAATAAGCGAAGTGACGCTTGTAAAGTTTTAATTTAATCAATTCCGTACTGGATATCGAGCTGTTTACTGGCCGATTAACCAAGAGAACAATTTGAATAGGTTTTAACCTAAATATAGGAGCCCTGCGAAGCAGGTCTCCGTCAACTTAGCTTATTAAACATCATCTTCGGACTCCCATATTTCATTATAGCGTGGCTTGGTGATCAACCCACGTTGTATCGAAATGGTAAGGCAAATAATTCGTATCGTATTTATTACTTTAACTTCTTTGGCCTGGCTTTCTGAATAAGATCCAGATGAAGTGATTAATTTATCAAGTTGTCTAAGCAATTTAGTAATTATGTATACTGGCATGTATAATTTTATATTTATCACTATGGCTGTAACATATAACATATATAAAAATCTTTCGGTACTGACTGACCGGCTACGCACAGCCAAAGCTACTGACCGCTGTTTGGCATGCATGTTACTTGGGAAGCGTAGGGTGCACTAAGAAGGGGGTGCTTTGCATTGACTGTAAACATAATCGCAACGCAATGGTAATGGACACAGTTACTTTAGGGATGGGGCAAGCATCAGCAGCTTACGATAACTCACTATCAAGCAGGCTGAAGGCAGGTGTCTTGTTGACTTGCATTCTCTGCATCTTCATTGTTGCTTATGGTTTAATATTTGTATATGATGCCATGTTTCTCTCGAATATATCCCACAATTTCATGCTATCGTTACACTTATAGATTAAGAATCTGACCTTCTGCCAGCATATCCTGTTGTCGATTTAAGAAGTTTTGCTCTTCCCAAACATTTATGTATTTTCCTACTCAATGATTTGTTAGCCATTCTTTCCACAAACTATTAATATGTTCTTATCTTGAACAAAACATAAGTAGTGTAAACAGGTGGCATACTTTAGCCACTATAAAATATACGGTGGCTACGTGACCGAGCTATTAAATACGTATTTATATTCCTATTGCGTGCACTATTAATAATACGGGTTAGGTAGGTACATTTCATAGTTTCCTTGTTAAATGAGTGTTCGAGTAATGTCCCTTAATATAAAAATAGGACAAGTTAATTATCGGTTGCTAAACGGTAAAGGTAAAACCATGGGGAAAACTGCAGCGTTGCGATTTCTGGTCAAAGTTTTCGAAAATATATGAAGCTTAGCAACCCACACTTGTCCAGCATGGTGGACTTTGGCAGACAGGTGTATTTGTGTTTAAGGTGGACCTATTATTATATCTTGCCCTCACTAAAACTATTTTAAATTATTGTCTTGCCCTTCATTAAAGATATGTCGAAGAAATGTCTTCGAACTCACAAGTAGACAGCTCTACAATTATTGCCATGTTTCACCTAAGCTCGGCCCAATGCATCGGGTGTAAACCCAGATATATTCCAAAGGATAATTCCAACATTAATTGCCTTCCTGTTAGTCACGACCATCCATCCAACTCATTCGAAGTACCTTCCTTTTATTAGATAACACATGAAACACCGACTCACTGCAATATTCCGAACATTACTCTTGAGCAATCGTTAAGCTTCTTCACGTACATACGTCTACACATCAAGGTTAACATTTCCAGCACAGATTGAACTCCTTCTTACTTGTGAAATCCGACAAAGATAGGTCAGACAAAATGTGTAAGTTTCACGTATGCATGCACGCTGGTGGTGCGTTTACGATTGCGTATTATGACTTTCTACAATGTCCAAGTGGCTATTTCTTTGCTAAATGGCTCATTAACATGTAAAGTGCTCCACATAAGGGTCTGCAGGGCATTCGGTTTTATGTTTCGTCCATGACGAATATAAATCGAGGTGTTTACTATTCAGACAAATTTGCAAGTCTTGTCAGGTTTTTGACTTCCAGCTACGAAGCAACCAGGATATTTTGCTAAAGAAATAGGTCTAGAATACATTCATAAAGGAAATCTATTTTTATTACATATGCATTATTCATATACAGGGTTATTTGTAAAACACCGTTAACCCCTAAAGGGGTGGTTATATTCATCATTAGGAACAACTTTTGTTCTGGAAATTTTGCGAAATCGCGAAAAAAATATCAGCTATTCCATACATTTTGTAGAGGTCAAAGTTCAACTTAGTATGAAACAGTTGATATATTTTTCACGATTTCGCAAACTTTCCAGACCAAAAGTGGTTCATAATAATGAATATAACCACCCCCTAAGAGGTTAATGGTGTTTTACAAATAACTCTGTATATAGGCATTACTCGTATCTATATTGTACAAGATAGGGTTTGCGTTCGATGCAGCGCAAAAGACTCATTGGGGTTTTCTGATAAGTAGTTCTCCGTATCTACAATGAAATCGTAAGACTATGTGGTAGTAGACGGCAACGATGACTAGAAAACATTCAGGCAAAGTGAAAATCTGGCAAAAGTGTGAAGTTTTTTGTAACATTATTTTCATTCAATTTCAGTCTCTAGACAGTAGGAAGTAAACACGAAGATGACTAAAGGAAGGGACTTTTAGACTCTTACTCATTGCCAACTTACACTAACTTTCTTTCCTTATTTCCAGTTCTTCGGCTACCTAGCCATGGTGCTGTACGGCTCAGACGCGTTCCTCAAGTACAAAGCTTTAAAAGCTGGTGAACTGGCGCAAGGGAATAGGGTCATCACCAAGCAAACCCATGTCGTCACCCCACCGGCGATACCTTAGCCAGGAGACAAGTGGTGATGGACTTTATTAGAGAAAATGTGAGAAGGGTAGGCCTCCCGCATGGTGGACTAGTGTTTATAATAATTATGTGAGGGGTAGGTCTCCCACAAGGTGGACCGATGATCTGGTTAAGATCGCGGGAAGCGGTGGGATTTGGGTGTCTCAAGATCGGTCTGTGTGGAGAAACTTGGGGGAGGCCTATGTCCAGCAGTGGACGTCTCTTGGCTGAGATGAAGATATATCATTGTAAGAGAATGTTGATATATTTCGTTGTTACCATTGTGTTGAAAAATAACTTATTTTCTTGCTCTTTCGAATTTCCGATACGATATACATACCGTATAGTCTTGATTTCGACTATTATCGAAGCAGTGGTCTTAATTTGACATGTGCCTTCCAACCATAAAAAAATTTAAGAAATTACCGGTCCAAACCAAAAATCTAAATAATTGCTCAAACATGTTTTTATCAGCTGGTTAGGCACATGACTTATGTTATGAACTTATGATTCATCCTGTATTATTAAATTCGACTTTAATGTAAATATATTGACATCTACAGAAGCGGATGGAGATTATTATGTTAACTTGTAAAATGTGTCAAATTGCGGTTTTTTACAGAAATAATATATTAAGATATAATGAGATTATAATGATTTAAAGAATGCACAGCGAAATCAACTTTGCTATAGAAGGTTTAAGGTAGATTTTCTGTTGCGTTTTAGAGTGAAACGATCACATCACAAATTGTTGCAAAGATTAGTTTTAAATGTACACACAGCGACAAGTGAAGCTGAACAATTGCTGTACAATTCTGATACCTATTGCCTACGCCATAAGGACGGTAGAAGGGTCAAAGTGTCTAGCTTAGTGTTGCCGTGAGTACTATTTGTATTATATTTAGTTCCCACCTATTTATTTACTTTAGTTAGTATTTGATTGCTTATTTTGTAGTCGAGATTTATACCTCCGAGATATAAAAATATTGAAAAAAATGTATTCAGTTAGTATTTTTGACGCAATAAGGCACTTTTCTCGACTCCAAAATAAATAAATATTAATTTATTATTTAAGATCTTAGTGAGATTATACGCACATGTAACTTATTTTAATTCCACTTCATATTTTTAAGGATTATTTGAATTATTAGAATATTGACTGCATATATGGTGTGGTGCCTATACAACTTCGAGGCAATTATCAACAAAATAATCTACATAGTAAAACTATAGAATAGAAAAACAGTAATAAATTGGTTTGTTATTGAGCTTTTAGTAGGTACTGCAGATTATAAAGGGCAGAACTGTAAGTGTGACTATTCTATCTTCATGTTTATATGTGGACGGCACATATATCATATATTATATACAAATAATCGTTTTGCAATGATATTAAACACACGCCTTTTGACCTAATTTTGATGCTATTAACATTTTCTATCGTGTATATTTTTCATTCGTTGTGTCATCGATCAGCTAAAATATGGCTAAAATATACTGTTGAATACGTACGGGTACGCCAGGGGTGTAATGTAATGAAATATCGCTAGTTCGCTACCTATCCCATGGGGTTGCAGTTGTGGGAATCAGACGGCAGCCGCTCCGTGGAAAACCTAATATTCTATCAAATCTGGTTAGTTTAGAACCTCGATCTCGGGCTCTAGGTTGAAAGTTTTGAATGTAACCGGAATAACATTGCACGATGATGGTATTTAGGAGTAAACGACTACCCTACTCCTGAACGTAACAAAAAGAAATTCCCGTTTTTCAGATATGTACCTATTTGCTCCGAGTTTAGTTGCGCACTTTTTAAAAACAAAGTCTCCTGGAGCGTTTTATTTTTAACTAACAGTCGTCTGGTCTCGATCAAAATGAGGTCATACAACATTGTTATATGATATGTATTATAAAATTCGTCGTCATTGACACCTTTATTTTTGTTTGAAAACGGATTTAAAATGAGACTAACTATATGTGGAGATTTTCTCAATCTGTTATACAATGTACAATTAAGATTCGTTAAAAAGTTATTCTTGTTAAATATTTTATGTTTTTTTATATATTTTTATTTATAGACTCACGCCTGTGTCCCCGAAGGGGTAGGCAGAGGTGTAATATTACACCCACATTTCGCCATGAATTTGTAGGTCCCACGTAATAGGGGAGCCTATTGTCGTTACCGGGCACATCAACAGACTTCGTGCTGCTACTGAGAATTCGTAAAAACCCAGTAACACTTTTGCCAGACCCGAGAATCAAACCCCACCGATCAGCAGTCGCACACGTTATCCACTGGACCACGGAGGCAGCCAAATAAATATTTTATGTACCTACCTACATACAGCGACTAGTCAAGATTCGATTTTAATACTTATTTCCTACGACATAAGTACGTTTCAAAGGACAAAGTGTCTAACTTGACGTGTGGCCGTGTGTACGCTCTTTAACTCCGGCACAAAGCACGTGGCAAGCGGCAGTTAAACAATGAGGGTTTTCGGAAATGATGCCCATTAGGCGGCAGCATTGAGGCGTCAGGTCAGAAAACTATCAAAAGTATAAAAGCGCCTATAACTTTGCACATTTGTGTTTGCTTGTTTCATGTGTGTGTGCGCGCGTATGTAAGTACACGTGTGGACCTGACGCATATGAAACTCCGTCTGGTGGCATAAAAAAATTTCAAACACCCTCATTCAATACGGCATGTAACTCTGAAAAGTCAGTGGTGCGCGCTGTGGATTCGAACTTGATACCCTCTGCATGACAGTCTGTTGGTGCCTCCACTCGGCCATCGTTGAATGCTAGTCATTAATAACCCGATTTGCCAGTAAACTTTATAAAAAAACACTCTTGTTTTTCGCGCGTATAATATTTAGATGATTTATGTCAATGTCGTGCCAAGTCCTGAGATAACGTTATTTGACCGCCTCTGATAAAACGTATCCAATGCTATTGACATACTTAAGATAAGAAAAATTTGAATGATTGCAATGTTTTGGACAGGAAATTCATGTACAATTGAATACATTTGCATGGTTTTGGTCATTGTCCATCTTATTAATCTCTGGTGTATTAGGACCTGCTTATATTAGGTACTAGCCGTTTTCCGCGGTTTCAACCGGAGGAAACTACTTCGCGTACCCGAAAATCCCAAATATCTTACGGACCCCTATTATTCTAACATAAAATATAGCCTATGTTACTCGCAGATAATATAGCTTTCTAATGGTGAAAGAGTTTTTTAAATCGGTCCAGTAGTTTTTGAGTTTATCCATTACAAACAAACAAACAAGAATACAAATTTTTCCTCTTTATAATATTACTAGCCGTTTCCCGCGGTTTCACCCGCGTCCTGAGGAAACTACTTCGCGTACCCGAAAAACCCAAATATCTTACGGACCCCTATTTTTCTAACATAAAATATAGCCTATGTTACTCGCAGATAATGTAGCTTTCTAATGGTGAAAGAATTTTTAAAATCTGTCCAGTAGTTTTTGAGTTTATCCATTACAAACAAACAAAAATACTAATTTTTCCTCTTTATAATATTACTAGCCGTTTCCCGCGGTTTCACCCGCGTCCTGAGGGAACTACTTCGTGTACCCGAAAAACCCAAATATCTTACGGACCCCTATTTTTCTAAAATAAAATATAGCCTATGTTAGTCGCAGATAATGTAGCTTTCTAATGGTGAAATAATTTTTAAAATCGGTCCAGTAGTTTTTGAGTTTATCCATTACAAACAAGAATACAAATTTTACCTCTTTATAATATTAGTATATTTTGTTCCATTGTACAGTGTTTCGCAGTCCATTGCTGGACAAAGGCATCTCTTATTTTGCTTTTTAATTTCGCGTTTATAATAGAATCTAGTAAAATAGGGGAATAATAACTATGGACTTGATTAAAGAGCGCATTCATTTTAGGTATAATTACCTAGATTCAAGTTTAGAGCTATTATTTTTAACAAATGTCCAACATTTGGCGTGCACATTTAACTAGTTGAAGGACACAAGATTGTTGTACCAAAGCAATTTCCGACGTTATGTTGCTATAAATGCCAGAATTATATTTTGTGTGTTTTACTAATAGTATTTACTTGTCATTTTTTGTACCAATTATATTTAGCCCACTAACACCATATATGTAGTCAATTTTTTCGCAAAAGAAGATGTTAGGTACATTTTATTTTGTAACTATTGTATTCATGTTGCACCAAGGTTTCAAATACCTCACAGTGTACTTATCTCGAAGTTCTAATAGTCATTAGCACCTATCTAATTGTATTATATGGCTTGTAAGTTGAAGGATATTCGCAGAAGATTATTAAATCGCAAATTAAGTCAACTATGTAGTTGATTTTTATGATTTTGTTAATATAATACACATAGAGCTGGATTGAGCATTCCCTTCAAAACTGTTGGCTAACTAAGACTAAAAACGTGCGAAAGAGTAGGCTACAAGTAGGCGTAACTCTCTCTTGCCGAAATTAGTCAAGTACGTTTTTATGAAGGTATTCAATTTTTTTTATTGTGCACACGGTTGTAAAATTTAGAAAACGAAATTGCTTTGAATTGGCAATATTTATTGAAAGGAATAGAAGTTTGTAAATACTTAACCATTCATTATCTTTAATACTTTTTGTGATATATCATTTTAAGTTATTTAATCAAACCAAGTTTATGGATAAATTGTAAATTTTGTATAAAGGTAGCATTAATGAAAAGGCTTAAGAACATGTTATAAGTATACAATTTTCTATACCTGCATTGACTGCTCGGATCAAGTAAAATAAGCTACATGACTCACTATAAATGAAAATATTACGCCACTTTCTTACACATGGGTAAATGAATAAAGTGTTGAAGTGTCGTGCTATATTTAGCTTTTTTTGCTTGAATTTGAATATTATAAATGTCTATTACCGATGTAAATGTATTTTATCGATGTATATTTGCTAATCAATTGTTACTATGCTAAAGATCTAAAGAGAGTCCTCATATTTTCTCAGCACAGCGATGTCTATGGCATTAGTACGAATCGTGTGGTTAATACGTGGTCCTCTCAAATGACCTTACGTTGACCAATCGTTGAAGACCTTTTGATAGATGTTAGGCCAGATTTAAAATCAATTTGTTGTAAATTGTTTTGAATTTCTTAAGCATGGCTATGAAAATTCTTATTATTTAAGTATTTTAAATTATTTATTCTATTTTATTAATCGTTGTAGATATAGGATAAATATAAATATTAAAATTGATTTATGAATTCAATTTGCAAATTAAATTATAGCTAGAAAATCTAGTGAAAAAAAATATATTTGTTTTATGTTTGTTCTTTGAAAACTTATATTTATACAAATTAAATCCTGTGCTTGCCGAGAAATATGATGGGTTCCCCGCTTATATGCTGTATTTTTAAGGTGTTTATGTACGCAATCCGTCCATTTCCATATATTTCCACTAAGTATGCTCATATTGTGTCAAATATTTCACTAATATGTTAATGTGCTCACTGTTGTAAATTATGCTTCAATATTATTCTTATAAATAGTCTTTACTATGTATAAAGTTTTGAAACTACATATTTTATCGACAGTTATTATATTTGCTACTATTATAGTATTATTTCTAAGCGCTAAAAGTGTATATTTGCTACTTTGCTTATATTGTATCTTCTATTATATTTATATCAGGTATATTGATGGATTGTCCGTGTGGTGACGGATTAAGAATACGGAATGTCACCACCCCATATCATCCCATGGGTGTCGTAAGAGCCGACAGAGGGACCATATTATGCAGCACTGTAAGAGAAGGAAAACTTAATACAAAACCTATACCAACCCGTTTGGCCAGCGTGGTATAGTAGGCCAATTCCTCCTTTCAAAGGAGAGGCCTAGTCCAGCAGTGGACTGTTAAAGGCTGATGATGATGATGATATTGATGGATACGATAGATTCTAAGAGTCAGACTCAAATCCAAAACAATGAAAGTTGTAAACTGAGCTAATTTATAGCTTGTCATAAGTATAGAATGATAATTATATACATAATATTATCTATACCAGAGATTTAAATCGTAGAACATTATTTGTATGGCAATTATTGAATGAAAATAATATTGTGATAAATTTCTGAGTGTGATATTACATAATTGCATATGAGGATATTCTCTTAAATATGCAATCTGCTATTATGAAATATAATACTCAGAAATTTAATGCGCTTTAGAATCTGCACTAACAAAAACTACTTTCTAATATACCTATCAATATCATAAAGGAACATCACTATACCTGCCAAAAAATCAATAAACTTTAAAGGAACAACACTATTACTACCAAAACAAATCCCGAGATTCGAAACAATATTCGAGTTTGAATTTAATCCTTTTACAGATTAGCAAATCGTGTGACATCAACTTGATTTTATTACAGTAGGTTACCTACATTATGCCCATATTTGTAACTTTATGGGAAGGAAAACTTTATATATGAGAATAACTATTATATTTCACTTTTAATTACAATTTTATAAACCGTTTATACATGTATTTAAAACCACTATTATGAAGTAATTTTAGTAATTAAATATTTATTCTGGGAAATACAAATATAAATTCTATTAAATAGACTTGTTTTGCTAATGGTACATCATTATGTGTATACGTCATATTGAAACCTATTCTTGGTATGCATTTAATTAAAATATGCTACATCCTGGATTGGTATATTTCATGGTAAAAATGTGATCTTTGTCATATTTATAGTAAGAAGTTATGTTTATAATCCACTCAACTCAAATTCACAATAACCATTTTCCTTGTAATGTCAATGACAATTAGGGCCATTCTATATTTCTACTTGTATATTAATTCTTGTTTGTAAAATGTATTGTTGATAATCACCCGGTGTGACCGGTTTTCGTTAATAATTTCTATTTAATTGTTGTACGAAATAAACGATTAAAATGTAATAATTTGTTTTATTTTCAGTGTTTTTTTTATATTTTGAAAAAATATCTAAAGTTTTTTCCGACTGGTAGACCACTATCTTTGCTGACCGTACGTAACTACCTACTATGGTAGCTAGATTTACTTCCTAGTGCGGGAATGGTCTTTCAAAAATGTAAATATATCCAAACCTTAGACAAATGATTGGTATCGCTTCGCTATACTAGACACCGCACTGCCTAAGAAACATAGGTCCATAAGTGAGGCAACTCATTATGACAGTGTGTGTCAATCAAAAGCATCAAGACGCATGCGTGAAAAATCGTGTTGTCAGCTTCTCAACAGTTACCCGAGTTAATAGGAAAATATTTTATACTGTGGTCTATTGGATAAGTGACTGGTTATAAATGTAGGTACAAAATTTACAATTATTTAAAAGCATCAATTTATTCGTGTATGGGTTTGGCGCAGGTTTCATCATCGAAAAAATGGTGGGTATATTATCCAATGATTTGGTGGTATCCAAATAGGTTGTTACATATGATATTTACAAATTATTACGTATTCAAAATAATCTTATAAGTTATTTAGAAAATAGTGCATTCTATTTCCATTCTAGCTGTTAGTTACACATTATTTAATACCACTTTGACCTTTTAAGTTTTACTGAGGTTTATTTACTGTTAATAGTAATGTAGACACCAAAACTCACAAGTAACGATAGACAATATTAACAGACTGCCATGTAGACGGTTTCGAGTTTGAATCTACGGCGTGCCTGCGTGCACCATTGTCTTTTCAAAGATATTTGTCTATTAAATTGCTAATGATCGCTTGCCCCGTGCCTCGGAGAGCAGGTTAAACCGTCAGTCCCGGCTTTCATTAAGATCTTTGAAATTCTTTACGGGGAGTCAGTCCCCTCAAACAAACTGATACTGGTCTAAACCCATGGCATATCGCTATCCCTTTGGATTACGGAGTCAGGCAGCAGCCGCTCTGTGGAAAAGCAGATATTCTGTCATTATCTGGTTGGACTAGTATGTAAGCGGCCCTCAGGCTCCAAGTCGCAAGGTCTTGGATGCAACTGGGATAACGCTAGGACGATGATGATGGTGAATGACTGCGATACGAATATACCTAATTATTCTAATAGCATCTACGTGTAATGAGTAGCTGAATGTGAGGCCCAAAAGATATTTATTCTGTAACCACGAGAAGATACTGCGTAAACTGTTGAACTTTTTTTAGATTTTTTTACTAATAATTAAAATACATAAAATTGTTCTAGGTTGGTACCTAGAACAATTTTATGTATTTTAAAAAAATCTTTCAACACAATTTGGTAATTGTGTTGAAAGATTTTAAGGAATCTTATTACTTATTACTTTTTAAGGAATCTTATCATATCTTTATTGCTTAAAATGAAGTCCAAACGCATGTGCGACCTATCACTACTGTTACTTTGTAAAACAATATGAGCTCACATTTGTTCAAGATGACTGCCTTATATATTTACTTCAACACTTTATGTATATAAATTACTAATGTAAACATTAAACAATCCATAAATATGTTAAATAAATAATAAGGTCACATAAATGCAATAGATTATATTATAAAATACAATAACAATACATTTATACCTATCATAAAAATCTCAACTACGAGGAAATTGTTCTTCTACGCGCAGCAACACTGAATGAAATTTTTGGTTTAATGTAATTTTAGGGTGAAAGTTCAAATTTATTGTTATGTTACAGATGGTATGTGAACCCAGAGTCCTTTTTATTGCTTGCTGACTTATTTTTACAAGGGATAAAAGCGCAACTTGGCAGTGTACAGTGAATTATTTGCATAATTGATTTGGTGGATATATGAACCTGACACACGGCTGTCAGTGTGACAGCCGCAAACCATGCCAGCTGGCATGGTTTTTTCTGCCTCATTTTACAAGTATGAGGGCTCCGTCTAGTAGAGCAGGGCGAGACCAATCATTAGTCTATGATCCAAACAAATAATTGTGCACATCACACATATTTTTTTGTCCTGGGTATCGAAACCACGACCTCCGGCTTAGCAATCAACTTCACTAGCCATCAGTGATCTCGAACGTCATAGAGCGAGATCGGTAGAATTGTCAGCTAAAATCGGTATATTTGTACCCAAAATCGGTATTTGACAAAAATAATACAATATTCAATAAAATTCGTTTATTTATTAAAAAAAAACTTACAGACTAATTTGTAACAATCATAATTATTTTTTATACCAATATTCTTTGGCCATAGCCGCGGTCATCTTCGAATTAATTTCAAAATCGTAACAATTAGCTGTATTAAAGAGTCGTTTCGAATGTTATAGACCAGTGATTGATTCAGTAGACAGCCTATTTCGCTGCTTTGTTTTTAAAAGATTAATATGTGAAAATATGCGTTCAACGTTAGCGGATGAATGGGGAAGTGATAAAATATTAAAGATGAAATTAGACAACAATGGAAACATTTGAGTTTCATCGCCACGCTTTAGTGAACTTACTTCATCCCAAAATAGTTCTACATCATGAGGAAATGTTTTGATTTGTTCACAATTTCGTAAAATGCGCCACTCTGTATCAATTTCCTGGAAATCATTGCTGTGAACAATATTGGGAATTGCCTACTCACAGGAACTATCGAAGCAGTTTTGCCAATTTTAACATTTTTTGGATCAATTATGTCTAAACCTTTTATTGGGTTATTTTTCAATGTTAATAATAAAAAAATTCAATATTATTGAGGGCTTCCCCGTAACATTAAACATAAATGAAAAGGGTTGCCAACTTAAAAGTGTAAAATCGGTAGAAAAATCGGGAGAATTTCCATGTATACTGTGAAATCGTAGAAAAATCGTTATATTTCGGTAGAACAGAGCCCATATCGGCAGAAATACCGAAAAATCGGTAGGTTCAAGACCACTGCTAGCCATTAAAACAATAGGCCAGTCAACAATCATTTAAGCACCAGTTCATTTAGAAATTTGTTGGTAGACTTCACATATCTGTCGAGAACACTAAGGAGAACTCTCAGACATGCAGATTTTCTCACGATGTTTTCCTTCACCGTTTAGCAAGCGATAATTATCAGATTAATACGCTCATAAGTCATAACTTAGTCGTAGGATTGAACGTGAGACCGTGTGAGTAGTAATATAGCAGTATGTGTCTCCAATACGCTATCGCTGTCTTACACCAGATAAAACAAGTACCTACCTAAGGTAAGTTAAGGTAAGGTAGGTTTTCACGGTAGTAGAGCCTTAGTGATTTTAGCATGAATGGGCCGGCTCGACCGCGGAAGTACTACCCTCTCACAGAAAATCGACGAAAAGTAACTGTACCTAAACTGTTGCGTTTCGTTCGGTGAGTGAGAGTGCCGGAGGCCCTATCCCCCATTCCTTCACCCTTATCCTATCCCTTTTCCCAACCCCAAGGTGCGGCAACGCACTTGTGACTCCTGTGGTGTTGCTTGTGTCCATGGGCGGCGGTTATTGCTTACCTACCATCAGGCGATCCGTCTGCTCGTTTGCCGCCTCTTACTATAAAAAAAAGGTAAGCTAAATTATCAGTAGTGTTCTGCTGCGACCTGCTTTTCGTCGTTGTAGTTATAAATTAAAATAAATGGTTCAGGAAAATTCACTATGAATTCCTATGCGAACTCGTCTGGCCAGCGTGGTATAGTAGGCCAAATTCTGCCTTTGACTCACAAAGTTAATGAGCGCTAAATTAGGAGAAGGTTAACACTAGCAGCAATGAATACAGATTTACATAGAACCGCAGTTCTTAAGGATTTCGTGTGCCAATTCCAAGTGGGGACTGTCGCCAGTTTAGATCGTAGTTGGCGCCGTTGGCGGCCCTAACGTCGTTCTCCGTCTCTCTTGCTCTCGTAGTTAAGATACACTGCGCGGAGAGAGAGACAGCTGCCGCAGCGAGACTGCCACGCCGCCAAGCGAGACTGCCACGCCGCCAAGCGGCAATTTGAGTAGCAGAAAGTTTGTCATCAAAGCATGCGCCTCTATGTAAATATCTGAGCTCTTTGCTAGCAGTGTACTGCGAAAGGCTATCAGGGAAATGGTTCAGATAAGAAAAACAGCCAAATAGTTTTCATATAGGCCAAACGTTCACAGTCGGCGTGTCAAATGAATTTTGTGTAATGATTACCAACCTTATTTCTTAGAACTTAGCTCTGAAATTCATTTTTATGACATGAGCAGACTTAAACGTCTTGCGTAATGCGGCGAATGTCGCGACATTCTATAGAGAGACGAGACATAGCTGCATCGAGCGAAACGAGAGTAAAGGAATGTGAGTATTAAGTCTTTGAAATAAGGTTGAATTTAGCCTGCTGAGAATAGCCCAGCGACGAGTCGTTAGAAATCCCAAAGATTTTATTCGTATCACGCGGGATGCAACAGGTTTCTTTGACATGCCGCGGGATGCAACAGGATTCTTTGACATGGCGCTGGATGCAACAGGATCACGTCGACTGTGATCGCAGACCCATACTCGTATATTGATTATTTCAAAGATAAGGTACACAGTATACAACAATATAATATCTTAAAAATGGCAAAAATACAAAACTTCTAATATTTTTCTTCTCTAATTCCAGTTACACAATATTTTTTAAATATATGTTTATTTTATCAATTGGTACTTTTTCAGTTTTTTTTTTAAATCCAACAGTTTTTTAAATACACTTTTATTTCTTATAGATATTGGATAAAACGCGGTAAATGCTTTGGTTAAATAAAAAAGAAAACAATTCCAATAAAAACGTGACTAATGTCAATATTAGATAACCTAATTTAATGTTTGTAACTAAAATTAATATTTAATAATCACTTAATATAATTAAGAACTCTTTCTAAAAAGATCTAAGTTTCTCTAGCGAATCAACCAACTTAAACAATCCATTATTTCTAACCTTACATCGAACATAATGAAACAATGTTACCATCCTAATTTGTTGCGATTTTTGGTCACGTTAAGACTGACCACGGCGAACGTAAGCCCGTCGAAACGTCGGAGCAAAAATATGTTTTATTTTGAATAAATATACTTGTGTCTACGCGATTAAACTTCATCAACCATGAGGGTGTTTGAGACTTTTCTGCCGCCAGACAGCGCTTTATATGCGTCAGGTCCAAATGCTGTCAGATAGTTGTGTAGATATGTACTGACTCGTATACACACATGCAACAAACATAGATGTACAAAAATATAGGCGCTCTGACACTTCTGACAGGTATCTGGACCTGACGTCTCAGTGCTGCCGCCTAGTGGCCGTCTTTTCAGAAAACCCTCATTAGGGCCATTATGCGGGTGGGTGTACAAATCGCAGCATTAAATTTATTATTGTAAAGATTTTGAGTGAATCTCTGCGTCAAATATTACAATTGTGTAACACTACATTTTTATTAGAGCATTTTAGTTCGAGATCGAGATTTGTTTGCCCTTCCGCGTATATAAATAAAGAATAGCTTATAATTTGAAATGTAATACTAAGATTCAGAATAATAACGTGAAAAAACTAAAGTAACTAAACGCAACAATTAATTTGTGTAACATCTTAAATACTACGTCGCAATTTTTTTAAATATTTTTTTATAAGATTTTATTTAACGTAGCGAGAGAGGAGCACTGGGGTAACACCCACCTGGGGTAGCACCCACCTTGGGTAGCACCCACCTGGGGTGTCACCCGTAGGTTAGGTGTCACCCGTCTGATAGGTGTCACTCAAAGTCAAACACTGAAACACTTACCTCCCTTGTTAACACATGAATATTTTTTAAGAACTTTAATAATATCCCATAACATCTTTATTGGATGTTATTATTAAAGCCCATAACTAGTATAGTATATACTAGTATTAACACTTAGGACCGTATATGCCTTTAGGGTTCAAAAGAGCAAAACTTCTATTATATGTCGTAACATTTTATATACCCGTAAACGTACGGATCCCTCAAAGGGTTAATATTATTTGTAACAAAACTGTGGCCGCAATTTTATACATCTTCTGTTTACGTTATATTTTAACACTTATAATAATTAATAATGCCCAAAAAATATCAGACCCATTTGTTTAAAACTATCCAAAATATGGTGGGTTAGTTGTAACATTGTTTTACAATAATACTCGAAATATATAAATACACGTAATAATATGTATATTGTATAAGTATATAAATACAATTTTTGTAAAATACTATATACTTACTTAAATTGTGCAAGAGACATTTTTTTACAAAACTTCTATCATTGATCATTAAATGCATTGTATAGGCACACTGATACAAAGGCACACAGAATAGCTTATTTTATATAAAATTATAAAAATGTGTAATATACTTATATTAGTCTTAATCTATTAAGCACTTTAAAACATCAGCATTTAATATTTAACAATAGCAACTGTAACAAAATATTTGATTAAATTTGCAATAATATACACAACTTTTACTTTAAGTAGTTTTAAAAAGGTAGAATATCAGTATAATTGTATTACTCTAGGATAAAATACTTGCATTTTCATAGCCTAAATATAAAAATATAAAATATAGTATTGTTTGGTAATTTAGTTTAATATTTTTTCATATATTTGCATTGAATATTAAATCTACAAAGAGATGACATAGACTCAATCGAAATGACAGTGTGCATCAAAATAATACTTGACCTAAGAAAATCTAGTGTAGCACAAAGTATTTTTCAGACATGAAACTTCACATTATAGTCAAGCTATAGTCATCCTTATATCTTAAGAACTAAGGTTAAATATTGAATGGAGCATATTTTTTTATCTCGCTCACTCATGCATTGTGATATGACCATTGTGTTCGTGCTATATTTATTTGTATGCAAGAATTTCAACCATCGGCATAGGAATGGCATGGGTGATGATTATGTACTACAGTAAGTAGTAGGTAACAAGATTAAGTCAAAATGCAACTCTAGGAGGATATTAGATCGTAGGTCAGATATGAGCAGAAATCCATCACAATCAAGTTTTGAATAGCTTACTTTATAAGGTTACCAAGCTGAGGTGGCTTAGCAAAGGTTAAGCCAGTTCAAGTCTTGTCTGGTTTCGATTGCCTATGACTTGTTGTCGGATTAGACCCTAATGGTCACATTGTGCAAGCACGTCAACGGCTCGGCTCCCACCCGGCAATTGACTTGCCATATGTCGTATAATATATTTCATGACGCCAATATAAAAATCCAACGTCAGGCTGTGAGGGTGCCTACCACTAATAAAACTGCAGACAGGCCGTGCCGCAGCTGTGCTGTGACCGTGCCGTTACAGTGTGCCAGGAACACAATTATAAGCCAATCAAATAGAGGGAAGTCATGAGAGGACTACCATTGGTCATTCCACAAGCACTTATTACAATACAAAAATATATATAAGTAAATCTAATTTTTATCCAGGCCTATATAAATTTTATAGTAAAGCTTTTGTCTTTAAAATTCGATCGCAAATATCACCTTCATTAAAACCTCTTGAAAAAGTTCTAAATCTAGTCAAATACGCAATCCTTGTTTTGTAAAAGGCCTGCAGTGTCTCAACCGAAAATCTTTGCAGATATAATGGCGACGGCACAGCCATCAACCAAAATCAGAATATAGCACAACTGTAATAAAAAAATCTACATAATCAAATTTGTTTGCTCATGTCTCTAGATATAAGGCTGCGCTCGCACTACTAAGCGATTTCGTGAAAACAAACTCAGATAAACAATGATATTAGAAAAGTCGTAGATACGTTACCTACGTAGTAATCAATCCGTAGAAACGTTACACTAACGCACACATCGATAACTACATATTTTATTTTATTTTCGATTGACAAGATATGTCAGTTTCACTATGACGCCGGCTCGCGACGTCACACACACATATGTCAGACTTGCCAACTGGCTTATGTTTAGCATCCTGCTTTTGGTACGCCTATAACGTACCTACTACTTTTTACTTGTAACATCATTGCACATAAACATAACTGTATTGATGGCCGCACTGCGGAAACGACCAAATTATTCGAATTTTATTTATTGACGAAATCGCCGTCGCGTCTAGCCTAGTGCGCAGCATTGTAGCCGCGGCGTGAGCATGTATCCAGACTACAATGAATCAAAAAGCTCTTGTTTCAAAAGCTTGCTTGACAGCAGTGGAACTCGGAACAGAGTTCAAAGAACATTCATCTATACTTAAAGTAATAATTATATAATACATGTGATCACTGGTATGGAGCTAGCTTACGACTTTACTGCGGAGGCAGGCCACTCTTCCATCCTTTGAACTTGAGGTACGCGTCGAAACCGTAGGCGATGATCGCGCATAACCCGAAGAACTGGAATTTGGAGAACGATTACGATTAGAAATATAATTTACATAATTTATTTATTTATAGACTCACGCCTATATCCCCGAGAGGGTAGGCAGAGGTATAATATTACACTCACATTTTGCCTTGAATTTTTTAAGTCTCACGTAATAGGGGGCGAGCCTTTAGAACACTTTGCCCGACCCGGGAATCGAACCCGGAACCTCCGATCAGCAGTCGCATACGCTATCCACCTGACCACGGAGGCAGAAATATAAATAAGTAAATAAATCAGGTTTTGAGCAGTTGGAGCACTGACAGTCCGGTTACTGTAGATATGGTATATTCACATCTCGCATAACAATGCCAGAGACAATTTATTGACCAAGAACCTGGCACTGCATACTAAACCTGATCCTATTGATCACTCCATAGTGGGGAATTCAGTTTTTTTTTATGGTAATTGGCGGCAAACGAGCAGACGGATCACCTGATGGTAAGCAATTACCGCCGCCCATGGACACAAGCAACACCACAGGAGTCACAAGTGCGTTGCCGCCCCTTGGGGTTGGGAAAAGGGATAGGATGAGGAGTGGGATGAGGGGGAAGGAATAGGGGATACGGCCTCCGGCACTCTCACTCACCGAACGAAACGCAAGAGTTTAGGTACTGTTACTTTACGTCGATTTTCTGTGAGAGGGAAGTACTTCCCTGGTCGAGCCGGCCCATTCATGCTGAAATTAGCAAGGCTCTACTACCTTGTAATCAGCAAGGCTCTACTACCTTGAAGTATGTTGCTTTTCAGTTACTACTAAAAAAACAACCTCAGTTATATTTTGTTCGATGGAACCGCGGTACTTCCGCACCCAGTGGTGAGTCTGAACTTTATTAACGACTTAGTAACTATTATTATAATTTATTCATTGGCAACATTTCGAGTACAAAAAGGCTGGCAGTACTAGACTGACTAAAGACTGAGGTATATTTTAAAGAACTCACCCCAACAGCATATCCAACGCTTTCCCCAATCGTCGCAGCAAATATAGAGCATCCAAAATAAGTCAGCGCAACTACCGCGCAGTAGAAAAACTCCACCTTATGCCACGGCCACTTGTCAAACTTCTCAACTATGTGGAGAGTATAAAATAACAACAGTAGCGCACTGACGATCGTCGCGAACCAGTACACGAAGTTGAAGAATATAGACGTCACCCATACTGAACTTATCTTTATGCAGACGAAGCCGATTATATTGCACGCCTGGAATGAGGAAATATAAAGATTAGTATGCGTTAAAGGTTTGGACATGTGGAGGGAATTGGTAGAATGTGTAAAGTTACAGGTAATTCACAAGGGCGTCGCCAACGACGCTCGCTAGCTCGCTCGCAAGCTGCCCTTCCCCCCCCCCCCCTAGAGACTCGAAAAAACCCTACAATTCATAATTTTCTCAGTACTTTTCTCATTTTCCATATCAACTTGCCCTCCCCCCCTACGGGGGATCAAAACACTGGCGAAAAGTGGGCGTTTAATATGCCTCTGCCTACCCCTTCGGGGAAACAAGTGTGAGTCTATGTATCTACTTGCCCCCCCTTAGGCAATCGGCTGGCGACGCCCCTGGTAATTCACTTACTTACAGACCAAACAAATTCTTGAAAATAGTTTCAGTAATCTCTCTAAAGCTCAAAAGTAAGTATAAGGTAAAGAGTTAAAGAGTGCATAGTAGCATAGCGCAATCTTTGTTGTTTTTATTAGTAGAGTTGCCTCGAATACCTTGGCTACATCGATTAGATGGTTATTTTTATTAAGACTACTGGGAAAAAGGCAGTAATAGTAAAATTGCAAAAAATACTCTACAGCACCAATGATAAAACTAGTTCTGGAATAAGTTATGACTCCAAAGACATTCGCACTTTGTAACAATCTATTCAATTGGCCTCCAAACCTCCGAGTGCTCTGATTAAAAGGTAAAAGCAAAACAACTCACAATTTGTGCCAGTTTCAAAATACCAGGCACGGTAGTGACGTATCCCTTGTCGAACCTGACGACCTGCGATGGTCGCTCTCTCTCCGTAGGCGAAGCTTGGTTACTGTTCATGTTTGACTGTGTTTCACTAGCTGAAAAATGTTTACATGTTAGATTAGAATACAGTATGCATCATCATCCTCCTAGTATTATACCAATTTCAACCTGGGGTATACTTGCTAGAGATCATAGGGGTCCGGAAAGCCGGTTAGACTAGCACTAACTGGCTTTCCAGACCTGTATGACCTCTGCAAAAAAAGTGGAATCTTGCTATCCCTTCGGAAAGCAAGATTCCAATTTTTTTACCATGACTCCTGTACTGTGTGTTATGTCTCGGTCTGTGTGGAGAGCCTTGGGGAGGCCTATGTACAACAGTGGATGTCTCTAGGCTGACATGAGGAATCCTGCACTATAAATAAATCCTGTCGCCAGGAACTATACAATCTTACAGCCAATGGACACAAAGAACACCCAGCCTCAAACCCACAACACTCAGCGCAGTGTCAAGGGAGGGTTCACTTAAATAAAACACTGTTATCCATTGGGATAAGTATATTCCTTTATGACTAAATTAAAAAATTAGGTTCAACTCATCACTCAACTCAAAATCCTTTATTCATTTAGATCACAAAGAGACACTTATGAACGTCAAATTTAAAACATTATTACTGTATGCTTCTACATTTACATTTACTGCCACGTTCGCAAAGCAAGGGCGTAGAACCATGAGAAAGAATGGGCAATAAAACTCACAGTCACTCTTTTTCATCGCCAGGTTTTTATTAATACATAACAATTAAACTTTTGTAAGATGCTGCAACTGTTGTACCTTCTATGTTACTTGTATATATTTACTGTAAATAATACTCAAGCATAATCAAGTTAAATTTTGATGTTCATTTAGTTAGCCTCCTGAACATAGACATGGTGAAACAGGAGCATCCACTTACATTATGTGCGTATCCACACTGTGCGAAACATTGTGAATTGATGTGATTTAAAAGTTAAAACAAGATCTGTGCAATGCATACATGCTTATCAACAATTATTATCTATTTTTATCAAACAGTCACAACAAATGACGTTGCAAAAAAATATGTTATTGAACTGATCTCAAAAGTTAGATTATGAAGTCACTGAACATTTTCTCCAAAAATATAAAAAAACAACAGGATCACACACATGCATGCGCATTCTCATACACACACACTGTGCTTTATTTCTTTTTACATAAAATGTGATTATTTTATGAGGAATATATGACCGAATGGGCATGCCACATAGCTTGAGGAGCAGATGGCTGCTGGAGCAATAGGGTACTGGAGTAGTGGCCACATATCTGACGACGCAAAGGAAAGTAGGCGTGTGTGGAGAGCCTTGCGGAAGGGCTTTAATCCTACTGTGGATGTCTCTATGCAGAGATGAAAATTGCGAAGAAGATTTTGGAGTTTGCAAATTGCAAAGTGAAAGACAATGAAACTGACGGACTGCCATGATCAACTGCGAAATTATTGTTACTGGGTATGCACAAGGCTGCCAGTTAAAAATCATTTGGAAGGGCAGAGGTGGCTAGGCATAATGTGTATCTCCCAGTGACCATAAACACAACCAAAATTCCAAAAATATTTTCTTTATAAAACATTGTATTAAGTAATTTAACATTGTAAGCAGACACTAACTTACTTTATTAGGGACAGACATATTCAACAATCAATACAAAATATACAGAGAAAACCCCAGACTTAAAGCTTCATAATAATATACAAAGCATAGCTAGTTAGTAAATAAAGAGATATCTTTTCAATGTTCTCATAGACCGAGGCTCATCATAAGTTTTCTATATAAGGCAAAATGCATATAAATATAACTTATCTAGTGAAATGATGTCACCAACACAATGAGCCAACATTTGCTAATATAATGTTATATAAAATGGGATTTTTCTTTTTTACTTGTATATAATGTTTACTTAGGGACTGCCTCTGTGGTACAGTGGATAGCGTATGCGACTACTGATAGGAGGTCCCGAGTTTGATTCCCAGGTGGAGCAAAAGTTTTACGTTTTTCCAAATACTCAGTAGCAGCCCGGAGTCTGGTGATTTGCACAGTAACGGCAATAGGCTCGCCCCTATTACGTGGGACCTAAAAATTCATGGCGAAATGTGGGTGTAATATTTACACCTCTGCCTACCCCTTCAGGGATACAGGCGTGAGACTATAAATAAAAATATTTACTTTGGTTTGCCACTTGGGTGATAAAACTTTACTTAAACTGGAAAAAATACTACATTACTAGTCAACCAAGCCAACTAGACGAATGTCAACGTGACAAAATTCAACATAATTCATTAATTATAATCCAGAAATTCCTAGTACCGATTGCAGGCGCATTGTACGTTCACACGCCGCGTTCGCACGTTACGATAAATAATTTCTGGATTATAATTGTTGAATTATGTTGAATTTTGTCACGTTGGCATTCGTCTAGTTGGCTTGGTCGACTAGTACACCCTTGTATTAACTATAATGAGCAATATATCCATGGTGTTGACGGCAATTTAGCACCCTTGTTGAAAAGGAGAAATCCCAAAGCTTCATTAGCAATTGTGTCAAATATATAATCATAACAAAGCCATTGAACACTGACATGGATATAAATTTAAGGTAATAAACATGATTACGTCAACAAGATCACTGAAATAAACACGAATACAAAATTATCATTCAATTGTGATTTTATTTACGTATTAAGTAAAAAGACGTTTTTATGATATAGTCGCAAATTAACATTGTAAAAGCTAATGATCACGCCCCAAGCCTTCTAATTAAAATAATTTTTACTCAGCCGGCTACATGAGTTGGATTTGTGAAAATAACAACTACGGGAGTATTTGCTTACCTTATTTCAGAGTGTTTACACGTATTTTTGGCGATGTAAGTTTGTTATGCTATGCTATGTAAAGTGTATTACGGAAAATCCAATATCACTGCACGGTTTTTGTTGATCTTTTCCTGCTGTAATAAATAATTTTAGAAATGGACACAATTTCATTTCCAGTTTATTTGACATTTGACATGGTTTGACACATTTTTTTTTTTTTTTTTGGGATTTTATGACCTGGTAACTGGACCTTTAGGTCAAATCTTATTTTATTTTAACGGACACTGCACATTCACTTAATTTTTAAATTGTTTTAACAGTATTTTTAATGTATTTATATATCGGTTTGTAAGTATTTTTGTCTTTCAATAACTCTTCGAGTGGCGGCGGGCGGGAGAAAGAATCGCACTTAATGTTCACTTCACTGAGTTCACTAGCCAACACTAATCTGTCAAGCAGGAAGTTTTGACAGTCAAAGATAAGATGTGCAACGGTTCCTTGAGTTCCTTCTTGAGATTCACAATGTGGGCATGTATTGCTTGTAATAATGCCAAGTCTAGCAAGGTGTGACGGAGCAGTATTATGGCCAAAGCGCAATCTATTTATCGTAGTGATAAAGTCTCGGCTGGCTTCCTTCAATCTATTGTACCAGGGTCTAACAGGTAATTCTTCTTGTATACGGCCGTAAAATTTTCCTTTAGTGTCTTGGTCTTTCTTCCACAATTCTAACCATAAGTTACAAACATTTTCATTAAGTAATACATTGCAAGAAGTCAGTCATAGGAATGTCCATTGCATTTCTAACATCAATAGCATTACTACCTTCATATGCGGTTTTATCAACTATTTCATTGCCATAGATACCTCGGTGTGAAGGTACCCACAGAAAAGCAATGCTTTTGTGCTTGAGGTAATATTGATAAATTATTTCTTTGATGAAATATAGAATATAATTTGTCTTAAAAGAAACTGTAAGGCTTTAATCAAACTCAGTGAATCAGAAACAATCAAAAAGTATTTGCTATTGTTAATTTGGCGAATATGTTTTAATGCCTGATAAACCGCATATGCCTCTGCAGTGAATATGGTGCATGTATTGTGTAGAACAAAGCTTTGAGAGAATTGAATTTGTGGATCATATATAGCAGCACGCACATAATCACTTCCTTTACTGCCATCAGTGTAAATAACATAATAATTCTTATTATCTGCCATAAACTGTAACATATCTAAATTGTTATTGATGGGATTTTGCAATTCTTTGACGGGATGTGTGATACACTGATAAGAGAAGGAGTAACATGGCCATGGGCATTGTTTTCTAATACCAGTAAAACTGTTTTCTGTTTCCAGCAATATTTTGGACAATGTTGGGGATTTACCATTTAAGAGAATCTCGCCTGTTGTTAGAGGTCCAGGATTTCTACATACAGAAGGTACTATTTTGTTTATTATTTTCTTGTTATCTGCAGCAATTAATTTAAGACAGAATCTCTCTGCAAGTAGAATGAGTCTCAAAATTAGGGGCATTATTTTAGTCTCCACTTCCATGGCCCTTATGGGAGTAGAGCACATTGCACCAGAAATTGTTCTCAAAGCCCTGTTCTGCAATAGATCTAGTTTATTTACATGAGTACTATTTATATACACTAATGAGCTATAATCAAAATGGCTTCTAACTATACTTTCATACAAAGTTGACAATATTTTCGGGTCAGCTCCCCATGTAACGCCTGCAAGACATTTTATTATATTTAATCCTTTAAGAGCATTTTTTGATATGGTTTTAATATGTTCCTCAAAGGTTAATTGCTTATCTAATACTATGCCTAAAAATTTCTTAACATTCACTGGATTTATAAATTCTCCGTTATATATTACTTTTGAATATGTGTTCTCATTTCCAAATATCATGGCACTACTTTTGGAGGGATTAATTTTTAAATGTAACACATCATTGTAATAGTGAAATATTTGGGACAATGCTCTGTTAATATTGTCTATTGCAATTTCTACATTATAATTACTACTGTACAAAACAATATCATCAGCAAACTGCAAAATATCTACATTACTATTTACAAATTTACAGATTTCACTTGTATATATATTGTACAACAAAGGAGATAGTGTAGCACCCTGCATTGTACCTTTAGATGCACATTTTGGACCATGCAATGTATTATTATGCCTTACATAAAGTGTTCTACTATCCAAAAAATTATATATCCATTTACATAGTTGACCAGGCACACCTAACCTAGACATAACTTGTACAAGTATAGCCGGATCTAGACTGTCAAAAGCACCCTGAACATCTAAAAATACAC
Organism: Euclidia mi; assembly: GCA_944739405.2. Classification (NCBI taxonomy): domain Eukaryota; kingdom Metazoa; phylum Arthropoda; class Insecta; order Lepidoptera; family Erebidae; genus Euclidia; species Euclidia mi. The sequence goes on along the minus strand of OX123196.2, from coordinate 70,188,358 downwards.
AAACAGTGTTTAACTTATTATCTTTTGCATGTTTCAGGTCTGAAATTAAGGAAGTGAAGCTGTCTGCACAACTTCGCCCTCGACGAAATCCATATTGTACATGCGGAATGATGCCGTTAGATTCCATATACCAATCCAAACGATTTTTAATCATGTTTTCAAATAGTTTACCTAGACATGAAGACAGTGATATTGGTCTATAAGAGCTGGCAAGCTCGAGAGGTTTATCTGGTTTGAGTATCGGAATGACACATTGTGTTTTCCATGATTGTGGAATACATTTACAATGCCAAAGTAAATTAAGAATATTAAGAAATATTTTTTGTGCTGATTCATCTAAATTTTTAATAATACAATAGGGGAAATCATCTAAACCAGGTGTAGTGTCTTTCCGAGATAAAAAACTCATTTTAAATTCAGACCATGTAAAAGCATCTAGCAAAAATTTTGAATTTGGATTATCATTATTTAATTCGAAAATATTGCCTAAACTATTAATATTATTTAGATTGCTATTGTCAGATAATTTATCTAGAAATTGAGAAATAAACTCATCTTTATATGATTTATTACCAGCTCTTATACCTTTGAACATTTTTAGAAGATTCCAAATCTTACTTATAGGAGTAGTTCTATTAAAAGTGTTACATAAGCTATTCCAACATATTCTCTTTTGTTCTGATATGGTTCTTTTTTTAAGTGCATCCTTTCTTTTATAATCTAAATAGTTCACCATAGTAGGATCACTTCACACTTCACACTTTAAGAGGCAATAACACTTTTTTCACAAATGTCATTCCACCAAGGAGCTGGAGGTCTACTTTTGAAATTATTTGGTTTATTAAGTTTAGGAATTGTCATAACTTTTAAATTATCCAATCGAGAACAAAAATCATTATAGGTTGAAATAGGATCATATAATTTTAGAACTAAATCATTAAATATTGTTTTAGAAATAGTTTTAAACTTTTGCCAATCTGCTTTGTTATATATAAACCTATCAACAGGAGGATTAATATAATATTTATCTATATGCAGTGAAATCTCTGTTATTGTTGGGTAGTGATAGCTGCCCATGGCATCATCATGTACAGACCACTCGCATATTGATGCGAGGTTAGCACTAATAAAGCTTACATCAATTGCAGACGGATTTCGTCTCGGGTTGTTAACAGTTGTAAAACTACCATCATTTAATATACATAAATCCAAGTCATCAATGATATTAAATAAATCCTGACCTCTGCTCTTAGTGGATAGACAACCAAAAGCGATGTGGTGTGCATTAAAGTCACCACTTACAAATATAGGCTTTGGAAGATCATTGATAATATTACGTAGTCTATTGATCCGTATGTGTCTACTAGAAGGAGGACAGTATACACAAAGAATAGTCAAGCTACCATGCACCGTAGATAAGGACAGAGCTACAGTTTGAATTTCTTCATAAAATCTAGTGTTTAAAACTTTGTACTTTAAATATGGCTTAATTAGTATTGCTACACCATTATGAGTATTTTTAGAATTTTTATTATAAATATTATATCCAGGTATTCTAAAACTATTGTCTTTAAACCATGTTTCGTTAAGTAAGCAAATGTCAATATTTTGTTTTTGTAAGAATTGAATCAGTAAGGGTTTTTTATTTTTAGCACTTTGAATGTTATATTGAGCAATACGTAGCTTAGACATTGTATGACTTGGATCCATTACTTGAGGTTTTTAATAAGTGTTTCTCTAATGGTATTTACAGTGGTAGGCGTATTATCGCCCTTATTACCCAGTTCCACCAACGTCTGTACCAGGGCCTTAAGTACATCGTTGTTGGCAACTATTTGGGCTTTGGTGTCTACTTTAGGAGAGACATCTCTAGAGTTATTTACACTATGTACAGTATTATTTACAGATGTATTTACAGACTTATTTACAGATGTATGTACAGACTTATTTACAGATTTATTTACAGTGTTAATTGGTTTCATTTTTGGAGGTGGCAAGGGTGGAAATTCAATGTTATCACTTGAGTGTTGTTTTGTGATTGTAGCACTTGCATATGTTATCTTATTTTTCTTTTCTAATATTTTATTTAACTTAATTGGACATAATCTCGAAATTGCAAGATGAGGCCCGCTGCAATTGCAACAGCAGATCTCTGTTGGTCTATCACATTCTTTATATAAATGCTCACCTCCACAAATGGAACATCTTTGTTTGCCATTACATATCCTAGCGGAGTGGTTAAATTTAAAGCATCGGAAACATTGCTGTAATGGGGGTATATATTCGAAAACTCGGTATGAAAACAAATCGTATTGTACATTGTCTGGGAGAATATTCGATAGAAAAGTAATGCTAACTGTTTGTAATGGTACTCGCTCTTGTCCTACCTTCTTTGTGAATCTTCTTATAGCTATTATTTCATAAATTGATGATAATTTTGTGTATAGTTCTTTGTTCGAAATGTTTGCTGGTACAAATCTAATTATGCCTGTTTTTTCTATTTGCGCAGCCGGAATAAATGCTTTCAAGCCATGTTTGTTATGAAAAGCACTGTTGTTAATAAAGTTATTGGCCGTATTATACTGTTTAAATATGACTGCTATTTTATTTCCGTTGATTCTCTGTATAGCCGTCACTCCTTTTATCTCACTTGAAAATATGTGATTGAGATAGATAGGGCTCTTATTGCCTATTCTATCTTTATTGTTTTTAGCTTCTATAAACACTTTAAAATCTGTACAAGTTGCATTTTCTGGGTAAAGTCTTTTATAGTCTGGTTTTGTATAAGGTATATAGTCATAATTCTCACCGCCGCCGCCATTACCACAGTCCTTCTCTGTCCCGCCGTCTCCAGCCTCAGGCCGAGGACGTTTATGTGAGGTGGGCGGGTTATCCCCGCCCCCCTCATTTCCCACCATTTCCACGGGTTTGCACACCTATCACTATTGTTTTGGATCAACTTTTAAGCAAAAACCACCGAATATTTAGTAAAAAATTTAAATTGAAAAATTTTCTTATCCGCGCTTTTTTAAGGTTCCCGCCAGAATCCGGTTTGACACATATTCGGCCGGTTTCTGAATTGAGAATTTCGCGTCGAGAACAATTTAAACACTAATTATATACTACTTAATCAATTTTCTGTTTCACAAAAAATTGTTTTGACACATTTTGAGTATTTGCGCTTGTAAAATCTAAAATTTGACACAACATATGATCAACTCATGATCAAGTCCATATCAACTCTATATTCGCGTTTCTGAAAACATTTCACATTTGTCAAACCTCACTTAGCACTGATAAATTGAGAAAAAAATAATTATACAACTTTGGTCTTTTAACCCGTGATCACGAGTAATATGACAGCCAGTATGTCAAACTGTCCACACTACGGTTGCTAAGCAGCGGTTACGTCATACTGACGTCTACACAACAAGAAGGTCGTTAAACAGAATTTATAGAAAAAAGGTTCAAAGAGTATTAAATATTTGGAAAAAATATTATTAGGAACAAATTGAAGGGTTAGAAAATATAAATAAGAGATTTCCGTGTTAAAACAATCTAAATAATTACGCTGTGGCCTCCGTGGAGGTTTAATTCTATATACCTCCATGGTGGCCACCATGGAGGTATATAGAATTATACCTCAAATATACCTGGCCACAAATATTTTGTATTAAAAATAAAACAAACTGACTTTGACATAACATACACGTTCCGTTTTCACTAAGATACCGAATTGAACAAATTCAACAAACTGTTCATTAAAATAAAATAATCGTTGAAATAATTTTAAATACAACTTTATTTCGACTTTTTATTTGTTTCCGTATAAAAATAATTAACTGACAAGTGTGCTTCTTTGTAAAATGTTAATTAATACGAATTTATGGTTAGTACCGGTTTTTTTACTTGTATCGGAACGTACTAGTATTGTTCGGTTTAAGTTATTCATGATGTGAAGAAAACTCAGTTGAAAGTGCTTTGAAAAAATATCACTCTGATCTGTGAAACAGAAAAAACTTAAGTTGACTTCAACTAGTTCAGAATTTTTCAACTGATGAAAGCTGAAATTCTCAATTCAGAAACCGGCCGAAAATCCCTCAATCAAAACCTTTGAGAAAAGAATATAATATGGAGTGGACAAATAATACATATGGAAACTTTACATTATATAAATATATATGAAATCGACATAAAACATAGTGTTGTCTCGTTTTTACTTAGCGATATCTCTGTTATAAAAAAGAGATAGCCATAGGTTACTGAATACACTGATTTTTTATCAGAAATGTCAATCGTGCCAGTGTCTCCATATTGTTTTCCAAGTGTTTTTGGTCAAAGAGATTGGATAATATACATAGAGACCGTCCTAGGTCCTAGTACTCCCAAATTGAACACAGTCAACTGACGTGTAAGATACAATTTAGACAATATTATGCCATCAAATTATATAACCTTCGTGATTTTTTCTTTTATAACAGTTATATCATGATTTTGAATTTAGTCGTATAATATTTATATCGTCTTTTCAAGTGTTGTAAAAAATCTTATCGATATGTCTATCCACCGTATATTTTTACCTCGTTATTTTTTAGATTATATGTCCACGTGATAAAGATTTATAGAATAAGTGGATTGCTGCAGTATGTCGTGGAGAAAATTGAGTGCCTAGAAAGCACCATAGAATTTGTTCCAAGCATTTTACTGCGGAATGTTTTTATAGTAATGACAGATGGCTCCTCCCTTCTAAACATATCAGTGTGAGTGCTTAAATAATTACTTGCTATTATTTAAACTATCAGCAACAGTAATGAATTCCGAAGCTTGTTAGAATTCATCATATTACAAAAAAAAAATAATGCACCTATGGAAAAAATCTGATCTTTCTTTACAAAGACAGTAATATTTAAACGACAGTAAATTGAAGGTTTGATAACAATTGTCTGCTTTCATAGTCATGAGTACTGAGTGGATATGCATCAAAATAAGGGAATCTTCATTTGAAAGAAATTTAGTTAAATGTCATCTACCCAAAGACCAAAACTTGGTTGTTCTTGTTCGACTAGTGGACTAATAATGTGCCGATCCCAAGACAAAATCGAAGGGCTAGTCTAGCCACAATTTTTTTCTCTCTTAATATTCTGTGTGTCACATGTATGACCGAAAAGTGTCCGATCCCGCACATACATTTTTTACACATAGATTTGTATTACCTACACTATGTAATGAGAAAATTTCAATAAAGTGATTATTGTTAATAACAAACCTTTGGGCACTATTCAAGGTTTTGTCTGATTTATCTATTTTAAGTAAATTTTTCTGTTTTTTGCTTGATAAAATCCATGTCGACTATCTCCTATCCTTGTAAAGAATGAATTTGGATATGCCATTCTCAGATATCATAATGCTTAAGCTATGAGTTTTGCTTTTATCTTAATTATTTGCTTTGTCTAATAAAAATATGTTATTTGGGGGTGATGATTTATTTATTTAATATTTATTAATCCCACTTACAGCTTTCATTACAGCTGAAAAGCTAACTATAAATAAGTATAAATAAACATTTATGCCGAGGGTGTCGTATGAGGCGACTAAGAGAAACAAGAGAAGGAAATCTCGAAATAAAACCCTATACGAATACGTCTGGCTAGTGTGGTATTATAGTAGGCCAAACCTCCACCACGGAAGGTTAAAGACCAGCAGTGGACTTGAAAAGGCTGTTGATGCGTAAAGAAAAATACCATGAAAATTAGAAAATAATGCCTCGAAAGATTATGTGCTACTGAGTACCCATTTGAAACAAAAATATATAAGTTCAGTTTAAAAATGCAAGTTAGTGTAATAATTATTTAAAGACTGTCCATCAACTAGCGTTCTGACTGCTGTGGACATAAAGTTACGGAATTTAAAATGTATAACATATAAATAATATACTTTACAAGTCCGTTTGATTTTGAACCTATATTGAAACTTTAATCGATATCGATAGCGGATTTGCTCAGTCACTATTAAATTAAAAAGTTACAATATTTGTGTTCAAATTGTCTTTAGCCCTAACTGACAAACATAGTGCCATCTTCTTCTGGCAACTCTAATTTATCATATGAGTGAAGAGTGTATCTATATTCAATTTGTTCTTAAAAATATCGTTCCTTCCATGCTTCAGTTATTCTTCTGTGGTTTTTGGTACATCTGCTGTCAAATCGTTGTGTATCGAGCATAATCATTTTGATTTTGTGCATAAATATGTCTAAAAACCAGATGAGTCAGTGCTTCAGGCTTTCCTAGAGATCGTAAAATCATGCCTAAGTGTTGATTTGAACTGTGCAGTGCAAGATAAAGCTATAATCAACACAAATGTACTCTTCACAAGTAAGTAACAAGTCATGATTTATATTGTTGAATAGGATTAGTATTTGTACAACATCCAATGTGTTCATGAGGCGATCGAGCGGAACAAAGGCTCTAATGTATTCCAGAGAGATCTGTCTATAGATTCAAATCAGCTAACAAAGTTGAAGGCGGAGGATGGCAGTGTTGTGTCATCTAGACCTCAGTTCTTGAAGGAGATCGAATGGTTCTATGGTAAGTTATAAACGAACCCGCAACCACACGTGACCCTAGAGTTAGATTGACCCGACACCGTACCAAAGACATCCCGGACGTCACCATGCACGAGATTAGTGTGGTCCTAAAACAGCTCATAAACAACAAGGCACCGGGTGATGACAAAATTACGACAGAGCTTTTAAAAGCTGGCGGTATACCCGCTTTTGAAATGCTTCGTAACTTTTTTAATTCCGTCATACACGAGAGTAAAACGCCACAAGTGTGGCACAGAAGTGTGGTTGTGCTGTTCTTCAAAAAGTTCGACAAAATCCTTTTAAAGAATTACAGGCCCATCTCACTTCTGAGCCACATCTATAAGCTGTTTTCAAGGTTCATCACGAATCGTCTCGCTTGCAAGCTACACGACTTCCAGTCTTCCGAAAAAGGCTAATAGTACTATAGACCACATACTGAAAACATATAGAAGCCCGACAAGTATAACCAGCCTCTATGCTTGGCGTTTGTAGATGAGAAAGCCTTCGATTCGATCGAAACCTGGGCAGTGCTGCAGTCTCTCCAACGGTGCCAGATCGACTATCGATACGTCGAAGTGCTGAAGCGTTTGTACGAAAACACCACCATGTCCGTCCGCCTCCAGGACCAGAGCTCGAAAGCTATTCGACTACAGCGAGGGATGAGGCAGGGAGATGTTATATCTCCAAAACTATTCACCGCTGCGCTTGAAGAAGTCTTCAAGCTTCTGGACTGGGAAAGACTCGGTAACAACAGCATCGGCGACTACTGTATCACTCACCAGAGAGGTTGAGACCATGGAAGATCTCGGCCAATGCTCGGTGGCGTCTGTAGAGTCTCCCAACAAGTAGGTCCAACAAGACGAAAATCATGTATAACATCCATGTCGTACCTGCTCCTATAGATATCTTCACGTCCGATATCCCCTAGTGTCTCAAGACGAAAGCCTTGATCAGTGTGTGTAGCCAGTGTCGTCACAAATGAGGAATGAATCAGAAATGAGGAGATCCGCAGGCGAACCAAAGTCACCGACATAGTTCTCCGAATAGTCAGGCTGAAGTGGCAGTGGTAGGGTACATAGCCAGAAGAACCGATGGCCGTTGGAGCAGAAAGGTTCTGGAGTGGCGGCCACGCATCGGACGTCATAGCAGAGCTAGGCCTCCTGGAAGGTGGACTGACAATCTTGTTGGGATCGCCCATAATTTTCCAAGTAAAATGTCCTATGTTTGTTCATGTGTTGATTTATATTGTCTTATCTCGATTTTATATTGGCAGGAAGCATATAATGTAACTTTTGTTTTTAAATACATGTGCAATGAAAAAAATTATTAACTACGTATTTTTTTTTAACATACGAGATGTTGTATATATGATGCAAACATGTTTTTCCTTCCTCCTCAAAAGTTGTCAAAATTGAGATATTACAGGTTGCCAGTTCACAGTCGATATGTAAATTGATATTTGTAGTAAGTTACTTTAGATCTTTTGCCAAATTAGTTTATTCCATAATGCAAATGCGGGCGAACATGATAAAGCGAAAAACGTCCCTTGTATCATGTAACAAAATATTCTCTGATAGCCAATATCGATACTGTGTCGCTGTGAAAGTACCGGACATGAATGGCACCATACATACCGTAATGAAACACACAGCTACACTGAAATACCATGAGGGGGTAAGAAAAATCATAATTGATTAATAAATTTTATTTATTTGTTTTTGTCTGTATAATATATAAAATCCTTGCGTTCAAGTCCAGCCAAAATTATAAGGTGCAGGAATCTGAAATTTGTCATGTATGTTCTTTGGGGATCGCAGGAGTGCACTAAGAAGGAGTTTCTTGAAATTCCCACGGGATCGGACAGAAACAGTAAAAAAAATGTGCAGGTGTAGCTGCAGGCGTCCTCTTGTTTATAAATAAAATTATTTTCTTCAACGTTTAATTGCTAGGAATTCTCGCATACAGTTGCTGTTCATGTTATCTGTTGGCAAAAAAACATAATATTATTATTTTAACTGCTCATTTTCCTCAGCAGGATGCAACGGTTTTGGGTTTTATGTGATCAGGGCTAAGTAAAGTAAGTCAAATATCGCTTTTCCTTTACTAGGTACAGACATAATTGGTAGAATGTTTCATTTATTTCCGTTTACAGACACGAGATATTTTTAACAATGTTATCGTTTGTGGAAGTATCTATACATAACGGATATATCGATAACCCATATCGACATTAGCAGTGACATCACTACTAACCTCTAATACGTAAATATGGAAAATTCCAAACTACGAAAATAACAACATTTAGGCCAAACCGAAGCTAAAAACTGTTAAATTAACTATAAAAAGAACCTCTTGTAACAATATTTTGTACGAATACTAATCCTATTCAACAATATAAATCATGACTTGTTACTTACTTGTGAAGAGTACATTTGTGTTGATCATAGCTTTATCTTGCACTGCTCAGTTCAAATCAACACTTAGGCATGATTTTACGATCCCTAGCAAGGCCTGAAGCACTGATTCATCTGGTTTTTAGACATATTTATGCGCAAAAACAAAATTATTATGTTCGATACACAACGATTTGACAGCAGATGTAGGAACCACACAACAGTGACACAACTTGTCAAATAATATGGCAAAACTCGCAATTGACATTTCTAATAAAATATCGTTATGATGAATGTATTCAGTAAACTATGACTATCTCTTTTTTCTGACAGGGATATCCCTAAGACAAAACGAGACAACACTATGTTTGGTGGCTTTATGTCGATTTCGTATATATTTCTATAATGAAAAGTATCCATATGTACTATTTGTCGTCTCCATATAATATTCTTTTCTCAAAGGTAGGACTGTTGATATTTTAAAAAAATATCGGATTTTCGATATATCGATAGTTTTAAATATATCAATATCGGAGTTCGATATATCAAAAAAAAATATCGATAGTTCGATATATCGGCTTTATTAAAAAAAAATCGTAAGTCAGCTAAAAATGATTACACAGTTTATAGTCCAGTATATTTATTAAAAAAAAATTAATTATGAATGTACATAAGTGCTAGGTTATAGTTCTTAGTAATTCTTTTTTAAATTTAAATAAGACAATTATGTATACCAATATTTTTCAGTAAGAGTTTTTAAAAATATACTTTGTTTTATATGTTCAGCTGTTTGGCTACTAAGATCGTTAGGCACTATAAGATTGATTGTAGAAGCAACTCGTTCAGATGCTACAGATGTAGCAGCAGAAATTTAATATTTAACAGCTATTTCTGATAGCACGGGAGTAAAATGCCTACTATCAATCCAAAATTTCAGGGCGTTTGATGACAAAATATTTTTTTCACCACAGCAGCTCAAACATGCTGCTTTTGCTGCAAGACAACAGTGAACAAAACGCGATTTAGTTTCGAGCGTGAGGCAAAGTAGCTTTTTTTAATTTTTCAATCTTCAGCGCCACGAATTGACATTGTTCAGCCATAAATTTGAAACATTTGAATTTTACTGTGCTCTGTCTCTTTCACATGCATATAAAAAGTGAGTGAAAAAACAAACCCCTTCGAATTCGAAATTCGATTTTGGAATTCGACCTCAAAGAAAACACCTTCGGAAATGCAAATAAAAAAAGATATTTGTAATAAAGAAATTACTTTTTTTATATGTTATTGTTTATATGTTTAATTTATTATTGGATTTTAATAAAAATAAGTCTAATTAATAGTATAAAATTGGTATTTAACCAATACATTTTTATTTGGAATTATAACAATGATACATTTGAAAAATAAACATCAGGGACGCGGTATTAAAACGCGATTTAAAAAAGTAGCGGGAATAAAAATTTCGCTGATGCTGATACAGTATAGCGTAACGTGTTAAATTATATTAATGTATAAAATAATCTAAAAAGATGAGTGAAACTAGCGATGATGACTGTACTTTAACACCAGAAGAGTTAAATCAACAAGTGATTAATGCAGAATTCAATCTATTCCTGTTCATTTCTGTCTTCTAAGTAATATGTGTTCTCACTGCTGTGGTGAAAAGTTTTGTTTGCTACACGAGAGCAAAGTTTTTTGTATCTCATGCTGTTGAGTCCCTCACTACGCTCAGGACTCAAAATCTGCACTCGAAACAAAAAACAACTTTGCTCTCTTGTTGCACAAATAACTATTTTAATATTTCACGAGTAGAAAATTAAAAAAAAAATATCGACCATCGATACCGACATTTCAATATCGAACTATCGATATATCGTCCAAAAAAATATTAGTAATAAATATCGATATTTGGAAATAAAAATATCGATATTTCGATATATCGATATTTTATCAACAGTCCTACTCAAAGGTCAGTGGTGTCACTGACACTACTGACAGTCTGTCACATTTGTCACTTGAAGACCTTGAAGTCGTGTGGTGTGAAATCGTGATTATCGTGAAATTCGTGAATTCCGTAAAAATCGCGAGTGCAGTGCTAAGTGCCGTGTGTACTGAATGCTGATGAAATAAAATCAACTCTGTTTTCAATTACTGAGAACAGCGATCATTTTACGATGATTTTAATTACCGGGAACATGTATATGTAGTCTGAAACTCATTTTAAGTCTTCATCTGTACGGCTTGAACCAAATTAGGGTTTCCGATTGACCGGTAACGCAAGTAAACATACATTTTCCTCAATATCTTTATGTGTGATGGGAGATAGAGACTGGAGACCGTTTATCTACGGCGGCCTAGCGTCGATCGTTGCCGAGTTCGGTAAGATTATGTTTAAATTTAGCATAGACTGACATAACCTTAAACTTGTATTATATCATCTGGAGATTACTGGAGTCAGAGTACTGGCCGGTCATCATAATTTTAATGTATAGTTTTATCTAATTTAAAAAATGGGCCTTCATATTTTGTGTTGCCTGTGTGTGAAAATTATTTATTTAATTATCAGACAAAACAATTATTATTTTATTAATTCATTCTTCATATCGTGTCAATGTTGATTTAATTGTGTGCAACAAATAAGCTGCCAATAATTGATTGAAAGTAATTGACAGATCATGTAAATAAATTTGAGAAAAATGTATATTATTTTGTAAGTCTCTGTAGCTCAACACTGCATAATTGCACTAAATCAATGGATTAAGCTTGTATACAGAAAATTATGAAAGTTTTAGTTCCAGCAGTGGATTGAAAAAATACTGTATAGCTAAGCTGTAATATATGTAACAATCCACATGTTACTGATCTCAGTAATGAACTTACTATATGGTATACTCTAATCATCATCATCATCATCAGCCTTTAACAGTCCACTGCTGGACTAGGCCTCTCCTTTGAAAGGAGGATTTGGCCTACTATACCACGCTGGCCAAACGGGTTGGTATAGGGTTTGTATCAAGTTTTCCTTCTCTTACATGCTGTTCTCTGCATAATATGCTCCCCCTGTCGGCTCTTACGACACCCATGGGATGATACGGGGTGGTGACAATCCGTATTCTTAATCCGTCACCACACGGACTAATACTCTAATAATTGTTCTTTTATGATTTGAGCTACTTACAGAAACTATCTCAACATAAAAAATACACAAAAGATCATATATCTGTCAATGGCAGCTTAACTTTAATATCAAAATTTACTTAGACCGTTTTAAGTGTTTGAAATGATATCTAACATAATTATTTAATTGATAATAATGTTAATATTATGTTCGCCTGAGATGTCGATCTTAAAGTGCTAGAATAGCAGAAGCAGTGAATTGCATTCTTGTTTTCTATTATGTGTCCTATGTGCTGATTCTACAGACAGATTTCTGAGTATTATAAGATAAAGAATAGTCTAAACTGCTTTATTACAGGTACATTCCCGATAGACACAACCAAGACCCGTCTCCAGATCCAGGGACAGAAGATAGATCCTCGCCATGTGGAGCTGCGATACACCGGGATGGTTGATTGCTTCGTCAAGACGTCGCAGCAAGAGGGGGTCAAAGCCCTCTACTGTGGGTAAGTTACGGTAGTTCACTGTTAGTTATCATAGTCAAAAAAATATGTCGTCTTCATCATCAGCCTACCATAGTCAACGGCTGGATATAGCTTTTCCATCGGCATGCCACTGAGCCCGATTTTCGGCACCGATGCGACCGCAACGCGCGCGGGGTTTCCCTCGCAACTAGGAAAATGTGAATCTACGCTAGTTCCAGCAATTTGGTGCACCGCACCTCAAATGGCATGCCAGTGAGCTCGATTTCAAGCTCTTCATGTCCAGCCGCTTTGCGTAAATCGTCGCTACCAAGCAGGAGGGCGTCCTAGGCTACGTTTCCAAAGACATGGTTTCTACTCCAGTTCATGTCTACTTCAACAGTCATAGGTTCTGCAACAAATGTGACGAGCTGCCACTTCGGTTTGCAAATTATTTGGACTATGCAGATCACTTTGATACATTACACATCTTTCACAGTAATCGCAATTAGGCATTAGCATAAGGCAGTGGTCCGACTGCCGGCGAGAAAACGACTAACTATCGGCGATTTTCTCTTTCAAGAAACGTACAATAGATATACATTCCGTGTCAACAAAAGAGATGCATATATTAATAGTTGATCGCTGACTGTTCTCACTGCCAGCGAGGACTCGCTTCAGTAGTTTGTCGCTGAGCGACAAGAGCTATCAAACATAATACTTGCTCAGCGGTACTCGTACAGCGATGCTCGATCGCTTCATCATTTATTGACAGTGCGGCATTGAAAGTAGACGTATGGATACACAGGATTGAGCGACCGCGCGCGAGTGGCGCGAGTAATTGCTCGTCGCACTTGCACACTCGCTTATAGCCCAGCAACAAAACTATCGAAACTAACACTCGCTTCCCCCTAATCGCCAACTCGTTTATAGTTTCTCTTTCTACTCGTTTCTCGTTCATCGCTGGCGGTCGGACCACTGCCTTACATACTTGTTTGCACACGTAAATGATGTTTATGGTAGTCAGTTCTTTGTTAATGCCCTTGTTGTGCGTAGATAATAGGGTGCATAGACTTGATGTTTTCAGTAAATCTTGACGTTTTCCGTATATTTTATGATAGCAATAGAAAAATGAAAGTCATTCTTGTTACCAAGTGAAGTCAATACTATTCGAATAGGATTCTTGTATCTTCCTGTTATAGGATACTCACTCACGTCATATTAAACCCACATTTCGCCATGAATTGTTAGGTCTGGTTAGGTCCCACGTTATTACGAGCAATACGAGCTTACGGGGGCGAGCCTATTGCCGTTACCGGGCACTTCACCAGACTCCGTGCTGCTACTGAGAATTCGGAAAAACTCCGTAACACTTTTGCCCGACCCGGGAATCGAACCCGGGACCTCCAATCAGCAGTCGCATACGCTATCCACTGGACCACGGAGGCCTTTTATAGGATACCTTCGCATTAAATGCGATCAAAAATGTTAATGGTACCTATGTAAATACTAGATTTCGCCAGTGGCTTCGCCCTCGTGAGTATAAGATTTCGCGGTAAAAAGTAGGTCCTATCACTTGGACACAAAAACCAAATAACTTAACATCGCTTCGATGCGACTGAAAGAAGAACAAACGATCAAACACACTAGCATTTATAACATTTGCATAGCGAAATTTAGGTGTAATATTACACCCCTGCCTACCCTTTCAGGGATACAGGCGTAAGTCTATATAAATAAAAAAAAACATTTGGATGGGTCATCATCATCATAATTAATCAATATTTGGTTGTCGATTAGCTGATATACATACATAGACTCACGCCTGTTTCCCCGAAGGGGTAGGCAGAGGCATATTAAACGCCCACTTTTCGCCAGTGTTTTGATCCCACGTAATAGGTGGCGAGCCTATTGCCGCTTATCGGGATATTTTGTTTGCCAGAGCCTCGTTCGTTGATCGGCAGGTGCACCACTTGCAGGTGAGGTTGGTGTGGGACCCTAAGTTCTTGGTAGGAACCCTATGCACCCCTGATATACTGCTGATATACTGATTTCTAATAATTTTATTCTTTTCCTCGACCTTCTAACCAATGCAATGACTTAGCCAGAGAAACGGATGTAATTCTTGACCTATCATTTGATAACACAGTTAGGGCCTGAAATGCACGAGCGAGTCAGATTCGATAATAATAATAATTAGTCTTATCTGTCTTATCTATAAAACGCTTATTTCTGCCACAGTTTACTAGTTTTCATACTATTTACTCATTCCCAAGGGATTTGCCAATTTTTTTTCATGACCCAAGGCTAAATCTGTCAGTTAAGGGGCCAAAGACCTCCAAGAGAATCTGGATCCTCCTTTGACAAATTTATTTTTGATGTAATTCCTCTCAGATATTGGGTCAATTCCCTTCTCCTATATAAGTACTAAAATACGCCTTTCTCAAACCTAACGCCTAAATCCGCGCTGCTGTAGACATATGAAATTCAGACAGACGAATTTTCTTTGCGTTTCTATTAATTAGACTGCCTCCGTGGTCCAGTGGCTAGCGTATGCGACTGCTGATCGGAGGTCCCGGGTTCGATTCCCGTGTCGGGCAAAAGTGTTACTGGGTTTTTCCGAACACTCAGTAGCAGCCCGGAGTCTGGTGATGTGCCCGGTAACGGCAATAGGCTCGTCTCCTATTACGTGGGACCTAAAAATTCATGGCGAAATGTGGGTGGCATATTTACACCTCACGCCTACCCCTTCGAGGATACAGGCGTGAGTCTATAAATAAAATAAATAAATTCTATTAATTAACATTCTTTTTGTCATATCTTTGTTCATGAACACGACTTCGTAGAAGGACGCTGTGGTTATTTTTACACGCGTCTCTATCGATAACACTATATATTTATATTTACATGTGTCGTGGGAGGTGTGCACTTGATACTTGCTACTGATAAGGTTATACACTTGTATATGTATGATTATGAGTTTGTATTGTATTGATGGAGCAATTCCGGTGTTTTGTTGCAAGTGTATTGTTGACAATGAGCGCATTGCCGGTTGATAATCGCTGTGGATTGGAGTAGTTTGTTGCTAGT
Source organism: Euclidia mi (assembly GCA_944739405.2). Classification (NCBI taxonomy): domain Eukaryota; kingdom Metazoa; phylum Arthropoda; class Insecta; order Lepidoptera; family Erebidae; genus Euclidia; species Euclidia mi. Next base: position 70,172,713 of record OX123196.2, on the reverse strand, counting down.
TTCATTTTCATTATGCGTATCCCGTGGTCTATCCAGTCGATTTTATCCCCAACAAGTCTTTTGGTCCGTGTTGACTATTTGGGTCCGTGTGGTGACGGATTAAGAATACGGAATGTCACCGCCCATATCATCCCATGGGTGTCGTAAGAGCCTACAGAGGGAGCATATTATGCATAGAACAGCACTGTAAGAGAAGGAAAACTTGATACAAACCCTATACCAACCCGTTTGGCCAGCGTGGTATAGTAGGCCAATTCCTCCTTTCAAAGGAGAGGCCTAGTCCAGCAGTGGACTGTTAAAGGCTGATGATGATGATGTTGACTATTTGGCATACCTTGCGTTAAAGGATTTACTCCTAGTGTGAATGGCGTCTTAAAAAGGAGAAACAATATGGAAGATGTCGATGTAACGTCACTCTGTCCCGATGACAGAGTTTTGTTCTAAAGAAAGAATGACTCAGGCCGTACCTTAACATTCCGCAATCCAAATATCTCATTGCAAATTATCTATACATATAAATAAAATTGGAGTGTCTGATTGTAATATTAAAATAACCGATTTTTACTAAGTGCATATGGATGTAAGTATACACGGTAGATATACCGAATTGACATTTTTTAAAATTTTTGTCTGTCTGTCTGTCTGTTTGTTCTCGCTAATCTCTGGAACTGGATCGGCTGGACCGATTTTGACGGGACGTTGACTGGCGGATAGCTGATGTACCAAAGAGTATCTTAGGCTATAAATTAAACGGGTACGCGAAGTAGTACCCTCAGGACGCGGGTGAAACCGCGGGAAACAGCTAGTCTATCCTATTATCTTTGTTGAAAAGAAACTTCTTTGCCCCAGAAAAGGTTTTGCTTACAAAAGAAAGTAGTTATTGAACTTGCGAGGCTCCATGTCTGTTCGTTTCAGCGTGGTAGGTACTATAGAAAATCTCAATACTTACATAAAGGCCTATTCAAACCTGAGCGATATTCGCTGACGCTGTGGGTAGAGGTACATACCGCGCGGGTTTCGCTCAGGTATTTAGTATCATGTACCGCGGCTAGAGCGACCTGAGCGATATTCGCTGCTGCCGCTGTGGGTAGAGTACGTACGTATTTGGTATCAAGTACCGCGGCGAAACTCGACTATCGCGCGTTATTCTACCCACAAGGTTAGCGAATACCGCTTAGGTCTGAACAGTAATATTACCGCATACCCACTGGGTTTTCTCTGCCGCAGACGGTAGCGAATACCGCTTAGGTCTGAACAGGCCTTAAACCTATCCCGTCGGCGTTATACTTACGTGAAACGTATGTATTTAACTATTTACTTCACGCAATAATTGCACCATCCGATAAGCCGGCTCATTGTTTTTATAGTTTGAACGCATATCTCTAGATAACGAACTATAGAGTAAACATAAATAGTTATTCTTTGTCCGTCTTGTCTGTGTGCGTGTGTATATGTATGTGATCGTCAATGTGTGTGTCTGGTCAGGGTTGACCGCTGATTAGTGCTAAGATAAGTATAGAATTATGCGGTGTTTTATCTGAAAGTATAGTAATTGAACACATGTCTTAAATGACTAGGTATTTCTGATGGCAAAAATAATGCGATGAGTTAATTGGTAAATTAATAAAATAGGCATATTTGCAGTTTGTTGCGAAAGGAGACATTTTATTTAAAATTGCTGTTTCCCGCAGTCTCACCCGCGTCCTGAGGGAACTACTTCGCGTACCCAGTTAATTTATAGCCTAAGTTACTCCTTGTTACATCAGCTATCAGCCAGTGGATATCCCACCAAAATCGGTCCGAAACCGAAGGGATAGCAATATTCCATGGTTTAGACCAGTGGCAATTCATTTAGAAGGTAGGTACCTACTGACACCCTATAACGACTGTCAAAGATCTTCATGACAACCGGGACCGACGGCTTAAAGTGCTCTCCAAGGCACGAAATTAAAGGTTTTAAAAATGTCTGTGTCATCTACTGTTTTTTTAATTTGTCTGTTTGCTTAATATTTCGGATACAAATAGTTAAAATGGTAGTACCTTTTGCTACACCCTTTAAAAATATGTCTTATTATTATGCTAAATATTCGCGATTTGCTTTTAAAACTCCAAGGTACAGAGATCACCTCAAGAGTTCTCACAGTTGTGTCAGTTCAACACTGTATTCCAAAAGGGTCGCTATACGGCTCTGACAAATTCAGTAAGATATCAACAGTTTTATTTTTAGCTTGAAGTAAAATAGAATCGTTCAGGGTATTTCATGTTGACATAGGCCTCACCCAATGCCCAATACTTGTGAATATCAATAAAATTGGGCAAGTGCGAGTCGGACTCGCGCACGAAGCGTTCCGTACCATCATCTATAAAAGAAAATCACGTTCGTTGTATGTATACTTAAATATTTTTTTAAGTTTCTACATGTTTATTAAGATCAAATAACAAATTGCTTAAAAATAACGTTTGTTGTATGGGGGACACCCTTTTATATTGTTTTTAGGGTTCCGTACCTCAAGGTAAAAAAAGGAACCCTTATAAGATCACTTTCTTGTCCGTCTGTCTGTCTGTCTGTCTGTCCGTGTGTCATCACCGATTTTCTCAGGAACGGGTGGACCTAGCAAATTGAAATTATACCAGATACTGAGGTCTATGGTTGCTATTAGTTGTATGAAAATCAGGGTCCTGGGTCAACCCAATAAAAAGATATGGTCAAAATTAGATTTTTGCGAAATCTTGTAAGTACCAAAATTAACCTTAAATTTTCAACTTTTTTTAATTTTCGGAATTTTTCCTTTACTTGTGCTGTAAGACCTTGGTTTTGACCAAAATTTACAATTCTAGGTCAACCGTAAGTACCCTATAGGTTTTGGGTCGAAAACCTATGTATATGGTAGTTCCCGTTGAACTAGAATCACGAAATTTGGCCAAAAGCAGGGTCTTACAGCACAAATAAAGGAAAAATTACAAAAAATAAAAAAGTGGAAAATTTAAGGGTGTCCCCATACATACATAGTAGACTCCATTTAAGATAGTCCTCTAAGTTGTATGGGCGCTCATACAGATTTAGAGGACTAGCGTAATTCAACCTCAAATAAGGTAAAATGCGTACGGAACCCTCGGTGCGCGAGTCAGACTCGCACTTGCCCGAATTTTTACCCGACTGCGCGACGCAAAGGAGGGTAATGTGTTTATCAGTCTATGTATGTATGTATGTATGTATGTTTGTTTCTATGTGGCGTTCTAGAGACCAAATGCGTAGGCCGATTTTGATGATTCTTACGTCAATCGATTCGTCTTAACCTTGCGAGTGTCACTAAAGACATGACAGTAATCAAAATTCACCACAGCGACAGCCAGACGCCATATTGTCAAAATGAAAAAAAATAAAGTCGATGAACTATGTCAAGTGGGGTGTCGTTGAATAGGTATTTTAAAATCATCTTTAGGCTCCTTTTATCATTTTTCATTTTAAATAATAGTTTAGGATATATAACGATTTAAAGATGTTTAACAAAAAAAATTCTCGCTAATTTTCATACTTATTGATTTAAGATTTTATTTCAAGTATAAAAGATATACAAACACTCGATTGCGAAATTTACCATCTTATAACGAAGTCAATGAATCGTAACTGAAAAGTATAAAATAAAAAAAATTATTTAAAGAAAAACAAAAAACCCGACTGCATAAAAACTAATTTTAAAAAATACGCGAAAATATTAATTTTAATAAAAACTAAAAAGAAAGAAACAAGCCCAGAAGTTTAGAAGTAATATGCAGAACAGAACGACTCACAGTCGGGGCCCATTCAAATTTTACCAATCAAATCTTCCCAAGGGGCCCGACTGTAAGTCGTTCTGTTCGGCATATTACTTCTAAACTTCTGGGCTTGTTTCTTTCTTTTTAGTTTTTATTAAAATTAATATTTTCGCGTATTTTTTAAAATTAGTTTTTATGCAGTCGGGTTTTTTGTTTTTCTTTAAATAATTTTTTTATTTAATTATTTATTTTGAAAGCTAATATACAACTACATATTCTGTGAAAATTTTAAGCGTCTACCTGTTACCGTTAGTAATATTGAGCTAAAAATACGAAAAAAAACACGTTTATGGGACCCCCTTAATATATATTTTTTTATTTTAGTATTTGTTGTTATAGCGGCAACGGAAATACATAATTTGTGAAAATTTCAGCTTTCTAGCTATCACGGTATATGAGATACAGCCTGGTGACAGACAGACAGACAGCGGAGGTTTAGTAATAGGGTCCCGTTTTTTACCTTTTAGGTACGGAACCCTAAAAATGGTCTATAAACCAGGGTTGACATAGAAAAGTGTACGAACCTATTTCTTATTTTGACGACTAGAGTATTATTTTTGAAAGGAGTTAGGCATATTAGTTACTTAACATGCCTCTAAGTAAATGTTCACAGTGTGTTTTGCCATCAGGCTATAACATCAAAAGCGATTATTCACTTTTGTTACTTCAGGTACTAGCAGCATTGAGGAACTCAAACTCATAAAACATTTTGATAACTTATTGTGAAGAAGTCCGTCCGTGTGGTGACGGATTAAGAATACGGATTGTCACCACCCCACATTATCCCATGGGTGTCGTAAGAGCCGACAGAGGGAGCATACTATGCAGAGAACAGCACTGTAAGAGAAGGAAAACTTGATACAAAGCCTATACCAACCCGTTTTGCCAGCGTGGTATAGTAGGTCAATTTCTCCTTTCAAAGGAGAGGCCTAGTTCAGCAGTGGACTGTTAAAGGCTGATGATGATAATTGTGAAGAAGTACAGCATCTTATTTCTCTTCTATGATATTGTATAACTAGCTGAACCGCAAATTCAACTGCCTTCGAAATCATAATAAGCCATCGATAAGTACATAATACCAGCTATAATTGGAGTAACTGGCAATTGAAATAAAAACAAAACGGTGATGCATCGTGGGATGTTGACGGACACCATGTCAATTTTAATAAGTAGGTTCCGAGTGCTTTTCAGGGGTTCCCAATCTGCCTTTATTCCTTGTCATCATCATCATCAGCCCTATACATATACTGTCCCACTGCTGGGCACGGGCCTCTTCTCTCTATGAGAAGGGTAAGGCCATAGTCCACCACGCTGGCCAAATGCGGGTTGGCAGACTTCACATGTCATTCGAGAACATTATGGAGAACTCTCAGACATGCAGGTTTCCTCACGATGTTTTCCTTCACCGATAAGCAAGCGATAATTAACTATTTAATACGCACTTAGAAAAGTCATTGGTGCGTGCCGTGCATTCGAACCCGAGACGCTCTGCATAGCAGTCTGTCGGTTTCTCCACTCGGCTATCGCGACTTACATTACTCCTTGTCATGTGAATTATAAAAATATTTATTTTGATTATTTAACGTAAGGTGTCCCTAATGTGAAATGTCTAGCCAACATGTTCACAAGTTTCTTGACGTGGGTGTGTACACGATAGACGTATTCTATTCGTCACTCGCTCTTGTTTACTGTGGGGGTGTAGGGCTATCACGTGCGTTGTACCATAGTAAAAACAGAATAGTAGGATAGCTTCATACAAATCGGCCGCCGCCGCCGCGCTGGTTTAAATGTATGCGTGAGTCGCCGGGGCGCCGTGTACGCACGCACTTTTCACGCACACAATCTCACGAGCGCGGGAAGCTCGGCGAAGGGATGCGCCGCGCGTCTGATCGCGTGCATTCATGTAGGTACTACACTGCTCGCCCGCTCGAATTGTTTATGTACATTCAGTTTGTAATAAACGTTATTAATATTATACAATGTGTTAAACGACAGTAAATTAAACTTGTTACATTTTTCTCGCTACAGAGGGCATTTACACAGTTATATAACGCTTAGCTAGTCAGTAGGTATTTGAAAAAAAATATATGCAAGCTTAAATTCTGCAGTATTCAGCGCAATCAATTAAAAAAACGGCGAAAAAGCGCGCGCGCCGACAAAGCCGGCGCCGCGGTGTAAACACGTGACAACCCGTCCGTCAACGCAAGAGTAGGCAATTAACTCGCCGAGCGGCCTTAGCTAGCTTACTATTCTGTTTTTACTATGGTTGTACTTTCGATATTGATAACATGTTTACTGATTATTTATGTAAACTGTTTTGTGTTACTGCGTTTTGTTTTTTGGAGTTTGTATGCTAGATGTGATGAAATTATTTGTTGATGTAAATACATATAATGAGATAATGTTTCCGCATATTGTTAATTATCGCTTGCGCCGTGCCTCGGAGACCACGTTAAGCCGTCGGTCCCGGTTGTCATGAAGATCTTTGACAGTCGTTATAGGGTGTTAGTACTTTCTAAATAAACTGACACTGGTATTAAATAATAAACCATGGAATATTACTATCCCTTCTGGTTGCGGAGGTCAGTCAGGCAGACGCTCTTTGGAAACGCTAATATTCAGCCGAATCCGGTTAGACTAGTAAGCAGACTCCAGGTTGAAACTGGGATAACGCTAGAAGGATGATGATTCCGCATATAACGTAGTGGTGGCCACTAGGACTTTCAGTCTCGATATTCACTCTCGGATTGACCACCCCAACTATTGCAATAGAAAACGGTTGACAATACCGAACTCCTCTATAAGGATAAGGGATATAGGAATGGTATGGGTTCCACGAAGATACCTGACTTGCAGTATCCCGCTGTAGGCGCCGACTATTCTTCGACACGTGTTTCGCCTCTGCACGAGGCATCCTCAGGAGCGATGGGCAACGACTGAGCCCTGGCTCAGTCGTTGCCCATCGCTCCTGAGGATGATACAGCGGGATACTGCAAGTCAGGTATCTTCCTGGAACCCATATCATTCCTATATCCCTTATCCTTTAAGAAGAGTTCGGTATTGTCAACCTTTTTCTATTGCAATAGTTGGGTGGTCAATCCGAGGGTGCGTGATGGGATCCTCTTTCCTTCCATTAGGTAACACATGCTTATAACAAAAGCATGTCTTTTTATCACGACAATCTGTGGCATAGTTCGTTTACTTTCGTGATATCTTTCAAACGACGACGATCTCTAAATCCAACGTTATCGCGTATAATCTTTAGTAAACACGACCTTGCTCGGTATTTGTATTGTTTTAGTGTTTTTACGTTGTTAGTGAATGTCACGGGTGATTCGTGATTCAATTAATCGTCGTCGTGGTGGTGGCGTGATTCGACGGAGATATCCCCGTGGCTTACGTTAGATCGTATTAAATGTACTTAGATTAAAATAAATCGGGCGTAGGACATAAATTAGGTAAAATGAAAAAAAGGAAGCAGAAGCTCTTCACTACATAGTATAAAACAAAGTCTGTCTTCTGTCTGTCTGTCCCTAATTCTTAAATCTTTAAAACTACGCAACGGATTTTAATGCGGTTTTTTAATAGATAGAATCATTCAAGAGGAAGGTTTATAATTATGTATAATACATATATGGCGGTACTAAGTTCGCCGGGTCAGCTAAAATATTATAAAAGCTTGCGTTACTGACTGACTGACAGACGCACAGCTTTGGGGGCCGTAGAGGGGCACTAAGAAGGGATTTCTCGAAATTCACACAAGATCGGGCTGAAACCGTTAACACTAGAAGGGTCGTGTTTTAATCTATACCTTTAAAGACCGCAGCCGTCAATTTGACGCTACTAGATATTCAATCATAATACTCCTAAAATTATTGTATATTTCGCTTTAAAATGAAATAAAAATATTAAAACTTTATTTTTTATTAACAATTGACAATTATAGCACGTAAACCGCGTAAAATTTAGTGAAAAGTTATCAGTTTTAACGTTTCAACCTTTTTTGATATTGGGTTGTACTAATTTCAAAACCACATGTTTGGGTAAAAAAATATCGTTGGAACGGTTCTCGTCTTTTCCTAGATACGGAAACCCTCCACATAGGTAATTACTCTCGACATACACCAGCAGCCAAAGCTTTATATCGGGTTTGCTTGCAATATATTCTAAAAACGGACAGCGAGTTTTTGATGGAAATAACTGCTCATCGACTGTGAAATTTTCTCTAGGAATGTAACACATTTGACAATAAAATTATCTATAAGTTTGTTCCATATGTCAGAAATCATCGCTAATTTATCATAAGCTAAACGAACAGAACGCGTGCTTCTAATATCAAATCGTAAAAGTATTTCATGATTTCCTTGAAATTTTTACTCATAGTCTTATTGAAAACGGGTGGTCCCCAATGTTGCGACCACAAGATGTCCAAATCTAGGTGGCTCATGTTGTAGGCGCCACTAGCATAAATCAAAGCAATAAATGCATCTAGCTCGTCTAGAGATAAGTTCTAAGTATCATCTTGACTCTTGTCATGTGCTTCCTTTTCAGTACATTATTTTATAGGTACGTCGAATAATGTACTCATGAATAAATAGCCTCCACGCAGAAATTGGTATGTTATTTTCAACGTATCGTTTGGCGTATGGAGTAGGCCCTGAAATTTCTCTAAATTTCGCTGACTGCGACGCCGACGGCCCATTTCACTAGCATCTGCAGAAATACAAGTCCATTCTGTGTCGTCACTTGCTACCTGTAACAAACCGACTTCCGGCCCCGAAGATGTCCTAGCTGAACGTCTACTGCGCCCTGTTCGACCGCCGCTAATTGATCTACGACATACCCAGCGTCCTCTGCGCGAATTTACTATAGTACTGTTATCTGTAACAGGGGAATCTGCTTCGGAGTCGTCAGATGAGGAAGTGACCTGCTCCAGCTGGAATTCTGCATCACGGTTTTCACAAACATTGTCTGATAAATCATCACCACTTTCATCACCTGATACATCTTGTTGTATGTCACAATATCGCGACAGTTCTTGGGAAGTAGTGGTACAGCGACGCATTTTTACGAGTATAACAAATCACAACTGCCCACTAAACGAAACAACGTCTACTAAAAGTGTAATGTAAACAAGCCAGGCAATAACAACTTACTCAGAATTAAAATTCGAAATAAAACAAAATTACCCTAATTCGTCCGTAGAAAACTTTGTTTACCTACTATTCTTATGCTGCCGTCACATTGACGGTGTTACGGACGTCGTAGCTTTGTAATATAATTAAGTAATGATCATAAATAATGTAAATAAATATGAATATATAAGTAGACTTAAGTAGATATAAGGATGATTCAATAAAAACGATTTGAGAGTAGGGAAATGTTTATTGTTATTCGATTAAGGTTGTTTTATTATCCCATAGTAAATAAGAAATTAAAACATGACGATGTAAAGTGGACGCGAGCACGATCGAACAGGTTTGAACATGTCGAAACCTGTCCGAACGCCACCACAAGTGAAACTCGGACGAAGCGCTGTGATTGGCCGAACCGAATGCGTTGCGCTCACATCCACTCACTACTTGCACCCTGTAAAATAGAACATAAGCAGGACGGTTTGTTGCACCGAGGTAGTTCAGTTCAGTCAGCAGTAGTTCTCTCAAGAAATCCGAAGCAACAAGCCGATCCTGATCAAAATAAATCAACTCACCATCAAGCCAGGCGTTTCATTCCTTTGGAAGATTAAAAACTACAGTCCACCTCAACAGTTTGGTCCTACGCTCGCCGGATACAGTCGGATCATCGTTCGCCTGACGAGTTGAAGATAAAGAAAATACGCAAGCACAGTGTTCCTAAAAAATGAAGACTAGGAGTATTGCGGCCAAAGAGAGTGAGGCAGAATCGGGTTACGACAGCCGACGTCGCCGAACATTCGAAGAGCCGCCGAGATCACCTTCAACCGTTGCGTCCGCGTTGCCGCGCGTCCAACATGAAGTGCCCGCAAGTGGAATCGACAGTGCCACGCCCATCGCCGCTGTGTCGGTGACCGCACCGCCCGCCACCGCCGCGACGGGAGGAGTTGTGCCACCGTCTGGTGCGTCCGCCGAGCTTACCGCACCCGCTCCACGCCACGTACCGGCGAGTCGAGCAACCGCGATCGCGAGCGTAACAATGCGTGAAGAACAACTCGTCACTCCAAGCACGTCGTTCCAGCCAAGAATTCAGGACTCTGTCAGAACAATGACGGCAAATAGGTCAATGAGAGACACCGCAAGTACGATAAGATCAAGGGGATCTTATAGCAGTGATGTGGCAAGAGTAAAACTAGCGGAATATGAGGCACAAAAAAGAATTGCTGCAATTAGGAACGAGCAATTGGAAATTGAAAAGGCCCTAGTAAACAAACGGTTCGAGTATGAAGTGTCGGCGATTGAAGCAGAGGCAGAGGCTCGTGAAGAGGGCTCCAGACATAGGAGTGAAGACAGGGTGGATGAGTGGCTGCAAAGTATTGACCAAGCCCACCCACCAGTCACCGAAGAGAGAACTCAGCCGACGCACCCCGCCGCCCAACGAACCGCCGCAGAGCCGAACACATGTGTCGACGCTACAACGCCTGCCATGCCACGCAGGAGACAACGTTCGATCTCACGTTCACCTACAAGAGGGGAACGCAGAGTAGGAAGAGGCATCGAACAACTGGCCGACACGCTGGACAAAATGATGCGTGTACGCCCGCCGCCACGACAAGTGACTGAGCTACCTGTGTTCACCGGAGCAGCTACGGAATGGCTGCCATTCAAGGCAGCTTATGAAGATTCATCGAGTGTCTACAAATTCACCGCGATGGAAAATTTAGCGAGACTGAGGAACTGCGTCAGAGGTCCAGCAAGGGAAGCAGTCTCCGCACTCCTGTACTCTGCGTCTGACCCACGGACAATTATGAAGACGCTAGAACAATACTATGGAAGGCCGGAGATATTAATGGACCATGTGACGGAGGACATAAAGAAGTTGCCTCGGCTCACTAGTGTGGCAAGTGAACTAAACTCGTTCGCAGTGAAGCTACAGAACATAGTGTGTGTGCTAACCAATATGGACAACCGCGGATACTTGTGGAACCCGATGCTAGTGCGTGAAGTTGTAGACAAATTAAGCCCGCACGTGAAATCAAGGTGGTGCGACTACGCTTCTGAGGCAGTGGAAACGTCACGTGAGCCTGAAATTACGATATTATCTCGGTTCCTGATGCGGGAGGCTGACCGTGCAATGAAGTACGCCTTCACAAACCCGACGCCCACGCCCGCACCAAAGAGAGAACAGAAAAATGTGGTGCAAGCAAGCACAAAAAGGAAAGCGGGCAGAGAAGTTATTTACGCCACGACAGAAAAAGAAGATGAAAAGAAACAAGTATGTCTGTGTTGTGCTGGGGACCATGATGTGCCTAAGTGCGCCAAGTTTTCAATGATGAGTGTCGACGACAGGTGGGAATGGGCACGAACGGAGAAAGTGTGCTTTAAATGTCTGAATAATCGCCACCGGCGAGAGCACTGCCGAGCTAAGCGGTGTGGCAAAGAAAACTGTACCCGCCCGCATCACGCGCTGCTCCACAAAGAGATGTTGCAACGAGACACCAAAGAAAAAGCGACGGATGGCAAACCGACAGCGGATTCCGTGATGACTGTCTCAGCAAGCAGCGACGCGCCGCATCGCGTACTCTTAAAGATGTGCCCCGTCGTTTTGAAAGGACCAGGCGGTCAAGTGACCACGTTCGCGCTAATGGACGAAGGATCGACGATCTCACTCATCGACGAGGATTTAACACGCCGTATCCAAGTGAAAGGGCCAATTTCTTCACTCAAAATACAAGGAGTGACCTCACAGCCACACGAAGAACACAGTCAAGAGGTCAAACTACAAATTCGTGGTCAGAACGGCGACTATCAAGAATTACGCGCACGAACGATGAAGGATCTACGACTTCATGGTCAGACAGTAGATAAATCAATGTTACTCAAATATCCACACCTCCGAGACATGCAAAAGGACGCATTCTTTGACGAAGCCACACCGAAAGTATTGATAGGTGCGGACAATTGGCACCTGATCGTGACGCGAAAACTACGCATGGGCAAGAAAAATGAGCCTGCGGCCTCGTATACCCAACTGGGATGGGTAATTCATGGGACGGCGCCAAACTCAGCGTTGACTCAAAAAGAGGGTCAACTAGTGCTTCATATCTACGACGTGTCTGCGAACAAACAGACAGAAGATGTACGGCGCGTAGAAGAAATAGTGAAAGCACACTTCAGGATTGATGCCCTTGGAGTCTCCCTGGCAAAGAAAGTCAGACCAGAAGACCAAAAGGCAATCGACGTGGTCCAACGAACAATGAGGAAGGTTGGTGAACACTTCGAAGTGGGTCTGCCATGGAGAGATGAAGACGCTCCGATGCCCAATAATTATCACTGTGCCGTGAAGAGACTAAAGATGATAGAAAAAAAGATGGACGCCTCTTCGGATTTCGCTGCACAGTATCGCGCTCAAGTGAGAAACCTCCTCGATAAAGGTTATGCCCAAGAGTGCGATGGACAAGAGGAACGAAGCAAGAAGATATGGTACCTGCCACACTTCCCGGTCGTGAACCCTAACAAGCCGGGAAAGATGCGGCTGGTTTTTGACGCGGCGCACCGATACAGCGGAGTGTGCCTCAATGATCACTTACTAGAGGGACCTGACCTCCTGAAATCGCTACCAGGAATCCTCTTCAGATTCAGAGAACGTCAGGTAGCCGTGACAGCAGATATTCAAGAGATGTTCCTCCAAGTAAGAATAAGACCACAAGACCAAGCAGCTCAAATGTTTCTTTGGCGAGACGAAGAGCGTGATAAGCCGCCGAAAAAGTACAAGATGATATCAATGATCTTCGGGGCATCGTGCTCGCCGTTCATCGCGCACTCAGTGAGAGATGCCAACGCGAGACGATACGCACAAGCATACCCCAACGCTGTGCAAGCAATAACATCGAGCCACTACATGGATGACTACGTCGATAGCTTCGCCACAGAGCGAGAAGCTATAAGAACAGCACAAGAGGTCATGAAGATACATGAGAATGCACACTTCAACCTCCGTGGATGGTGCTCTAACAGGCCTAATGTGGTGGACAACGTGGCTACAGAAAAACGAGTGCTCAAAGCCGAAGTGAAGCTTGGTCAGAGACAGGAAAACTCCGATAAGACACTTGGTTTACTTTGGCATACGGATCAAGATGAACTAGGCTTCAACACAGGGCTTAGCCGTCTAGCACCTGAAGTGAGGATGAGAGACAGAGCGCCGACGAAAAGAGAAGCCCTTGGAGCAGTGATGGCCGTCTACGACCCCCTCGGTCTCATCAGCCATTTTACTATCACGGGTAAAATCATACTTCAAAACCTGTGGAGACACGGAGTGGGATGGGATGAAGTGATTCCCGAAGAAGACGCACAACATTTCGAAGAATGGCTCCGAGGTTTGAGCATGGCCACGAAACTGCGAGTCCCAAGATGCTACGGCAAAAGCTCTGAAGACGACATAGAGCTCCATGTCTTCTGTGATGCGAGTGAACAAGCATACGCGGCGACCGCCTACTGGAGGATCCTGAAACCAGATGGAAGAGTGACTGTGAGCCTGGTTGCGGCAAAAGCAAGGGTCGCACCATTAAAACCAGTAACCGTCCCTCGACTCGAACTCCAAGCGGCAGTGATCGGCGCACGATTAGCGGAAACAATCGTGAGAGAGCATAGAGACAAGCCCAAGAACGTGACGTATTGGACGGACTCACAAACTGTTCTGCGTTGGATAGAAAAAGATGCCATCAAGTACACACCCTTTGTGGCACACCGCTTGGGCGAAATAGCGGAGCTGACCGACGCCAATCAATGGAGATGGGTGCCCACGGAACAAAACGTGGCAGATGATGCAACGCGCCCTAATTATAAACTACAAATGAAACCAGAAGACAGATGGTTCACCGGGCCTGAATTTCTATATGATGAAAAAGAACTCTGGCCGAAAGAGAAAGCCAGGAAAGAAGACCAAGAGGAAGAAGTGACTTATGTAGTCACAGAAAAGAAACACGCTTCTCATCTGCCCGACATAAGCAGATTCTCCTCATATGAGAAGCTGATACGAACTACAGCGGTACTCTTTCTCTTCAAGGAAAAGTACAAAAATCGAGCTAGCCAGATGACCGTCGACCTGATAGAAAAGGCTGAGAAGACATGGGTGAAACAAGCGCAGCTCGACGACTACGCAGAAGAAATAAGACTGTTGGAAAAAGGAAGACCAGTGCCCAAGTCCAGTAGCCTGTATAAACTGGACCCTTACTTGGAAGACCAGATTCTCAAAGTGAGAGGGAGAATCGGGCACGCTGCGGTTCCAGACATGAAGAAGAAGCCGGTCATATTACACGGCAAGCACCCGTTTACCAGACTGCTAATAGAAGACGCCCATCGAAGGGCCGGCCATGCAAACAACGAACGCGTGGTCAACGACTTAAGGCAAAAGTACTGGGTGATCAATCTGCGCCCTACAGTAAGAGCCATAGCGCAGCGATGCCAACTTTGCCGCATCAGAAGAGCGACACCAGTCACGGGGGACCTACCGATGGAACGACTAACAGAGACGCAGCGACCCTTTATTCACTGCGGAGTCGACTATTTTGGGCCAATGACAGTGGTCATAGGAAGAAGACACGAGAAGCGCTGGGGAGCACTGTTCACTTGCCTGGTGACCAGGGCAGTTCACCTGGAACTGGTGGCGAGTCTGTCGACCGACTCGGCTATAATGGCCATAAGAAGAATGGCAGCACGACGAGGTTGGCCCCGAGTAATGTACTCCGACAATGGCACCAATTTTCGAGGAGCAGACACAGAACTGCGCACGGCCTATGAAGAATGGGCCAAAGAATTCGCCCACTTCGGACTTTCACACCGAATGAAGTGGAAGTTCATACCACCAGGGGCGCCGCATATGGGGGGAGCGTGGGAACGATTAGTACGCTCTGTCAAAACGGCGTTGGGGGCGACACTGCATCAGCGGGCGCTAAAAGAAGAAGTGCTGCTGACCCTGATGGTAGAGGCCGAACACTCTATAAACTCTCGGCCTCTCACCCACGTTTCCGTCGATCCCAAGGATCCGGAGGCGTTGACTCCGAACCACTTCCTCATCGGGACCTCCTCAGGCCTTCCCTATACTGGGCCTTGCGAGGAGGTCAGCCGAAAACAGTGGAGAGCTGCCCAGGCGCTCGCCGACCATTTCTGGCGACGCTGGGTAAATGAATACCTGCCGACGCTGGTGCCCAGGGGGGCATCCGACGACCGAGGACAACCTCTGCGCGTTGGCGACCTGGTTGTCGTCATCGACCCCACACTGCCACGAGGGACGTGGCCCCGAGGCGTCGTGGAGACTACATACGTCGGTCCAGACGGCAAGGTGCGATCAGCCGACGTCAGGACTACAGCAGGCATCCTACGGCGTCCCACGACGAAGCTCGCCGTCCTCTGCGTGGAAGATAAGGCTACGGTAGCCCTGCGCCGGGGGGAGGATGTTACGGACGTCGTAGCTTTGTAATATAATTAAGTAATGATCATAAATAATGTAAATAAATATGAATATATACGTAGACTTAAGTAGATATAAGGATGATTCAATAAAAACGATTTGAGAGTAGGGAAATGTTTATTGTTATTCGATTAAGGTTGTTTTATTATCCCATAGTAAATAAGAAATTAAAACATGACGATGTAAAGTGGACGCGAGCACGATCGAACAGGTTTGAACATGTCGAAACCTGTCCGAACGCCACCACAAGTGAAACTCGGACGAAGCGCTGTGATTGGCCGAACCGAATGCGTTGCGCTCACATCCACTCACTACTTGCACCCTGTAAAATAGAACATAAGCAGGACGGTTTGTTGCACCGAGGTAGTTCAGTTCAGTCAGCAGTAGTTCTCTCAAGAAATCCGAAGCAACAAGCCGATCCTGATCAAAATAAATCAACTCACCATCAAGCCAGGCGTTTCATTCCTTTGGAAGATTAAAAACTACAGTCCACCTCAACAGACGGTGTGCGGTCTTAGTAGGTATTTGCAAAGATAATCTCATATACCACATATATACTAATGGTTTTCTATAAAGATTTAAGCTAACATTAACAAATTAGGAAAAGTAATAAAATACGAAAAGGAACAAAAACATAGTTTGTAAAATATTTAAGAATGAAATCGCCGTACCGTCAAATTGACGGCGTTGGTCTTTCTAGTGTTAAAAGCAGGGGCGTAGCTACCGCCGTATTTGCCGTATCAATTATACGGGGCCCCCGGGCCACGGGGGCCCCCAAAGTGTGTAAGGAAAAAGAATAAAAACTTTCTAATTTATTTTATTTTACAAATGACAAAATTCTATAAAGCAATTCCTTTTTTTCCCGCCTTAAGCGTGCGTTCAAAAGTTGGCAACACTACATCGTTATGGCGGGCTGCGGGACTTCCCCGTTTTACTTACTTCATCTTCAACTCAGCGGGGAATCCCCGGGAATCCTTCATCGATATCGCGATGTACGTGTACGTTGTTGTACTTTGCATTGGATGTTAAACCACGGAGTGCAGTGCACTGTTTATTTACGCGCTTTATATAAATGTGCATTACATTGTAATTCAGCACAAACAATATTGTTCTTCTGGTTTAGCAGTATTAGTAACGATTTGTAAAAGAAATGAGTGAAAGGAAAAGAGATTATCCCAGCGGCGCTGAGAAAAGAAAAATTAAACAGAAAAGGGACGAGGTTATAAAAAAAGTGCCCAAAATTTCTTCATTTTTTCAGAGACAAGATACTGTGAGTGATTTAGATTGGAAAGGTAAGTACTACACTACTACCCAACCCATTTATTAGGGGCCCGTAGTGATAAACAAGGAAATCTTTTAATTTCGGTCTGTCCATCTGTCCGTTACAAAAAGTTGTCTCCCCCCTCGATTTTCACAATTATACTGTTTTTAGGGTTCCGTGCCTTGGTTAAAAAAAAACAAAATTCTAACTTATCTATAGGATCGATTTGTTTTGTTGTTTGTTTATCAGTCTGTATCGTATCGTTAATTGCGTGTTGAGAACTTCAGATGTGCAGACTCGCTTTCGGGTTCTCGTTTTGTATGGCCACTACACTACGCGCTGCGTTTAAATAGCACGCAGGTGTATAGTAATGCACGGACGGGCTGCAGGTGATTTTGTATCTACTAATAGGTACGAGCACAATCCGCGTAGAATCTGTGTGCGTCTGAACTGAACACTCTCTAACTGTGACCCTTAGTAAATTTATTTATTTATATATAACTCTTTTTAGTTTAGTATCAAAGCATTCGTATTTATTTTTTAGCAATTACTCGTTTATTTTTAGATTCTTCTGAAGCATGTTCTTCGTCACATATCCATCCGGAAATAGAAGAAAGCCAAGCACATACTTTATCGGATGTCCATCCAGAAATCGAGGAACCTCAAGTCAACGATTCTGATATATCTGCAGATAATGCAGATTGTAATATAATTTCATCAGATAGAGGAAATTTTGGTGACAATTTAACTGAATGCGAACGAAAAATAATTTTTAAATTGGGTCCATTTAAACCACAAGGACCATTTCCAAAAGTTTCAGAAAATAACCGACCTTTTTCAGCTTATTATTATTCATATTTCAATCAGGCAGGCATAAAAATTATAAGACCATGGTTATGTTATTCTAACGTTTTAAACAAACCGTACTGTCACTTCTGTTGGTTATTAGCAGATCGTCAAAACAAATCGTACTCCTCTGCTTGGGTTAACGGTGTTTCGGTTAGAAGCAATTTCACACAAACTATTCTTGACCATGAAAAGTCACAGCAGCATATTAGTGCCTCACTCTCTTATAATAATTGGTTGCAAGGAAATACCATCGATACTCTATTGAAAAGTGAAATCGATAGTAAAATTACATTCTGGAGAGATGTACTGCATCGTATAATTAATGTTATAATTACTTTAGTATCTTGTAATCTACCTTTGAGGGGGCATGATTCTGATTCTGGCAATTTTATGGCAATTTCACGTCTGCTATCTAACTATGATGCAACTTTAAAAGAACTTTTTCTAAAACCGAAAGGTGAAATAAATTATTTAAGCCCTACGATTCAAAACGAAATTATTAGTTTGCTTGGTACTAACGTTAGGAACAGTATTATCTCAGAAATTAAAAAAGCTCCATTTCTGACAATAATTCTGGATACAACACAAGACTTGTCAAAAATTGACCAACTATCTGTAGTTTTTCGATATATCTCGGTTACAGAAAATGATGATAATGTGCCGAAAGAAATAAAAATCTGTGAGTCCTTTTTAGGATTCATAGCAGTAACCGATTGCAGTGCTGCAGGTCTGAAAACTGTCATTTTAAATTTGACTAAAGAATATGGAATTGATTTGACTAAATGTAGAGGACAGGGATACGATGGAGCAAATGTTATGTCGGGTGTGTATGGAGGATTACAAACCCTAATAAAAGAGCATGCTCCAAATGCCGATTATGTTCATTGTGCTGCGCACGCTTTAAACTTGGTTTTGAACGATGCTGCGAGACATGTTCGTGAAGTATCGACTTTTTTCGATAATTTAGAAAAAATATATACTTTTTTTGGCAATAGTATAAAACGCTGGGCTATACTAAGTGACGATTTATCTGAAAAATATTTGATTACCCTTAAAAAGGTATGTCCTACCAGATGGTCTTCTAGGAACGACGCTTTATTAGCAGTAAAGAAAAATTTTTTACTAATCATGAAAACTTTGTACCAACTAAATTTAATTTCAAATAAAAAAGATGAACGTGAAGAATGTAAAAGTATAATTAATATTTTAGAGAGTTTTGATTTCTTAGTGCTCGTTACATTTTTTTCTTCACTATTTGAAATTATTAATCCTGTTTCTAAAGCTCTACAGCATGAAAATAATGACTTACAGAAATCTAGTATTTTATTAAGTAATCTTTTAAATAGACTGTGCCAATTAAGAAATCAGAATTCATTTAATAGTTTGCTAAATGAATCCAAAGATTTAGCAAAAAAGTGGGGGGTAACAACTGTTTTTAAAAACAGTAGGCGAAAGATAACGAAGCGTTTTTTTGATGAGTTATCACAAGATGAGAGAATTTCCGACCCGGAATCCTATTTCAAAGTCAATGTATACTATTGCTGTTTAGATATATTAATTTCTCAAACTACAGAAAGATTTCAGAGCCTTTGCAACCTGAGTAGTATATTCGAAATATTACAACCGGAGAAACTCCTATCTTCTTCAAGCGAAGAGATATTAAACGCTTCCGGAAAACTGTCTGCTAAATACAGTAAAGACATCTCACTTAATCTTTGTGACCAATTAAAGGCTCTAAAAACATGCTTAAATTCTGAAATTAAAAAAAATTATACCATTAAAGAACTCATTGAATTATTGCTAGTAAAATTCAATAGTCTTGCATCCAGTTTTCCCGAGGTAATCACAGCATGCTTTTTATTCTTGACCCTTCCAGTTACAACCGCAACGGCAGAAAGAAGTTTTTCAAAATTAAAACTAATAAAAAATTACTTAAGAACTTCGATGGGACAAGAACGGCTGTCAGACATCTCACTATTGTCCATAGAGGCAGAAACTTTAGAAAAACTAAAATCATCATCAGCCATAAATGATTTAATAAATCAGTTTGCCGATAAAAAGGCAAGGAGAGTGAATATTTAAAATTCGATTTTTATTTGTAAAATGGGTAAATTATGTGATAAATAAATATTACTTCTCACAATATTTTTTTTCTTTCGTGAAAAATCTTTACCTCCATATAAGGGCCTCCAAAAAAATTTTTATACGGGGCCCCGACAAGGCACGCTACGCCACTGGTTAAAAGCAAAAATGTGTACGCGTGTGCAGTCATGCTCTTGTTGTAGATAAAACTATAATTGACTTAATTTCGCCCGCGGCTATGTTCACGTGGGCATCGATTATTTTGAACTTTAAGCTACGTTTATTACTGCAAAGTTTAGGCTAAATCTGGTCTGTAGATTTTGCGTGAAAGAGAAAAAAATCTATCCGTTCTCACCAACTTTCGCGTTTATAATAGTAGTAAGATATTCATTAGTATTTTAGGAGATTTAGTAAGATATAATAAAATTCATCTCTCATCATCATCTTTAACAGTCCACTGCTGGACTAAGCCTCTCCTTTGTAAGGAGGAATTGGCCTACTATACCACGCTGGCCAAACGGGTTGGTATAGGGTTTGTATCAAGTTTTCCTTCTCTTACAGTGTTGTTCTCTGCATAATATGCTCCCTCTGTCGGCTCTTACGACACCCATTGGATGATATGGGTGGTGACATTCCGTATTCTTAATTCGTCACCAGCAATCACCAACAATATTAGTTATTCCTAAAATATTAAATTTTTCCCTATAGGTAATAGTTATTCTAAGTACGATAATAGTGTTGTTTGAGTCATCCTTGCGAACACTTTGGCGTGGTCGCGCGATTTATTTTCAGCCTTGCACGTTTGCGCTGAATTATGCGCACTT
The DNA here is from genome assembly GCA_944739405.2 of Euclidia mi. Lineage (NCBI taxonomy): Eukaryota > Metazoa > Arthropoda > Insecta > Lepidoptera > Erebidae > Euclidia > Euclidia mi. The sequence goes on along the minus strand of OX123196.2, from coordinate 70,152,280 downwards.
GTCTCAGGGAAAGTGGGAACATGTAAACAATGCTAAAAATATACGCTGCTGTACAAAGGCATTTTTGTACAGACGTTTACGAATGTTTTCCCTTTTTTATAATTATTGCCGTGTTAGGAATAAATCCAGGGTCTGGGACTTACAAACATACAAGCAGACGATGCATAGTAGACTCAGACTCGAAATTGTGTATCACACGAAGTGTTTATGGGGATCGAACCCACACCATTCGGGGCAGTGCTAAACGGCGAGGCGACCTTTAGGCTGATGCTACAGTAGGCAGCGATTTGCGATGCGACTGGAAGAACGAAACGAGAAAAACATAGTAAGGCTACATTACAATACAAGCGAAATTTCGGCGTATATTCGGCGATGACGAGGCTACAGTACACATGCTCCACAACGAAAGAGCAAGAGCGATTCATGCTGCTTTTCTAATAAATTCACTTCAATTTCGCAGATAATATTTTGATGTAGCCGATACCGTGATTTCAGTTATGTTGTTTCTATCGCATAAAGAAATCAAAGATCGCTATAAATATACGTACATTGATGTACGGTGTAGACATATATGTGAGCATTCATTTATTTGTTTTAATCGCTCATGTGTCGCAGGTCGCGTCGCGGCCTAATGTAGCCTCAGCCTTAAACCACTACGCCAACCACAAAATTTTTGCGATGGTCATCTCAATTGTACTATTGACGGGTTCTAGTTGCTCTAAGGGTGTACAAGGTTCAGGGTACACCTTGCCAGTTATTCTTCGGATGTCCTGACCTGCATGTTAGTGCCGGCTCTATCTTAACATACTCAATGTCCAGCGAGAGACAATAGAAAATGAATTATTATGAATCACATATGATTCAAATTACAGAGAATCTTTTAAAAGGACATGATAGTTGATGCACCTGGGATTCACCGATGAGCCTGAGTTGCTTGGAAGTAAGTAACCGCAGGTTTTGAAGTGTTTGAGGATGACCTTCTGATGAGTAGTTAATTGTTTACTTTAATATTTTAAAGTAGTATTCTAAGTGAAAGTCCTATCGTATTTATTTCGAGAGAAAGATTTCACGAATTTAGAATTAAACAGTCGCAAATATTTCCATATATAGCCGAAAATCGGGCTCCCAGCAGTGGACTCTTGCAGGCTGATGATGATGATGATAAAATATTCCCAAGTCCCAAATGTCTTATATCTCTCATAGTGCGAAGATGCCCATATCCCGTGCCCTGCAGGGGACAGATAGATATGTACAGGCCTGATATCATTATCATGTTTGCCCTCTTTATCCAAAGCATAAACACTAAACTATTTACTTATTAAATCAGAACATCCAATAACAATCCAACACACTGTAGCCTCTGCACATTGCACAGTACAATACGCCTTAGCGCGGGCGAACTCCGTATTCCATAAGAATAATAAAATTGTCTGTGGTATACACAACCTAAATCTGTTTCTTTTTCAGAGCATTGTCTAAGTAGGTCGTACATAAATACTCTTTATTTAAAATGTAGCGAATGTCCCATAGAAAGTACTCGCGAATTTTTGGCGTAAATTCGATTTTATGAGCTGTTTGCTAGAATTTTAATTTATTCGGTATAACTTTTATTTGCGCTGGTAATGTTTTAAATGTGTTGGAAGGGTACATTTAAAATGGTTAATGATTTTATTGTAGTCACCTACTTATTGTCGGTTGCTAATTAAAAGATGTGTGGAGTAATGAAGAGATTATGTGTTTTTAATGAGGTGATCGAATCGCAGCAAAGTCTATATTTAGATAAACGATGATGTGTTGCTTTTGCTGTTATTTCATTTACATATCTAGGTATCGAATAAGTCACCGTCCTTGTCACGCAAAGACCAGTCCAATAAAAAAACCGGTCGAAAATCGAATTCTCAGCCAAACAAAAACCTCCAAAAAATTTCTACCAGACCTGAAAAAAAACTACGAACGGCCTTATTGTTCTTGAGATAGAACGTTCAAACAAGCATAATTTTTTTGCGACAATTCTGAGAATTAATTAACTGACCATTTGTTTTGTAGTAAGTATTTAACATTTCGCGTGCGGCCTTGCCAAAATAGTAAGTCATAAAAACCGCAAAGTAATTCATGTCATCGTACTTTATGTCTGAAAGACCTAATAACTTCGATTACTGGTGTAAATTTTGGGCAGCGTGCCAGCCAAGTCTTTTAAACGTAAACTATAAGAAACTTTTGTTGTTATTGTGCACGCGACTAATAAATACGTCGTATAATGAGGCTTGGTTAATAAAGTTTACGCATAATTTTGGCATTACGGCAGAAATAAACCTAATGTGGTTTATTTTTGTAGTAAGATTTCAGGGTTCCGTGTTTGTGGCTGGGGGAACAGGTTTCCGTCTCGGCTAATACTAGTATCTACAATTCGATGACAAAATATTGATGTGCGACCATGTTGCGTTTTGTTCGATGAGTGAGAACGCTGGGGAATGATTCTCTCTTTTAGGTATCTTCGCCATCAAGTCATTGCAGTACCAATGAATACAGATTTACATAGAAGCGCAGTTTTTAAGGATTTCGTGTGCCGATTCCACGTGGAGATTGTCTTCAGTTTAGTTAGTAGTTGGCGCCGTTGTCGGCGCTGGCGTCGTTGTCGGCGCTGGCGTCGTTCTCCGTATCTATTGCTCTCGTAGTTAAGATACACAAGAGGAACGTTCGTCTCTCTTGCTCTCGTAGGGACAGCTGTCACAGCGCGACTGCCACGCCGCCAAGTGGCAATTTGGGTCACAGAAAGTTTGTCTTCAGAGCGCCCATAAGAAATGCGCCTCTATGTAAATATCTGAGCTCTTTGGCAGCACTAAACAGCATGTAGCCAAATGGCATTCGATTAGCGATAACGCTTATCGCTAAGTGCAATGCAATGTATGGATCTGACATAGCCTTTCGATATGACAAGTGATCAACGAAGAAGGAATTCCTTGTGTTGCCATGGTAACCAAGCGTTAGTGGAAGTAGACATCAGAAGCGAATCCCATTTGGCTAGGCCCTCTGCAGTGCTAAAAAACAACGAACACAGTTCGGTGGGACGGCCAATATCGGCTTTTCCGGACGGATGCTTGGATCGAACTTGGGCAGTGGCTAGACAAAAAGAAACCGATAATTGTGTTTTCGAGATGTACAATCCTAACATCCTGCCTTCTTTAGCTTGTAAAAAAAGGAAAATGCTACTGCTGGTATACCTTACCACATATTCGTCATTTCATAAAATATTCGGCGATATTGTTGCCTCTTAGTATTATTACTCATCCTTTACTCTTTAGTCAGCGTACCCCAGGAAATGGTACATTACTATAGGTCGGTTCACGAAAGATGACCACTGCGCAGAAATCATTTTTAAGTCCCCGTGGAGGTGCGGGGTGAGGCGCGGCTGGAATGCCAATGGCGTGGCTCCGTTCTTGACGCATTCTAAATGCGTCAAGAATAGAGCCACCCCATTGGTGCACGAATGTACATATGCGCGACGGCCGCCATTTGTGGTCAACTTTCGTGAACCGACCTATATCCTCTGGTAAGATTTTCGTAGCCCCTCGTATTTGTTATTTGCAGCCTAACCTGTTCCACTGCAGACCAAAGGGTTCCATACCTTCTGGCCGCCTCTATCCGCTGTTGTAGCCACTATCGATCAATCTGTCAGCCCATTGCAGTCCACTGCTGTCGTTGGTGTATCTATGGTTATTTTTCATGGTGGGTCTAGGTCTTCAAAATACAGTAGTTTTTTAGGTGTCCAGTCTAGACTTTCGGATAGGTAACAACAATTCTGGGATGGGCACTAGACCTTAAAGGATGGGCAGGGCCTTCCTGCTATATATGCCAACGACTGTTGCACATAGGCCTCTCCTAACATATGACACAACGACTGGTCCTCTGGCTTCCTCATCCAGCCCACATTCATTCCATTCTTTTGTAGCCACTAATATTATGCACTGTCATCCATTGCCCCCAAGGCACCTCATGGACCGATCTTGTGCCACTCGCATCCATCCGCTGCCCGTGATCCCAACAAGGTCATCTTGAGGGAGGCCTACCTCTGCTACGACGACGTCTGGTGCCACAGCCTCTATACTTACTCCAAATATTTCCACTCCAGCATCTGGCCAGCGGTCCTCCGTCAGGCGACATACGGCACGATAAAGTTCGGCACGTACTACTCGATGAAGCAGTGGATCGCGGGCCACCGGGCGGACGGCGGCAGTATAGAACACGTGCCCACTAATACGTTCTGCGCAGCGTTCGCTGGGGGCTTGTCCAGCGCGATCGCAAACCCTACTGATGTGCTGAAGGTTAGGATGCAGGTGAGGAATGCCTTTTCTGTCTACACTAATATTATAAAGAGCAAAAATTTGTATTTTTGTTTGTTTGTTTGTAATGGATAAACTCAAAAACTACTGGACCGATTTTAAATATTCTTTCACCATTAGAAAGCTACATTATCTGCGAGTAACATAGGCTATATTTTATTTTAGAAAAAATACGGGTCCGTAAGATATTTGGGTTTTTTGGGTACGCGAAGTAGTTCCCTCAGTACGCGGGTGAAACCGCTGGCAACGGCTAGTTTTATAATAAGGCTGGTGTCCACCTTAGAATGGGGCAGCCGTAGTAGTCAGTCAAGAAGTAGGTACTTACTAAGTCTAAGCGCTCTGAGTGGTTCAGTCTTCTGGATTATGGAAGCGATTGTTTAAGAGTATCACTATTCTGGTAAAGCTAGCCCGTGCAGCTTAGGTCCCTGTCCCACCAGCGTTTAGCCAGCGTGCGCGTTCCTCCTCAGGCCTTAACCCTAATTATACCTACTGATGAACCCTCCCTTTCCGCTACACGTGTCCGCCATATCGACACAAGGCGAGTGCTGTGTTCATCATTCAACACTCATACGACAAGAAAGCCGCATGCATGCTGGATAACGAGTCCGTCGATATAATGACGTTCCCTACCAGTGTGCTCAGACTGTTTCGATTTCGTGCATCATGATCTTTTCTAAATATATGTTAAAGCCCTATGAGATGAGCACTTCTGGAAGTGGCGAGACAGTACGACTCACTCACACTGTCCTTCAAACATATAATAATAACATGTGGTTGACGAATTCCAGTTTGGCCGGCAATCTGGAAATCCCAGTTAAGATCCATGTGGTCTGGCACTAAGTCGAAAAAAATTATATCCTTTTCCAGGTGGGCGACGAAAAGCGCGGCCTTGTCCGCTGCTTCATCTGCATCTACCAGCTGGAAGGTATGCGCGGTCTGTGGCGAGGAGTCGGGCCCACCTCGCAACGCGCCGCCGTCATCGCAGCCGTCGAGCTGCCGGTCTACGACGCCTGCAAGAAGCGGCTCACCGTACCTCTAGGAGATACGCCTCTGAATCACTTCGCGTCGAGTTTATTGGCGAGCTTGGGGAGTGCTGTGGCTAGCACGCCGCTGGATGTCATGAGGGTGAGTGATACAATTTCGTCATCGCGGCTGTCGAGCTGCCGGTCTACGACGCCTGCAAGAAGCGGCTCACCGTACCTCTAGGAGATACGCCTCAGAACCACTTCGCGTCCAGTCTGCTGGCTAGTCTGGGGAGCGCTGTGGCTAGCACGCCTTTAGAGGTTATGAGCACAGATATAGATCTACATAGATAACGCAATTATCACGATTTGTATTGAAACCAAGCGTGCCGACTTTTTAATACCTACTGTACGAACTGTACCGAAGCGATTTGCGACAGTATCGCTTGTGCGATATTCATCGTCTCCTAACACACAACGTCAGATCAAACGTCCAAAGCAAACGCGGCAACGTAATGTGAATAAAGTTTACTTAACGGTAATTTATAGTTAGGTATGTTCTGGAACGACACGCAGCTTGGAATACTTAAAAACAGTTTTAATATGAATTTACGCATAATATAATTTTAAAATAACTTACCTGTGATAGGAAATATGTTTCTGCCTTTAGGTGCTCGAAATTTTTGGACTATTGCAGTTAATTATCACGCAACGAGGCATTTTTTTAGTTTTTTGCGGACGTTCGGCTGCAACAACGGACGCGCGGGGACTGAAGTTAGCGGCGACCAACCTCGACGCTTGGTCGGGGTTCAGACACGCGAAGTGCATGCATTTGCGTTATCTATGTAGATCTATGTCTGTGGTTATGAGGGTGAGTAAGAATATTACATCATCTTCATCTCAGTCAAAAAACGTACGCTTTTTCGTTTCGAGTGAGTGTGGCCTTCTACGTCTGGTGTCAGAGTTTTCAGACCACCCGAAGGCCTCCGAAATGGCCTAACGATTCTTTTCCTAAGGCAAGTAACAGCCAGATGCCTCATTAGATAGAAATATAATTTTGTGGCTTCAATAAGATAATCTGTCTTTATTTGTGTATCGTTTTTCGAGTCGCAGAACCACAAGACTGGCTTGGCCTGGCTAAAATACCGTCATCAGTATCCTACAACATGATAGTCATAAAGTAGCAGTATACATATTTCTTCGTTCCTTGCGGTGAGGGAAATCCACTGAGCCCGGAGCCATGGTTTGCAGGTCTTGGGTCTCTTTCTCTTCGAAAAAAATGATTTATCAAACGTCATTATACATTTGCCATTACAGGTTTCTATCCAATACTATAATGAAGTTACATTAAGACTATAGTGTCACACGTAAGAATATCAAGTAGTTGTGATACATACTTGAGAATCTTATTGCAGTAATGACTGATGAAAACTTTAAGATGTTAGTGCGAGTGAGAGAGTAATAAGTAATTGCTTTTATTTTTCAGACGAGATTAATGAACCAAAGAAAACTAAAGAATCAACTGCCATCTCCTCACGAGAAGATATATAAGGGAACGATCGACTGTCTCTTACAGGTAAGATTGTTTACAGCAGGATTGCTCAAACTTTTGAAGAAGAGATTAAGATTTTTACCTATAAGGTAAAAATCTTAACCCTCCACTTAGTTATCTAGTTTTGTAGGAATACATGTCGTATATGGTAAAAGACAAAAGTATAATAATTTCTTGTGTAGAATGTAGATTTTAGACGATTTCTAAAAGTTTGGTGTGAAAATCATTAATGGTAAGCGTCGACTGATCGGCATCGCACGCATCGCATTTATTTTCATACTGCGTCGACTGTTTCGGTAGCCATCGGATTGCCGACGCAAGTACCAGTGATCGTACATGTATTTGTGAGAATGGAAGAAAGCGAAGAACAATTTGTCGTTATTGCTTGTTTGTTAGTAGAAGAGGAAGAAAATGCAAACACATCTAAAAAAACAAAAAACAAAATGTCTAGTAAAGCTGAGCGTCCACTGATCGTCATCGTACGCATCGGACGCATCGCATTTCACGGATCGTAGTATTCTTTGTATAGAAAGTCATACAAGTGCATCCACTGATCCGCATCGTACGGATCGCACATCGGTAATGCCGACACCCATGCTCCGAGAGGCAACTTTTGCGATGCGTGCCGATGACGTCATACCGAATGTCGTGTATCTAGAGATGTTTTGTTTTCTTTTTTTAGATGTGTTTGCATTTTCTTCCTCTTCTAGTAACAAGCAAGCAATAACGACAAATTGTTCTTCTTCGCTTTCTTCCATTCTCACAAATACATGTTCGATCACTGGTACACTTGCGTTGGCAATCCGATCGCTGCCGATACAGTGGACGCAGTATGAAAATAAAATGCGATGCATCCGATGCGTACGATGCCGATCAGTGGACGCTTAGCATATGTTGTCGTAAAGTTAAAATACTATTTACCGCTATGCGTGAGAGTTTCGTTTATTCTTTTGATGCCCAACAATCTATCAATGGAAGCTTTGAGAAATCAACTAGAAAAGTTTGATGCTAAATATTATATTTAATTAGACTTGACGTAGTCTGTCACAAATACCCACAGATTTCTCAAATTGACCCAGTTTGATAAACCTTTGTTTATCTCTTTTCAAAACTTTTTGACTTTTTTTATTGTATTTTAAAGTAAGTATTTGTCGATGGAAAATGTTGTCTCACACCTGGTAAAATATGCGTAAGATATTGTATGCAGTAGGGTGCATAGGGTTCCCACCAAGAACTTAGGGGTCGGGCGCCAACCTCACCTGCAAGTGGTGCACCTGCCGATCAACGGACGAGGCGACGGCAAACTAAATATCCCGATAAGCGGCAATAGGCTCGCCACCTATTACGTGGGATCAAAACACTGGCGAAAAGTGGGCGTTTAATATGCCTCTGCCTACCCCTTCGGGGAAACAGGCGTGAGTCTAGGTATGTATGTATGTATTGTATGCTTCGCCTAAAAGCTGTAGGTGTGAAATAAATAAATTAGATTGACAACACGAATGTTTTTTCTATTAGTAAATTTTATTTTGACTGCCGCAGTCCGTAGTCCAGTGGATAGCGACGCGTCTGCTGATCGGGAGGTCCCGGGTTCGATTCTCGGGTCGCGCAACTGTTAGTGAGGTTTTTCGAATTCTCAGTAGCATAAGGGAGTCTAGTAATGTACCCGGCAGCGGCAAAAGCCTCGCCTCTATTAAATGGAATCTAAAATATACAATATAGAGAAGTGTGAGTGTAATATAAGTAACACCTCTGCCTACCCCGTCGGGGATACAGGCGTGTGTCTATATATTTATTTTCCGTGGGTTGTGTCCTAATATGTTGTAACACTACACTTTCTTCTTCCAGACTGTCCGCAACGAGGGTTTCATGGCGCTATACAAAGGTTTCATCCCGACGTGGCTCCGCATGGGACCTTGGAACATCATATTCTTTCTCACGTATGAGCAACTCAAGCAGTTCTATTGAATATACGGGGACAAACGCTGGTAGATCGGTCCTGAGACGACTTGGAGGGGTGACCAGGTATGTACTATACCTACATATTATATCTGTTTAAGTACAATACGTGTGGTGATGGATTAAGAATACGGATTGTCACCACCCCATATCATCCCATGGGTGTCGTAAGAGCCGACAGAAGGAGCATATTATGTAGAAAACAGCACTGTAAGAGAAGGAAAACTTGATACAAACCCTATACCAACCCGTTTGGCTAGCGTAGTATAGTAGGCCAATTCCTCCTTTCAAAGGAGAGGCCTAGTCCAGCAGTGGACTGATAAAGGCTGATGATGATGAAGTACAATACTTGTGTCAGTCAGTTTCGGCTGTGCGTATCTGTCAGTCAGTCAGTAACTGTCCGACTGACAGACACGCACAGCCGAAACGATTGGGCGCAAGAAGCTGTAATATAGGATGTATTCTCCTTGAATACCGTAGGGGTGCACTAAGAAAGGATTTCCAGAAATCCCTACAGGATCGGGCGGCAACATAAAAAAAAATGGAAATAAAATGTGCAGGCATAGGTGCGGGCATCCTATTTGTTTATCATCAGTGTACAATCAAACAAGTCGGCGCTGGACCAGTTTGAAAAAGAATCCCTTGGCTCGCTCATAGAGTCGAGGCACACTAGAAACTGGTTTTGTATACAAGTATCAATGTGCGTGTAAAGTAGCACTGGAAGCGACGATGTCTTGCTAAGCGATTCCCGCCCTTATGGTGGTCGAGCGGGAAGTTGTTCGACTTTACAACCTGTAGCCGTCCACTGTTGGGCATAGGCCTCCTAATTTTCATCACAATAGCATTGTGAGACGACGAAGGATTTGGCCTATACCACGCTGATTGTTATATTTATCATGTCTTGACCACGGCTGATAATATCCAAGCCGTAAAGTTGAGGCAAATAATTTTATTAAGGATATAATTTTAATTTTCAGTTAATTTTGTGATAGAAATCTAATAAATAACAGTCACTTGTAAATAAATAATAAATAATTTGAAAAGGAAAGGAAGTAAAATGTTCTTTAGTAATTTAATAACTGTTTTAAAAACACGATAGGTATATGGGATAGAAAATGGTTTTTAACCGACTTCAAAAAAAGGAGGTTCTCAGTTTGACCTGTATGTATGTATGTAAGTATGTATGTATGTATGTTTGTCCGCGATTATCTCGCGTTTGGCTGAACCGATTTTGATGCGGCTTTCAGAAAAGTATTTGTTACACTTAGGAGAAGGTTTTAGGCGCTTAACCGACTTTAAAAAAAAGAAGGTTCTGAGTTTGACCCGTATATATGTAAGTTTGCCCACGATTAACTCGAGTTTGGCTGAAAAGTATTTGTTACACTTAGGAGAAAGTTTTATTATCTTAACCGACTTCAAAAAATAAGGTTCTCAGTTTGACCCGTAGGTATACATAGGTATATTGGTTCTTAGTATGTTTGTATGTATTATGTGTGTGTGTTTGTACGTGTGTACGTTTGTGCGCGCGCGCGCGAGTTTGTGTATTTGTATGTGTACGTGTGTGTGTGTGAGTGTGTGTGTGTGTGTACAAGTGTGTGTGTGTGTGTTTACATGTCTATGTCTCTGCGATTAAAAACAAAGAAAGTCGGTGAAAGAATTAAGGCTCTGTTGTCGTGGGGATGGTTGAGTAATTTGTTCTATAGTCCGTGCCACGAGAACATAGACTTTTTGTAAACAAAGAATTTCTACTAAGTTACATAGCGATAGTTCTGTCAAAAGCAAATAATTTCAAATCCAATGAGCGCAACGGTACATAGATACCTGTCATTGGAAACTAATATGTCAATGGATCGGGTTTTTATCGATGTTATGCGCTGTCAACAGGATCTTTTGATATCTTGAGGTACTGACGCCTAGAATGTCAACATTTGGAGTTATTTCATTGAAATGTTCCATTCTTGGGCTTAACATGTATTTATCAGAGAACAAAATTAAATTTCTAGTTGTCCAGAAAAGGTAAATGTAAAGTTAAATACAAGTGTATAGGATCTCAACGTTCCTCCCGCTGCGGTGCCGGCATCTCGAAAAAGCGGGTGCAGAATAGCAGATGGCAAACTATTAGTCGCACAGAAAATTATTTATACCTAAAAAAGAAATTGCGTTTTCAGACTACCGTAACTTTAATTAATTTTGTTTAACTTCATTCTGACAATTTCATTCACAAACAACGTAAAATCTCCATGCCCAGAATTTTTTATGCAATGTACTAGCTAGTTATATTATTCATTGATGGTCAATAATTTAATATTTTAGAATAGGTAGGCTATCTACTATGATTAAAAAATAAATCATGTCATAATAGAGTAACATGTATGTACTCTATCATTAACATACATGGTACTCTAATTTTCCTTAATTTACAGAATAAATTATGTGTAAAACGACAAAAAATCGGTAAATATATGAACATTCGACCATTCAAACACAAAATCAAATATTTTTATTTCAGTAAAATTAAACAATATAAATTAAAACAACATAGTGGCATAATTAGGCATTGAAAAAAAAAAAGACTGTTCAAAAAGTATAAAATCAAAAACACAACTGTTTGAAAAAAGGTTGTGAAGCCCTGAATGTTTGTTTACAAAAAGTCTATCTTCTCGTGGCACCAACTATAGACATCACTCACAAAGCCATGCCTTTTAGGGATTTAACTCACTCAACTCTCAAGACTCAAGGCAACATAGCATTAGCCTTTAGCAAAGATTTTAGGCCCTAGGTCGATTACCGCGGCACTGAGTGTACATCCTTGCAACTTGTATACCGTCACAACTCAACTCAATATGACTGGCAACATCCACCTCTCGATATCACCATAACCGCGATTGCCTTGATAGGTCGCTGTCCCTGGAGCTATGGAAATGTATCCATCATCATCTTTAAGACGCAATGCTATTGATGGATCACCAAATAATATCAAAATGGCATCAGGCAGTTCACCTGGCTCAAGTTGATCTCTTCTTAGTGCCGGACATTTAAATTCTTTAGGAACACCCATAGCCCCATTTGCTAAGCCATCCGTTATTGACATATTTCTCCACAGCATAATACGAGAGCTCAGTACAAGTCCGCCGCATTTGTTTGGATCAGCCGGAGCAGCATTTGCGGTGGGCGTCCTTCCGTATGTGGCTGATTCCCTAAATTCACCTCTCTCTTGCAGCATCAAGCCTAAGCCCATAGGCACACAGAATAAAAGTAGGTACCTATGTCAAAGTCATGATTACAGACTGATACCAGCAGAAAACTTATCACTAAAATAATTGAAGAATCTATCTATAAGCAAACTATTAATTAGCCCAAAACTTAAAGTAAATGGAGTACCTATCACTAAAAAGTATGAAATAAATAAAAGAGTAGTTAACACAAAACCTGAAGTAAACGAACGAAGTACCTAACACTAAAAAGTATGAAATAAAAATAATAAGAAGAAAAAAAACGAAAATGAAAACTTAAAAATCGCAACAAAAATGTTAACTAAGTACGTATTTAGTTTCTTTTTAAAAAAAAGAGAACCGCCTTAAAAAATCGACCAACTGAAAAGTGCGAAATAATTTTTACATACGCTACCCCTAATCCTCTCAAATTTCCTTTCGAATTTCTCCCAAAAACTAATTCTCTGTTTCAGGTCACCACAAGAAGAGTGAAAGAGACAGATGTATCGGCCATGGCGTTATGAGTGAGCTTATAAAAGTAGCAGCTTATAATATCTTCTTGTCTAAAAAGACGCGAATTATATTGTAATACTTATTGTTAGGCTAAAAGTCTTCTATACAAGTAAAATTCTACATTTATTTCCAAAATAAACAATATTTTTGGAAACGTAATGTAATAAGTAAATTAGTCGAGTTAAATTCATGAGATTGCACGGATAGGGCACTGCTTATTAACGTAGTCACTTCGCCACTATGTCGCTCAGAGTGTCATAGGTTCAATTCCTAAGCGGAATAAAAAATGAAATCACAAATAGTTGGGCTGAGTCTGGTATGTTTTTGATGACGATGTTTCATATTTAGAAAGATATCAGTGATATAGGAATTATTTGGCAATGTATCCTTACATATTAAAAAAACAGTCAAAACAAAAAGACTGTCTGTTTGCCATAAACTCAAAAACTACTGTACATATTTTCATTATATTTTCACTAGCGGATGGAGTGATTATTGAGGATTGTTTGGCGTATATTTATTTATCACGAGTCACCAAAGCGGCAAAGCCGTTAGTGGAAGTTAATGTTATAAAAATAATCAAATATTGAGGAGACCAAAGCCATAACAGCACGTTCACGAAAAGGACCGGCAGCAGCGACTTTGATGTCCATTGCGCGTTCTACTCTGATGCAACATCGACCGGAGGAGTAAAGCGAGACTTGTACATCGGAATTGCTGCCGCTTTTCGTGAACGGGTCGTAAATATTGTAGGTGAAGTCATTGACAATCAGTCTAACTCTTTGTGAGAATTTTTGAATCACATATATGTAATATATTGTTGTTATAGAAATTTCTAATCTTTGGATACTGTCCTGTTGATTTTTTTTATATAATGGCGGTAGAATACGTGGTCATATTTCGGCCAAAATCTGTCGTAAAATTACCTGTAGTTTTGTTTAAAATACTACTCAAATATTGTTTGCACTCACGGTGCAGCTGTTTTGATTGCAGCCTTGCCGAAGACCGTGTCGAGTGTTGTGGATTCGATCTCCACACGAGACAACACTCTGTCTAGTCCACAAATTGCTGTCTCGAGTTTGGGTGTATTGCGTGCGTTGCATGAATGTTTGTAAAGTCCCCCGCGACTAAGGATTTATTACTGTTGTGGGTTGCTTAAAAACACAACAAAAATGGGAAATATGACCTGCGTCATTTTATAGCCAAATACTATTGTTGAACTGCATTTTCTACAAATGTTAAAGATGTATTTATTATTTTATTACAGTCTCACTTGGAAATAAACATTTTGTTTATGTAGTTATAATATAAAGCAGCTGTGTTAACGTAAGTGTTAAGCTTTTTTGTAGGCGTATATTGTATAGAAAGGCGTACATAAGTATGTTTATTTTGTATGTAAGTAGTTGTTGTAGTTCCTTTTTGTAAGTGTACGACTATCTTTACAAGACTTATAATTATACTGGGCAAAAATTATAATGCACTCTGATTATGATTTTATGCGATCTGAGAATTCTCAGTTTTTGTTTACTATTTTTATGACTCTTTGTATGATCCTTAACAAGCCTTAAATTCAGAACGTAAATGATAATGCAGTCTGACTATCAATATGTATGGTCTGAGGATTATCCGTTTTTTGTATACTAATACTATTATTCCGATACGGTCTTCTTTAAATGTTCTTGCGTTTTATTTATTCGCTTTATACTCTTTCTCTTCTTATAGCGCGGCCACACATTGGATTCAACTTTGCGTCCAAGCTGGACTCAAATTTCAAATGACCAGTATCGAACCCAACTACTGCACCACACATTGGCTTCAATATGTGCTTTGTAGCCAAATACTGGTAATAGACCAAACATTGGACATGTCGTAGTTGTAGTCGCAGAACGACAAGACGATGGACGAAAACTTATTTGCCCTAGCCGCTTATGCATATGGTTTAGGTACATATGCCTATTATTTGCATTGTACATGTTCATTTGATCAGTCAATAGAGGGCTTTGTCATTTCAAAAATAATTACGTACCTACACAACAAGTAACACGTACGAACAACAGCGCTGCTCGCGACGAATGAACAAACCAATGTGTGGCGCGCGAGCGGCATTTTGTCCAAGGTGCCCGCGCGCACTCCCCCTTCATACCCCTCGCCTTTGAACTTACTTCAAAAACCGACTCGACACGGGTCGGTGTTGTACATTTGATTGTGATTGGACGCAATGTTCACATTGTATCCAAGACTGATCCACACATTGGTGTGTTGGACCCAATACGTAACATTGGTGCAAATATACCCAATGTGTGGCCGCGCTATTAGAATTGTGGTAGACCTGTTATTTTCGCCATATATATTAAAATATATGTTCGAATGTGTAAGTTTAAACATAGTTTTACGTAAGTGTTGTGTATATGTTGTTGTCGTCTTAATGCATAAACTGGTCACGAATCTGTTCATCACTCGACTAAAATAATTATATTATGTGAGTGAGTGTCTTGCTTGTATAATGTTTGTATTTGAGTGCGTGCACTTTTGAGTGCGATCGTGTAAATATGTTCATTGTTAAGTGCTTCTAACATTGTATACATAGAATAACCCTCTAGCGCGATGCCAACGTTTTTTTTATTAATTTTAGTGAGACATATCATGTGAGAGGTACATAGTGCCACTTTTAGACGAATATTATCTATTTAATGTGTTTATTGTACGTAATTTGTTTAAATTTCCATCCATATAAATAAGTTGTTCACGGTATTATGCCAATATTCATGTGCTTCTATAATGCGAAAATTACAAAACTAAGATTGCATCATTATCCCTGTACATGTTTCTACAAATAAATCGGGCTCGAACCCACGATGCGCACCACTGACAATTTGAAGTTACAAGTTGCGTTTACATTGTTAGTTGTAGCGTGTTCCATGCCTTAGAGAGCACGTTCCACGGTCAGTCGATACTTTTGAATACCGACATTCGTTAAGCCAGGGAACATCGCTACGGGTTGCAGATGACGACAGGCGCTCTGTTATAAGCTAATATTTCTGTCAAATCTGGTTAAACCAGTAACGATACTCCGGGCTCTACGACGAAAAGTCTTCGATGCAACCGAGTAACCCTAAAACGATGGTTAGTAGTCGTTTAATTTCAATGAGCAACATTTGCTATTTTCATTTTTAGTTTTTACTATGGTAAAAACTTTCTCAACAAACAAACAAACAAACAAAACTCAGAACAGTCATATTTATATGGATGGAACTAGAATACTTTGTAGTGCTCGTTTATGAAGCTGTATAGTACGTAAGTAGACAATTCTGTATATAATAAAATGGATTATTTTCTATTTAAGCGCGGCAATACTGTGTTTTGTTTGGAACGGAAGATGTTTTGATATTTATATAACTTTTGAACATTTGTGAATTTTCTGGAAGTTTAATGTTTGAATTTTGTGGACACTGAACAGTTTGTTTGTTTTTGTAAGTCTTCATCTACAGAACTGATAGTTATCGTCTAGGGCAATCTTTTTCAAACCCTACATTACTTTCCGGTTTTACTTTTAATTAATTCTACTACTTTACTTGTAATACTGAAAGAGACTAACCGAATAATTGGTAATGTTATCTCTTTTTGTTCTATGATTTATAAAATTAAGAGATTCAACAACGCCAACTTATAAAGGCATCTTTTTCGCACGTTTTTAGTCATAGTAGTGGGTAGTTGACTACTCTACTACTCTGTTTCAAAATTATAAATTATCAACATACAATGTTATTTTTATTTAAGTGCAAAATGTAGACATCTCTTTTTCTAGGACGTTGCAAATATCGCGAAAATATCTGCTTTTCCATACATTATGTTAAGATTAAACCTCCACGCGCCAACGACACAGACGAGTGTCCTCTATTTTCCAGTGGGCTGAAGTGTTTGCGACACAGACGGGTGTGCTCGAAAAAAATCGTTCTATTGGTCGCGGATTTTGACGTTTTGTTTTACTTAAATCAAAAACGAAAGTAGTAATTATTAGAATAGTTCATATTCTATGCATTTAAAGTTTCGTTTTAGAAGGGTGAGGGAAACGAAACGCGGCAAAAAATATTGAAATATAAAGTTTGATTTAGTATGCATTTCAGTTTACTTTTCTGTCATGCAATTAAATAGTTCTTGTACTTTGACTACGGTGTAGAGCAGGGCCGTCAAAGCTCCATACATGGGTAAATTTCATATAGATCAGCGCCATCTACCGAAGATTGCAAGAAAAAAATTACATATATACCTAGAAATATCTGTAGCGATAACTGAACGGTAATTTCGCCATCATTGTTAAGATCTGCTTGGCGCAGTGGAAGAGTGCTCGGCTCACAACATAGATTATACAGATATACTGGTAGCTCACAACTTAAAAGTCCGTGGATCGAATCCACGCTAATCTAGAACTACTTTTTGTGATTTTTATATTTTTTTACTTTTAAATTGCATATTTTACATAATAGTTGTCATTTACTTATTAACACCGAAATTAAGCATTTATTTTATTTTGAAAAATGAATCCACTACTAACGCCATCTATGCGATCGGAATAAAAATAAAATTGTTTGTGCGCCATCTAGAGTAGAGGATGCCTATTGAACTTTTCCTTAGAGGGAGTTGCGCATCTATACCAGTATATCTGAATAATCTATGGTGTAGAGTGAGAAGCTCGACTCTACTTGAGATCTGATAACTTGCTTTTCGACAGTGCGAATCATACAGTTTGTTATAGCAAATACTTACCTACATTAATACACTCTTGGACAATTTGTTTGGTAGGATATTTTTGACATAAAAATATTTAGTCAACTACCCTATTATTAGACAGCTTAGTGTTGCCTATTCCATCTCTCTAATAATAGTGCATCCACATCGCAGTTATTTTTGTTGGGCAACACTGAGAAATACAGCAACATTTGATAACATTTAAAACCTTTAGCAATGATATGGAGATACCTCAACTACTTGTGCATTTAGTATTTGTATACATTTAAGATATACCTAAATTGTACCAACTGTATTTTCACGATAAAGATTCATCTATCTATCTATCTACTTTGTAATGTGTGCTGTAATATTTCAGAATTTTGCGATGTGGGTATGTGAATGAACCAGTCAAAAAGGAAAACAAACAAATGTTGCAAATATTTCTAAGTATCTTTGACAATGTGTAATATTAATATCGCTTTCTGAGATTGTATGTGTTCTAAACACTATGAAAGCTTACTGCGAGTATACTCTAGGTACAAAGAATTAGCCAAATTATTAACTAATCAAATATACAGTTGTATAATATTCTATTGTTGTTATTTACCTGCCTCATTTTTTACAAACTATCTTATACTAATATATAAAGCTGAAGAGTTTGTTTGTTTGGTTGAACGCGCTAATCCCAGGAACTACTGGTCCGATTTGAAAAATTCTTTCACATAGCCCATTTATCAAGGAAGGCTATATAACATCACGCTATGAGCGACAGGAGCGGAAAATAACACGGGCATCCTCTAGTTCCTAGATAAAAGAACCACCCTGCATTTTGTGAGTGTACAAACTTAAAATCAACGGACAGAAATGGATAATATTCAGACTCAAAACATCAATTAGTGTTTATCCATAAATCATTGTGGTACGGGTGAGGTTAGAATGCGCGGCCTCGGCGCACTTTTTAAGGTTCTGTAGCCAAAAATGGCAAGGACCGGATCCTTTTTACATTCGCTATGTCTGTCTGTCTGCATTACGGACGTCACAGCCACTTTCTTGGTAGCATCGAGGCGGACGATCCCTAGTACGGGGCTCATACACGTGGCTGTGTGGGAGAACACAACCAGGCCGCTGGCTATTGCGATTATGGGAAATTGAATATAGAGGTCTTAGCCCACTGACACGACTCTGCTCCAACACTGCTCCTACCCAACACGAGGCGACTGCTCGCAGTCCACGCGGCGACAGCTAGCGGGCACCCAGTAGTCGCCGCGCCGACAGCTAGCGATCACCCAGTTGTCCACGCGGTGACCGCTTTCGTGTAGGAAACGCGGGCACCGTCCACCGACCGGCGACAGCGCGGCGACTGCTAGCAGTCGGCGCGCTGTCGCCGCACAGACCGCTTGCTACCAATGCGCGGTCACCGAGGCGTCTGACGGCGGACAGCGCGCTGTCTGCTAATTTATGAGCCAATGTAAAGAATACCTAAATAGCAATACCTAAAGCCCATGTTTGAATGATATTCTTTTTATTGGGTGGGAGCAGAGTCTTGAAAGTGGGTTAAGACCTTAGGACCTCCGGCCTGGCACTCTCACTCAAGGAACTAAACGTTACAGTATAATTATAGATAGCTAAAGTACACCGCTACTTTACGTTGATGTTCTGTGAACGCCTAAGTCGACCTTTAAGGGCCTATGCAAACCACGTTTTTGAAACGCGCCGTCGACGCGCGTTTTAAAAACGCGCGTCGACGGCGCGCTTTTTTCCAGCAGAGCAGTTTGTTGTCGTTTGTATCGATACAAACGCGCCGCACCGGCGCGTCTGTATCGATACACACGCGCGTGTGCATCGCGTCTGTATCGCTACACACGCGCGTGTGCATCGCGTCTGTATCGCTACACACGCGCGTGTGCATCGCGTCTGTATCGCTGCACACGCGCGTCGACGGCGCGCTTTTTTCCAGCAGAGCAGTTTGTTGTCGTTTGTATCGATACAAACGCGCCGCACCGGCGCGTCTGTATCGATACACACGCGCGTGTGCATCGCGTCTGTATCGCTACACACGCGCGTGTGCATCGCGTCTGTATCGCTGCACACGCGCGTTTGAATTTATACAGGTGTGCAAAGGTCTACAGGCTGCGTCTGACTTGCGTGCGTATCGCGTCTGTATCGCTACAAACGCGCGTCGATGGAGCGTTTAAAAAACGTGGTTTACATAGGCCCTAAAAAATACGTAAGGTTTTTACGTTTGAATTGAACTGAGACGTCCGAGTCCGTGGGTCAAGCATTCCGAAAAGTACAAATAGGACCTTTGTCATTTTGAGATGACATGACGTGTAACTTGGGGTGCAATCATGTCGTCAGCTAAGTATTCTATTTTGAGTTTCGACAGATGTACCTAGCTCGCGGCACTAATTCTCAAATAGCTTGCACTGACTTTGATAGACCTTTCCTTCTATTTATCCACATAACTATTGTGATCAAATCAGAAGACATGTCCTGGCAAAGGCGGACTGATGATGATGACGTTGAACGTTGACAGACCATTTACTACCTAAACAAATAAGAACTTCTTTAGCAGAAATGTTTGTGACGATTAAAACCAAAACATAATTACATATCTGTCAAATGTCACACGCCAGAAAAATCTGCAAAAATGTCAATGGTTTCAACACAATCTATACAATGAACTATTTCTATTTGTTATTTATTTAGTGTATAATAATATAATATACAGAATGAACCCAAACGTGATTGAGTGCGAGCAGGCGGAACGGGACCCAGGTTTATGCGTGTGTAAGAGTGGGCACACCCTGGCTGTGCTGAAGAATGTCCAGAGGTTGTATGAAGAGAAGATGGAGTTGATCGATAAAGTTGGAGGAAATAATAAATTGAAGGTAGGTGCACAAAAAAAGAGTTACTTAAATGAGTCGAAGAGCCTTACTTGGACATTGGTGACATCTAATGGTCACCGACCCCAGATAACAACAAACTTGCATCAAGTTTAAATCAAACTTCCTAGTTTCACTGTGACAAACTTGCATCAAACTTGCATGAAGTTTGTTTTCCAAAGGATTTGGATGACGACGAGCATAGGTTGGTGGTCCGACAACAGCTGGTCGTCGAGCATCTCCTGCTGTATCTAGGAGGTCGACCGACCACTAACCTGTACCTACTCGTCGTCATCCAAATCCTTTGAAAAACCAACTTCATGCAAGTTTGTCACAGTGAAACTAACAAGTTTGATTTAAACTTGCTGCAAGTTTGGCAAATTTACATTGTTATCTGGGACGGAACTACGACGACACGATTGATGACTGAATCGCGCTATTAACAGTTTCACTCACTAAGTATTTATAAATTCTTGGAGGTATCTTCGTCCTCCCTCTATTTGTAGGAAGTGCAGGAACATCACACTTCATTATTTCGTACCTTTAGACTCGTAGAGCCCTAGAGTCTAATTGAAGTCGCAAAACGCTCTTCCATCTGAATGCTGAGGCTGCTTAGCCTAGTTCTTGACCGTCAATAGGGGCGCAATCAGGGGACGGGACCAAAACGGGTCTTGTCGGTTTAATTTGTTTTTCCAGTGACAAAAAAAATGTGTTTCCCCAAGTTCAAGACCTCTCACAAACTAAAATAAGCATCTCCTCCCCCATAAAACATAATCCTGGATACGCCACTGGCCGCTAACAAGCAACGATAGTTCCTTGTATATTGTACCAACCCAGCATACAGGGAGCCATTGAAAACAGTACCTACATAGTGAGGTGGAACTCTTACTGCTAGAAAATCTTATTGCAGCCCGCCAAGGCTTCCATCAACTTTAGCTGCGAATGCCGCCGTTGCCTTATTTGAAGTTATATAATTCCTTCCCAGTTACAAGTGGACGTGCTCAGATCTTGGGTAGGAGACTTGGTCGGCCAGAATACACTACTCGCACGAGCCGTAGAAGAGCTAGAGACGGAAGCTACTAAGTTGGCATTTGAACGCAAGAGACAGTCAGAGGTACCTACGATAACAATTTAATTGATTTAGATTATTATGGTATTTTCGGATCAAGTAAAAAGATACCTACATACATACATACTTACATAACGTCACGCCTTTTATCCCCAAAGGGGTAAGCAGAGGTGTATTTCTACACCCAGTTTTCGCCAGTTATACTTTGGTACCACGTAATAAGGGGCGAGCCTATTGCCGTACCGGGCACATTTCCAGACTCCATGCTGCTACTGTGCTACTGAGAATTTCGTGACAGAAAAACCCAATAACACTGCCCAGGAATCGAACCCGGGACCTCCCAATCCCACGCGCACATTTATGCCGCAAGACCAACGAGGCAGTCGTATAGGGTTTGATGTCCAGTTTTCCGTCTCTACGCAAAAATGGTATTTGCATCGTGTTATCCCTCAGTCGCCTCTTACGACACCCACGGGAAGATAGGGGGTGGTGACACTTGTATTCTATGCCGTCAACCACACGGCTACCTAAAAAGATACCTAGAAAATAATATACCTACTCTCTATATTGCGAGTAGGTAAGCCAACAAAGAAAGAGCGCCTGTTTGCGCGTTTACTCAGGAATCAGGATGGTATGTTTCATGTACTTATAACAAAATTAGATTTTTTATTTACATTGAGCTATCTACCTTGTTTGACTTGATCTAAGTTGGAACTAAGGAAAATATCAGAATATTTATTTTTCTTCACCCTTTATACTTAATAGTTCGGCCGGGTTAAGCGATGCTTGTAGTGATCGCGACATAGGTACATTTATGTCCCGATCACTACAAGCATCGCTTAACCCGGTGTTTTTTGTAAGCATTCTTAACCATATGGTGTGGGTACCATGAGTTTCCTTTCTTATTTTAAAAGAAATCGTGTCAACAATTCGAAGGTTTTCGCATCGGTTGACTTATGAATTTTAGAACTAGGACTTCTAGGTCTTTATAATCTTTTTACGAGCTGTACGTTAATATTTTTGTATTTAGAATAAATGTCTGTTAGCTTTTTAGATCTCTGACAGAATACGCATTTCGCCATAAATTTGCGATAGTCACTTTTCAAACTACTTAGGTACCTAAAAAAACAGCCCGTACACCACCTGATATCGCTGAATTATTATCATATATTCTGAATAATAACTAACATGCTATGTAACATTCTTACATTACTTGCTTTTTTTTTGTAATAATCTATAATTTTTGGCTATTCAGGTGGTGTCGGAGCTACAAGCGGAGATCGAGGCGTTGCGTCGTCGTTTGGCGCGCAAAGACTCGGATTTGCGCGGTCTCATCGAAGTGTTGCGGCGAATTAGGGAGTTTGACTACTGCACGCTCAAGGGGATACACTTCTACGAAGTCACGGGGTCGGATATATTCGGCTCTATTGAATGGTGAGTACACCCAACCTGGCTTTAGTCCATAACTTTTGATGAAACTTAAATCTCGTCTTACGACAACCGGCAGTTAGGTACGTGGGTAGGATTAGGAAACAATGTCTTGCCATCCACCTTGACTACATGGGTAACGTGATCGTAAACGGGAAAGGCTCAAGAAATACTGGCTTGTCGTCGTAAGGGATGATATGCATGCCACTCGACTAACCATCAGGGATGCCGAAGACTGGGCCAAGGAAGTACATATAGCAGTAAAAGCGCACCTCGGGCTCCAACGCGACGGTCTTGGCCGCAACCGCGCCAGCTGTAGGATGACGATGATGAAGATGATTGTCATAGTACGGGCTCTACCTAGTTTGATTCAGGTTATCATTATAATTTATTACGAAACTCTAGATATATTTATCATGGACAGATGCTTTAGAAGTGGTTGTGATATTTATTTTTATAGATTCACTGTATCCCTCAAGGAGTAGGAAGAGGTGTAATATTACACCCACATTTCACTATGTTATGAAACGTAATGGGGAGCGAGCCTATTGCCGGTACCGGGCTCATTTCCAGACTCAGTGTTGCTAGTGAGAATTCGGAAAATAAACCCAGTAACACTTTTGGGGCCCAAATCCTTTTGAGGTCAGGAGACGCATACGGTCTTCACTGGACCACGGAGGCAGTGTGTGATAATCATGTAGCTACAATACCTACCTAATAATGTAATATCAGCTGTTTCTCCTCAGGCGACAGCGGCAGTTGGAGCAAGGCGACTCCATGAAGCAACACAGTGTTAAAGACTCGCCTAAACACAGGAACAACAGATATTACAAACTTTCCTAGACGTTTTCTTTAATAGTATTGTATACTTGTTATTGTTTTGAATATACAGTGTTTTGAAATTGATCTTTGTTTTATCTTTAGTACCCAATGCGGGCACTTACAAGACAGAAACGTTTCTCCCTATAATGTATGTCAAATATCTGCTGATTGGTGGACATTAAAAAGGTATATGGACATGCATGAGGAATCTGATGGGAGGGAATGAAGCAAGAGAGATATGTCAGGATCGTTGCAAATGGCGTTCCGTAGTCTCTGCCTACCCGTCCGGGAAACAAGCGTGAGTCTATGTATGTATGTACAATTTGGGTGATGTCCCCACTATTATGCCTTTAATCAACGTGTGAGTTTTGTATGAACGTGATGTGAATGATCATCAATTGTTAGGTACCATCAGTGTCAATTTTCCGTTACTGTCCGACTGACAGAAAATGCACATACGAGACACAGAAAGTACGCCTTGTGTGCAGTCTACTGCCAAAATAATCTCAGCCCCCAACGTATACCTACCTAAGTAATATGATTAAGAAGTAGTTGTGTCCATAGAAATCGAATGTAAGAATCTAAGATCGGGTGCAACTATAAATGTAGATAGACGTATGCCAAGATCTACATGGCAATGCATTAATAGGTATATACCTACTTACCTTTGTACGCTAGTAAATATTATTCATATGACGGGCCTCAACCTCGTAAGTACTTGGAGATAAAGGTAAAAGGCCAACTATTTGCCCCATGTGCATGCGGTGTGAGGGCCATTTTGTTAAAATTCTTTCGAAATATGCTAAGGATTTAGCGTGCATTCCCAAACAATTGTGAAAGTAGGAATCAGAATTTGTGAAAGTTAAATAAGCGAGTTATTGACTGTTTAGTTGGGCCCTCAGACCGCATATAGCGGATTGAGGGCCCACCTGTACCGGACATACTATGGCCGCTACAGAAAAGGTTTTGACGCCAAAATCTAAGTTAATGCCAAAGAAAATTTGTGCAAACACGATATTATTGTTACATGCAGTATTATTTCGTATATCTTCCTCTCTCCGCCTTCAGACCGCATGCACGTAAAAGTTTATCAGGCAAATAAAATGAAACTACGTAAGTACAGCTCATATTTGTTATATTAGATGCTAGCAAATAAATTGTGAAATTTTGTGCAAGCTAGAGTAGGTCACCACTTCTTCGTGATTAAAAGATATAGCCTTGTTAAAATCTGGGCCCTCAGACCGCTATTTTTTTTCGTTTCTTTTCAATTACTTACGCTTTACACATGAAAGATAAAATAAACACAAAAACGACGATTTTTGTTTGAAAAAAATTGTGTAACAAAGTGGTGTAATTTGTTGATAATGATAATTACAACATGGACATTAATTTGGACAAAAAAATAATATATTGTTAAATGTATCTTTTTTTTGTATAATTTTATAAGTAACCAATTTATTTTTGCACGTCATGCTGTGACAAACATGTCTGCACTTAATTTATTTTGTCATCTTGTATGTATGCACTTTCTTTGTATGTAGGTACACACACATGTTTATGCAAATAAAGCTTATCTTATCTTATCTTATCATGACTACAAAATTTCATAAATACCGAATTTTCATTGTAATATGTGAGTAGGATGACAATAATTTCACTCATTTTATGGATTTTGTCCTGAGTGATTTTTAGTAGCTTCTGTAATCTTACATCAAAAGCTAGTTGGGCCCCCAACTAAACAGTCAATAACTCGCTTATTTGACTTTCACAAATTCTGATTCCTACTTTCACAATTGTTTGGGAATGCACACTAAATTCTTAGCATATTCCCAAAGAATTTTAACAAAGTGGCCCTCACACCGCATGCACAATTTGCCCCGAACTTCTTCTTGTTGTGTCAATGGCGATTTTTAATTTTGTGCGTCCAGTAATAGTTATGGCGTTTTTCGTAGACCTATACAGCTCGGCTATAGAACACATGTCCTGCTTTGTACCCCGTATCCGCACATGACAGAGTCCTCAGCCATTAAGCCATATATCTGTAGAGATTTTGTGCAAGAGCAGTTGTTTGCAGGGACTTCCAGTTGGAGCAGAGGTTCAAACAGAAGTTAATTCACTATTAATTTCAAATAATTACGTGATTGTGACCCACTTTATAATATTAAGTTGTAGTATGTCAACCAATCTCGAAAGTTTGAAAGTATTTAGTACATTGATATGGTTTTCTATAAACGAACTGTTACGACAACTCTGCCGCTTGAACTAATATAAATAACTTTCGCTGACATTTTTATGTTATGAAATGTATCTCTATAAAACATATCTTTAGGTAGCTACTTTCTATCTTTGAAGAGTAGGATGGCGGTAAACTAACGGCTTTTCCCACTATTCTATCTTTCGATTTGGCTACTAGAAATAGATAGGTAGGTATTGGTCTTAAGTTCTATACAAAGTATGTCAAATATCTATGCGCGTATAAGGTAGGTACAGTCGCTTCCCACTAGACCACCATACGGGTGAGAATCGCTCAACAAGACATCGTCGCTTCCAGTGCTACTTTACACCAACATTGACATTCGTATACAAAATCAGTTTCTAAAGTGCCTCGACTCTATGAGCAAGCCAAGGGTTTTTTTTTCAAACTGGTCCACCGCCGACTTGTTTGATTGTACCTCTATCTTCACAAAAATCATTATGTAGAAACAGACTAATCTAGAAATTGAATATGTTGACTCTAAACGTTCTTAAAAATTCTCAATTTTTAAAAATAATGTACAAAAATCTATAAATCGATTAGGTAAGAAAAGGGATAAAAAGGACAAAACAAGAAAATTAATCAGATAGAAATCCAGAAATGCAAGTTCTTCTCACGAAAAGCAATTAACATTTACATGGTCGGAAATTTACTGTTTTTCAGAGAGCACCCAAGAATAATTGCGGCAAGTATTGCGAGCTGAAACTACTCAATGAGTCCCTTATGAAGGAGAATGTTTCGAAAGACAGGTATGTGAAATCATCATCATCATCATCAGCCGTAGTCCACCGCTCGATATAGGCCTCTCTAATGGCACGCCACGTGATTGGAGAAATACATTTGGCTAATTCATCCAACATTAGTTGCACTCACTAAATTAAAATGATTCTATTGATATTTTTTACGGACATACAATGCGAGAAAATACTGAAATTTTATTTTATTTACATAAAAGTGAAATAACTATTTGACCCGACGTTTTGGCGGGGGTGACACCAGCCATGGTCACGGATGATCATATTGTATGTCTTCAAGTATGGAAGTTACCAATTATATCGACATGTTATATTTGCAGGGAGATAAGACAGTTAAACAAAGATGTTCAACAGTATGAACAAACCATTTTGAACTTAAGAAAAGAGATTTCGATGACGAATTATCACAGCCCGTAAGTATCTCAGCTTCTCTTAATTCAATTTCTGAGAGTCTGTTAGGTACAATGCAGTATTTCAATTTACAGTTAGTGTTGGCTCATAGATTATACTGATTATACACTTATACTGGTATAGATAAGCCACTCTCAGTTCGAAATTAAAGTTCAATAGGCATCCTCGACCACTAGATGGCGTACAAATCAATTTTATTTTTATTCCGATCGTATAGATGGCGTTAGTAGCGGATTCATTTTTCAAAATAAAATAAATGTTTAATTTCTGTGTTAATAAATAAGTAAATGACAACTTTTATGTAAAATATGCAATTTAAAAGTAAAAAAATATGAAAATCACAAAATGTAGTTTCTAGCAGAGCGTGGGTTTGATCCACGGACTTCAGGATTATGGGCTCAGCACGCTTTCACTGCGCCACGCAGCCTTGTTAGACTAGGCGAAATTACCGTTCATTTATCGCTACAGATATTTTTGCGTCGCGCAGTCGGGTAAAAAAGCTAAAATGACATTCCCCTGGCGCTAGATGGCGTTAGTTTGTATGTATAATTTTTATTTACGGGATTGTAGGAAAGTTTCATAGGCCTGTGTTGGCTTATACAGCATGAATTTATGCACTTTTACAAAATTACTGTATGTTCCAATGGTAGGTATGGTACCAATACACTATATCTGAGTGTTGGCACACTTCATGACTTGTAGGAGATAATCGACAATAAAGTAGATAGGAGTTGATCAACTGCTGACTAGCACTGCTGGTCCGTTTGTGAACTTGGTCGCCATCAAGCATTTCTAGAAGAAAATTACTAGTCTTATATGTGTGCTTAGTCACGAGTAAGGATTTCTCTTATTGAAATCCGTTTCCTAATCATCTGCATTTGCTTCATAATCCGTTCAGCAGTTGCGTACAGCAATAGATCTTTAAACACAAACATCACTCACTAGATATGGTTAAAGTCAGTAAATAAAAATATCCATCGCGCTACAAATAAACATTCTCTCCACCAAACTTCCATGAATGGCTTGCTGTTTCACCAAAAGACGTCGAAGGCGTAACAAATCTTTCGTTACATAGGTAATTATTCTATTTGTAGTGACGTTTCTACGAGAGACGCCGAGGTAATGGCGGGGATGTGCTGGACGGGTACTGAGGTGCGTGACTTGTACTGAAGAGATTTGAGAGATTTAGTTGGTCCAAACATAACTTACTGCATTTAGAAGACTTCAGGCAGCCTTTTGACTTCCAAATTACTTTCATCATATCTTAGTATTGCTTTAGCCGTCGCACTTCTACCGTTGATTCGATTCGGTTGTAGAACTAAATGAATTAAAAAATGTTCCTGGACCATAGACTTGAATGATGAAGGTAATGCTTATGCACTTAAAGGAAAATAAAATTTGTGAATGCCAATGTAAATATTTTAGCATAGAAGTAACATTCTGTTAGAAGGCATGTCAATAGATGTGTTTGTATATTTCCATTGGGGGTTTACCTGAACCTAACTGACAGTGCGGCGACTGGGAGCCAGTGAAGGACTTTACTGAGATGTTGCAAGCTGAAACTCAACAATTTCAGGAGCGCATCCAGAAGATGGAGTGTAATCTTAAGGTAATTTTACTACTTATTTTTTAGTTCAACCAGTTGCAATATCAGGTTACGGACCAGCTAAATGTGATTATCATATTTATTGTAGACAAGTTTATACGAAAATTATGCAAATTTGCCAATTGGGTAAAATTCGAAGAGCCCTCGTAAGACTGGGGCGGGAACTCGACAGGGTTTGCCTGACCTCTGCGAATATGGCGGCTCCGCTAGACATTAAAAAAGAGTTTCTGGCACGCTTCCCTAGTTCAGCATTCAAAACATATGCCACTTTGCTGAACAACTTGAAAAAGGCAGAGCCATAATGGCCGTAATTTTCCCTTTATGTATAAACCTGGTGATAGCGCAGCGCCATCTAAAGATGCTTATTATTTTACGTATGTATCTAATACCAACTCCAGATTGTTCAAATGTTACTTTCTTTCGGTTGAAGTTTATGCTAACAGTGCGTGTGAATTGGAATGTCTATACAAAAGCCGTACTATGCCTAGGTTATCTTAAACAATATAATATATATAACGATATCGAAGAGTTTTGGACTGTGTTTTCACTACAGCGCAGAAAGAACACCTTTAATGATTATTTTCTTTTTAACAGTCAAGCAGCGACAGTGTCCGTGCCTTACGCAAGGTCAACGTCTCGTTGACAGAAGAGATGCACGCCATGAGGCGAGTGTGCGCAGCGCTGGTGGAGGAGGGAAGAGCTGCCACCGTCCGCGCGCAGTTTAAAGACGACATCATCAGGGAGATGAGGCGCCAGCTCAAGCAGGCTAAAGCTAAGGTGAGCCTACACTATCTGAAGAGATGTCTAAAACCTTCTTCACATTGGACATGCGCGTTTCTCGAGCGTAGTCTCGATGGCCGCCTAATGGACGATCGGCGTGCGGTGTTCCCTTGAAGTGAACGCAGAACGCACGCTGGGCGCACGCCAGGCGGTCGTTCGAAGAATGCGTACATCTAATGTGACGGCCTAAATATCGACTGCTCATGTGAACGGTTTTCTGTGGTCTATTAAGAGGCGTGCAACATCCAGACTTAACGCAGGAGGCTGTCTCCACAACCTTTGCAAGCCCACCTGAGTATACTTTAGTGCCCACCCCGAAATTTAGGTTACCGATTTGAGAGAGAAAATTCGAAAGTTCAGTACAAGTGTCAAGGATCTTGGCTTATTTATTGACGCCAACCTTAACTGGCGGACGCAGGTAGTGAATGTGAGTCGTAAAGTCTCTGGTGCCTTGCGGTTGCCTTATCGCCTGAGGAACTTTCTACCATTCAGGACTAAGACAATGCTAGTACAGACTTTAATATTTCCCATCATCGACTATGGTGACGTGTGCTATCTCGACCGTAATGCAGATCTTCTCAATAAGCTCGATCGCCTTTTCAATAATTGCATTAGATTCGTTTTTAATCTTCGCAAATTTGATCGTATTTCTGAGTACCGATCTTTGCTAGCCACTATTTATTATTTATAATAAATGTATTTCTGAGGGAGTTGTTCCAAAGCTATGAAAGCAGGCGTATATTGTACTTGTTCATAAAAGCGGTTCCAGACGCAACGTAAAAGTTCCATCCTGTCTACCTTATCAAAACTATTCGGAAGTTTAGTGCGTAATGAAATTTAGATTAGTGCATAATACACGGGTTTGTGAAACGGCGATCAAAAATACTAATATTCTGCTGTTTTCAAGTTTTTTGTTTGATAACTTTGATAGCCGTGTTCATGTGGATGCAGTGTATACAGACTTCTGTAAGGTTTTCGATAAGGTGGACCATGAAATACACCTTAACAAATTTTCTTTCAACGGTATCCGCGGTAATCTTATAAGATGGTTTGCATGTTATATTACGAATCGGAGTCAGAGGGTTGTAGTCAATGGTCACCAATCTAATATAGGACAGGTGACTTCTGATGTTCCTCAAGGGTCGTTACTTGGTCCCCTTTTGTTCATCATCTATGAAAATGACATCAGTCAGTGCTTTCACAATACCAAGTTCCTTTTATACGCTGACGACCTCAAGGTGTATAGAGCCATACGAAATCTAAATGACTGCCTTCTGCTTCAACAAGACTTGGACCGACTATCCTCCTATTGCCAGAAAAATAAGCTGCAATTAAGTCTCCCAAAATGTAATTTCGTAAATTTTACTAAAAATAAAACTGTAATAAAACACACAAAAATACTGTGCGATGCCCCTCTGATTAAAGTGGACTCTATTCGTGATCTCGGTGTTGTCCTTGATTCTAAACTTTGCTACGACTTACATAAAGGTAACATTGTTAGTAAAGCGTACCAACTATTTGGATTTATAATGCGTTCTACAATCGACTTTAAAAATACTTCTTCCTATCTCTGCTTGTGACTTATACAAGCAGAGATAGGAAGAAGTACGCTCTCAGTTAGAGTATACCGTGTCCGTCTGGAGTCCATTGTACAAAAAGTATATTGAAATTATTGAGCATGTTTAGTATAAATTCTTGCGTGCCATGCACTATAGATGTTATGGCTATTACTTGTCGTACCAAAATCTGCTTACCAAGCACAAGCTTCCAACACTGGAAAATAGACGTCAGTACTCAGAAGCCGTAAATTTATATAATATAGTTAGGAATAAATTTTACTGTATTGATTTGTGTAATATGCTATGCTATGTGGTTCCTAGGACCGTCCATAGGCGAAAGGTACGCGCTGGCAGATTATTTTCAGTGGGCTCTTGCAAGTCCAACTCTGGGCTGCGTTCGCCTGTGCGCAGAATGGTCGAGTCATTTAACATATAGATTTTTTTACGTGTCCTATCTATAAGTTCAAAAGACTTATACTTAAGGAGTTCACATGAATTTCTCGCTTTCTTTCTTCCTATTTTCTTCAACTTTTTCTCACTATTCATTTATTTTATATTCAAATGCTTAAACACGAAAGTTAAATATTTTCTATTATGTATAATCTGCCACTCTAGTGATTTTTTCTATGTATCCTACTGATAATCTGTGAACAGAGTTGTGGGCTGCAATATTGTGATGAATATTATGTAATGTTTCTTTCTATATTTTATATTGTAGCTGTTTGTTGTTCCTTTTGAATAAAATAAAATAAAAGTTACGATGGTTACCCATTCGTCAACGGCGTAGCTTTCGTACGTTGTGTACTCTTCATTCATTACTGCATTCTCCTTGTGCGCCCGTCTATTCAAGTTCCCATTTTCAATTTCTCTGTAATACTCATGAGAAAATCTTCGTTCCTCAAATAATCTTCTGCTTCTTTGTCCTTCTCACAGTTCTAG
The DNA here is from genome assembly GCA_944739405.2 of Euclidia mi. Classification (NCBI taxonomy): domain Eukaryota; kingdom Metazoa; phylum Arthropoda; class Insecta; order Lepidoptera; family Erebidae; genus Euclidia; species Euclidia mi. The sequence goes on along the minus strand of OX123196.2, from coordinate 70,120,509 downwards.
CCTGGTACATTCATCCTTTAATATACAATCTATGCTTCTCTGGAATGCTCTCCCTCTTGAGATCAGGATGTCCACTAGGCGTCTTAAGTTTAAAACTAGAGTCCGCAGAATTATTAGGTATTTGACACACTAACTGAATCGACATAGGTTTTTGATCGCTTATTTATTTTATATACTTACTTAAGTATATATTATTGGATATAGGAATTATAAAATGTATATTTATGTTGTTTATAATAATTATATATTTATGTATTTTATAATGAATATATATTTATAATAATATATGTAAGTATGTATATTGGGTATATATGAGTTTCTCTGCATCACACAAAGATTGGCTGGTAGATAATGCCTACGGCATTATGTCCGCCTTTGTACTATTTTTGTGCATAAAGATAAAAAATAAAAATTCTAAGTTGGACATCTAAGACACTTCACACTATTGCTTTATGAAAGAAAGAAAGAAAATAATATTTATTTCGACAAAACTACAGAGTCATAATAATAAAATAAAAATAGTGTACATTTGTGAAGACCCAGGCCTACCCTGGAATATACCCCTAGATACGCCAATGCCTATGATGCCCATGACAGGCGATGGTTTTATGTGTTCTATAAAGAACAGTAGGCATACTATTGGCATTCGGCGCCGTGGCTTGTTGCAGTAATATTACTCAGGATATTTGCTTGTATCTTAAAATGTGTTGAGAGCTATCAGAACCCTTTTCAGTGTGAAGTAACAGTGTCTCGGTCAGTCTCGGACTTATTGGCACCTTTGGTAGTATCAGTCTCGGTCTGATTGGCACCTTTGACGCACTCAACTGTTTGCATTTCCAATATGAATTTGTTAACCTATAAACCCTTTTCCAGTTGAAAGAAGTAACAGAATCAACGGCCATAAAGTCGAAGGACTTCGTCAGCGGCGACGGCGAGTGTCCCCGAGGATCTGTCTCCTACGATTCCGTGACGATCGCGTGCGTCCGGGCACAGCCGAGGCGCAAGCGTGACGTGCCATTACGTGACAGTCTGCGGGATAACACGTCGCGTGCCTTGGAGCGTGATGGGGTCCGTGATAACACGTCACGTTTGGAGCGAGATAGCGTCCGTGACGTGGTGTCAAATAGTGACGGGCTTGAGGTGATGCGTGTTGACAGAAGCCAAGGTAACGCGTCCAGAGATGATCTAGTTAGTATGGACTGAGGTAATATTGCTTCTATGTTATTAAATGAATTATTTAGTTTGTTCGTGTTTTGTGACGCTGTATTAAATCGGTATTAGAAAAAAATGCTTATCCATGACTTTCATTACTTAAAAAATGTCAACATGAAAGAAACTCAAATGCTTTTTGTCTTAATCTCATCTATCCGGTTACCGTGACACTTTTTACCTTGTATGTAGTTTGTAATGCAAATGCGTCAAAATCCAAATTCTCGTCGGCCATGTTAACCTCAAAGTCTAATGTTAAAAACATAGACTAATGATTGGTCTCGCTCTACTCTACTAGACGGAGCCCTCATACTTGTAAAATGAGGCAGAAAAAACCATGCCAGCTGGCATGGTTTTAGGCTGTCACACTGACAGCCGTGTGTCAGGTGCATATATCCACCAAATTAATTATGCAAATAATTCGCTGTACAATGCCAAGTTGCGCTTTTATCCCGTGTAAAAATAAGTCAACAAGCAATAAGAAGGACTCTGGGATCACATACCATCTGTAACATAACAATAAATTTGAAATTTCACCCTAAAATTACATTAAACCAAAAATTTCATTCAGTGTTGCTGCGCGTAGAAGAACAATTTCCTCGTAGTTGAAATTTTTGTAATAGGTATCAATGTATTGTTATTGTATTTTTAAATATAATCTATTGCATTTATCTAACCTTATTATTTATTTAACATATTTATGTATTGTTTAATGTTTACATTAGTAATTTATATACATAAAGTGTTGAATTAAATATATAAGGCAGTCATCTTGAACAAATATGAGCTCATATTGTTTTACAAAGTAACAGTAGTGATAGGTCGCACATGCGTTTGGACTTCATTTTAAGCAACAAAGATAAGATAAGATTCCTTAATAAGTAATTTAAAATCTTTCAACACAATTTGGTACCTAGAACAATTTTATCTATTTTAATTATTAGTAAAAAGATCTAAAAAAGTTCAACAGTTTACGCAGTATCTTCTCGTGGTTACAGAATAAATATATTTTGGGCCTCACATTCAGCTACTCATTACACGTAGATGCTATTAGAATAATTAGGTATATACGTATCGCAGTCATTCACCATCATCATCGTCCTAGCGTTACCCCAGTTGCATCCAAGACCTTGCGACTGGGATAACGCTAGGACGAAGTAGTATGTAGGCCTGGCCGCTTACATACTACTTAGTCCAACCAGATATGACAGAATATCTGCTTTTCCACAGAGTGGTTGCCATCTGACTCCGTAACCCAAAGGGATAGCGATATTCCATGGGTTTAGACCAGTATCAGTTCGTTTGAGGGGACTGACTCCCCGTAAAGAATTTCAAAGATCTTAATGAAAGCCGGGACTGACGGTTTAACATGCTCTCCGAGGCACGGGGCAAGCGATCATTAGCAATCTTTGAAAAGACAATGGTGCACGCGGGCACGCCGTAGATTCAAACTCGAAACCGTCTACATGGCAGTCTGTTAATATTGTCTATCGTTACTTGTGAGTTTTGGTGTCTACATGACTATTAAAAGTAAATAAACCTTAGTAAAACTTAAAAGGTCAAATTGGTATACGTACTAAATAATGTGTAACTAACAATTGACGGCTAGAATGGAAATAGAATGCACTATTTTCTAATTAACTTATAACCTACAAGATTATTTTGAATACGTAATAATTTGTAAATATATGTAGCACCCTATTTGGATACAACCAAATCATTGGATAATATACCCACCATTTTTTCGATGATGAAACCTGCGCCTAACCCATACACGAATAAATTGATGCTTTTAAGACATAGATAGACCACAGTATGAAATATTTTCCTATTAACTCGGGTAACTGTTGAGAAGCTGACAACACAATTCTTCACGCATGCGTCTTGATGCTTTTGATTGACACACACTGTCATAATGAGTTGCCTCACTTATGGACCTATTTTTCTTAGGCAGTGCGGTGTCTAGTATAGCGAAGCGATACCAATCATTTGTCTAAGGTTAAAAAGTTTATTTTAAGAGTTTCCCATGGCTCCACAAGAAGATATCAGGAAAAGGTAAAATTAATAAAATAATAATAAATGACAAGTAGCTAATGATAGTGTTTATAGTAGGTACTTACTTATGCGGGTTGCAGACCAAGAGCTAAGCTAAGTTAGTTTAGCTCAGCTCGCATAGCTGACGCAGTTTTCCATACTTGTGTGCAGACCGCACACTATGCAAATAAGTATAGAAAACTGCGTCAGCTATGCGAGCTAAGCTAAACTAACTTAGCTTAGCTCTTGGTCTGCAACTCGTATTAGAGTGATATTAATTTTTTTGTGTTTTCTACCTTTTGTCTAATTTTACTGTTATTCGACATTTATTTAAAATTAGCTTACAAATTTAATAACTAAATAATAATATAGAATCTCAAAGCAATATCGTGCCTAAGTTTGAGGTTTATTAATATGATAAAAACAGACTTCAACATCTCTTGAGTAAGTAATATTTTCAATATTAATTCTTTGTATCTTGTGTTTGGACCAACTTTTCGATCTGTTATACGACAAACATTTATGTATGATTTATTTTTATCTTAGAACGTAACGGTTTCCTACTGTCATGGCACGACTTCCACCCCTGAGGTCACAAGAAGGTGCGTGGACACTTCGCCTGATGTGTCGATTATAGAACGAGTGGGTATTCATATGTTTATTTATTTTATTTTACTTCTTTGGTTTCCTTCGCTTTCGCAATTTCTTCCTCCTTCAACTAGGTAAGTCCTAAAATTCTGAAACATAAAAACTGCATTTGCTTAAATATTTATAACATAACGTCGAAACCTCATTGCTTTTAGTTTTTATATTGGTTACTTTCTAATATGACACGATATACTAAGCATAATTTTAACCAATACTTACAATCTTCAATTAATTGCAGGCACCATCTCCTCCAATCTTGGTATCAGACACCTCACTCGAGGAACGCCAAGAAGATATTAGGCGATGCTCCCCAGTCAAAGCTACTATCCCTAGTGACCCTTCTTGCAGCAGATCAGGTCAAACTACAGTAAAACTCTGTCCAAGCTCAAACACGAATGACAACTGTCCAGGTCAGCGTGTGCCCGTAATTGTATGTTCAAAATCTCCGACCTACCCGAGTCCAAATACTTCAAAAGTCTGCCCATGTCCAAACACTTCTAAAGCTCGTTTAAGATCGTTGTCTCCTAAAACTTGTCAGACCCCACATTCTCCGAGGTCACGACCTCCACGTGCTTGCCTTGTTTCACAAACATGTTCACCAAAACGATCTCCAAAGTCCTCTCCAAGATCACGCTCACCAAAATCCTGTATAAGTTCACATTCACCGACCATTTGCCCAGGTCCACAGACGCCTGTGGTTCGTATACGTCCATGTACTCCAGAGCGTAGATCACCTGTAAATTGTCTAGGTCCTCAATCGTCAATAGTTTGTACCGGACCTGTTACTCAGGTTGTGTATCCACCTGTTCCTCAAACTTCTTCGGGCTTACCATCACCCAGGTCTTGTAAGAAACTTAAGAGAGACTCTCCAAGGGTTAAGTCCGTACAAATACAGATACCAGAGAGAAGGGACAAGGCTCGGGAATGTGTTGAGGAGCTGTTCTTCAATGTTAAGGCGGAGAGGAGTGATGGATCTAATACTGGGTAAGTATTTTGTGTTGATAGTATACAAAATGATGAATTAAAACTTTCGTGGTCATTTAAACTTATTTTAAATTGCCTTTCGGGATATATACCAATACAGTCTTACCTTAGAAAATCCAGGTGTATACAAGATTGACTGCTGCTGTGGGAGTTCCCATATATGACAATAAAAAAGGCACCATCTCTTACCGGATAAAGCAACACATCAGGGCAGTCAAAAATAACGAGCGACATAAGTCAGCCATAGCTCAACAGCTCTTAGACTCGGGTACCGACCACTGGATTGAGTCACACAACCCTCAGGTGCTTTCGACAGAACGCCACTAAATACCTCGAATGGTTAGGGAGATTATTGAAATTAAAAAGTTCAAAAATTTCAATAGAGAGGATGGGTTTCACTGTCGAGTATCTGGCATCCAGTGGTCCGTCTATGTAAAACCCGTGAAACGAAAAGACTCAAACCGCGAGCTGTCGTAGTGAGTGTAGTATGTCGTGATCGGGTACAATGCTATAGCGATAACAGTGGTAGTGGTGTTGTACGCAAAAAACGAGTAAGAAAGCGGTTAGACCATATTTTTACTTGGTCGTAACATCGATCCAACCGCAATACCCTCAGTACATCCGTGAACATGGCGTTTGTAACAGTGCCGAAATATCGGTTACTCCAAACAAGACATAAAGACATATTTATTTCTGCATTTTGGTTGTTTACAACACTTATACATGTCAAAACTCTATTCTAGATGATGCCGGCTTTTCCTAGCTAAATGACTTCTTGAGAAGAAAGGCCGAAACAAACTCAGAGTCATTGTTTTTTTTGTCACTTCAATTTCTTTAGTCTTTTCTTCATCTTTTAAAGTCCAGACAAAAAAGGGTTTAGTATGCAAGTACAATGCAGGAAATTATCTGACGCTTTTGACTGACTCGGCCCACTGATGGCCCGCATTCAGCAGCAATCGTACGGCTCAACCTTAATTGAGGGAGCCAGCACGATCTGTATCACTATGCCTCCACGCCATCAGAAGGTGTATGCATAAGCATGTCAGCCTAAGCCATCAGACAGGTTGCCACAACTATTTGTTTATATGTTTAATAATGCCCACATCGTACTCACAACTTTACATGCTAATACACAGTAAAATACATGTTGCAAACAATAAGTTAAAAGTAATAAAAATTTAAACAATAAAATGTCATATATTTAAAATGTCAGAAAATATTATTAAATGTCAGAAAATATTATTGAATGTCAATTTATGAATAATAATATATTACTTAAGTAATTTTAAATGTCAAAAGAAAATAAATAAAATAACAATGTCAAAACAAAATAAATAAAATTACAAATGTCAAATTAAAAATGTCAAAATGTAAAAATATAAGTATTACAAATGTAAATAAAAATATCATGTCACTAATTTCAAAATATCAAAATTCATAATTTTTTTACTCAATTCCAGGCATTTTTGTCTGCTAAATAATCTTTAACTGTGTAATAAGCTTTTGAACACAAGCTCTGTTTAATAAATACTTTGAATTTATTAATACTTAGTTCCTGAATATTGCCTGGAATTTTGTTGTAAAAACGTATGCTTTGACACTTGTATGTACGTACAAAGGTACGTGGTATATATACCGAAAGACAATTTAAAATAAAATGATGACATGAACAGTTTCTTCGCCGGGTGGAGTGGTTAGCGAAGACTACATCGGTATGCGGCTTGCTATATGCAAGCCGCATAGAATAAGTGCCTTTGATTCCAACAGTTAATTACTGTAATCATGTATCGTGGTACCTACTTATTACATGTCATAGGCAAAAGCAAAACAGGTAGCACTGCTGGGTAAAGGGAAACATCTCTTAAGCCAGCAGCGCTACCTATTTTGCTTAAAAAATGCTTAGCGTTGCAGCAATGCTAGAGACAAAACCCCAATCAATTCAAAATTTTGGCTCGCTTCGAATTCTACAATAGACTGATATTGTAGCGAGTCAGTCATTGCAAGGCTGTTTTAACGACCTACGACCTAAACTACGACCTGAATTTGAGTTTAGGTAATAGCAATAGTAAGAATGTGGTATTACCATGAAACAATGATGTCAATGCCTCGTGGTCAATGACAGCCGAAACCACGACTAAGTTATTTTAAGTTTTAGTTATAGGTATAACTGTTCGTTAACTTGCAGTAAACTAAAACATTAAGTTTGGAGTTTTCTCCCATATGATATTTTAATGTGTACTTATCTGAAAATGGAATGGAACTTTAATTGAAACAGTTCTTAATAACGTATGATTTATACCTCATTTAAGAAGCCACTTCTTTCCTTTTATAAAATATGATTTAAAGTCTTTTAACAGAACTGTAAAATTACAAGCCAGTATCAAAGACAAAATGTAGATCCAAAATAAACAATAAAACACAACAGTAGTCTATCTCTGTAAGACAACACCATAAATGATCTACTTTCATATTTAATGGCCGTCTAAATATAAATGGCAACTAGTTAGTGTTACGATCTGTTTTACGACTGACGTTTATAACTTGCTTGCTTTTCAGGGCACCGTGTAGTGAAGACGACTGCAGAGGAGAGGTGAGATTTGCTATGAAAGTCTTTCGTTGCAATTGGTTATATTGTTCAATAAGCAAATAGTCTGCCAGAAAGCAAATTGTCCAACGCATCTAACTAGACAGAGCCTTTAATATGGCCAGCAGATAGCTGATAAACATGCTTTCTTAAATGCATGCTTAGATATCTATCTATCTATCGTCACGCCTGTCTCCCTGGGGTAGGCAGAGACTATGGAACGCCAAATGCTCCGGTTCAAACACACCTCTTTCGCTTCCTCGACATTCATTAACCTCATCATACATGCTTAGATACATATTATATATTTATAAAGTAGTGGGGCCTTGCTGATTTCAACAGTAATGGGCAGGGTCGGTCACCTGGGGAAGTACCTACTACCCTTAGCGTCGGAACATATCTGACAGAAGATGCGTCGCGTATTATCGGTCGCGTAACGCCAAAACATACAAATATATAGAAAAACATTCAACCTTTCACACCTGACCGATGATCCGTTAGTACGTCGAGCGTACAGCGTCTGTTCCGTTTCCGTCAACGCATTATCGGACAACGTCGCGCGCACCACGCACCGACTGACGGGTTGGGCGACGTTTTAAAATTAAATGTCATACAAAGCAACCGCACTGTAGTTGTTGAACGCAGAAACTGACAGACGCGTAATGTAGCAGGTCTAATTTGACGGAATAGACGCGACCGATGTAGATACACTCGACGCATTTTCCGTCAGATGTCTACAGACTCGTCTAACGGAGTAGACGCGACCGAAGATACGTTCGACGCATCTTCCATCAGATATGTGCCGACCCTTAGTTTCCCATCTCAAAGGCTGAAAACCCATCTGTGAATCCACTGGTGTTGCTTTTGTCCATGGGCAGCTGTAATCGCTTACCGCCAGGCGGAAACATGAACAACTTTTGTTCTGGAACTTTTGCGAAATCTCGAAAAAATATCAGCTGTTCCATACAAAGTTGAACTTTGACCCCGACAAAATGTATGGAACAGCTGATATTTTTTCGAGATTTCGCAAAAGTTCCAGAACAAAAGTTGTTCATAATGATGAATACAACCACCCCCTAAAAGGTTAACGGTGTTTTACAAATAACCCTGTATAACATATTTTGTGTGGAGTCTGTGTCAGATATCAATCTATTTCTATTACCATCGATGAATAGAATATTGAAAGCAAGCGTATGTCATCTAAAAACATTGAAGTACCAAAGGTTACACATAGTTTAGTGTCGGCACATTTAAGTACAAATGTAACGTGGGACACGAAGCGACGGTTATGTTCAGCAGAAAACGTTGTTAAGTAGGCAGTTACACGGTCATAAAGTGAACTAATAAAGTTATTTACTGCCTCGTTCGTTCTGTAGTAAGAGTGTGACAACTTGAAACTCTCGGCTTTGGAAGTTGCCGCTTCAGTTGGACTTGCCGTATCTCTTGGCTTAGACCAGCGGTCGGCAACCTTTTGATAGGCAAGGGCCGCAAGGAGGCAAAATAAACTACAGGCGGGCCGCACTTTTGGCAATAACTAGACAGCATTTTTACAAGTCTTGCAGCAATTTGCCACTATGTCATCAGCAAAGCAGAGACGCGTAACATACGGACCATTGACATTGATGCCCAATCCAACCCACTGCAGCGAATTGAATATTTCCTCTAGCGTTGGTGAAGAGTTTCGGAGATAATTATAGCGTCACCCCGTCCTACCTCTCGAAGCTGTTGGATGGTTCTTGTAATAGTTGTTCAGGGCTCGAATAAAAATCGTTGCTATTTGGTTCTCTTCACACCTCCACATGTTTTCAATCCACATGGCAGCGTTGCAAAAACTACAGAGCAGGCTATGTTTCGATGGAGTCAAAGTCTTTTTCGGCATCTACAAAAGCCAGATGAAACGGCTTCTCTGCCTCATCACACACATCTCACATCAGCCTGTTGCAGTCCACTGCTGGACGTAGGCCTCTCGCAGGGTACGTTACAAGACCTGATCTCCCGTTTTCGCTACCCTCCTCAAGTTGTTGGGCCATCTAGCGGGGGCACGTCCAACACTCAGCTTGCCGACATGTGGCCTCCACTCGAGAACCTGCTTATTACACCGCCCATCGATTCTGCGACGATGTGGCCAGCCCACTGCCACTTCAGTTTTCTACATCTCTGATTTATGTCAGTAACTTTGGTCTTCTGCCGAATAATCCCGTTCCGGGCTTTGAACCTCAGCGAGAACCCCAGCATTGACCATTCCATAGCTCTCTGTGTGACCTGTAGTCGTTCGACTAGCTTCACCGTTATGTTCCATGTCTCATCTCCGTACGTCATGACTGGCAAGACTCTTTGGTGGAACACCTTGGTCTTTTGGCATTGTGGCAAAACGACTTGAAGATTTGAAGCAACTTCTCAAATGCTACCCAGCCCAACTTCACTCTTCTGATGATTCCACTCTCAAAGTTGTCTCAAACTAGCTACATTTGCCACAGGCATACATACTCCAGGACAGCTTCGATATAAATTGGTTAAAGGACAATGTGTTTATTGAACATGATCTTGATCTTGTTCAGGTTTATCCCGAACCCAACACGCCTTGAGGCAGCATTGAGACTGGACAGCCTTTTCTGCAAGTATTGCAGCGATTCTGTCATAAATAACAAGGCTTTGGCAAAGCGGAGATGCGTTAGATTACCACTCATTGACATTGATGCCTATTCCATCCCGCTTTATACCTTATTATACTTTATACCTTCGCCTTCATATCGTTTTATTTGTTTTAGTTTAATTTTCCTTTGCGCGAATGCGTATAATGCCATTTGTAACTCACATTGTTTGAATTTTTAAATTAATATAAATAAATGTTTACTTTTATGTTTTACAGGCAAAGAAGAGATCGCCTTGTAGTGACGGGTGAGTGTTTTTTTATAAATCGGGTACTTTTGTGGTAGATTACTTTAGCTGGTGCGGTAGTTTCGCTTACGATCAAATTGAATTGAAACTTGTAATAGCTAAAGTGTACTAAACTGCAGGTATTTAAACATTTAATAACATTATTCTGATAATGGAATTCAACTTTCGCCATTTATAAAAATTATATTTAAACGGTGACGGATTAAGAATACGGAATGTCCCCACCCCATATCATCCCATGGGTGTCGTAAGAGCCGAAAGAGGGAGCATATTATGCAGAGAACAGCACTGTAAGAGAAGGAAAACTTGGTACAAACCCTATACCAACCCGTTTGGCCAGCGTGGTATAGTAGGCCAATTCCTCCTTTCAAAAGAGAGGCCTAGTGCAGCATATTAAAAACTAGGTATATGACAGGTCTTAAATCTTAATCGCACAAATAGTAGCGCTCATAGCGAGACTTGACTTCAACGACTTGACTTGCTGTTCGTAATAGATCAGAGCAAAGTTAAGCAACGCTTGCACAGGCCACCAATTGGATGAGTGACCGTACGTTTTGGCACTTATATCAGAGTGCGCGGAACGGAACACGGACAGCCATCGGATCCGTTTCTTGTCTCAGTAGAAGAATCGTTAGGCTACTTCGGAAGCCTTCAGGCGTTCTGAAAATTGACACTAGAGTTGGCAGCATACTCACACGAAAACAAAACAATCACCGCACAATCCTATTTTAGGAATATAAATTACCTCTTTTTATGACTATTGTTTAACGCAACGATCGACGTTTCGGGCAGTTTAGGACTTATGTACATTGTTCTGGTGCTAGATAAGTTACCATTTTTCCCTTTTCCAGATCGATCAAAAAAGAATACGTGAATAGATCTTGCTCCGTGATAAATAAGGTAACTAAATCTTAATATATAAAATCCTTGCGTTGCTGACTGGCTGACAAACACGCTACAGCCGAAACTATTGGGCGCAGGAAGCTGAAATTTGGCATGTATGTTCCTTGGGGACCGTAGGGGTACACTAAGAAGGGATTTCCCGAAATTCCCACGGGATCGGCAAAAACGGGTAAATTTAAAAAAATTGCAGGCGTAGCTGCTGACGTCCTCTAGTACAATATATTTTGCCAGTTATAGCCTAAAATCAAGTAAGAAGGAGAAGGATAACGCGGCCTATAGTATATCGATTGAATTTACTTACATTATATGTCCGTACGGTACGGTACGGTAGTAGAGCCTTGTTGATTTCAGCATGAATGGGCCGGATCGACCGGGGAAGTACTACCCTCTCACAGAAAATCGACGTAAAGTAACAGTACCTAAACTGTTGCGTTTCGTTCGGTGGGTGAGAGTGCCGGAGACCCTATCCCCTATTCCTTCTCCCTCATCCCACTCCTCATCCTATCTCTTTTCCCAACCCCACGGGGCGGCAACGCACTTATGACTCCTGTGGTGTTGCTTGTGTCCATGGGCGGCGGTAATCGCTTACCATCAGGCGATCCGTCTGCTAGATTGCCGCCTATTAAGTACTATAAAAAATACATATTAATAAATAAAACATTTGCACACCATATGTTATAGTAGTATGTAAGGGACCACAATAGAGTTAAGACCACATTATGTACATTCTAGCAAATAAATACATTATTATTCTTACACTAACACATTTTATACTCGTATAGTAAAGTAACTCTATTGCAAAGACAAGACTATATGGCTATATGGAGTTGATTCCACTTTAACGTTGATTTTGCTAAGTAATCATTGTATCAATCACTCTCTCCACGAATATTGACTGTAAGACGTGTCTCGGGTTCGATCCAAGCACAGAGCACCACCACTAGAGACCGCATTAGCTAATATTTGTTTTGATTCGAGTTCACTAAATTTGCGGACTGCGCGGGATGCGCGGGGCGCACGTAATGCGTTGTGATTGGCTATTGCAAGGTCAAACTTAGGACATGCACTCTAGTGCACTGTACCGTAGTGATGGGACAGGGACGGAATATTGATCGATAGAATTTGGTTTGTATTGATTATATTATTGATATATTATTATGGATAATAAATGTTTCTTACCCGTCCGTTAAATATTATAAAGCATTTTTAATAAATATGTTTTTACCCATACGTTAAATATTATAAAGCATTTTTAATCTTTGATTTTGTGTATAGACAAGCTTCCGTCACTCTTCAGTGCGTAACGCTATAAGTGCTAGTGATGAAACGGATACCGGATAGCCGGATATCCTGCCGAACATTGACAACAAAAGGAATCGTCCATGATCATGGAAAATACGATCTCATGTAACATTGTTTTTTTACTTGAAGTTAAAGCAAATTGATCATGCATAACCATAAGTAACCTGACGACTATATTTGGTGGTCAGCTAATTTTATACTCTAACTACTCTGTGATTGAAGCTTTGGCACTCTGTAGCAGTTTAAGACTTAATTTTTAAGCTGGTCTTGTCGATGAAGAAATGTGAAAATAATTGTTGCCACATAAGAGCGGGTAATCATCGATTTTTCATAAAAAGTTACTATCCGGTATCAAGTATCCGATCAGATTAAAGTTGTGTCTCTCCGATACCGTAAGAGTACCATCAGGAGTCACCTAGCTCTTTCGGGTGTTGCGCTTCGGGTAACATGTTGTCGCGTATAACCCAATGTCATCAGGTATCCCGCAATGTCATCGGGTGTCCCGCAATGTCGTCGAGTGTCACCCAAAGTCGTAAAGTTTAAAACGTCGGTGGCAGTCCAATACCGTTAAGTATCACCTAACACAATCAGGTACCACCGAATCCTACCGGGTATCAGCCTTTGTCGTCGTATGTCAACCAATAGTATCATCAGGTGTATCGACAAACTCCATTACGTTGGTGATCCGTCAATACTATCGGATCCCCTAATACTATCGGGTTTCACCTAACACTATTAGGTGTCACCTAACGCTATCGGATGTCATCTAACCTATCAGATGTTACCAGACACTGCCGGGTGCTACCCAATGCCGTCGCGTGTCACCTAATGCCCGCGTGTTTCAATCAATGTTGTCAATGGGGATCGGCTAATACCATCGGACAACCCCATACTATCGGGTATCACCCAATATAGAAGGGTAGCACCCCGATATAGGAGAGAGTCACCACAATACCGTTGGGTGTCACTTAACACTATCGCGTGTCATCTTACACGACTTTCAGGTGTCACACTTAATAACATCATGCATCACACACACCCCGAATACAGTCGGGTGTCACCCCAATAGGTGTCCCCCACTACCATCAGGTAACATCCAATACGGTCGAAAGCCACCTCAACACTGTCAGTTTAAAATTCCGCATGTCTTCAGCATTTATTTATGAATAAGAATACTTATCTAAACTGAAAGATCTCAAATTACATAATTCCACTATTCTGAAATATCTCAAATTCTTTGTTTTTTTAAGACGTGGACACACCCACAACCATCCTGACTAGGTTTTTGTTAAGAACATTTACGTCAGAAAAAGTGAAAATATCTACGTAATATCCCTTATTTCTAAACCTGCAGGTTTAGAAATAAGGGATATTACGTAGATATTTTCACTTTTTCTTCAAGTAAACCAAACTGCAGTACGCGCAGTCTGCGCGTACTGCAGTTTGGTTTACTTGCCCCGCCCCACTCTCCTCGCTTCCTGCCACAAAAATGACCCTGTTTGGCCGCCGAGTCAAGCCACATACTCACACTGTGTTATGATCTTCGTAACATTACCACGAAAAATATCGACAAAAATATTGACTTCGAAATCACAACACTATCGATACACGTGCCAATGTTAGACAAGGACGACTATTGCAATTTACGTAATGAGTGTGAAAAGGACTTTTCGAAAAGACATCAACGAACGCATTATTACTATTATTGCGCACGATTTGGTAACCAGTATAAACTGAGCTCCGATGCACTGGTTGTGGGTTTTATTTATGAATAAAAACTTACTTACCGATGAAATGTTAAATCATCTTTTTGATAATTTGACGTCTTGGATGTCTTGCCACACCATTTTACCGCACAGGTAGCCATTTTTACGTGTTTGGGCACTAAATAATTTTCAAATATGAACACAACGTGTACACGCATAAGGGTCACAGACTTGGTCGACACTGATGTTTTGATTCGTGCCGTTACTTCATATACTTCCGAAACCACTAATGTCTCGCGCGCGTTAGTTGCCTGCTATTAGGTGTCTAGTGGGGGTGGTCTGTGGATCCAAGGAACGGCATTTTGAGTGATACATCGAATTGAGTGCTTTTTACGTCCGTTGAATGAATATTTGAAAAGTTCCCCGCGATAGTTTAGTGTAGGTACCTCAACTACACTAACGATAGTATTCTACCACAAACACACATCACCATCTAGTCCCAAGCTAAGCAGAGCTTGTGTTATGGTTATTAGATAATGGATAGACAAAAGAAAGGAAGTATATATGTATATATATACTTCTTTTTTGTAAATACATACATATAATACATAGAAACACCCAGACCAAGACAAACATTCATGTTCATGCACATAAATGTTTGACTTGAGCGGGAATCGAACCCGCGACCTTCGGCGTAGCAGTCGCTTACACTCCCGCTGCGCCAACCGGTTGTCCTCACAAACGGGTCGCTTCCTATTTCATAGTCGTATTTTAATATGGCATAAGAAACGATCTTTAACATCTATACTTTCATACATACAGACTAGCTCGATGGTAGGGTTAGTTGTTAAAAAAATTAAATATAAAGGCAGGTACTTATAACCGAGCACGGCTAGTCAACAATATTTCATATTAAACCAATCATAATGTCGTTTCTACCGGTGAGTCCCGGTGTTGTTTGTGCAGCTAAGTTTAGCTGTGGTGACGAAATGGCCGGACGTCGCCGTCGGAAACCACTAGGCGCTTTTTACTAATGAACTACCTGCTGATACAGGATGCTGCTTCTGAGAAATGGCGCTCATCTTTAAACGAATGGGTTATATTTGGATTACAGTGGTTTATACTCGTGCTAATGGCTTTGCGGAGTATATACGCTTTGTAGTTTTGGATGAAGATTGGCTAATGTTGGGCAAATTATGCTGCGCGTATAGTGTAGTAGTTTGGTCGGTTCGTTATTTGGAACTGCGCCGTGTGTTGTGGATTCAATCCCGCGAGTGCACACAAGACAATACTCTGTGACTACAAACTTTATTGTTGTTTCTAGCCTGGATGTTCTCTGCCTCCGTGGTCCAGTGGATGGCGTATGCGACTGCTGATCGGAGGTCCCGGGTTCGATTCCCGGGTCGGGCAAAAGTGTTACTGGGTTTTTCCGAATTCTCAGTAGCAGCACGGAGTCTGGTGATGTGCCCGATAACGGCAATAGGCTAAAAATTCATGGCGAAATGTGGGTGTCATATTACACCTTTGCTTACCCCTTCGGGGATACAGGCGTGAGTCTATAAATATATAAATAAAATAAAATAAATGTTTCTTGTGTATGTTGATTTAATGTTTGCGAAGTCCTCCGCGATCTTATTTCCAGTGCGGGAGTTGCTAAAAAGGGGAAGGGATTTTTTTATAGTTGTCCACTATGTCTTTAGAAAGACACTATTGTCATTTTTTTTTTAAATAGGTCAGCCGATGAAGAATATTTCGCACGTTTGATTTTAATGTATCAAATGCGGTATCAGGTTACGGAATTATTGCTCTAAACTGACAATCAGACTCATCATGTTAAATTGGGGGCTGACCTCAATATTCCTTTTTATGTCAATTGTGAATCTAATTCTGCTAAATAATTCAGGGTCAATCAGCATTGTTACACCTGTATGGTCTTTGCAAGTTTCGGGACAAAGAGAAAAATACACCTAAACGATTATAATCTGGTTTTTTATATTTAAAAGTCTTGTGTTGCTGACTGACTGACTGACTGACAAAGCGATAATAATTAGCAATTCTTTCATGTGGATATAAATTTGAATGTTGGTGTCTTGACTATATTTTTTTTTTATTAAAAAAACCTGTCAAACTTGACTTCACGCTGCCTGACGGTAAGCTGACAGTGAATTCCTATTGTGAAGGCCACCATCCCCAATTGCTGGTTAAGCAATGTGACATGGTGGCCCTCACTTTGACGGCCTTGAGAGATGCTTTTTAAAGCCCCGCTTAAAGGACCCATGATCAAGGGAGGAAGGAAACAGGAGAGCTGGCAGTGAGTTCCACATCTTTATGGTACGGCAAAGATAAGATGTACCGAACCTTTTCGTACGTAACGGTATCTGTTCTATCGTGTAAGCGTGGCACCTTAACCCGGCACGTGTTGTTCGGGATAGGAAAAGAGAGGGTGGGATGAGTTGAAGGAGTTCTTCTGAGCACTCACCGTGATACAATCGGTAAAAGACAGCCATTGAGGCTACGTCCCTGCGTAATTGCAGAGATTCAAGGGTCTTAGTAGCCTCGAGGTCACCTATGATACGGACAGCACGCCGCTGCAAAAAATTACTTTAGGGTTATATGATTACCTACCATAGTACAAACTCTGCTTAGTTTGGGTTCAGGCCGGGATTAGTCTTAGTATAGGCACAGATAATATAATACTAGTATAGGTAAAAATGAAAAAATATTGGTGATATAAATAAACATCTTGGTAACCACCAAGATGTTTATATCGCCAATTTTTTCAAAAAAAATCTGACCAATAACAAACTCAAATTATTTGCAAAACTTCAAGACTAACCAATTACTTTTATATTATTGTAAACATATTTTGTCTTAATGTTAACATCTGCCCCCATTTCAGTATGCGCATTAAATGCAACACACTGTTTAATTAACGGCTAAGCCATAACCGATGAGAATAAAGAATACAAGTGGGGCACCGGCGCTTCCTTCAGAAGCGTTATTTACGTTGGGCTAAATATACCTCAGCTTGCATCTGGGTGGTAAGCTTAGAGATTTTACCACAAAGTTGGGAAAATTAATCTGGTTGGTGCTTTCAGAGCTAATTTTACTTTCTGATATCGTAGGTATTTAAATATAAATTGTATGCAAAAGTTTTTCAAAAGTACCTTTGTAATATTTTAAATAATTTGAGGGCGACAAGCAATTAATGCCTGATGATAAATGGCCGTGGCCATCACGGGCCACTCATGCCAGGCAATCATCATTCCAGAGTACCAATTCTAGTAAATAAATAACCTGAAGTTTTTCAATCCATCTTTCATCAAATGTGCATTTAGCCATAGGTACGAGGCACTTTTCATGGCCTGTTTTAGTTGACGATATTCAACGTAAGTTACGTCATGTGTGATCGTCCATAAAGGGCAGATTTCTATGTTCTTTTCTGGTATATGTTCTGTGTTCACGCAATGATCCTCGACGCACTTTCAGTTAGGCATTTTTCTATATTCTGTAGTTACGCTAATATGTTGATGATTGCCCTCAAGGTACCTACAATATTCTGTCCTTTGTCAACGCTTCCAACTCATCTTCCCTTGTCTTACGTGTTCCGTCGTAAGGTGACGATACGTTGAGTTCAGCATGAATAAGAATGGGTTGGCTGGTGGACCGGGGAAGTACCTACTCCCCGCGTACAGAAAATCGACGTAGTGTAACAGTACCTATACTGTTGCGTTTCGTTCGGTGAGTGAGAGTGCTGGTGGCTTATTCCCTATCCCTCATCCTACTCCTCCTCCTATCACTTCTCCCAATCCTAAGGGGCAGCAACGCACTTGTGACTCCTCTGGTGTTGCTTGTGTCCATGGGCGGTTACCGCAATTACATAAAAAAAAATATTTTCATCAGACGTGTACCGATAACTTGCCCTGAGGTAGTTTAATTCAGTAGTTGGCAACCCAGTCATGCACCGCATCCATTCGCGCGTTGCCGACGCATGCGCACGTGTTAACGATTCGTTTACAAACAAATGTGCGTACACATTGTAGATAATTGTAAATACTATACTGTGCAGTGTTTGTGCCATGATGTTTAACGGACTTCTCATGTACGGAGATTCTGACTACAGCGATGCGAAAGTAAGTACCTACTTGTTAAACAATTTTGAGTCTAATTAGGGAAATAATTGAGCTGTTTTTGGTTTTGTTTTGATTTGTAAGAGGGTTGATGTTTCATCTTTAATGTTCTTGTCTTGTTTGAGTACCTATTGTTTTGACGATCATAGGTGTTGCTCTGTGAGGTACCTAATTGAAATAAATAATGTTGAATTTAAATTTAATTTGAGGAGCTTGTACACAGGTGTTTCTTATTCTTGTGATGAATGTCGATGTTTTTGGCATTGTAATTAGTATAGAAATCAAACTTCTGCTGTTTTGATTTTCAAATAATTATCTAATTTAAGATCTAATACTATGCTATCTAACATCTGATTGGGATATATTAAAAACTAGCTGTTTCCCGCAGTTTCACCCGCGTCCTGAGGGAGCTACTTCGCGTACCCGGTTAATATAGGTATAGCCTAAGTTACTCCTTGGTACATCAGCTATCCGCCAGTGAAAGTCCCGTCAAAATCGGTCCAGCCGTTCCAGAGATTAGCGAGAACAAACAGACAGATCATAGATATATTAAAGACAGATAGACAGACACACAGAAAAAAAAAGTCATTTCGGTATATGTACTGTGTATACATCCATATGCATTAAGTAAAAAGTGGTTATTATAATACTATAAACGGACACTCCAATTTTATTTATGTGTATAGATGATAATTCAAAACAGAGATTTCGCATCATCCAAAAATCAGATTATTGAAGTAAAACATCTATGCTCAAACAAAAAAAAGCGAAACAAAAAACAGCGGCTCTGAAAGCCTGGACGGCTATTTTTGGCTCACACAAATGTTTTTTTATTAACGACGTGGGTACGATTCTAGGGCCCCTATTCACGGTACCTCTACCATTCGTTATTAGTCAGATTTGAGACTGACATACATGCGTCCACAGTTACACTCATAGTAGGTACATTTTCAGGTATCATGTAGATGTTCAGACTCGAATCTAGAAGGTAGACGGATTAGTATTTGTGGCGTTATCAGGAGGCAGGTAGAATAGTAGGTACAGCATTACTAATAACAAACTGTATTACGATAATTTATTAAGTTAGTTAAATGGATTTTTAACTGAGCATTAAAAAAAGAGAGAAATGTCTATTTAAAATGTAGAGCTTTTATAAGAAGAAGGAAGTAAGGAAGATTTCCCATTTCCTTCTTGTCTTTTATTCTGGGATATTATGCTAACACAAATTCTTTATTCATTCTGCACTTCTTCAGTATTCGAATTTGTTCTTAAGTTTGTCTATTTTCATAGAGAAAATAAACAAGCATAAATCAGAGCTCTGGCCTGATCGCAGGTTAAAATGTGCCTCATAAAACCCCGGCAGTAACTTTTCTCCTGACCCGGTAATCAAACCTGCACACGAAAAAAACTGAAAATGTATGCCGCGACACCAATGACGAAAGCTTCCCATCAAAAAAAGATTAGGATTTTTTGTCTCGACGTTGTCTTCGTAAAACAAAAACAGGAAACAAGATGAAATAAAAAATGTCCGCCCGTCTGCCGACTGTCTTCCATCGATCTCTTTATGTCGCAAGTTAACGTTACACATTGTAGATCGTTAACACGACGAACTCATAACACGATAATATTTATACCTACGTTAAGATTTAGACGAAGTTGTTTTTTCGTTTATAATGGTGGAGCTTTATTGATATACATTTTTGACGACGGTGCTTTCGTCTAGAATGAGGTCGCTTCGGCATTTCGATCTTGCGATTTAGTCAATTTTTTAAAGACTGTCGACTGCCTCCCTTGTCCAGTGTATAGCGTATAAAAAATATGACCTCTAAATATAAATTGTTGCACTGCTGGGCAAAAACATCTTCCCACTATGGAAAGGCCTAGCTCACAGTCCATCACGCTGGCAAATTTCAGTTGCCAGTCTTTACCATTCTATTACATATCGATACCATAGAACACTACGAACAACTCTCAGACATGCAGGTTTTTCACACTGATTTCCTTCACCGTTTATCAAGCAAATTGAATAAGTATACAAATCAAATCAAATCATCTTTGTTGCTCAAATTGTGGTATTACAAAGATCTTAAAAACTAAAGAGTAAAGCACAATTTACCTTACTAAGTAGGTAGGTATGCAATAATTGGTTTTATAGGAACATTTTCAAACACTCATTTACAATTTACATTTTAAATATTCTACATGGAATGAAAACTTTGTGGGATAACCATAAGATCAGATTTTCATACGATTTTCACCAATAGATAGTCATTCACGCGAGCGGAGCCGCAGACGAAGTCTATTCTATGATAAATACATGCCAAATTTCAGTTCTTAAGTGCCTATAGGCGGCGTCAAACCACTGATATACATATGCATGAATGAACATGACAAAACTGTTAAGGTTTCTTGTAGGTACTTATAGTAGGAGAGCTGACTTCAATTTAGGGTTTCAAATTAGGATTTGAGGCAAGCTGAAAACTTGTCTCATACCTCCTATTATACTCCAACACGAAACTGCAGACCTGGCTGGTGAGTATAGTGGGGCTAAATCAACATCGAACTTTTTAGCTAAAAATGTATTTGCAATTTTTAAATGTTGTAGTTTAATGTTTAGAGAATAAAAAAAAAATAAGCCAGGCGATTTAGTCATTTATAACATTGATAGGCGCGTGCAAAAATATTTTGCAAACAAGTATAAAAATGCATTTGAGGCAACTTGAATCGTCTGGCCGGTCTGGCCTATTTTTTTAAATTCTTTAAACATTAAACTACAGCATTTCAAAATTGCATGTCGCCTCAAATAAATATTTGGAAAAATTAAAAGGTTCGCTCTTGATTTAGTCCCGCTGCACACCAGCCAGGTCTGCAGTTTCGTGTTAGGGTATAGTAGGAGAGGCATGACACAAGTTTTCAGCTTGCCTCAAATACCTACTCAAAATTGATGTCAGCTCTCGGACTATTACGAAAGAAGTCTAAAAAGACCTCTTTTTAACATCTCAATTACATTTGGCCGTAAAGTTTAATCCTTATCTTGCACGTATATAAACTTTATAGCTATTTTATTAACCGCCGAGTGCGATCTAGCCTTTGATCATTTTTATCGCAGCATCAATTAAGATATTTTTGTTTTGAACTACCGCCACTTCAACTGATCTAAAGACACGGTGTAAATATTGGTCTTAAGATCTAACTGGTTAAGTGCTGTCTTAATTTTTGATAGGAATTTTATTGATTTATGGACGAGTGGGGGATTTGGGCAAAGATAGAATAGCATATCTTAATTGGTATGTACTCTTTAACAACAGCTATAGCCTAGTGGAGATACCAACATAATGCCACGCAGAGGGTCTCGGGTTCGAATCCACGACATGCACCACTGACTTTCTGGCGTTATGTGTGATTGAAATTGTTAATTATCGCTTGCATAATGTTGAAGGAAAACATCGTGTCGTGAGGAAACCTGCACGTCTGTGACTTCTCCATAATGTTCTCTAAAGACTAAGACCTGTGAAGTCTGCCAAACTGCACTTGGCCAGCGTGGTGGACTATGGCCTTACCCTTCTCATAGTGAGAAGAGACCAGCGCCCAGCAGTAGGATAGTATACTTATTTAAAGGGCTCTTGATAATGACTCTTGCCGTACACCACAATTTGTACATATAAAATTGCAACACTAGACATATTATTATGTACTATTGCTTTATCTTCCATCTTTGAAATTTTCTTTCGTGTAGGATCTTTTCACAGCATTCGGAGTTTGGAGTAAGTACCTTGTCCAAATGCGCAACGCGACTCCTTCAAACCAAAGTAAAAAAATGATATCAGGCGGGCCTTTGAACCAATACGTCAGTCTTTCTAGTGTGCACATAATTTGTGAGCGTTGTTAATTAATTGTGTGAACAAACAGTTATGTTCACAAGTTTACCCAAAAACAGATAATATTTTAAAATTGGACAGTTTATTTTATATCTTTGACTGTTGCTTCTATTGTTAACTGTTTATGAGAAAGAGTTTTACTCTTGCGAACGTCAATGACTTGAAAATCCCTCAATAAAAGGATTTTACTAACGGAGCTTAATGCCGAATTTTCTTGAGGATAATCTCGGATATGCTCACATCCTTTCCCCTTGTGATAATGTGAGATAATTCTGTCAAGTTTACTGTACTCTTCATGATGTTTAAATTATAAATATAGGCTATGTTATCTATATAAGTGTTTGTTTTTATGGTATGTTTTGTTTTAATATTTAAATACCTTATTACGGAGAATCGGATGAGCAACGAGCTTAAAATAAATCCGTGTGAAAAACTTTTGATAAATGAAGTTGATTATTTTAGTTAATCTTAGGTAGCAAGCCTATTACTAGTACGAATAAGATTATGCTGGAGATTCTGTTGAGTAGGATTAAACTTTTTGTCTACTGCTCTTTTGTTCTGTTATTGATAAAACGAAAGAGAGGGATACAAATACGGTCTTTCAAATTAATTTATTAAGTGATTTTCGGTGAAACACGACATAAGCACCACCAAATACATAGGTTTATGAAAATTATGAAATTTATTTTGAATATTATTTTTGTTTTTTTTTTTAAGTTAACTCCCGCATTAGGAATAAATCCCGTGTCGCGGGGGACTTTACAAACATACAACTAACGGACACAATGAACACACAGACTCGAAACAACAATTTGTGAACTACACAATCTGTTGCCTCTTGTGGGGATCGAACCCACAACACTCGGCGCAGTGTCAAGCGGCGAGGCGGCCGCTTAAACCACTACGCCAGCCGTGCAGTCGAAGATATAGAAAGTAAGTATGTGTATTGTGTTGGGTGCGCTTGCCAGATGGTCAGAATTCGATAGAATTTATCAGATTTTACTTCCAACGCAAAAGACAACACAGACAGTCAATCATATAGTAGTTCTCTAAATGCTAAGTGATGTAGGTATCTATAGTCGTATTTTTAATTAGACGAAGCCAACTGACAGTAGCTAATGTCACTTTGTAAAATAATGTTGCCATATTTAAAGTAATAGTGATGCGTTTAGTTCTCGTTCAATCAGATGAACGAACAATGAGTGTGAATAGTTAATCATTTCAAACTATAAAAGAATATTATTTCTATTTTACAATAAAATTGTATAAAAGTGCTCTGATATAAGTTTAGTTATGTAAGTAGTTACATCACTTTTTTGACGGTATAAAGCGCGGCGCACGGCGCGGCGCGGCGCACGGCGCGGCGCGGCGAGTAATGCCAACATCGATCAACGCCGCGCGCGTCGGTCGCCATTTTGTTTGTTATTCATTCGGCTTCTAACCTCTGGTCTGATTGCACGAATGTTTTTTCTGCGCTCACGCTGTTTATTGTTTAGTTATTGTTTTTGTTAAGTTTTTCGTTACGTTGTGTTTGTGGTAATTGTTGTGTTTATTTGTTGCTATATTGTTTTGTACAAACGATATGGATCCTCAACCAAGCACGTCAAGCCAAAGCTTGTCTCCAAGAAAGAAGAGACCACGGATTGCTTTAAGCGTCACTGAAAAACTTATGATACAAAACGTCTACAAATACGTATTTGAGGAGAAAGCTGCTTCATTATTGCCTATTGAGACTCTCGAAAAAAATAATATGTTTCGAAAACAGCTGACATTTTGGGAATTGGTGTGACCCCAGTTTACAGTGTTTTAAAAGAATACAAAGAAAATGAACAATTTAAGTCTCCCGAGAAACGTGGACCGAAACACAGTTTCAAAGATAGACGATTTTACTTTTGCCGTTATAAGCTATAATCATCAAGATTATCAAGCTGCCGCTATAATCATCAAGATTATCAAGGAATCTGAACCAGGCCTTCCTAGATGGCTTGACCACTGGCTTAAAACAGCCTTCAGGAAAGGGCAAACTATTAATTATCGGCCATATAGTCGAAGAAGGATTCGTAGAAGAGAGCTTATTAATATTTGAAGCCAAAAAAATAAAGAAGATCAAGAGATGAATGCCAATTCCTTTGAAAATTGGTTTAGGTTTTGCCAAAACTTAAACCAAATTCCGTAGTAGTGATGGATAATGCCCCGTACCACTCCAGGAAACTAGAATCGCTGCCTACAATGTCTTGGACTAAACCTAGAATACAAGAGTGGCTAACGAGCAAAAATATTTCATTAGAAGCAGCAATATTAACCATTTGTTACTCTTATAGACATTGTATGGCAGCACAAACAAGAACATTGCGATAAGGATGTTGTGGACGAGACGAGGTGGGTCTGCCCCCATACCACTGTGAGCTCAATCCCATTGAGTTGGTATGGGCGCAGGCTAAAGGATATGTTGCAAGAAATAACAAAACCTTCAAAATGACAGAAGTAAAAAAACTTTTTGAAAAAGGACTTCATCATATATAACTCCTGAAAACTGGAG
Source organism: Euclidia mi (assembly GCA_944739405.2). NCBI lineage: Eukaryota > Metazoa > Arthropoda > Insecta > Lepidoptera > Erebidae > Euclidia > Euclidia mi. The sequence continues at coordinate 70,095,694 of OX123196.2, read as the reverse complement.
TAGCTGCGTGTCTCATATAATTAAAGAAGAAGACAAAATGTATGGTCTCGACCACATGATCGACAATGTTTCAGACAGATTTATAACTAATGTCACCGAAAGCAATAGTGATGATATTTTATCTGATGATGAATAAAAACAAATTATGTAATAAGCGATGTTTTTTTATTTTCGTAACCTACTTATAAATTGTTATATTTTATACATCTATAGTTTCGACTACATGATGTATTGAAAATAGGACAGTCTTACAAGTTTCCTCGCAATGCTTTCCTTAATGTTTAAAACACTCGGTATTCAGTATAGGTAAATACTATAGGAACATAGTCTTCGAAAACTCGTTGGTATGTACAAAGCACGCCTACAATTCGAACACTGTACCCGATATCGGCCGTTCGGCACACTAACTATTCACTAGACAATCAAGGCAATTTCATTCATTCAATAGTTTTTTCAATCATTCACTTTGTCACAACACTATTTTTATTTCATCATAAACTGACAACACAGTAAACGTCAGTTGACTTCGTCTAATTAAAAATACGACTATAGGTAAAGTCTAATGGTTGTGCCCAATATTTTATCTATCGAAGAATTAAGCTGTTAGAGATATATTGACTGACGATATTATGAACGGCTACCCCGTTAGGTGTATGTTTGTAAAGTCTCCCGCGACACAGGATTTAGTCCTAATGCGGGAGTCGTCTTTAAAAAAAAAAAGAAAAACTACACCTGCTTAATATAGTAAGTCTGTAACGATTTGTGAACAGATTTGTTGATCCGTTAGGACGTCAACAGTTTACGTTGAGCCGCGTACAGGTGCGAGCGTTCATTCTGGATGTTTTCACTATAAAGATGTGTTAACTAGATTTATTGGACTAAATATTTGGCAGTACCTCAATTCTTAGACGACTTTCTTACGGCAATTTGGATTCTTGTTTCATGTTTGGGTACTTACCTTAATCAAGCAATACGTGGTAGTCTGGTAGAGTTCATCACGTCACACTTTCTTGAGTTTCTCTATCGACGTAAGGCAACAGTACCTAAACCACATGAGTAGATAAACGGAACAGAGACACAGCTTCATACAACAGCGCGAATACGTTGCACTACTACAAGCACGCGGCTCATGTGTGCGTGACCACTGGCCGCTTGTTGTGTACGCGGCGAGACTGGAAAAAACCAGTTTACGTAGGCACAGGCAGTTGACAATCTCAGGGTTATTACGACGCACGTTGTTTGTTTTGTACGTTGTAAGTTTTAATATTTTAATGTAAAAATGTGGTAATTAATTATTGATAATGGTTGTTTGTTGTACTGTGTGTGTAATATTAGATGAAATAATTCAGTAATTATAAAGATTTTAACGATGGTAACGTACAATTGGGTTTTTTAATTCGTTTTTTCCTCCTGATAATTTTATCGCATTTGTTGAATTGCTCGAGCAAAAGTTTCGCAAATATTTCGATCTTGAACTAAATATTGTCAATGTTGGCAACGAAATACTTAACATGTTTGCATGTTGTCCACCAGGATCTCCTAGCTCGATCCCCCAGAGGATCCACGTGAACTCATTAGTTGTGAAATTGTATAAAAGCAATTAACGTTTACAAAACCAATGACTATCAGAAAGTTATCAGCCATCGATAGTGATTACAAAAAACAGGTGCATGCGATTTTTGACCTTATTGACGTAACTCAGAATTTATAATTTTACTAACGTATCAATGTCAGAAAGCAAGAAAATACAAAAAAAAGTCTGTCATGAATTGTCAATAAGGTCGAAAATCGCATGCACCTGTTTTTTGTAAGCCTTATCGATTTGGTTGACCATTTTATAGTCATTTGTTTTATAGACGTTAATTTGTCTTACACAATTTCTTTTTAGACTTATTTTATATACCTATCCCCGTGGTAAAACTAGTGGCACATAATAGCTAAAGGAGATTCCTATGTTTATTAGCAAAATTGATCATAAATATTACCAGAAAAATATTCAACACTATTAGTGGTATCGTTGGGAATGTCAAATAAATCACGTCGTCACGTCGTGTCCTTGGTAACAAATGTATATTTTAATTCCGTGCTTTTAAACGTTTCAGATGCATGCCTTTTTTGGTTCCACTCGCTATTTTATTTACAACTGTACTTCTGCCGTATAGCGAATCGGTCGAGTCCAAGAATCTGCCCAATCCACGAATCTGTCGAGTTGGGAATCTGCCGAATCACGAATCTGTCCAATCCAGAATCTGTCGTATACCGAACGAGCGATTTGTCTTAACCTATTGTGACAACCCTACCAAACTAGGTAACAAATTTACGAACTCTTAAGAAGCTGTTTCTCTGTTCGGTTTATTTACTCATGTGCCTAAACTGTAGCGTTTCGTTCGATGAGTGAGAGTGTCGCAGGCCTCGTGCTCTATTCCTTCTCCCTAATCCCACTCCTCTTCCTATTTCTTTTCCCAACCAAAAGGGCGGCATCGCATTTGTAACTCCTCTGGTGTTACTTATGTGGGTGGCGGTAATCGCTTCCCATCAGAGGGTCTTCCACGAGTTTTGTACTCGATCGTCACGGTGACGATAGCCTAGTCGACGGGAACAATTTCCATACATTTTCTTAAAGCGGACGGTAGCGATGGATAGAGTCCGCTAGGGGGCGCTTTAAGAAAATGTATGAAAATTGTTCCCGTCGACTAGTGCTATCGTCACCGTGTAAAACTCGTACTACACCCTCAGATGAACCATCTGCTCGTTAGGTGCTTATTACATAAAAATACCGCCTAAGGAAGGATGGGCAAAATATCCTTAGATACTTTTTGGCGAATGATTCCTCAAGGACGAATAATTTAGCAAGGTTACCTTACGTATTTGCAGGACAGCGGTGGTGCGTGCAGCTTGCAGGACAGCGCCGCCGGTTCCTGTGATGCGAACACGCGAGCCAACTACTACCACAACAAGCTAAGGTCTACGTTACAAATCGTAAGTTGACTGACTGATGCTCATATTACTCATAGGACTCAAAATTGTAAATTATTGACTGCTAAATTTTGTCCTTTATACTCTATGGTTTCAATCTTGGGACAAGTCTTGTGTTAGACCTAGTCTTTGTAGAGTTAAGTCAAAGTCAAAGTCAAAATCATTTATTCATCTAGGTCACAAGGTGACGCTTATGAACGTCAAATTTTAATGTACATTACTTAATGCTTTTTAATGCTTCTACATTTACATTTACTGCCCATTCGCAAAGCAATAGGTAGAACCACGAGAAAGAACGGGCAATAAAACTCGTGGCCACTCTTTTTAATCGCCAGTGTTATGTTACATATTTTGTTTTTGTAAGGAGCTGCAACTGTTTCACATTGTAATTAATTACTTGTAAATAGTAATTAGGAACATACATAATACTTAAATAATTAATGTAGTTACCAATTTGACTGCTGTAGTAGCCTTCCAGTGTGAATATTGTGTAACAGGAGCATCCACTTACGACTTATAATGTAGGCAACTCGCGACCATGTTCATAACTATGGTGGAAATATATGTTACAGAAGTGACTGTATATGAATACACAAAATTACTAAAACATTAGTTTACAGCTCATAATCACGAGTTATCTTCATCTTACAGTACAGTAAAACTTTAATAAAATTAGTGGAACAACAATGCAAATGTAAATGTAGTAACTAAGTTGAATGACCTAATAATACATGAACAGTAATTTAAAAGAACTAGAAATATTATATAAAGATTAACTGAAAAATGCAAAGTATCTATATAATTCTAATTAGGTATAAAGATCACGAGTTGTCTAGCGTAAGTGACCAGCTATCCTTATCACTGAAATAATCATTAATAGTATCTAAGACTACAGAATAAAAGGTTTAGTTCTATTAATCTATGAATAGTATAATAACCTTTCTTAATAAGGCAGTCTTTTATTTTAGTTTTAAATGTACTAAATGGTAACATTGAAAAAAACATAGTTGGCTGGAATAAATTCCGTTGAAATAAATGACGAGCTTTTTGATTGATACTTTGAAATAATTAAAAACAGCATTAATTTTAATAAAGTGTCTTTGGTAGATACTTACTACATAAAGTTCGCCAATTTTATCATTCTGCCTCCGTGGTCCAGCGGATAGCGTACCTATGCGTCTGCTGATCGGGAGATCTCGGGTTCGATTCCCGGGCTGGCCAAAAATGTTACTGGGGTTGCCGAATTCTCGGTAGCAGCACGGAGTCTCATAAAGTGACCGGTAAATACGTATATAGTAATAGGTTCGCCCCCTATTATGCGGGACACACAAATTGATAACATGGCTAAATGTGGGTATAATATTACACCCCTGCCTACCCCATCAGGGTCCCTGGCCAGGCGTGAATCTATAAAAAAATCACTTGATAAACGTAACTAATAGTAAGTTTGTACAGCTACAGAACAAAGAAGAAACCATCCGTGTACAAGCGGAGAGTTTGTCAGTAGCGGAGGCTCGTATCGCAACACTCACTGAACGAGCCACGGAATTAAGACGTGAAATCGAAAGGAAATCCAAAGAGGTAAGACTTGTATGGCTCCTGGTACAGTGTTCTAGGCGTGATAAAACTTTGCAGGCACTCTCCAAAATCTGTTTTAGTCTTCAACAACGTTCAGTAAAGGGCATATGTCAGCAGACGCGAAGCAAATTTTTGTAGGAGCACTTCAAACTCTGCTTTAATCTTATATGGTTCTAAATAAATAACAGCAGAAAAACAATTGAGAGTCTGGCATTCAAGCTTAACGTTTGAATAGCAGAGTTTCTGTTAATTTGCTGGACGATATAGGTGCAAGGGTGGCATCCGTGGGCCATCGATTTCGAGTGGATGACCAATGACAGGAGGTATCATACTACAATTACATTCTCTGTATTTATTTAATTACTATACCAAAATATTACGTCTTCCGTCCAGCATCAGGAATCGGGGGGCTACCTGTCGTGAGGCCATTGACAAAAGTATATAAATTAAAAATTCATTACTCTTTTTGATAGTCCTTTTCCTGTTCTTTTTGATATACTTACCTACAATGATAGCAATACAAACGTAAAAAAAGCATTTCTTTTTAAATCGAATACCGCAGCATTTGATATAACGGTGTGCCGAAAACATAAGACCAGCTGGCCTATATTTAAAATGTATATTTATTATTTCAGCTGCAAGCTCTCCGCAAGACTTTAGAATGTTGTCGCGCTGAAAAGGTTGATGTCTCCATTTCGGCTGAATCGGTAAGATGACATTTAAAGGAATAACATTTTAAAATTACTTTAAAAATATCTTATTTATATTTAAACAATTATATTAAACATAACACATAAGTTACGCTAATGATAAAAATACGCATATTAAATCTAAGATAGTTAAAAGTCGTTAATACCTATTATTTTCAATCTTAAAACTGCTTTAAAATATTTTGATCTTAACCTTAACTAACATATTTGCTTTAAAATCAATTATTCTAATACAGCAATCGCTTAGTTAACAGATAATGGCTTTAAATGAAATCGCTTTAAATTGTTAAAACGATTTTAAACTATAAAATATTGTTTGTTATCTGATGGACATTTTAGGAAATGGAAAACCAAAATGATATTGTGAACACACTTGAAAACAACTTGAGCGTTATAGAAGATCTGTACAGAGAATGTTTTTATGAGGTAAGTTCAAGGGTTCGTTTATTTTCTTGCAGGAAATGAGTATCAACATATGTAGTTTTAATTTTACATACATACATATACTCACGCCTTTTTCCGTCGGGGTAGGCAGAGACAACGGAACGCCACTTGCATCTATCCTTACAAACCTCACGCGCTTTCTCTACATTCATTACTCTGTTCATACATGCTCGCCGGTTCCGGGTGCTTCGCACCTTGCCATTTTTTAAGATGTCCCCAATCTGATCGACGAATGTCCGACGAGGTCTGCCGCGTCCGACTTGCCCACACAGATTAGCCTCATAAATTTGATGCGAATTACTCCTTTTTAGTTTTAATTTTATTGGATAAATTATGCTAAATTTCTATAGAAGACGTACCAATGTTACTTTATCGACCAATTTCTGGAGACTTTTACGATACATATGCTAACATATTTTTAGAAACATAACGTAATTTGAATCCACGGTAACTCAGGAACTAAGCAACCGTGGCACGTCGAATGTCAGTGTGGTTATTGAAGCCTCAGGCTTTGTGTATCTTACTCTTGACACAATGTGATAAATGCGTTACTATTGGATTATCTAAAACTAACGTTTTCAGACTGCCAAACAGGATAATCTAATAGATATGTTACGAAAATCTTATCTGGACGTTCGTCTCATGGAGAAACAGAAAACCGACCAGATTGGAAGGATGCAAACGGTTATCAACTCGCAGAAATGGTCCTTGGACAGGTGTCAGGTAAGAACAAACTAGCTCTTGCTTGCTTTTTTACATTCCTAAATAATCAGATAATTTTTGTACAAATCTTTTAACGCCTATTGTAACAAGTCAGGAGTGGAAAAAAATAGTATAAAATTAAAATTTTCTTGTTTCATAAGCTCCTTGAAGATGTGTCAGACAAGTATGTTTGTAATATACTAGCACTAGTTTAAAAGCTGCTCCAATGTTAAACACAAAGCTCTTTGCAGTACATACATACCTAAACTCACGCATGTTTCCCGGAGGGTAGGCAGAAGTTACGGAACGCCATTTGCAACGATCCTGACATACCTCACTTCCATCAAGTTTGCAGTATGAAGAGGTTTAAAATTTTATACAAACGCATATGTTCTAGAATCGTGCACTCTACATAGCCATCCATCTGCGTTTTAGTATTTTTTTTTTAAATGCAGTTTATATTTGAAGGAAGAACCCAAATTTCACTAAGCAAGCTGAATAATTTTGGACGCAAACATTCGTATATCTCTTAGTCAAAAAAACTCTTAAGTAGTAGAGCTTTGCTGATTTCTGCATGTATGGGCCGACTCGACCGGGGAAGTACTACCCTCTTTCAGAAAATCGACGTAAAGTAACAGTATCTAAGAGAGCCGGATGCCCCATCCCCTATTCCTTCTCCCTCATCCCACTCCTCATGCTAACCTTTTTCCCAACCCAAAGGCGCGGCAACGCACTTCTGACTCCTGTGGTGTTGCTTGTGTCCATGGGCGACGGTAATTGACCATCAGTCGATCCGTCTGCTCGTTTGCCGCCTATTACCATAAAAAAAACCTATCATCGCAACAAACTGTTTCAATCTACATACTCATATTATACATTATTTATTCACAGGACATCGCGCATGAAGTGGACAACTTGAAGATGGAAATATCCAATTTCCTTAGCAGTTCCAACACTTCGACGAACTATGACTCGGTACTGCCAAAATACCTAATTGCATGGTTACTACAAATACTTACAAAAATATCTTATTAAAACGCTACGATATACGTAAAAAACAGGCCAAGACGCGGAGTTGTGGAAACAGCCCGTGCTACCATACCATCTTATTAAAAAATTAGGTAACTGAACATAACACTGGTCTTAGTCCTAGATTATCTTTTATTATTAGTCCTAGATTATCTTTAATTAATATTTATGTAACGGGCGCATATCGCGTAAACATTTGAAAATATAGGAACATCTTCGACGGCATACGATATAGACCCGTTAGGTACATCAATATTATATTGTGTACAATTCACGAAAGTTAAAATCTATTCATACATTTACACAATTTTTGTTAGATGAAATGAAATAATGTACATATTTATTTCTATCCAGTACTTCAGCTGCTTTTTGTGTAATTATGTAAATTATATTGTTTAATTCCTACTAACAAATGTATTACTAAAATAAAGTATACTATAAATCAGCGTGTTTGATTGACTAGGGTATGTGGGAGCGGAGTGAGGAGTCATTCACATCGGTGCCTGGCGTGCAGGAGGAGTTACAGGAGGTGATGGAACAACTCCTCAGACTGCGCGAGATTCTCACTGTACGTCTGAGATTTATGGGTAAACTGGGTAAAGGGTCAGACTACTCAGACTGCTCCCGACTAGAGATTTGTGGGTAAACTGTGTAAAGGGTCATATACTCTCTGATTGCGAGAGATACTGACTGTACGTCTGAGATTTATGGGTATACTATGTAAAGAGTCAGACATCTCTGACTTTTCAGATTCTTATAGTACGACTTATATTTATGGGTAAACTGTGTAAAGTATTATAGACTGCGGGAAATTCGCAATGTACGTCTGACATTTATGGGTAAAATGTGTAAAGGGTCATAGACTCTCTGACTGCGGGTGATTCTCACTGTTCGTCTGAGATTTATGGGTAAACTGTGTAAAGAGTCATAGACTCTCTGACTGCGGGTGATTCTCAATGTTCGTCTGAGATTTATGGGTAAACTGTGTAAAGAGTCATAGACTCTCTGACTGCGGGTGACTCTCACTGTTCGTCTGAGATTTATGGGTAAACTGTGTAAAGAGTCATAGACTCTCTGACTGCGGGTGATTCTCACTGTTCGTCTGAGATTTATAGGTAAACTGTGTAAAGAGTCATAGACTCTCTGACTGCGGGTGACTCTTACTGTTCGTCTGAGATTTATAGGTAAACTGTGTAAAGAGTCATAGACTCTCTGACTGCGGGTGATTCTCACTGTTCGTCTGAGATTTATGGGTAAACTGTGTAAAGAGTCATAGACTCTCTGACTGCGGGTGACTCTCACTGTTCGTCTGAGATTTATGGGTAAACTGTGTAAAGAGTCATAGACTCTCTGACTGCGGGTGACTCTTACTGTTCGGCTGAGATTAATGGGTAAACAGTGTAAAGAGTCATAGACTCTCTGACTGCGGGTGATTCTCACTGTTCGTCTGAGATTTATGGGTAAACTGTGTAAAGAGTCATAGCCTCTCTGACTGCGGGTGATTCTCACTGTTCGTCTGAGATTTATAGGTAAACTGTGTAAAGAGTCATAGACTCTCTGACTGCGGGTGATTCTCACTGTTCGTCTGAGATTTATAGGTAAACTGTGTAAAGAGTCATAGACTCTCTGACTGCGGGTGATTCTCACTGTTCGTCTGAGATTTATAGGTAAACTGTGTAAAGAGTCATAGACTCTCTGACTGCGGGTGACTCTCACTGTTCGTCTGAGATTTATGGGTAAACTGTGTAAAGAGTCATAGACTCTCTGACTGCGGGTGATTCTCACTGTTCGTCTGAGATTTATAGGTAAACTGTGTAAAGAGTCATAGACTCTCTGACTGCGGGTGATTCTCACTGTTCGTCTGAGATTTATAGGTAAACTGTGTAAAGAGTCATAGACTCTCTGACTGCGGGTGATTCTCACTGTTCGTCTGAGATTTATAGGTAAACTGTGTAAAGAGTCATAGACTCTCTGACTGCGGGTGATTCTCACTGTTCGTCTGAGATTTATAGGTAAACTGTGTTAAGAGTCATAGACTCTCTGACTGCGGGTGATTCTCACTGTTCGTCTGAGATTTATGGGTAAACTGTGTAAAGAGTCATAGACTCTCTGACTGCGGGTGACTCTTACTGTTCGGCTGAGATTAATGGGTAAACAGTGTAAAGAGTCATAGACTCTCTGACTGCGGGTGATTCTCACTGTTCGTCTGAGATTTATGGGTAAACTGTGTAAAGAGTCATAGACTCTCTGACTGCGGGTGATTCTCACTGTTCGTCTGAGATTTATAGGTAAACTGTGTAAAGAGTCATAGACTCTCTGACTGCGGGTGATTCTCACTGTTCGTCTGAGATTTATAGGTAAACTGTGTAAAGAGTCATAGACTCTCTGACTGCGGGTGATTCTCACTGTTCGTCTGAGATTTATAGGTAAACTGTGTAAAGAGTCATAGACTCTCTGACTGCGGGTGATTCTCACTGTTCGTCTGAGATTTATAGGTAAACTGTGTAAAGAGTCATAGACTCTCTGACTGCAGGTGACTCTCACTGTTCGTCTGAGATTAATGGGTAAACTGTGTAAGGGGCAGATTTTTAAGACTGAGGGAGATTCTCACTGACATTTATTGGTAAACTGTGGAAAGAGTTATATACTGGTCTGCCTGAGGGATATTCTCACTGTACGTCTGAGATTTATGGGTAAACTGGGTGAAGAGTCATAGACACCTCAGATCAATATGAAAATTAAAATTTCACGGAGAGAAACATTTTGGCTGCTATTTTTTTTTCTAAGCTGTTATTATAATAATTAGCCGTTGCACACGACTTCGATCGCGTAATGTGATGTTTTTTATACACTTATAATATTAAATGATGTTCATATTTGGTTTTACATAATCATGCATCATACTTAAATTATTCAATCGCCATGAGTAGACACCACCATAAATCAAGAATTGTTTTACAGCTGGGGTGCAACTGTGGCTTGGAAGAAGAAAACATGAGATTGAGAAGGGAAAACGAGGCACTGGAGGTAAGTTAGAAGAAATTCATAGAACGACTAAAAACCTAAGGTGTAACCTTATTCACTTTTATACCAACCGCGTACGGTAAACGGTAGTGCGACCTTAGGCTAAAGGGGGTAGATAACTATATATGCGTTTTGAATTTTATTTGTTGTTTGTTAATGAATTTATGAATTATAATACGAAGAGCAATTTATTACAGACATCAATAATGTAATTGAATTCTTTGACATTCCTGTATGCTTATTTTGAATATTGTATTTTTTAATAATCTAACATTAGTATTTTTAAAGTTTGACATTTGTAATTTTCATAGTTTGACATTTGTAATTTTCTTAGTTTGACATTTGTAATATTCATAGTTTGACATTTGTATTTTAATTTCTTAACATTTTCCCATCGTGACATAATTTGAATTATTACATTTTTATTTAATTCATTAAAATTATGGCACAATATAAATTTGCATGCCGAATTTAGTAGGCGGAATATGAAGTACTATGTATTATATTATGAGATCTGTAAGCACCATATTTCATGCAAATAAACGATATTATTATATTATTATTATTATTATTATTGCAGAAGAGAATAGCAGAGGTGTGCGGGCGAAAATGCGAGTTGGAACAAACTCTAGTGATCAAAGACAGCCAGGACAAGCAATTTAAAGAAGAAATAGAAAGTAGAGAGAAACAGGTCAGATTTATATGTATATAGTTGTGCCAACGCTGTGCACTCTGTGCTCGGCTAAAGGCAATGAACAGTCATGTTCGCGTGTTGCCTACATTAAAAGACGTAAGTGAATGCTCCTGTTTCACCATATTTACTTTGGGAGGCTTACCAAATGAACATAATTTATTGCTTGAATATGATATCAATAACTATTAATTTTTGCATTAGTAGATAACTCACAATGTGAAACAGTCGCAGCTCCTTACAAAGATAACATGTAAAACCATTATACTGGCAGTAAAAAAAATGGCCACGAGTTTTATTGCCCGTTCTTTCTCGTGGTTCTAGCTATTACATTGCGAACGTGGCAGTAAATGTAAATGTAGAATCATTTAGTAGTTAACTTTAATTATTAACATTCATAAGCGTCACTTTGTGGCCTAAATGAATAAATGATTTTGACTTTTGTCTTTGATAAAAAATTCTTAATTCCATGAAAACCTTAATTCAGCATCAGGCAAAAACATGAAAATATCGAATGAATAAAATATTTTGGCAATAACGACATTTGTTTTGAATATCCGAGAATTTGACACTGCAATCGTCATATTCACAATGTTCTGTAGTGAAGCAATGCCAAAATATTTGATAGGTAGGTAGGTACTAGAAGCAAAGGTTACCTACTATGTGACTTATATCTCGAAAGACAAAGAATATTTGCCATTGCAAGTCTGAAAGTTGCGCCTATAGACGAGAAAGTGAAAGGAAGTCGTTTGGCTCCGTATGGAGATATTATGCGAAGAGATGATATATGTATATGTAGGTAAGCTAGTGATGAATATGAAGGTAGAGGGATGGAAAGGGAGAGGAAGGCCAAGGAAAATATGGATGGACTGTGTGAGGATGGATATGAAAGAGAAAGGGGTAAATGATCAGATGACGGGCGACAGAAAAGAATGGAAGCGAAGGACATACTGCGCCGACCCCCAATAAATTGGGACCAGGGCAAGAAGATGATGCAAGCTCATGGTACAAGGTGGACCGACGATCTTGTTGGGATCCCAGAATGCTTTTGGAAGCGGATGGCTCAAGATCGGTTGAAAATCTACAGTACAGAGCATTAGGGAAGGCCTATGTTCAGGAATGTGGACGTCTTTTCATGAGATGATGAAGCGTATAGAAAATGTACGTCCGATTGTGATAATTTATTAACGACCCTTTTCCTTTATGCAGCTGGCTTCCATGAGACAGGAGATTGTAAGACTGTTAGAAGAAACCAAAGAGAAAACAATGAAGGGTGAACAACTGGCGAAACAATTACGGCAGTCACAAGGTAACTAACTTTTTGAGCCTTTACATATTTTTTTAAGACAGTTATCTTGGTTTTACCGTAGTAGTTATCGGTTCTTATTTGAACCGTAGTAGGATTATCATGGAGATTAATTCAAAATGTAGTAATTTATATGTAAAGTAATTTAACAGGAGCCAGTGGTGTAGCTAGCTTGGGTGGCATCGGGGCGGAAGTCCTTCTTTTTTTAGTCGATACCACAGATTTAAGACTCAGATGGAGCGTATTCGTCCGACTAAGTGAGGCACGTTGACGGCTATGTGTGCGTGACATTTGGCGACTGGCACTGTACGGACACGCGCGCCTATGTGTGCGTAAAGTTGCCAGATTATGAATAATCTCCCACTACCTTGTATATAGTTTTTGCAAACGGATATAAAAATATTACATATTTTATATTCGTTTGCGGTTTTGAAGAATTTACCATGGATTTAATTAATGCTTTTAATATGATATGCTGTTATGAAAATGATTCAAATAAAAGAAACAATTAATGTATGCTTTTATAAATACATTTCTTAAATGTAGGTACTGAGTAAAGTTTTAACTAATTTTATTCGTAAATTGAGAAATAAATAGATTATGTTTTGTGATTAATACCTTCGATCCAGAAGAAATACTTATATAATACCAACTACATATATTTACGAATACCAATCATGGGGTTCAGATCTTAGATCGGCGAATATGTTGTTTATTTTTTGTTTAGATATATATATTCTCAGTATAGTATCTGGAAATGTTTGGTTAATTGCAATAGGCTTGCGTCCTAAATATTAATTAGCTATAAACATTTTGTCATGCACACAATAAATTATGAATATTATGATTCATAAATCAAAACAAAAAAAAATGCAATTAAAAATTAATAATGGCTGCAATCAATGATTTCTGTTTCTGTACTTAATGTACACACGGCGCCAAGTCAAGCTAAACAGTTGCAGTACGATTTTGATACTTATTCCCTACGCCATAAGAACGGTACAAAGGTCAAAGTGTATAAAGCTTGACGAGGAGCCATGTGTAGGTACACGAATATTTGGATCGTTTGGGGATCGAACTCAAAACAATGTATATACTAATGGAAATTCTATTACTATATTTTATAAGAAGAAAGATAATCTACAATATAATTTTACATTACGTTAATGTATTTTTCATTAACATGACCATCATTATTACATAATCAATAGACAAGTGCATTTTCCCTAATTCAGGGAGAACGGCGTCGACGTAAACTGGCAACACTTACATATTTTCTGCAGAAATACGAATTTTATCGAAATAATATTATAAAACAGTCAAATAATCCATAGTTATCTGTAAAAATATAAGACCATCTTCCCGATTTTGCTTTTGGAAACAACTTTTACAATGTCTAAAAACGCAAGACGGCATTTTATGAATTTAAAAGCTTGATTGATCGTGGCGTGTGAACTGTGCGATGCTTCGCAGCGCACTGAGCCGAGTTTGTATTCGCCTTTCAATTTTGTATTTGCTTTAGTGGCCTCACGCAAGTGTTCCGCGCGCTCTGTCTGCCTTTTGTTCTGTAGTCTTAGGTCGATACATAACAATTCCGGGCTAACTCTCGTAGTGCTGAGCTAGTGCCTGTTGTGTAATATTTTGGTACATTGTTCTTAATGTTGAGTTTTGGGTGTCACCCCAAAAAGGGTGGCACCCGGGCGGACCGCCCTCGCGCCCCCCCTTCTTACGCCACTGCCTTCATTCTGGCGTAGTAAAACTGACCCTTACATTATTGAAATGTGTCTTGCAGTGTTATTACAAGACAAGAATGAGGAGCTAAACCAGATGAAAGAGCAATGCGACTCGCAGCGAGAGACCATTACCCAGCTCAGGCAAGAGTTGAAGAAGGCTGACAATCTGTGTAAAGAGGTACCTAATGATATTCTTTTCTCTCTACACCAATCTAAGATAGACTAAAAATAGACGGAAAATTCCGGCTGTATTCGCTGCCTACCTACCTGCATAAAGCTTTACTATACAGGGTGTCACACGACCCATCACCAAGCCGAAGTCTACTCGTTTTGGACATCATGCCAAGTCATACTAAGCGAAAATAAAACCTGGGAAACGATAGTTTTTTTAAGGAAACACATTTTTTAATTCGCAATTAAAAGAACCCACGTGCAATTTTCTAAATCCCTACTTATCAATGGGTGCATAGGACATCTATAGAACAGGTTGGCAGGGTAAATGCATCCATATTGTGCCTAATCACAAAAATTTTATAGTAACTTTGAGCCTCAATATCTCCGAAACCAGTAATTTCCCAGGTATAGTGCCGAAGTAAAAAATATTCGTAATGATTGGTATAATATGGGGTTTCAGTTTTCCTTAAGGGTCTTTTTACACCCTGTATAAAGGTATTAAGTAGATGCTGACACCAAAATTTATTAATAATACCAGCTTCAATCGGCGGCTTCTTGACTAGCTTGGTAGGTATATCGGATCGCGATAAATTATATACCTAAATCTACCTCGTTAATTACTCTGTCTCCTGGAGAAACCTCCTGGTCCCCCGTCCTTGACATAGCTGATCCCATTTCATCTCATTCTTCCTTCCGTGTCACACTTCGTCAATCCCTACTCGTAGGTACACCTGTCTCTACCTCTATATCTGTGACGTAATTTACGGACGGCTCCTAATTATGAATGTTCCAAATTGATCTATATTTCAGAACTGCAAAATCCGCAGCGAGGTGACATTCCTGAGTGCGCAGGTGGCGCAGTGGCGCTCGCAGCTCATGGACAGCGAGGCGCGGGTGCGCAAACTCGACGCCAAGCTCAGGCAAACACAGGCCAGCTACAGGTCAGTTGATATGTCTATTATTCCTATTATACAATATTATCCGAACTTGACTAGTTTTGGCAGACGTTGGAGACAGATGCATGAAGACGGACTTATGACCTAAATCATTTCACATTAAATTAATCAATTTGCCTTTCGTTGTGAAAATTAATTGCTTGATCAGGTTCAAGGCTCATTAATAAGATACTGTTAAATTATACTGGAAATTAGAGATTTTGTCAGTGATTTGTAGTGTGTTAGTTAATAAAGTACTGTTTTAGTGGCATAGTGCATTTAATTTATCACCGAACCCCAGCTCTTAACAATACGAAGGAGAAAATTATTTTTGATTAACTGAGATCAAATCAGAAGAAAGGTGATCCGTAGGAGACCCAAAATTACCGAAATAGCTTTCGAAATGGTCGAGATGAAGCCTTTGTTAACCCGGGGTCATAGGGGTGGAAAAGTGTTACATGGACGTTGGGGTGGGTCTCACAGACCCGTTTATTAGATATTAGTTATTTCAATACTTTAGGAATGAAAAAGATTATATTTATTAGTGTTTAGTTTTTTAGGTATTCATATAAATAAATAAAAGAAAATATTATATTATATCATGTTTTAATCAGATTTATTAGACCATTTAAAAATAAACGACCAATGTTAACAAAATCTTTCCCTTCTACTTAAATGTTACTCTATTATTAATTAACAATCAGTCTTAATGTTTTTATGTCACTTTTTTGTAGTAAACTAGATTATCTATAAGAAAAAGCCGTGAAAAAAGACTCTTGTAAAATCGACAGAATATGCTGTGTGTCTTCTCGGTCCATTTTTTAGATATACCTACAAAAACATAAATAAAATATTTTGAACTGTATATAAGCAACTTAAATCGTAAACAAGAACAAAAAAAAAACAAATATTAAAGCATAAATACACAGTCAACAATTGTAATAATATGTATACAAAATGGCGCGAAATTGTTACACTACCTGCGGGGATGGGTCTCGCATACCTTTTTGAACTTGGTGCACGTATAAATCCCACTGCCACTGCCTCACGTTTAATGTGTTACCTGCGACGCATAGATCAACTCAACAGTTCCAGCTACTGAGAAGAGCGGTAAAGTCGCACGCATAGTAAGTGAACTACAATCGAAATAAAATGTTACGGGTCTCACAGACCCAACCCCCATGACGCCGGGTTAAGCCGTGTTGTGGAGGCCTTTGTTCAGCAGTGGACGTCTTAAGGCTGAGAGGATGATTGTGATCTGTCTTTTGTGAAAAGACTTGGAAGAGGAATACGTTCAGCAGTGGATTTCTTATACTATGATTATGGTAGTAATACAAATGGGTTCCTAAACTGCGTTTCCACCAAAGAAAATTTTCAAATTTTGGGTTGTCAATACCTGGCAATTGTTGTTTGGTGGAGTCGCAGCCATTTGCGTACCTATCTGGAGTTACTTTTTTAGGGTGGGCCTGAGTCTTCTTAAAACAATGTTGTGTGCATTTTCTTAGGTATCCAGCATAGAATTTCGAATCGGTAACCAAAATTCGTCATTGGAGGCGTCGGGACTACCCCACCGCCCACTGGTAGAGGTGAATATCTCTTCCAGTGTAGTCAGTCAACCGAGAGATGGCGGTCAAATTATCCATAGTTAGGCGGGAGTAAATTTAAAGATGCTAGATGGGCAGCAGCGTTTAGCATCAAAGACTTCCGTCACTGCGATCGCCAACGCCAAGCGTGGCGATTACAGTAAAATCCCTCCAGATGGGCCACACGAGCAATAACCGGCCCCAGTCCCCGACAGCCCCGCTATCCCTGGTTCAGGTAGCAGCCATGGTTACGGCGGGGCAGGGGGCGCTAATAATCACCGGCAGAGATCCGGCTACCGCCACCGACGACAACTGGGCCTGGCAACATTTAACATGTGCACACTGCGAACCAATGAGAAGATTGTCGAGCTGGAAGAAGAATTGAGCAAGTTCCGATGGGATATAATAGGTCTATCTGAAGTCCGAAGATAGGGTGAGGATTCGATAGTCCTCGATTCCGTTGACTTGCTCTTCTACCGGGAGGGCGACCAAATCCAAATCTCTCGTGAACAGCGTGGTAAATATCGCGAGTGTGTCGAGCAGGATAGCGTACCATATACTTAGAATACGCAAACGGTATTCGTTGGAGTTCATACAGGTCTACGCTCCGACCTCGACACACCGATGAGGAGACAGAAGCTATGTACGAGGACATATCTCGGGCTATACATAGCTTCAAAACCCATTACACCGTTTTCATGGGAGATTTCGACGCAAAACTGGACAAACGAAGCGGTGATAAGCTGGGAGTGGGGCAATTTGGTTACGGACATCGGAACTCGCGGGACTTGCTGACTGGCTTTATGGAGACGGAAGGATTCTTTATGATGAATTCCTTCTTCAAAAAGCGAGAATGTCGCATGCGGACCTGGATAAGTTCAGACTGTGCCACCAAAATGAGATCAAAAGAAGAAGAGGCAAATATTCAATGATGTCTCTGTGATCAATTCACGTAAAGTGGGCAGCGATCACCGAATGGTAAGAGGCACATTGAATATTAGTACAAGCCTGGAACGCTCGAAATTGATGAAGTCTACGCTCCGGCCAGCACCAGTTCATTTTCAAAAGCTCTTGAGCTTTCAGCTTAAACTACACAATCGCTTCGAATGACTGGGCGAGTGCATAGATGTGTACAAATTTAGTGGCGGGTGGTGGATGCTGTCCATAAAACGGGATCCAAGTACTTTAAGCCCCAAAAAGCCAAGAGAAGTGGTAAAATCTCTGATCGAACTCTTAGAGGAAAGGCGTAGGATGCATTTGCTTTCCTTCAACGACATGCCAAAATATCGGCGCCTCAAATAGACAGATATCTAAGGCTCTGACTCGCGATCTCCGCCGATACAGCATCAAATGAGTTAAAGAGGCGTTCGAGCGGAATAAAGAGAGAGATCCGTCTATTGGGCAAAGTCAGCTGAAAAAGCTGACTTTGCCGCTATGGCTGGGTTGTGTCATCCAGACCCCCGCTCTTGTCGAGAAGTTCTATGGACCGTTATACACGACCACACGATCACCCGCAACTAACCCAGTGATATACCCTAGAACTGGATTGATACGACACTATACCGAAGATATCCCGGACGTCAGCGTGCACGAGATTAGCGTGGCCCTAAAACAGCTAAAAACAGCAAGGCACCGGGTGATGATGGAATGACCACGGAATTTTGAAAGCTGGCGGCTTACGCGCTTTGGGAATGCTCCGTAAGCTTTTTAATTCTATCATACTCAAGGGTAAAACTCCACAGGCGTGGCACAGAAGTGTAGTGGTGCCATTCTTCAAGAAGGGCGACAAAACGCTTTTGAAGAACTACAGACCCATCTCACTTCTGAGCCACGTCTATAAGTTGTTATCAAGGATCATCCCGTTATATAGCGAAAGATTTCAAGCCGGTTTCCGTAAAGGCTATAGTACCATAGACCACATACATACGCTGCGGCAGGTTATACAGAAGTCTGAGGAGTATAACTAGCCTCTATGCTTGGCGTTTGTGGACTTCGAGAAAGCCTTCGATTCGATCGAGACCTGGGCAGTGCTGCAGTCTCTCCAACGGTGCCAGATGGACTACCGATATATCGGAGTATTGAAGTGTTTGTACGAAAACGCCACCATGTCGGTTCGCCTTTAGGACCAGAGCTCGAAACCTATTCAATTCCAGCGAGGTGTGAGGCAGGGAGATGACATATCTCCGAAATTGTCCAGCGCTGCGCTGGAAGACGTCTTCAAGCTTATGGACTGGGAAGGACTCGGCATCAGCGTTGCCAACTCTACGTCTTTTTACCTAGATCTACGTATTTTGGTCCCTTCTCGCGAACCTAGGTACTTCAGGCCCAGAATCTACGTATTTTGCAATAAATAACCAAATTATCAAAATGACGAGATTTTACTAAGAAGGAAACATTATTAAACACAAACCACACGTAAAAATAGACGTAAATATTTTGTTCCATGTTTATTCGTATCGAATTAATTTAACAAGTACAAACTAAACATTTTGATCAATTTAAGTCAATAATATTTGCTTACACACTAGAATCAATGTTTGAAACACTCGTTTTACTAATTTTTACTCTCTTTATCTTAGGTATAATTAACAGTACGTAGATCTACGTACCTACTTTCGGAGTTAAAAAGTACGTAGATCTACGTAATTTTTAAATCCGATCTACGTATTTTTGAAAATCAGAGTTGGCAACACTGCTCGGCATCAACATCAACGGCGAATACATCACTCAGTACTCACCTTCGATTCGCTGACGATATCGTAGTCATTGGTCATGGCTGAGACCATGGAAGACCTCGGTATAATGGTCGGTGGTCTCTGTAGAGTTTCCCAACAAGTAGGTCTTAAAATGAACATGGACAAGACGAAGATCATGTCTAACGTCCATGTTATACTAGCTGCTATTCAGGTTGGGAACTCTAAACTCGAAGTTGTCGACAAGTACGTTGGATAGGTAAACGTACAAACCGAAACGAATGATACAAATGGATAGGTCCAGCGGTGTTCGGGAATTTACGCCATATCTTCACGTCCGACATCCTGCAGTGTCTCAAGACGAAAGCCTTTGACCAGAGTGTGTTGCCAATGATGATCTACGTAGCCGAAACGTGGTCGCTAACTATGGGCCTTATCTGGAAGCTCAGGGTCACTCAGAGGGCGATGAAGAGAGCTATGCTCGGAATTTCCCTGCGAGATCGAATCAGAAATGAGAACATCCGCAGGCGAACCAAATTCACTTGGAGCAGAAAAGTCCTTGGAGCAGAAAAGTTCTGGAGTGGCGGCAGGGCACCGGATGTCGTAGCAGAGGTAGACCTGCTGCAAGGTGGACTGACGATCTGGTTTCAGCGGATGGACGCGGGTGGCTCAGGATCGGTCTATGTGGAGAGCCTTGGGGGAGGCCTATGTCCAGCAGTGGACGTCTTTCGGCTGATATGATGATGAACCAAAATTCTGGAGTCGGCACTAGATGATTGTGGGGTGGGTATGACCCGGCGCCTACTATATACGCCTATAGTGGCAGCTTTATGTTCTTTAATGCATCTGTGTATTGTGTTCTCAGAGAGAAAGAGAGCAGCGTAACAGAGCTGCAGTCGCAGCTGGAGCAGGCGCATGTGCGCGGTGCAGAGCTGTGCAACGACGCGCGACGAGCGCTCACAGCCGTGCGGCGCTGGGCCAAGAGGATGAGGGAGCGACACCGGTTAGTTAAACCTTAGCACACCGCGTGTGTCATTTACATCAAAGCATTAACGTGCTTCGGAGGGGACGAAAGCTATCGGTCCCGTTTCTTATGGCCTTTAGCCGGTCTGGGCCTCCGATATATTTTGAAGGGCTGGGGGAGGGTTACTTTGCTTCGGAAGCGGGTGAGTATTTTGGTTTGGGAACGACGCATGACAGGGTTTGTTGAGTCAAGAAGATGGGAGAAGGACACAGTGTAGCCCGAGTGCCCGAGACAGAAGTGAGATGGGTTATTATGTAACCATAAACGGTGAAGGGCTGATTTTGGTCAGGGCCGACGAGAACTTAGAGCCGTACGCCGCTGGGTCAAGAGGCTGAAAGCACGACACCGGGAAACATAGCCAATAGTTTATAGTACTGCGTACGACCAGCCGAGCCCGGGCTCCAAGATCAAAGGCCTTGGATCGCCGGGATAACGCTAGGATTCGCGACCACGATGACGCCACGATGAGCCAAAATTACTTCGTACTACCAGCGGACTTGATTTTGGGGGTGGGAGAGCGATAAGGTTTTTTTTCGTTTCGAGGAGGGCATTTTGGTTTGGGAACGACGAGTCACTAAGGTCAAGAGGATGCGGGAGTGACACAGCGCATAGCGGTGGTGCTGGAGAGGAATGGGTTATTATGGTTGTGAGGTCTTATTTAGGTATGGGTCGACGCGTGACGAGCGATCGCTGCCGGCGACATTTAATTTCATTTAATAGCCACAGAATAGCGCTTGTGGCGTGAGTTCACTTGTTTAACGTAATGGATGGACAAACAAGTATTTTGAATTCCTATGATTGCACGGTATCCTGATAACTTTGCCACGGGACCTTAGGATTTTGTGCAACCTAGTTTAGAAGAATCGCTGATTTAGATATTTTATTATTATTTACCTACCCGACGTTTTAGTTGTTTTAAAGTTTTCGTGGTCACAGACAAACGTTTGCTTATTTTCGTTTCCTCTTTCAGGGAACATGAAAACATAATCAAGGAGAAGGACGCATACATAGCCTCACTGCAGCATCGCTTAGAGGGGCACAGCAACAACACAACTTGCACCAGCGCCATGGACATAGAACCTACTTGTTCCAAATGTTCTACGTCCAGACAGCCAAGCTGTTGTCCCCAGTTGGAGGCCCGAAGGTCCCAGTGCTTCGAACAGTGTGCGAGCGAGATAGCTAGCTGTTCCTCGGCGCCGACGCCACCGAAAAGATTAAGGAAGAAGCCGGTATGCGGTGACGAGGTTAGACATCTTTTTGTAATTTTCTTTTGCTGTGATGTCAGACGAGTGTCTAATAAACACAAAGGTTGTTTGTTGTTTTCTTAAATGCTATTTGATTCACAACTGACGTCAAATAAATACTTCTTATGTCACACAAAAGAGTTCTGTTCGATTTAAAATACCTAAATGAATAAACTAAATAATTATGTATTATTGTAATCAGCCATGCGTGGTGCGACCGTGGACATGCGAAGCGAGCGTGCAGCAGCCCTTGCGGCAGGACGTGTGCGTGGACCCGCGCCTGCCTTTCTGCACCTGCCCCGATACTAACTCGGTCAGTAACAGCTATCGCATAGAAGGCGGTCAACAAATTGTTTCACACATGTAGAGGAGGATAGGGTTCAATGAAGTGTGAGACCAGCTGTGACTTGGTTGGAGGAGGGTCAAAAATCATGAAATCTTTTTGACGTACTTTATGGACGGTCAAACGGATAACAAAAATTTAAGACTAGGTCTTAAACTTCTATAATCTTTTTGTGGAAGACTGGGCTGCGTGGAAGATGGTAACCAACTAACCAAGCAACTTGCTTCATCAAAACAGTGTTAGACATAATACGCACATAACTCCCAAAAGCCAGTGGTTCGCGCCGTGGATTTGAAACCGATACCCTATGCACGTCTATCTGTTGGTATCTCCACTAGGCTCAGCGCTCTTCATGCCAACCAAAAGTCGGCCTTAGGGCTCCTCGACGCCTAAGCCGGGTGCTCAGTTCGCTATATGGAGTGGCCGGGCTTGCAAATAGTGTATAAGATCGAACTATACTGAGATTAACCAAATATAATCCTGCTTTTAATCATTTCACAGAGAGGCGTATCTCCACTGGCAGACGAATTATCAGCGCGGGTAAAACAACTATCCAAGGCTCTAGCTGAAAGCAGCAGGCGTTGGACCAGGGCCGACCGGCGGTGACCATGAGGAACCACAGCCATTTAAGACTACTTAGTGCATAGTACCCAAGGCTCTACTGTTGGACAGTGGCTAGGTTTAGCAGTGGAATAGAAGGCGAACATGCAGTAAATATGTGAAGAACTTTCGATATACTTATTTCCAGTCTGGTAAAGAAAGCACTGAGTATATTATTCAGATGGAAAAACATTTTTTCGATGAGGTACAGTGTACTTTGTAGTAATTTTGCCACGAAGAGAGCTTCGAAGAATTATGCATCTGTCTACCAAACACAGATTTATGAATACAGACAGAATGATAGTCATGAAATACGCGATGGATACAAAATGGACAATAATATAGACAGAGACAAAACGAGCAATTACACATGCTGTCTCTTTTTATTGAATTTACTGATTGTACTGTAGAAATAGACTATTAACGATTGGAAAATCTGTATTTTTGCTATGCATCAGAATTCTAGAAAGAGACAAAACAACTTATGACGTGATCTCTTTGCCATGTTTCTCGTCTTAATTATTTGACAGATTTCCTGGGAATGCTTAGTCAATGAATACAGATTTACATAAAAGCGCACATTTCTTGCGCTGATTCCTAGTGGGGACTGTCTCCAGTTTAGTTCGTAACTGGCGCCGTTGGCGGCGCTGGCCTCGTTCTCCGTCTCTCTTGCTGTCGTAGTTAAGAATACACAGGAGGAATGTTCGTCTCTCCTGCTCTTATAGAGACAGCTGTCACGCCACCAAGCGGCAATTTGGGTCACAGAAAGTTTGTCTTCAGAGTGCCCATAGGAAATGCTCCTCTATGTAAATATCTGAGCTCTTTGGCTTAGTGCAGCTGTAGTCTATGATGTCAAAGACAAAATAGCTAAAAGTCACCATCTTGCGTCTGACGGGATGGGTGAATATGCAACTGTGCGTTAGTTGTATTTGAAAGACATTTTAGTGCATTTATTATTTTTAATGATAACAGTATTATTTGCTAGTCTCGTATTTAGTTTGTAAATTATTTATTATTAATGATTTTGTTTTGTTATTTATGTTGTTTTATTTACTTTCATCATAATATTTATTTCCAACGATACCTAGTTGTAAATCCTTGTTTTAAACCTTCCTATTACTTCCTTATGATCATACCCTTAGTGTTGGGGTCGGCGCAAACGGGCCACCGACCACAGCCACTGGTGGCCAGCGACAGCCACTTAACACACTTTTTTATATATTTTACTTCTGTAGCGAGTGGCCGCCGCCGGCCACACGTGTACGGCGCGTCTATACAAAATATATGAAAAAAGTGTGTTAAGTGGCTATCGCTGACCACCAGTGGCTGTGGTGGGAGGCCCGTTTGCACCGACCCTTATTCCACTTGCAGCCCGGCGTTCGCTTACTAGTCTGACCAAATTTATCTGAATACTAGCTTGCGCCCGCGGCTTCGCCCGCATGAAATTTTTATAAAGAGTAGCCTTTGTACTTCCCCAGGTTTCAGACTATCCATATCAAATTTCATCACAAACGGATCTGCACATTAGCCGTGTAGCATACATATAAACAGATAATACTTAAAATTACTTTTGGTTTCATAGTCGTCAAACTTCAGGTAAAGATTAGTATGTAGGTATATTATTAAAGTTATTGAAGAGCTTATGTATCTACTGAATAGAATAGCAGCAAAAATAAAAACTGAAAGCATTACCACAAAGTACATAATCAGACCGCCCTTCCGCCCCGCTGCTTAAGCGCAGTCTTAAGTAAGTAAGCGCATAGTAAGCGCTTTTAATGACGCTGCGCTTAGGTCAATTATTATATCTTGATAACTTTTAAACAATGCGCCCAAACTACTTACTGTAAGGATAAAGTTCACCTACATTAAATACTGAAGGCAATAAATCTATCAATTTTGAAAACAATTTGATAACTACAGTAGAATAAGCATTGTAAAAACATATCTATTTTTTATGTTATACTATTTTATAACAATAAAAATGATGTAGGTAGTTAGGTTACCTACTAAAACCTAAAAATAAATTCGATAAGTCCTAGCTACCAGATCGCACCAATCTTGTCATCAATCTGGGGTATTGACCAGATAAATATAAAATCGTTGGATAAGTGAAATTTCTATCATAATGTTTATCCTGGATACGCTACGCCCAAAATTAAAATAAATGTTATTTTTTGTTTATTTTATTTTCAAGTTTTTAGTTTTGTTGCTAGTTGATACATCTCATTCCATTTTCATAGTAAGCCCTTTTCTACAAATCAAACCCTGTCATTCGATACCCAAATTGAGGTATAATGGAAAATAGGTAATCCGCCATTTTGTGGTGGCGGCCATATTGGACTTTTTATAGTGAGGTCTATTCTACCAACCAAGCCCTTTCATTTAATACCCATATTGAGGTATTTGAGGAAAATATGTAATCAGCCATTTTGCTTCGACAGCCATCTTGGAATTTTCATAGTGAGGTCTATTCTACCAATCAAGCCCTTTCATTTGATACCCATATTGAGGTATTTGTGGAAAATAAGTAATCCGCCATTTTGCGGCGACATCCATCTTGGATTCTACGAATCAAGCCCTTTCATTTGATACCCATATTGAGCTTTTTGTGGAAAATATGTAATCCGCCATTTTATAGCGGCAGCCATCTTGGATTTTTCGTAGTGAGCCCTATTCTACCAATCAAGACCTTTCATTTGATAACCATATTTAGGTATTCGTAGAAAATAGGTAATCCGCCATTTTGTGGCGACGGCGGCCATCTTGGATTTTTCATAGTGAGCCCTATTCTACCAATCAAGCCCTTTCATTTGATACCCATATTGACTTATTTGTGGAAAATATGTAATACGCCATCTTGCGGCGACAGCCATCTTGGATTGTTGATAGTGAACTCTATTCTACAAATCAAGCTCTTTCATTTGATACCCATATTGAGGTATTTGTGGAAAATAAGTAATCCGCCATTTTGTGGCGGCGGCCATTTTGGACTTTTTATAGTGAGCTCCATTCTACCAATCAAACCCTTTCATTTGATACCCGTATTGAGGTTGTTGTGAAGTAATATGTGATCCGCCATTTTGTATCGGTGGCCATATTGAATTTACAATCATTTAAATATTATCTTATAATTTTGATGAAAATATGAGCGTATACCAAATATCAGATCAATCTGTCATCAGGAAGGGGGTAAAATTCCAATTACTAAATTTGACCCAAGCAAACAAATAAAGATAATATAGGATTTTTGCCGACTTAGTTGATACTTTTCCTTATACAATGGCAACATTATACAAAACCTTTATGAATTGTAGCCTATGTGTTATTCTGATGTATAAACTATATTACTGTAAAGTTTCATCCAAATCAGTTCAGTAGTTTTTGCGTGAAAGAGTAACAAACATCCATACATACATCTTACAAACTTTCACATTTATAATATTAGTAGGAAGTAGGATTTGCTCGCAACCCGAAGGGATAGCAATGTTCCATGGTTTAGACTAGTGTCAGTTTATCCAGAGGTACTGACTCCCTGTCAATGATCTTCGTGGAAGTCGAGACCGACGGCTTAACGTGCTCTCTGAAGTACGGGGCAAGCGATAATTAATTAAAAATGAACACGCACATAACATCAAAAAAGCCGATGAGAAAGAGAGAGACAGAAGCAGTCGAGGCATGAAGAGAAAAGTCTCTGACGAGGAAGGAAGAGTAAAAGAGAGGCAGACAGTTTTATCAATTTAAAATATGTTAATAAAAATAAATAAAACACATTCATATATAAAACTATATTTATTCATGTCATCATTGCACAAAATAAAATTCAATTGACAAATCGGCCAGATAAAAAATTATATTGGTTGCACAACCATGTTAATACTTAGGTACAAGAGATTATTGAAATTTTTGTATAATTTGAAAGCTATTTTCAAACATGTAGCATTCATCTAAATGTTACACAGTCAAAATCTCACTTGAAATTCGAAACGAAAAGTAACTTTGGATAAGTTTGCATTATGGATTGTAATGTGCATTGTTTAAAAATATACAATAAAACAGTAACATTTCTTTAATACAGTTTAAAGTCTTTATGAGTTTACTGTCCTATGTGAAACACGTATTAATGAGAACATAAAAATATGTGATGGGGCCACTTATTTATTACATAAGACGATTAGGGGCAGCTATTTAAATCACATCTATATTGATAACAAAATGAAGAGAACAAAATGTGCTTTTATTAATTGCCTTACATAATAAATCAACAGCCTTCCTATAACTAAAATTTACTATTTAATTCGCTATGTTTTTCATAACTAATAAAATAATTTATAGATTCTTTTTATAGAATTATTTTTGGGACAAGCTATACCCGAAAGCAACATCCATACTTCAAACAGTCATCTATAGATGACACTACGCCATTTGTATAGCCACTACATCATTCTGAAGTTGTGCGTCCACCGGATCGGAATCGGAGCGTACGGAGCGGAGGGATTTGTTGCTTTGTATTAATTTCTATGAAACTGCGTGCACTGGATCGGCATTTCTGCGCCAGAGACCTGTATTTGAGCTGATGACGTCATCCGCAGTGAACGCATCATTCGGATTCCGAGCATTTCAAGTTCTGACGTGTTTGCTGCATTAAACTGTAGGCAAAAATACTTATTTACGATGAACGACGATGTTTTAATTACTTTAGTAGAGTCATATGAATGTTCCCAAAAATCTATGATATTCATTATTTATGATATTCATCAAATGTACAATATTCTCCGAAAATTAATCTACAACAATATCCTCGTCACTATCTTCCTGCTTTAAAAATACCTAAATTGCCGATGCTGAATCCGAATGCAGTGGACGCACCCCATCGGCATTTTGTAAATGACGACGCTCCGTCCGCTCCGTACGCTCCGATTCCGATCCGGTGGACGCGCAGCTTTAAAGACAATGCGCTATTCGCGTAGTGACTTCGCCATTTGTGTAGCCAGCGTGCTATTCGTGTAGCTAAAGTGTAAAGAGCGTAGTTACTACGCCATTCTCTTAGCCAGCGCGCCATTCGTGTAGCCACGTTATTATTCAACAATCACAGTTGCATAGCTTATACAAAAATAGTTCTATAGAAAATAATCTATACTTATTTATCTGTTTAGTGTACTACAATGTCTACTTTTAATTGGACTAGACAATTGTAATTATCGTACCAGCGACTTGCCTTGTTCACTTGCTGTACTTAATGTATATAGAGAAATCACCATTAAAGCTTTTACATTTAGAATTCAAATTCGAATGGTAGCTTAGACGGACATAATGATTCTTCTAATTGTAACACGATTTGTCTGGAAATCGGCAATTTTCGGCAATTTAGTATGTAGCTAAAGCATTTATGATAATTCAAAATTAAATTCGCTTTGTTATAGTTCCTTACATGTACTGTTCTTCCTATGCTATGATTAACTTTAATACATATTAATTACAGCATCGAAATAAGTTGTGAAAGTAGAAGTTTATAGAACTAAAATTTAGATCGATTTACTAGGAATGTTAGGCTTGTTTTGAGAAACATCTCTCTCATACATTATATGAATAATTCCTGCTTCCAAAAACACCACTAATATTATATCACAAAGAATATTAACACGTTGGCTGCCATACGGAAATCCGAATATATTTGCGTTTTTCATCAGTCGTTTAAATGACGCGAAACGACTTATTTATAAGATGTCTATATATAATATATTATGTTTTTATACATTTTTGTGTATATTATATGCTGTTTTTAGTCCGCCGGTCATTTACACCCGGCGCGGCGCAAATGTAATATTTTTGTCATTGGAGCCACGCCGGTCATCCTTGTTGATAAAAATCATTAATTTTCTGTTTGTTTTTTAATTTTAAATTACTTTGATCCCAACACAAAATAATGTGTCCCTAAATAACACTAGAGTCTTTGATTTGTAATAATAAACATATTTCAAAAATCATAATTTTGTTTGACTCGCTACAAAAACATTCATACAACCAAAAAATTATAAAACAATTTTGAGGCCAAGTTAGCTAAAGTGATCATTGGGGCCGCGCCGGCCATTTGTAATGGTATTTTGCGTTACACGCATGGCTGTCAGCGAGCAAAAGGTGTTCAAGTTCACCTTAGTTGTGGCGGTCAGTTAAGCCCCCCATGGCCCCAACGCTTTTACCAAGTGCCGGTCATTGACCCCCCATAGCAGCCAACGTGTTAAACCGCGAAATAAATGAACAGAGGCCATTGAGCGAAGATGAATAGCCTGGGATTTCATTTTGCCTTTTTGAAGTATCGCACAGACTAGTATTATGAGAGAGCAGTAATATTGATCTATGAGATTATTGAGAGAATTCTCCCTTTCCAGACCTTTAAGTTTAAAAATATAATAGCTATAGAACCAAAATAAACTGCGATAAAAACCATAAATACAAGTTTAATTTCAATAGGTATCACAAGACGAAACCAGTTCTTCAGAACCATAATTTTATTGGATGCTTCATAATTTGTGGACTATTATTAATTACTAGCAAAATATACCATTTCTTGAATTAAACATGTTTAGTTAATGTCATTGTTATTATAACACATGCAAAATAATTTAAGAACATTCATGTAGGCCTAACTATTCTCTATAGCTGAATGCCAAAAATAATCTTTATTATCTCAATATTTCCAAGATCATGGGCCGAATTCTCCTAAATAAATATAGTTTCGATATCATGTCAGTGTCATACTTACGTCACAAAAAGCGTATTCTTCTAAAATTATCTGATAATTGAACGAAGTTGTAACGAGATTGTAAATTGAAACAAGTGTCAAAATATGTGTCAACGACGAAGTGTTTATTTCAAATTATACTATAACTAGCTGACCCAGCGAACTCCGTATCGCCTTTTTAAGAGTTTTGATTTAATTCCCTTTTTTCCAAGCCCCTTTTCCAAAGTTACCATTGACTTAGCGCTTAATCTCTTATCATTCCAGGGTCTATAAATGATGGAAAAACAAACATAGATTTTTATATAATATCGAATTCCCCATTCCTTAAAATATCGGAGACGATACCCAGATCGACTTAAAAAAAATCCCATCAGCCATCTTTGATTTCCTATCCGCCATCTTTGATCACGAAATAGATGTTGTATTTGGATTCACCTTCCCTTAAATCATCAGAGACGATACCCATATTGGTTTTTTAAATTTTTCCCATCCGCCATCTTTGATTTCCCATCCGCCATCTTGAATCACGAAATAGATGTTGTATTTAGATTCCCCATCCCTTCAAACATCGGAGACGATACCCATATTGATTTTTAAAAAACATCCCATCCGCCATCTTTGATCACGAAATAGATGGTGTTTTTGAATTCCTCAGTCCTTAAAATATCGGAGACGATACCCACATTGACTTTAAAAACATCCCGTCCGCCATCTTTGATTTCCTATCCGCCATTTTGATCACGAAATAGATGTTGTATTTAGATTCGCCATCCCTTAAAACATCGGAGATGATAACCATATTGATTTTTTAAATTTTCTCATCCGCCATCTTTGATTTCTCATCCGCCATCTTTGATCACGAAATAGATGTCGGATTTGGATGCCCCAACCCTTTAAATATCGGCGACGATACCCATATCGACTTTTAAAAAAAAACCCGTCCGCCATCTTTGATTTCCTATCCGCCATCTTTGATCACGATATAGATGTTGTATTTGGATTCACCATCCCTTAAATCATCAGAGACGATACCCATATTGATTTTTAAATTTTTCCCATCCGCCATTTTTGATATCCCATCCGCCATCTTGAATCACGAAATAGAAGTTGTATTTGGATTCCCAACCCCTTTAAACATCGGAGACGATACCAATATTAATTTTTTACAATTTTCCCATCCGCCATCTTTGATTGCCCATCCGCCATCTTTGATCACGAAATAGATGTTGTATTTCGATTCTCCACCCCTTAAAATATCGAAGGCGATACCCATATTGATATTTAAAATTTCCTCATCCGCCATCTTTGATTTCCCGTCCGCCATCTTGGATCACTAAATCAATTTCATATTATTAATCAGCGTCCTGAAAATCTCGAAAACGATACCCATATATATATTGTATCCTATCCGTTTAGCCTTTTTTTGCCTTTGACCCAACCCTCTCCCTTCTCGTTTGACCATTTTATTATTTTTGACTGGCCCCTAAAAGTTGTGGCGTAATTTTATATAGCCTATAGCCTTTCGGAATAATTGGGCTATCATAGGCAATAACAATTTTTAAAATCCGACGGCTAGTTCCTGAGATTAGCCGACATTATGTTTTAGCCTTTTTAGCCTTTTGCCCGGCCCCAAAGGGTCGAAGCGTTATGTTATATAGCCTATAGCCTTCCGGAATAACTGGGCTATCGTATACAAAAATAATTTTTCAGATCCGACCGGTAGTTCCTGAGATTAGCGCGTTCAAACAAACAAACAAACAAACTCTTCCGCTTTATTATATTAGTATAGATGACATTAGGTTATCAGAATACCGCTTCTGAGTCAATTCAAAATATAATATCAATGTCATATTATAAAAATAGGAAAATTGGCCCCCTGATCTTAGTTTAGGGTTACAGTTCAATGACACTTTGATTACACAGAAATATTGATTGAACCGAAATATATGAACATCGTACATGTGTGCATGTCGGTGTGTATGACACATGTGTTGTGTATGTGTGGGTCATTTGGTGAACACTTTTTATTATTTTCTTTATTGTGCCAGAAAAATACCAATAATTTCCCCATATTCCTAAGATCATATCTTAGTTAAACAGTTACAGTACAATGACTATTTGATTATACAGAAATATTTCTTGAACCGAAATAGCTGTAGAACATCGTTCATGTGTGTATGTAGGCGTGTATGACACATGTGTTGAGTGTATGAGTCACTTGGTGAACACTCGCCACATGGAGGCTAGCGACGCGGCCGCTGACGTCACGAGGGACGGCGCCGGCGCCGCTGTAGGAGGCGTGCATGATAATTCTTCCATCTGGTAAGAGAAAACGGTTTCTAATATATTATATATGAATATATGACTTCCGTCATGTGGCATTTGGTTTGCATTCTTATTTAATTAATTGAAAACTACTGCTACAGTTTAATAATAGTGTAGATGATCTAATACAGTACCCTGAGGTACGCCATCTCTTTTAAGTGTCCAAGGATTTTGTTTTAATCAAGAACAGGTATTTTAATAAAATAATATTCATAATCGGAGAGCTAAATATCAAAAACAATTTACGGTATACCAATAAGTAATGCTACCAGCCACCTCTATTCCATAGTAGACACGTATGATAGCGGTATCATAAGCGATAGCCAAATCAACAATGAAGAAGTTTATCTTCAATAAACTGTGAAAAGATCGCATGAGATTTATTTATCATTATGCCTGTTTCCCCGAAGGTGTAGGCAACCTCTATATTACACCCAAATTCCTCTTATGAATTTTCGTATGATATTTGATTGATCATTTCCGGAATATTTTGTATTCCTTTGTATCCCAGATAGCAACAAACTTGCAGCAAGTTTAAATCAAACTTGCTAGTTTCACTGTGACAAACTTGCATCAAACTTGCATGAAGTTTGCTTTTTCAAAGGTTGCACAGGTACAAGGCACAGGTGGTGCTACGACAACAGCTGGTCGTCGAGTACCTCCTGCTGTATCTAGGAGGTCGACCGACCACCAACCTGTGCTCGTCGTCATCCAAATCCTTTGAAAAACCAACTTCATGCAAGTTTGTCACAGTGAAACTAGCAAGTTTGGCAAGTTTGCATTGTTATCTGGGATATCAGTTGCCTGATAGTCATGGTATAGTTTTGGACGATCTCCTAAGTTGTTTTAGTAATATTATTGTGATAAATGTTTACCTCCATAGTCTCGGGCCAGTTCAGGTGTTCAGGGGGTTCAGTGTCATCTGTATCGAGGTCACCGAGCGCGGCGATGGCATCAGCCCACGCCGAGCGAGCTGCCATCCCGCACTCGCTCAGCCATGACTCCACCCTGTATAGTTATAACTCTTTTATTAATTTTCTCAGGTATCTGAAAGTGGCGCTCATAGACTAGAAAGTGGATGAAATCGTTTGGTTTGATATTCTATCAGATGAATATACAATGAAGTGTTATGCGAAGAGATGATAATTTGTATGTAGGTAAGCAAGTGATGTATATGACGTGAAGGGAGTAAAGGGAGAGCTTGCTAAGGAAAATATGGATTGATTCTATGAGGATAGATATGCAAGAGAAAAGAGTAAAAGGTGGGATGACAAGTGACAGAATTTAGAATTAAGTCACGGTGCGCATAAAGCCGAGAAATCGTGTCGCGTGCCTTCTTCTTTCTTCTTTCAATGGTTTCAATTATATGAGACCTGCAGGTCTCATATAATTGAAACCATTGAAAGAATATTCGGCCACTCTAATTGCGTTAGGAGAGGCCTATCAGAGTTCAGACACAGTGCAGGTGCTCGGGCAAGAAGGACATATCAGCAAGTGATCCATTGTCTGCTCCAGCTCACCACATTCTCATTGGGCAAGGTCGTGTCGCGTGAAACCACATTACGTCACCCTGGTACTTAGCATTCTTACTTAACTAGGTTCGAACGGACCTGCCCAACATAGGATCGTCGGTGCTGGCGGCCAGCACAAGCGTGTGTAGCGCGAGGAGTGCGGGCGGCGGGTGCGAGCGCGCGTGTGGCGCCAGTGCGGCGCGCGCACACAGCGCGGCACTACTGGCGCTCACACGCCGCGCGCGCCACGTCACGCCGCCCTCTGACACGCGCCAGTTGCAGTACTCGCTGTGGAACCAATTATTGTTTTTGTTATTCAATCTCCCTTGATGAGTATCTTCTTCCACAAACGTATACGCATACATTACGACAACGTCGACTTATTCTCTGCAATTAATTGAACGCTATGCTGCTGTGGCGCAGACGTCACACAACTCGCGGTGTAGTCATGTACCTGAGCATATACACGGCAGCGTATGCGCTATGCATACGTTCATCGAACACCTACGCTCGACCATCGCTAATGTGAAGTGACAAACTATTAGCCGTTACCCAACAGTAATATGGCATCAACCATTGTGTGTAACGGCCATCACAAAGTTCATACCTTTTTATCATTTTACCCTACACACAATTCAGTTTTAGTCGACTTTAGAGCGCGATCAATTCTTATAGTCAAGTCAAAATATCTCTTATCTAATTCAATTTCTGTCATTAGCATTATTTTATTTTATATTGAGTTGATTCTTTCTTAGGCTTTCAACTTCGCGAATCATAAGATAATTTGTCATAATATTAAAATAAAGATTAAATTGCTTTTTTTTTTAAATAAAGATTAAATTGCTTTTTTTAATATGCACGTATAGTAGTCGTGGACCTCATTTATGATAAAATTTGACAGATATTACCAAAATCCAATATAAAACCATAATAAATATAATAATATACAGTTGCAAGCACGGTAATTGATATGGTATACCCCAAGGTAACATTTTAAGAGCACAACAAAATAAGGTCTTCATTACGATGAAAATAGCACACGCTTTTTAGTATTATATGCAAAATATGCCGTAATACAACAATAGTTTCGTAGTATACGTGGCTTCGTTGAATTCGCCACAAAAAATAATTAGTAGAGTACAATAAAACGTAAGAAATTAAATATAGATCCAAAAGAGATTCCAAAAAAAAAACCCAAAACAAATGCTCTGTGGTTTATTAAAACTGCTGAATTAGAAGAGTATCTACATAATTGAAAACTGCCAAAGGAGAAATAGAGCACAGAATAAAATCTTACTAAATACAAGCAAATAACAACAGTTTAGCTTTGACCTTATGTTAATTACCAGAAAAGCAACGACTCAAACGCTATCATGAACGGAGTGTTGAAATTAAAGAAACAACTTCTACCAGTCTCTGCCTACCCCTCCGGGAAACAGGCGTGAGTCTATATATGTATGTAGGTATGTACTTCTACCAAGTTGCCTACCTTTGAACCATGGTACACTAGGCGGCTGACCTTGTGTGCAGTTATACCAAACTAGATACTCCGCATCTACACATCGTTCTTTTTATTGAACTGTTTCTGCCCGATGCCGTGTGAATTTCGGGAAGCTTGCTTAGCACACCCCAAGAGCGTGCGTCGACACAACGCAAATATTTTGACGCATAGCTGGCCACACAGGAACTGCGTCACCGCAGCGTTACGCCGTCGCAGCGGCGGTGACGCACAGTTGCGGCAAGCATTATATGGGCTTGCGTATATACTTCCTATCAACGCACAAGCAACTGAGCGCTGCCGTTCCGTCGTCACAATGTGTACACCCCTGCCCTCGTCTCGGGGGCTGGAGTTCCGTCGTGTGTGCGTTGCGTCGACGCAGCGCACCGTGTGTACACTATGATTATTAATATGTAAAACGGCGCAGCGTAGATAGACGCAGCAGCAGCGCTGCGTCGACGCAATGCGCCGTGTGGACTGGCTCTTACCTCAAGGAACATGCCTGCCGAATTTCAGATTCTTGAGCATTATAGTTTCGGCAGTGCGTTGCCAGTCAGTCTGTCAGTATCGGAAGATTTTTTTTACATATTGATAGGTTTCAGTTTGGTCGATATTCTATTATTTTACAAATATCAATGAAAAATATTGTTTGTTATAACTAAACAAATAAAAAAGACAATAAGTACAAGTTCATTGACTTTAACATACTTACCTAATTAACAACTTCACGATACAAAAATTGCGTACAAACAACAAAATATCACAAATAGTCCAAAAAAGAACAAAAATATTGTTCCAAAATTATCACGAAATATACTAAAAAAGGTATAAACATGTAAAAAGCTCGTTTCAAGCAATGCCCCCAGAGAGATTTGAACTCTCGACCCCTGGTTTACAAGACCAGTGCTCTAACCCCTGAGCTATGGAGGCGATGAGTCCACAAGATGAAATTACCGTTCTAATATCTTATCGCATTTTTTGTTACGGCGTTTTAATCGTTCATTGTATTTTTATTTGTTTAGTTGTTATGACGTCATTATTTTATTCTGATAACAATATTTTGCACTCTTGTTAGTTATGTCTAGGTATTGTTGGTCCCGTGGCGTACCTACTAATTTTGTGATTATAATATTTGCCATTGCGAGATCCTAGGTTCGATTCCCAAGTCGAGTCATATAAACTACTTATTTGTTTTGGGATAAATTCTGAGTACTGACAAAAGTCTGAAATTTCAGGTGACCACGTAAAAAAATATTTTGGAAATTTATGTTGACCATAATATTATGGTCATGTGTAATACAATTAAGTATGCCTACAATAACATTTTATATACAGCTTACTTAATATTAATGCATCATAGTGATGTGATGGCTATGTCCAGCATTGGACTGTGAAAGCCTCAACGACTCTTTTTTTTTATAGAGCAAGAGCCCACGACAGCCAGACCTTCGTTATTTTATAAATCCTGAAAGTTTGTCTGTGCATGCCCTCTACAAAGGTAATAACGACCACCGATTATAGAGTTTGGGTTGTGGTTACTTTGGCAGTTATCAGGTAGTAAAGGTGGATAAAATGGTACCTAAAACTCGTTATAGTATAAAAGCTAAATTTTATATATGTTACTTGTAAACCTATAAAAAGACGTCAGCCTAACAGCCGGACAGTTTCAATGGTTTTAACATCTTGCCAGACACTTTGAAAGTCCGCTGTAGGTACGAGCGCGAGAGCTTAGCCGATTGCGATCTTATATATAAGATATCAAATAAAATAAAATTATTACGTCCATAGCCATGTTAAATAAAGTAAAAATGTTATTTTAATATTATAGAAATCTAAAACAACTATTACAACACGTAAAAAAATATTTTACTGTTCATAAAATTATTGTAGTCAACATTTTTATTTATTCATTTCAGCCCTACCCTTCGAATCGATGGCATGATCGTCTTATGAATATTTAAATAAAACACGTACACGTACACGTAAACAGCCCATAGCCTAGTGGAGATACCAATAGACTGCCATGCAGAGGGTATCGGGTTCGAATCCATTTTGACGCTAGCAATGTACCACCTTGCAAGAGCGAGCGAGCGTTTCATCATCCATCATCAGCTTAAAAGTCTTACCGGATTTGGCTGTAAATTAGCTTTTCCACAGAGCGACTGCCTGTCTGACCACCGCAACCCGAAGGGATAGCGATATTCCATGGTTGAGACTAGAGTCAGTTTATTTAGAAGGTACTGACGATCGCTTAATGATGTGCCCGGTAGATGGCAATAGGCTCGCCCCCTATTACATTGGGACCGAAACATAACTGGCGAAGTGTGGGTGTGTAATGCACCTCTGCCTACCCCTTCGGGGATAAAAGGCGTGAAGTTATGTTATGTCAAGTTACTGACGCCCTATAACGACTGTCAATGATCTTCATGACAGCCGGGGCCGACGGCTTAACGTGCTCTCCAAGGCATGGGGCAAGCGATAATTAACAATTTAATTGCAGCGTTTTCTGCGAGCAAATTATATACAAACCATTTAGAATTCCGAATCGCTTATCCGAAAAATCCAACCTCTTATCAACCAGACAATAGCGTCGGTATTGAAAGAGGACACATACTTGTTCAAATGGTGTGACCCGCATCAACTACTCGCTCAAAACTTAATCAGGTATGTAATTATTATAACAAATTATTGAAATTTATTTTTTAAATATTCATAAGGCGATCATGCCATCGAGTCGAAGAGTAGGGCTGAAATAAATGAATGAAAATATCGACGATAATAATTATGAACAATAAAATATTTTTTTACATGTAATAATACTTTTTAGATGTTTATAATACTTAAATAACATTTTTACTTTATTTAACATAATAATTTTTATTTTATTGGATATCTTATAAGATCGCAATCGGCTAAGCTCTCGCGCTCGTACCTACAGCGGACTTTCAAAGTGTCTGGCAAGATGTTAAAACCATTGAAACTGTCCGGCTGTAAGGCTAACATCTTTTTATAGGTCTACAAGTAACATACACGGAAGAGAAAATACACTGGAAATGGTAAGTAGGCGTGGCACGCGTGTCACAATTAAGCGTTGTAACGCTTAACTGGCCCCAGTCACGTTCTTACATCGCGTCGAGTTGCTCGTTTCTTGACACATTCACATTTCTCTAGCTATGCCGTTTTGTGCAGTTTTGGAGTGCAAAAATGATAGTAGGAGAAAAAACCTTAAAAATGGAGGTGTTTCGTACCATCAATTAGTGCAATTTTCATTGTTTTCAATAAAAGTCTTAATTTGTTTCAATTAACTAATATTTAATAGAACGGTTAGTAAAAATGAACCTTATACAACGAAGATAAAGTTTATTTTGGCTTGATTCTATTAAATAGAACATTCTCGAAAATTCCGCGCTACTCATTTAGTGATGTAGCCAAGTCAAATATTAAATTTATCGATTGATATCGAAACACGGAAATAAATAATTTACGAAATGTTTATTTTAATTAATTGTTCATTTGGGTGGGTGTTTCTATGTATAATATTATATTTATGTAGGTACGTATAAAATATAGTAGGTATAATAATATATGTATGTTTATCCATTGTCTAGTACCCATAGTACACATATACTCTGCTTAGATGGTGTTGTGTGTATGTAGTAGCATATGTTATTATTATATATTATTATTTAGTATAACATTAAAATCCAAGTATAAGGTCGGCTTTATTAATTCACGTAATTTATTATAAGAGGTATATTAGATTGAATCTAATAGATACTTTGTTGCAAAAATATTATCAATGTTTCGAATAGCAACGTAATTATTATAATTTATCAATTTAGTCAAGATCACTTAGCTCACAATACCCCAACTGCCAGACAACTTACATCTACCTATAAAAAATATGAATCCATGTGCAATTAAAAGATACTAAGAGGCAAATGTATTGTGTTAGAAGAAATATCAATATTAAACTGTTCATCAGCTGTTGAAAGGATAAATAGAAGTAGTATAGTTCAACATTTGTCACAATACGAAGTAATTGAGGGCGATTCAGAAATTGACGAACTAGGAGGGCACTTTTTTGATTTTAGTAATCAAGCAATAGGCCATATTGCTGGTAACATTGCCCGGATATTAATAAAAAAATAACTGTGATGTCTGTGCTGATGCATTAGTGACACATTATTTTCAACCGTCCACAAATTCATTATTGCAAAAGGTGGTTTGTTGTATCCGTCGCCAGATGTCGTAAAAATATGCCAAACAGCGGAAACATTAAAAAAAACGTTGACATAATAGTTTTTCGTAAAGAAGTGGCGATAACACAAATAATGCGACAGTTCATAGGAACTCTTTTATTTAACGACATTGCCTCCCATCAAATTGGCGAATTTCCTGCGGTCAATCACGTTACCGATTTGATGAAGGCAATAGTTGAAAAGTTGTAACTGTTCGCATACACCATTTATTAAAGTTAAAAATAAGACTTTCCAGACGCCAATTCCTTAACAAATATATTTTTTAATATTTATTGCACTTTTATTTAATTTTATAACTACTTGTCTGTCGGTCTTTGTGTCTTTATGATTGTTTAAAATGTACAACTGTTTGTGTGCCAAATAAAAAATATACTTCCGACAAGTCTTATTTTTTGCACATCATATTGAACAAAATATCGCATCATCTATCGATATCGATAAAGTAAGCCAATATGCTACGTGGTACGGCCCTAACCGAGTAGAAGCAGAAACCGACCGATCACGCAAATGTCAACCATATGCCTTATGCAATTAAGATTATAATTGCTACAACTGAGAATACCGCCATCTACGGTTGAGTAGCGGAATTGACTCGTAAATCGAATCTAGTATGACATGAGTATGACTATAGATCGTAAATACGTTCTACCGCTAAAGCAAAATAAATCTTATTTGTAGGTTAGTAGGGTTTAATTCCAAATCTGTGAAGTAGGGTAGGCTAGTTTTGAATAAATTTAAACTACGAATCAAACGCATTGTTTCTTTGTAGTGCAATATATGATTATCGGTTTACTTGTGTGAGTTTGGCGACAGCGGTTCCTACAATAATTTGGGTGCATACCATTTCTAATGTTTTTTATGTTCTGAGGTAACATATATAAAATTTAGCTTTTATACTATAACGAGTTTTAGGTACCATTTTATCCACCTTTACTACCTGATAACTGCCAAAGTAACCACAACCCAAACTCTATAATCGGTGGTCGTTATTACCTTTGTAGAGGGCATGCACAGACAAACTTTCAGCATTTATAAAATAACGAAGGTCTGGCAGTCGTGGGCTCTTGGGCTATTAACAACTCCCGCACTAAGCACAAAATCTTTTTCGCGGGGGATTTTACCAACATGCAACCAACGGCTACAACAAAAATAATAATGATCAAAACATAACGCTTACTTGAGCGATATGGTGTAAGGCAGTCGCTCGTCCAGTGCCCACGCCATTAAGGCAAGTAGCTGCGCACACAACGCAAGTGCGGCGCACACGCGCGCTCCCGCGCCCGGCACCGAACCTGGGGCGTTGCAGGACTCCTTGTTCTGACGTACTGCAAAAGAATAATTATATACGTTAAACTAAGAATAGAGCAGACCTGTTAGGAGACGATTTATAATGTTCAACTTCTGTTCTTGGAAATCGACTATATCGCAAAAAATATAGGTACTGAAAAGTATAGTAAAGATGACT
Source organism: Euclidia mi (assembly GCA_944739405.2). Classification (NCBI taxonomy): domain Eukaryota; kingdom Metazoa; phylum Arthropoda; class Insecta; order Lepidoptera; family Erebidae; genus Euclidia; species Euclidia mi. The sequence goes on along the minus strand of OX123196.2, from coordinate 70,055,105 downwards.
AAATCCTCAGAATATACATCGATTAGAGACAATAAGAATGGAAAGATACTTAATGGTGAATCATGTGTGCTGAAGAGAAGGAAAGAGCTTTTTTAAGGTTTGTTTGAAAGAACGGCGATAGAAACACTGATCGCTGAAACGTATGGTAATGACAGCAAAACTTGGGGAACAGCATCCAGAAGGTCCAGATCAATGACAAGACATCTCCAGGTTCTGCCTTAAAAATGGGAGTCCCGCAAGGTTCAATCCTTGGACCATTTCTTTTTTGATTTGTAATAGCGATCTACCCTATTACGTAAAGAAGAATCATGAGATTGTGTTGTTCGCGGATGATACTGCCTTAATTTGTAATATTAGACGACAACAGAGAAATGTTGACGAAGTAAACAATGCACTCTCTAAAGTTGTTAATTGGTTTAATGTAAATAATTTATTACTTAATGATAAGAAAACCAAACTAATAAAATTCTCAATGCCCAATGTTAAACAGATGGAAACAAATGTGCAACTTGAGGAATCCGGAATTGAGCCCGTCGGAACAACTATGTTTCTATGTATTTTGCTTGATACCAAACTTCAATAAGGTCCACATATAGAAAGACTTTCGGGCAAACTTAGTTCTGCACCTTATGCAGATAAGACACTTAGACGCCTTACAGATATAGATACAGCTAGAATGGTTTATTTCAGTTACTTTCATAGTATTATGTCTTATGGGATTCTCTGGGGGAATGCTGCAGACCTTAACACAATATTCTTTCTGCAGAAAAGAGCAATAAGGGGAATTTACAACCTCGGTCCTCGTGTTTCTCTAAGAGAAAAGTTCAGTGAGATAATCATTCTAACTGTATCGCAATATATATATGATAATCTGTTATATGTCCACAAGAATATTAACAAATTTAGTAAAAAAAGTGATCTTCTCTCTGTAAATATACTAGACATAAGTATAATCTTGTAGTTCATAGCACCCGCCTCCACAAAATAAGTAACTGTTTCATGGGGCAGTGTATACGCTTTTATAACAAGCTCCCTCTTAATATAAGAAATTTAACGACAAATAAATTCAAAATTATTGTTAAAACTAAACTGACGTTTCGTAAGCACTTTAAACAAAGTTAACACGAAATAAAGAATCATTTCAATGATGATAGCATTATTGGCGTGGATGAGATTATGAAGGTACTGGAAAGTATGAAAGTAGGTAAGGCTGCAGGGTATGATAGGATTACAGTCGAAATGCTGAAGGCTGGACAGGGCATCAAAGTAAGTCAGCTGCAGCGCTTATTTAATTTGTGCTGGAGCACAGGCCGAGTACCTAATGACTGGGACACAGCTGTAGTTGTGGCTCTTCATAAGGGAAATGGCTCGCAACAAGACTGCAAAAGCTATAGAGGCATTAGGCTTCTCAGCATTGTTGGCAAATTGTATGCAAAGGTACTGATTGAAAGAGTTATGAAAGTAACCGACAATAAAATATACGTACATATGTATAAATATATATAAATGTACGGCCCGTACAAGCGGGATTCTGAAAGGGTATGGGGTGTACGGATTAGGTTTTTTCCTTGCGAAGCAAAGCCGAAGCGTTCTTGGCCAAAGGTCGAAAGGTCTATTACGCATTCGTGGATTTGGGAAAGGCTTACGATAAAGTGGTGAGGAATGAAATGTGGTCGGTACTGTCGATGCATGGGGTGAACAGGAGCCTCATTCGAGATCTGAAATCCCTTTATGAGGATTCTAGAGATTGTGTGAGGAGAAACGGGACATACACTGACTGGTTTACCATCGAGACAAGTGATAGACAGGGATAGCTGTATATAGCTGTACTTACACCAGGCCTGTATCTGCGAGACGTCTCCGTCGACATTGATCCAGGGCGCCACTATGTGCAGCTGCTGTCGTTTCGGGGGCTCTTCCGTGTCTCCTATGAACTCCATGTCCTCTATGCTGTCACTAGAATTATACAAGACAACACTCGAAGATTTAGTTCTGATGATGTGTTGTATGTCTCTGGTGTTGCATTGTGGATTTAGTCTTCGCTGCCATTGGGCGAGCGCGTTCCTCGAACGTGCGCTCGGTGTCTGTTCGGCGTGTGCCCGGCGTTCACTTTGTACTACAGAGTGAACGCCGAGCGCATGTCGGTCATATGCCGTTCGCCCGCTCGTAGACCACGCACGTGAAATATGTAGTCGGTCTTAAGAAAGGAGGATGGGCAGATTGGGACCACCTTCCAATAGCAATAAGATTTATGTCATTGGATAGGTCTTTTTAATAGAAACAACTTTTATTATGACGGCTTTGTTGTCACAGTTGTCCGTTCCAAGACTTGTTGACAACATACAAGTTTCGATAAAAATATGTTGAAAAAAGCGTTCTTTTTATGGTGCTTAGTACTTTTATTACCATCCGCGTGGTGACGGATTAAGAATACGGAATGTCACCACCCCATATCATCCCATGGGTGCCGTAAGAGCCGACAGAGTGAGCATATTATGTAGAGAACATCACTGTAAGAGAAGGAAAACTTGATACAAACCCTATACCAACCCGTTTGGCTAGCGTGGTATAGTAGACCAATTCCTCCTTTCAAAGGAGAGGCCTAGTCCAGCAGTGAACTTTAAAAGGCTGATGATGAGTACTTTTATTTTATTATTATGCTTTATTTTGCAAACTTATCTTCGCGTCTGCCCAAGCGGTTGGTACGGTGCGGGGTGCAACTTTTAGGAAACTAAGGGGTTATCAATACTAATATTATAAATGCGAAAGTCTGTTTGTTTGTCCGCCCTTCACGTCGCAACAAAGCAATATTATGTAATTATGTTTTGTGAGTACTTAGTTGAAAGATAAAGATAAGATAAAGATAAAAATATTAAAAATATAAATCTAAGCTCTTTTCAAACGTCATAATACTAAAATATATACTTATGTCCCAATTCTTTAACTACCACCGCACGGCGGGCGTCGCTCGGCGCAGCTCCAAGTAACCGGTTTGGAGGGGAGGGAGGGGGGCAACCCGCACTGTTCCTAAGCGCTTGGGCAGGCACGAGGACGACTCAGTTTGCAAAATAAAGCATTATATAGTACTAAGCACTATAATACTTTTTTCAACATACTTTTATCGAAACTTGTATGTCATATATCTTGGAACGGACAACTGTTACAACAAAAGTGTCATAAAAAAGTTGTTTCTATTAAAAATGCCTATCCAATGACATATACCTTATTACTATTGGAGGGTGGTCCCAGGTCCCATACATTTTTGCCCATTGTCTTTTATCGGCTGACCCGCTATTACAGATTTTCATGATAAAAGAAATAAAAATACACAATAAAGCATGTATTTGACTAGCTGGCTTAGTAAGAGACCCGAATTAAAAGAAAAAACTGTCATTGAATACCTAACAAAGTCATAATACGTATTAAGTTGTTTTTGAAGCAAAATTTTCTAACTCTGTCAATACTGGGAGTGTTTTAACTTTTTCTGGTGGTCTTGTTAAGGAAGGCAATAAACGTCTTCATCATCGTCTTAGCATTGTCTCGTTTGCGATCCAAGAACAAGACCCTTGCCTCACGGCTCGGCCACAGCCTACAGCGGCGGCGGCAGCGGCGAGCGTTTTTGATGTACAATAAAACAACTCGGCGCTAGACCAGTTTGAAAAAAAAAACCGTCTCGCTCATAGAGCCGAGGCACACTAGAAACTGGTTTTGTATACGAGGGTCAATGTGTGTGTACTTAATGTGTGTATAAAGTAGCACTGGAAGCGACGGTGTCTTGTTGAGCGATTCTCGCCGTTATGGTGGTCTAGCGGGAAGTTGTTCGACGTACCCAGTGGCGTAGCGTGGGTTTTCGCCGCCCGGGGCCGATCGGAAATTTGCCGCCCTCTCTTCTTTTAGGTACCCCACTATATCTGCCAGAAGTGTAACGTTATTCGGAAGTAGTAATGTTTGTTTGTTCATTAGTTTGGCTTTACACCCTAAATGGATTTAAACAAATTAGTTGTCATTTGTTTCATCTGAATTGTAATTTATAAAGAATTGGTTATAATATTTTTAAGGGTGAAATCTGGCAGCTCTCAGCGGTATTTATATGTCGCGCAGGGTCGCGGCCGTTTCTCTGCTGCAATATATGTATAGCTAAGTCTAGGTTTTGACGGCTTGTAGGATTATCGTAAATAAAATTTGAATGGCTTTTAATCAATTAAAAAAATAGATCCATCATCACCAAGCGCTTTGTGTTACTTTTACATTCTTCTACGGGATATAATATACCACGCACCTTTGTAGAGTTTGTAGAGTCCGTGAACATAGCGCTTGTAGCACTCTCGAAATATCGGTTACTCAAAACAAAGGTTCGTGGTAATGTGGAAGCAATCGTAATGACCAAGAATGTTTCAAGTCCTATGGTCCCGCCTGAACCTCGCTCTGGTCGACATCCAAGATGTCTTCGGTGTAGTGGCGCATCAGTGAGGCTCTGTGGTCGTCAGGAATAGGTCCAATTGGTCTGTTTACTCGCGAGGTATACAATTGTGGATAAAAACTTTCAACCTCCTCGATAATCTCGAAATTTGAGTTGAGGGTGCGGCCATCCGCAGTACTTAGTTTCGTTAGAACCGCAGAGCGAAGACTTATGATCCCCGGTTTTCCTTGATCACAGCCTCCATGGTGCGGGTGTTAGTGTCGAAAGTCACGTCGCATTAGCTGCCGTATTTGTTGGTTTACGGCCCTCCCATCCGGTGAAGACAGCTGACAGGATGGCAACTCGCCTCCTTTCCTCATCAGTCTGAGAGACTTGGCTGAAAGTTTACATTCCTTGTTTTTTTGAAGGATGGGGGGGGGGGACATTTTGTGACTGATCTACTAGTACCGTGACCACTGTGTCTGTCTTCTGATTAATGCTGTCGGTGGTTTCTAACTGATTCTGCAGTTCTAGCTGGAACTCCACTGTAGACTTCATTGTCTGGGCTCTTTCAGTTATAATTTTGATATTTAAAGAGCCTCATACTAGTTGATGAACGCATCCGATGTTTAACTTATTGATCACCGAGATGTCTCTAACTATTTGCTTTCGGTCCATTGGCGTATATCTTTCTTTGTCGCATTGTCGGGGCTTCACCAAGTCCTCTACCTGTCAGGCCTTCTACTTGAAAAAGGATTTACCTAATTAAAAAGAGCCCCTGCTTCCGAATTTATATCCGTTGGATCCCAGGTTATGCCCCCATACCGTATGCTCTGATTTTCGTTTCACTGCGTCCTTCTTCCACTTTGGCATTGAAATCCCTCAGAACAAAATTGTACTGAGTTGACTGGTGAGTTGAGGTCGGCGCATATACCTGTATCACCTTTAGGCAACGCCTATTGTTGAGTTTAAGTACGTGGTAGGTACGCTACCTGAGTCGACACACTATATACCGACTTCCACCACGTTGTTGACAAGTTTCCTCCTGACCAGAAACCCGACACCACCCAAGAGAGTCGGTCGCTTTCCTGAAGGTAGAACAAGTCACTTGAGTCTAGAGTTACCATGTTCTCCCCCTGCCTCGGTCTTCTGATAACCATAGTATGTGACTTAATTCTACGTCGGGCTCGGCGAGGTTTCTATTTATTTAGTCGTAGACTGTGTTCATTGTAGATCATCATCATCATCAGCCCTGTTTATAAACTGACCCACTGCTGGGCACGGGCCTCTTCCCACTATGAGAAGGGTAAGACCATAATCCACCACGCTGGTCAAGTACGGGTTGGCAGATTCACATGTCTTTCAAGAACATTACGGGGAATTCTCAGACATGTGTTTAGCAAGCGATAATTAACAATTTAATACGCACACGAAATTATGTATTCATGTACGTCATGAAGGGCGCAGGGCGTAGATTCTCGCACCGGTGACGTTGCTGCCCGTCCCCGGTTTATGGCATATACCGACTCCTTATTCCCGCAGATTTGCCCTGGCGCCTCTGTGCGCCAGTGCGCCATGGCAATAGGGGCGGCACCCATCGTACACAAGGGCGGCTTGGCTCTGATATATGGATTACTCATAACAGGCTCGCAGATCATCGGAATATAGAACTAATAAACCCGGACTACGGGCACAAGCAAGTCTTCTCGTAATGAAAATAAAGATGATTTGTTTTTTACTGTTGTTTTTGATACTGCGCCCTCGCCGCCACGCGGTCCTTCTGGGATCGTGTCAGTACGCGCGCCAAGTATTTTAAAATTAGTTTTTTTTTATTTATTTTTTTCGCGGCTTCTTTTGCCGCCCCCTTAAATGTGCCGCCCGGGGCCATGGCCCCCCCGGCCCCCCCCCCACGCTACGCCACTGGACGTACCTACACGGCGCGCTTTGCTACGCCGCGCGCCGCGGCGACCGATGTCGCCTCAGAGTAAACGCGCCATGTATATCGAAATTGCTCGCCACTACCGTAGTTTGTGGCCGGGCCGTTAGAGCTTAGGGTTCTCAAACTTAAAAACATACTGTATATCGCCAATAAATACTTTATTGAATCGGCCATCTTTTCTCATCACTATTTTAAAGTTATTATTTAAATTGGTATTAGTTTTATTGAATATATTACACTTTTATGTACAAATTAAATGTGTGCCGATTCAATTAAGATAAAAGATAACCGAACTGATATCTACTATAAATATCGAAGTTTCTGTGTTTGTCACTCTATTAGTAAAAAGCGGCTAAATTGTTGGTGACTTACGGCCCTTTTTTTAGTTTTTTTTTCTTTTTTTTTTTTTTTAGACATCTCCCGCACTAGAAATAAATCCTGTGTCGCGGGGGACTTTACAAACATACAACCAACGGACACAATGAACACCCAGACTCGAAACAACAAATTATGGATCACACAAAGTATAGTCTCGAGTGGGAATCGAACCCACAACACTCGGCGCAGTGTCAAACGGCGAGGCGACCGCTTAAACCACTGCGCCAACCGTGCAGTCAAATTGTGTGTTGTTCTTAACAAGTACAACTTTTTAATATAAAACATGGACCAAAATACAGATATAATTTTGATTTGGCCATTTTCTGTAAAAATGTTCTGTCTATTAAATTCGTTGTAACAAACATCACATTGGTTAAGTAGGGGCCATCCATAAATAACGTCACACCTATGAGGGGGGTAGGGGGTCGATGAAGTGTGACATTGTTTGATACCTAAATGAGATGGTGATGTATGTGAGCAACTGTGACAACGACTGGGGAGGGGTTTGACTGCACGGTTGGCGTAGTGGTTTAAGCAGCCGCAGTAGAAGTGTTGTGGGTTCGATCCCCACACGAGACAACACTTTGTATGTTTCATAAATTGTTGTTGGGTGCTAATTGTGTCCGTTAGTTATATGTGTAAAGTCCCCCGCGACACACGATTTAGTCCTAATGCGGGATTTCTACAATTAAAAAAAAATATATAAAAAATAAGGGTTCAAAACATCATGAAAATCGTGTGACGTAATAGGGTATTACACCATTTTTTGAAAAGAGTCTCAAGATGATCCTATGACTTTAAGAAAGTAGTAGAAAAATTACAAAAAATATATTCAGTTGATAAGTATTTTTTAAACAACTTTTAAATTTACATTTTAAATGTTCGCGGTTTATCAGACAAAAACGTTGGAAGCCATTTTGCTTACACAAACATATTAGTAAACAACGTAGCTACTTGTTGATGCTTGCTTTTTTTGACAGTCACATGGTTTAGTTGTTTATTGATTCTACTAAGTTTATGACGTCATTTGACGTTAATGACATTCGTCATGGCGGCTGCCGTTTTGCGTAATTAAATCACAGATAATAAAACGGAATTCTTTAAAATGGTTTCAAAATTCTATTTATTCATTTTATGAGCTGTAACTGATATATTTCGTTTGTTTTCTGGTAAAACTATTTTAAATATACGTTATTATATTTTTTTTCACATGGGGTAAAATACCCTATTTATGGATGAACCCATATTTGTGGTTGAAAATTATATAAATTTAGAACTTAGTCTGGTGATATATTTAGGTTCCGCTTTTTAATAACTTTAATATATTGATTGTTTAGTTTCATAACAAGAATATTTTTTGTCGACATACAACGTGAGAAACCTTGTATCATATAAATAGCAATATTTACACTTTATACTTGACTGAGTTTAATTGCTATTTCTAGATATCTAATCTCTCTGTTCTACTTAGATAAGATGCTAGTAATCTACACATAAATCAGCACTTAACAATCTTTACGTTATAAAGACTTCTTGGTTATTTTAACATTGACATAGTTTAAACATAAGTATTTATAACATATGCGATTTTGTGCCAGCATATTGGTAAATGATAGCCCTACCAGGGTTAAGTACCTACCATTAGTGTGGGATTTGATGGCAAAATTTCAATATTCATGAGTTATTTTAACTAAAACTAAAATACACATTGATTTTATAAATGAACTTATATGGATTGGCAAGTTATCTAAAATGTTGTATGAGCAGTTTACTTCATTTTAATGACAAAAAGAGTTTCCATTCCTCATTTGGACGGTACAAATTGTTAGCCAGCTGTTTGTAAAAAGCTAGATATAATTATGTTTAATGTCATAATCTCATAATACATATTTGTAAAATATTTATAGAAAGAAAGAAGAAAGGTTAAATTGTATTAACTAATAAATATTGTAAAGAAAAATGATTTGTATTTTTTATAAACAAAGTTTAAAGCTTGTAGCTAGTATTTTGTTGATTACAGACATTTTCACCATTAGAATGGTACATTACGTCTCAGTAACATGGGCATTATTAAATGTCTATCTCTGCGAACCAAAAGGGGTCGCTAGTAGGTAAATAATAAAAGAAACAACTTACCTAGTATCATAAGTCACATAAACTGGAAATATATATTTAGTAAGCTGCCGTATCCTCGATCTACGTAGCGCTGCCAAAGACTCGGCCTGGTCATTGTAAGTGCTCACTTTGTTCTCAAGCTCTATACGCTGCATCTGAGTCAGCTTACCAACACTTGAAACCCGTTTCTGGTACTTCGGTAACTTTGCACTCAACTCATTATTATAATTCCTTAACTCCAGTAACTCTTTACGTTTCTCTTCAATATTGTTTCTTCTCTGTTCTATAGCTAGCCGTAATAGATCTAGTCTGTCCCTTGACTGTTTTGCTTCGGTCAATAATGTGTCCCGTTTCAACTTTGACGATAATAATTTCTCACATCTGTCTAATACATGTTTTCTGTTTGCTTTTAGTCTCAAGAGTTTTGCTTGTTTTTCTGAATATCTGGAATGAAGATTTGGTTGCTTGTTAAACTCTTAGCTAGAGTAAATTGAATATGGTTATGATATATAATATGGCAAGCAGAGTGTAGGACACTCACCAGCTAAGTGGAGTAACAATAAAAGCAAAGTGGCTGGCAATGGCTAGACACGAAAAGACAAAAATGGGGTTCAAACCTATACCTATTCAGCAGTGGACTATGCCAGGCTGATGATGTTTTTTTTTTGTAGTAATAGGCAGCAACCGAGCAGATGGATCGCCTGATGGTAAGCAATTACCGCCGCCCATGGACACAAGCAACACCACAGGAGTCACAAGTGCGTTGCCGCCCCTTGGGGTTGGGACAAGGGATAGGATAAGGAGTGGGATGAGGGAGAAGGAATAGGGGATAGGACCTCCGGCACTCTCACTCACCGAATGAAACGCAACAGTTTAGGTACTGTTACTTTACGTCGATTTTCTGTGAGAGGGTAGTATGTACTTCCCTGGTCGAGCCGGCCCATCCATGCTGAAATCAGCAAGGCTCTACTACCGTGAAATTTAATACAGAATATAATAACATTGAAAGAAAAGCATTGTTTTAAGCGTAATACTTATATATATGTTGTGAGGGTTTATATCAATACTTATGCGAAGGATATGACTATAACTTTACAATCGGGATACACACCGGCAATGTATATTCATATAATTATTTTGATCAAATAACATGTAACTTATTATATCACTAAACATTTCTAACACATGTAAAAGGTTTCAGCACCTATGCCTTTTTTTTATAAAAGGCTTCTCCCGCTCTAGGACCATAGCCTGTGTTGCGGGTGACTTTACAAACATACAACCAACAAACACAAAGAGGGACCCAGATTCCAAAAAACTATTTACGAATAACACTTAAGTGTTGTAAAGCTTTGTTTTAGAAGCTGGGAATTAATGATAAGTAATTTTATTGAAAAACAGGGTAAAGTTGTATTATAAGTGTCAAAAGGAAATATAACACGAAATATCAATAGATTAAATTTAGTCAAGTTTATAAAAGTGTCCTGTATTTATTAACTTGGCTAGATTACCATTTTAGGCATATGAAATAAGCTAATAAGCAAAGTTTATGATTTTGTTGGGAAGGCCAAAAGTCAAAAAAATACACCACTAATTTCAGCATAAAAATACAACAAAGAATTGTGTAAAAAGTTGCAAATTGAATTTAAAATAGCAATGTTTTTATTGTATAAAATTGCTCCAATTTTTATGTAACAAAGTACATAATTAGGTAAGTAGGTATACAAGTTAACTTCCTAGAAAATAATAAAAATTATACAAAAGTATGATTCACGCAATGACGAAACGACATAGGTAACAGTTGTAGATCGTATATACATATTCTTCAAGGTTATGTAAGTTTGTAAACAGTAATTAAATTTAAAATGTCATTAATATCATGACTTGGCATGTTGTTAATATTCGAGAAATGTGCGACTCTCTAGTTATCTTCTAACATTCGATCAGTTTTATGAGAGTTAAATGCCTTGTTTACATATAAATACGACGCATATGCTGACTTAAAACGTATATATTGCGATATAGCATTATCTTTAACGAGTCAGAAAAACTGCACTCCATCGAAATAAAAACAGAATAACTGCTCCAAATATAGCAGTATATACATAATGCTGCGTAATTATACTGAAATAACGTACCTGTCTGCATATGGCATAGAGGAATGTAAAAAATTGCCCGCCCTGACGCAATCAGAGCAGTAAAAGTTTCTTTTCACTGTGTAACATAGCAGGCATTTCTTGTAGTGGCCATCACTCTCTGTGGACGACACTCGGAAGTCCCGAGGAGCCTCGCTTTCATTTAAATAACTCATCGCCATAGTACACACAGCAGTTTCACGTATTTATTTGTGATTGAATTGAACACAAAAACTTGTCATTTGTCAATGTCAGCTGTGGATTCGCACAGAGTATGTAATTTTACGTTTCGTTTTACGGATAGCTGCATACTAACTGACCGATTATGTATAAAATCTAGATTTTTGTAAAGCTCCTTCCTACATGATTTCGTATAGTATGTGTTGTTTAATTGCTTATACTATAACTGTACATTTTTAGTGAAACAATGATGAAGGCATGTAAAAAGACCCTAAACGAAAATTAAAATCCCATGTTGATACCAATAATTACGAACATTTTTAGTTCGGCACTATACCTGGGCAATTACTGGTTTAGGAGATTTTTAGGCTGAAAGTAACCTTGATGGCCTAGTGGGTGGGGGATTTGATAGTCGATGTTGATGTAGGGTTTTTGAATCTCTGGGCAGCTGCCGCCCCTGCCTCCCCTTGGCCCATGGATCCCATGGTTAATTAAGTATCTCAAGCATTGCACTTTTCAGTGCGACTTATAAACTTATAAAACTGTCTACTTAAAAATAACTTTTTCCAGGTACCTATTATTTTTGCTTAGTATGACTTAGCATGCTGTTCAAAATGTAATTACCATGTTGTCAAAATAAGACACCTGACATCTTTATAAACAAGAGTTTCTGTCGGCTAGAAAAAATCGACCTGATTTGATAAACAGGTAAAATTGTCTATATCATCACTCTATTGCTGTGCTCTATTGTGTTTAGTAACAGCAATGAATACAGATGATTCTATGCTCTATGGTAACAGGTAAATATAGGTAAACTTACTTACTTTATAATTTTGATACGGGTATATTGATCTACAAAGGTCAGACCACAAGTAAATTTATCTAATTAACATTTGACGATTTTTAAGATTGCGGAAATTTTATCTTAGTAATTAATATTACCCTAAAACTTCCTTCGTAACTGACATTTAGCCAAGAACTGTATAGGTAATTATTACCATGCACGAAAATAAATAAAAGCAACTTACTGAATAGGTATATTTTTATTGAAAATTAAACAAATGTGCTACGCAGTGCCGGCCATATAATCAACAAATCTATTTATAACATAACGGTTAGTCTGAGATCAATAACATTTTTAATGAAATGGACATTTGTTTTTCACAAATCGTCGTAATCATAAAAACATAGGTACCTATATAACTATTAAAATAGTAAACAAACCAAATACCTTTCTTATAAAATAACAGCAAGTTTAACCCGCTGTGCAAAGTGTGAACATATTTAATATCCCAATTATTAATATCGCTATAATTGCAACACTTACATTATTTTCACAACATAATCAGTCTTTAGATACAATCAACATACATTTTCTCCCGTATGGACTCGCCTTTTTCGCCTTTCTCTGGCAACTGGCATAGTGCCAAGATCTTTGAAACTTGTCAATGTACAACCAGTGCCCAAGAAGGGTAGCCGAGCTGACCCAAACTACAACAGACCCATTTCAGTCACTACCATACTCTGTAAGAGCAAACGTGTACTGAATAATAGACTCCTGGCATACCTAGAATCGAATAGCCTCCTCAACGAACGACAGTACGGGTTTCGGCGAAATCGGTCGACAGGAGATCTTCTAGTGTATGCCACGCATCTATGGGGTGAGGCCATCGAGAGACACGGTGAAGCACTAGCTGTTTCATTTGATGTCTCGAAAGCTTTTGATAACGTCTGGCATGATAGTCTCATCGGCAATTAAGCTTCCAGCATTTGGCCTCCCCCCTGACCCGTGCGCTTGGATATCAGATTTTCTGAGAGATCGGTCCATTAGGGTAGTCGTCGACGGTTGTTCATCAGACCGAATGGCGGTTAACACCGAAATCACACAAGGATCAGTTCTCTCTGCAATACTTTTCCTGCTTCACATCAACGATCTATTGAAACCAGGCATCTTCGGATATGCAGATGACAGCACACGGTTGTAGAGAGATATATGTCCAGTGCTCGGGCCAGTGTAACAGACATACAGTCACTCAGGGAAGGCATGATTGAGCGTTTGAACTTGACTTTGAAGGCGATCTCTGACTGGGGCGATGCTATTCAAGTCAAGTTTAAAACTTAGCCGCGTCTATTCTCCACAAAACGGAGTAAATTTCATCTGACTCCGACTTTCCGAAATGTATCATGCAGATCACCGATCGCTTGGAACTCCTTGGCGTCACGTTGATCTCTAATTTAAATTTCAGTCCTTATATAGAGTCAAAAGCCGAACTGGCTGGCAGGAAGTCAGGTATCCTGATCCTAACTAGGTGAGACGGTACTTTACGCCCGATCAGTTGCTTAATCTTTACAAAGCACAAGTCCGATCCTGCATGGAGTACTGTTCTCACCTTTGGGATGGTTCAGCGAAATATCAGCTAGGAGCTTTGAACTTTATTGAGAGGAAAGCTTGGAGACTCATTGGCGAAGACCAACCAATTGGTTAACACAAAACTCCAAAGCCTGGAGCATCGTCGCAATGTTGCCAGTCTGTCGGTTTTTATAGGTTACATTTCGGAGAGTGTGCAGAGGAACTACATAACCTGATTCCTCCATGCCCTTTTTACCATCGGATGACCAGACAAACCAATCATCGTCACCGTTATATGGTTGACATCCCATCCATACGCACGACACGCTGTGCTTCCTCATTTATTATGTGTACAGTGCAAAGGTATGGAACGCCTTGCCTGAGTCTGTGTCTGATGAGTACAATCTGGGTGTTTTCAAGTCGCGGGTGAATAGGTACCTTCTGTGATGGTGCGTAAACAGTAGTATTCTTCAATCTGTTTTCAATAATAGCATGCACTGTATCTACAGGCATGTAAGTGTGTCCTGTCAAGAGAAAGTTTATTTGAATGGTGTCTATATATATATATCTCCTGGCGCCAAAGCTGGATCCGCCCTTGCCAAGGGCGGATCCAGCTTTGGCGCCAGGAGGGGGTCACATAGTCGTGGTCAAGTCAAGAACTTATCATTTAATTTTGATAACAATAGATACAAGTAAAAAGTAGGTATTTAATTGATGTACGTACTTAATAGACCAGTGCAGATACGTTAGAAAACGGTAAACAGTAAAATAAAATTACAGTAGGATGAGACCCATTGGAGAAGGAAGAGAATATAGCAAAAATTTAAGGAAAAGTAAATTACGGGCGATCTGAGGTCGGGAAGTGGATGGGGTTGCGATTTTAAGGGTAAAAAAGGGTTTATCTCGATTGCCAGCAAAACTACAAGTCCTACGGAAAAAACGTCAATGGCAAAGTTGTAGGTAATAAAAAGATCTACAACTTTTGTATTTACATTTTATTCATACAACGTCATAATTTATGTGAAAAATTCAAATAACCAAGTTTTTGTTTTTTTTATTTTTAACTTTTACAATAGCTTTTTTCTTTTACACGAAATTTGATGAAAACTTGCCTTTTTATGTTCCAAACACACTGTTTATGTTTTTTTATTTAAAGTATTTATTTTTACGCCTTATTTTGACTTAATATCGAAATAAAACCCTAATTTTCAATTGAAAATTCTCACGTCAATATATCAGCTTTCTTTTTTAAATTGTTTGGCGTTTTGTTCGTTGAAATCTCTACTTTCTGATGGTGTGAATAAAATATACATTACTAAAGTAAACGATCTCAGAAAATACAACGAAATGAAACCTCCTCCAACCAAAAACCCTTTCTTAGTATTTAACTATTTAAGGTTAAAGAAATGAGAGAAGCCTAGGTCAGCAGTTGGGCAAAGTAGATAACTGATAAAAAGTGCTTACCTGCTTCAAAATAAATAAAAAAAGCAAAATAACGGTTCTAAGTATTTTGGCTTCTATTGGTCATACAAAAAACCATCCCAAATTTTAGTTAGTGCTTAGATGAGAGCCAGCCGCATAAATTTAAATTAATGAAAATTAAATGCACACCAGGGACGATGAAAAAAATCAAGTAAAGGAATTAAAAAATCAAGTAAAGGAATTAAAAGTTTCATACAAACTGGGACTGGGACTCCTTTTTGAACTCCCCGTTTTAGTGGTGAATTCACTAACGTCACTTGAGGAACCGATATACAAAGTTTCAAGTGAATCCATTGAAGATTTTTTTATATTACAAAGTGGGACACCTTTCTTAAGCCTCATAGGGGAGCGACTTCAAAAACTCCTTTCTTGGTGTTCACTAACGTCATTTGAGGAACCTATATTATACATAGTTTGAAGTTAATCCAATGAAGGAAAAATAAGTTTCATACACAGTTTTACCCCCTATCTTACCCCCTGAGGGTAGGAATTTAAAAAAATCTAATTCTTAGTGTTCACTATCGTCATTTGAGGAACCAATATACAAAGTTTGAAGTCAATCCACTGACGGAATAATAAGTTTCATACACACTTTTACGCCCTATCTTACCCCCTGAGGGAAGGAATTTAAAAAAAATCTAATTCTTAGTGTTCACTATCGTCATTTGAGTAACCTATATACAAAATTTGAAGTCAGTATATAGTATAAATGGCTGATGATGATGATGACATCATCATCATCAGCCATTTATACTATACCCTCCTGGGCACGAGCCTCTTCTCACTATGAGTAGGGTAAGGCCATAGTCCACCACGCTGGCCAAGACTTCACATATCAGACTTCACATGTCTTTCGAGAATATTATGAAGAACTCTCAGACATGCAGGTTTCCTCACGATGTTTTCCTTCACCGTTTAGCAAGCGATAATTAACAATTTAATACGCACTAAACTCCGAAAAGTCATTGGTGCGTGCCGTGGATTCGAACCCGAGACCCTCTGCGTAGCAGTCTGTCGGTCTCTCCACTCAGCTATCGCTGCTGTCACCTACTATATTATACCACAGAATAGATAGTTCTTACGAACAGAAGCACCACTTCGCAAACCAATTTATAGAAATGGCGACTCTTGCTACTAAGCAAGAAAGTGCAATTCAGCTCGCATGAGCACTCAGTACCTAACGCGATATTGACCTAACTATTCCCGCTCTTTTCTAACACATAACGCTGTCGCTGTCTGGCGCGGAGCGGTGCGCTAGCTGTCGCGCTAAGGTTGTCGACTTGCCGCTGCTACTATAATATTTATTCATCGTCTATCTACCTACTTGACCACGTACCTAATAATAAATATTTATACTATAAGTATCCTATCCCACTATTTGAGCTCGTAGAACGAAAACCACAAAAATTCTGGTGGTTTACATTTTCACTATACTAATTCTTAGTTATTTTCTAAACGCGTAGACCGATTTACATGATTCAAACAGATAAAATGGTTTATGAACTAGACCTTTAATTTGACATCATAATCGTTGAGATATCTCAACAAATAAAAAGTACAATTTTTAAGTTGCTCTCGTAAAATAAATAAAATCAAAATTTCAAGTTGCTTTCGACACACATCCGTTAAATGAGCAATACTTTGCACCAGACTTGTGATGTGAACATTTTTGTTGTTCACTATTAAAATTCACGTTATTAGCTAGCCCTGCGCGCGAGCGGTGACGACGCGGCGTGGAAGCCGCGCGAAAGTGTAGGCACTTATCTCTGTAGGTACGGCCGAGTGAAGGAGGCCTGATTATACTGTTACTCAAATGTGTATCCAGCCTCCAAGTCAGTCCCATAGGCAGAGGCAAGGCGTCATATACCTACTTAGAGTCTTGTAACCAGACTGCTAAGTATGAAGACATTCAACCACGGTTTAAACATCACCATCATCAGCCCTGTAAGTATATACAGGGTGTAAAAAGACCCTTAACGAAAACTAAAATCTCATGTTGTACCAATCACTACGAACATTTTTTACTTCGGCACCATGCCTGGGCAATTACTGGTTCAGGAGATATTGAGGCTCAAAGTTAGTATGGAATTTTTATAATGTACAAAATCGAGGCATTTACCCCGCCAATATGTTCTTTAGATGCTTAGATTTAGATTTAGATTATGACCCCATGGATAAGTAAGTCAGAAATCGTTTCCCAGGTATTATTTTTGGTTAGTGTGACTTGGTATGATGTCCACAACGAGTAGACTTCGGCTTGGTGATGGGTCCTGTGACACCTGTATACTGTCCCACTGTTGGGCACGGACCTCTTCTCACTGTAAGAAGGGTAAGGACATAGTCCACCACGCTGGCCAAGAGCAGGTTGTCAGACACCGTGCTGCTAGGTACTGTGAATTCGGAAAAACTCAGAAGTAGTTCTGCCCGACCCGGGAATCGAGCCCGGGACCTCCCGATCAGCAGACGCATGCGCTATCCACTAGACTGACTAGACCACGGAGGCAGTCGGGAGCAAGGGAGTATGATTATGTATAGAAATTTTATCGAGGGAAGCGGTTGGATGTGGAAGAATCATGAATCATGATACTTGAAACATACCTGGTTGAAATGTCTATTAGAACCAACCTTAGAGAGTTGGTGGATATTATTTTTCTACAACCATAGTCCTATACATGATAGAGTTTAAACTAGTGAATTAAGGAAATTTCCTGGTCAGTCTAATGTAAAGTAAGATGAAGTACTAAATTAGGAAGGTACATAGGTACACTATCATATGTGCCTAACTACCTACCTAATTCTGCTGAAATGCTGCCTATACAAACGAAAATGCAGCAAGATATTCGAGATACTGCAAATGCCATTCATAGCTGTTAACGCCAGAGTAGGATTTTACAATATTCTATTTCCTAAACTGGAAATACGAATCGATACATCATACATATTTTTTACGTTTCAATAAACGCTGTACGTTATTTCTGCAGCTCCAATTTGTGCTTTATTTATTCTGTAAACAAAAAATACTGAGCTAGCTACGTTTGCAATATTCAATACAGAATAAAATCTACGTAAACATATCAGCTGAAAAATAAATACGTTGTATCGCGCAGTCTTGGCACTACGAAAGGGTCAATGTGAATCAAGCAGATTGGATTACCTACCGTGTGTCAAAGTAACGAGCTGCCATGTTGTTTTTATTTTGGCGGGAACTTTTCGTCGTCGACCGCCATTACAGTCGTCGCCGTTCAGGAACTGGAACGAGGCTAACTTAGGTAATTCCCTTATTACTGACTAATTTGATGAGACTGTGTAGCCAGGCTTCCTAGTACAAATAAGACGGGCGGTATTGAGTTAGGTGTATTGTCACTTTCCCCAATAAGCCACCTTACAACTTTAATAATGCAGTTTAGTGTCCTTGTTAACCCTTTTAGCATTCTAGCCTTTCAGTCGCTGGACTTTATTTTAGGCCTTTAGACGGCAAAAGCTATTAGCCAGTAAGTTAAAACCTTGTTCTCGTAGAATTCTAAAATCGATGGGAAAGCATGATTTTATTTCAGTACCCTTGTTTACACATTATCTATTGAAAAGTAGGTCTACTTTTTACTAACGGTGAGTCAACTTTGTTATTTTACTAACTTTACTTATTATGTTCTAAGGACTTTTTACGTCACCGATACTCGCAAATCGCGCGTGGACAACTAACCAGTAGTACGAGCAAGGTCAACGGCGAATATCCACCTCAATATTCTGCAAACTAATGTGTGGTTTCTTCGAATTAAAAGTCAACAGTCGCCGCATGTCAGATCGCGCACATATAATACTTACATTTTGATCGATAGGGACGGGATAGGTAGAAATGCGATAGTTGAGCATTACTGTACTTCCTTAACAGGCAGAAGAACAGTAGGAAGTTGTGCTCACATAGTTTCAGTTTTGTGGTTTTTAGGGTTAGGACGGCATTAGCCTTTCATTGCACCCGCAGAACATTTATTAGATGTTATAGTTGATGATAACCATTGATATTTAAATAAAAGGTATCAATATAATAGTAGTTTTTAACAAATATGTGTGTTTTATTTAACCAATCTTTGGGATTTATTTGCAGTGATACCCGGTCGATATTTGGGTTAACAAGTATATAGGGGGTATTTAGAAGTACAATAAAGTAAATTACAACACATTTTATTTCTGTTGGTTTTACGCCCAGCTCCCATACAAAAATGCCCATGATCCTTTTTGGGCCAAGTACAACCCAGCCTTCTGGTCACAGGAGGCGTCGACCAGTCTCTTTGCGAGATCTTTAAAAAGAGATCTTGCACTTGGACCCCATGGCCCCAACGTTTCGACCCCAAACGGCTCAAATACGTAATCCCCTACTAGGTTTGCGTATTTGCGCCGTTTGAAGGTCTCCGCTGTAGCAGCAGCAGCGCCCGCACAACCCGCTGTGCCAGGAAGATGAGATGGCGCGAGGGTATCGACACACGTTGCGTCCCACACCAAAGGCCTACCCAACTTCCATGGCAGTAAAGACATACCATCCGGTCTTTTGCCATCGTCACGTGCCAGCCCCTGCGGTTCAAGTTGGGCTGGAACGCCAGCGGTGACAAGAGCCCGGCGAAGTATGTCATTGAGATTGCCGTGTCGTGATATTCGACCTGCGCTCCTGCTGCATGATAAGCCATGGTGACCAAGGCTGTCGACAGCCTCCCCACAGTGACAGCGATGCGGAGAAACACATGACGCACCCAAACGGAGGCAAGCGGCGATGCGGGAAGTGGTATCGTCCAACATGGTACCTATGTTGGACGATGGCAGTGCCTGAAGCCAGAGACCCGATTCCCATTCTCCCACAGCCAGCAAACGGGCACGCTCTGCAGCATTGGACGATGTACTAAGGAGATTTTCTCGTACTGCGCTGCAAAGCGGCCCGTCCCACTGCCTCTGAGAGGATAAGTCTCGGGGTAACTCGGTGTTTGGACAAGCCATTCTCCAAGCATTCACGGCATCGATCACACACGGCACCTCAGAATCGACCAGTGTAGGTGCTAAGATTTTCCTGGTCAATTCTGCAGTGCCGTGGACCGAGGACAGGAATGCTGGTAAGCTCACATCGGAAATTTTGCGAACGCCGAGGCCGCCCAGGCGTACAGGTAAGGACGCCTGCAGCCACACTCGGTCGTTCTAGGCCACATTTAGAATTTTGCTTAAGGTATTTTTTATAATATTGTCAATTTAAAAGAGTGATGATGGGTTTTTCCAAAATGGTGAAGATCGAATAGCATGTGTAAATTTAGGCACAAAAAGACAATATCTAATAATAGTGAAAGCCGAGTGAATATTAATTTTGAGTAATCTATCTGAAATTTTACTAAAATTTTGAATTTTTTCATGTAAAAATGAATCAAAACCTTCGTCTAAAATTGGGGACCCAAGGAGGCGAAGAAAACTTTTTTCGATGTGGGTAATATTCGGCGCCAGATTTTGGAATTTTGACAGTATGGCAGATTGGTCTAAACTGTTGTTAATAAAAATTTCACATTTGCTTGGGTTGAGTTCTAAACCGATTGACAAGAATTTTGATTTCAGGAGTGCTAGATCTTCATAAACTGTCTCAACCCGCCCCGCGAGGGTCCCATCGTCCAGGTACCAGACATTAAATTTGGAATTTAACTGGTTGGTGATTGGATGAATAGCTAAACTGAAAATTAGTGGTCCAAGAGGGTCACCTTGTTGACAGCCAACAGCGGACTCCAAAAGATTTTCTTTATATATTAATTTAGAAGGGTGTCTGTAACATTGCCAAATAAAGTTATAAATTTTGGGTGTTTCTAATTTAACTTGTGTCAACAAGGTGTCCCTGTTCACCGAGTTAAAGGCATTTTTCAAATCAACCTTCAAGATAACCTCACCTCCATTCCAGCCAAGGTACGTAGACAGAGCATGTATGGCAGCCTCGCAGCCCCCCTTAGAACCGAAGCCAAGCTACAGGGGCTGAAATTTACTTGCCAAAGTAGATTTATAATGTCGGCAGCATATCTTGGCTGCCATACTCCTGTAGGTACTCCCAACGGCAATGGGACGAATGCCACCGTCTCTCTTCTGTAAGGCACATAAATTAGCACCATACAAAATATCGACGATGGCATCGTTCACATTGCCGGAGAGCATGAGGTTGATTAAGGCCGTAAGCTCCCTCAAGAGCGTGTCGCCGGCCGCCCCGGCGCTTGAACACACAAGATTCTTCAGATGTTGTGGTGTCAAGCCGTCGAGACCACCAGCGGAACCACTTTGGAAGGAGCAAACGGCACCAACCACGTCCTTGGCTGTAATGCTGAGAAATTCAGAATCCATGTTAGGTGGATCAGGGAAAGAGAGGTTATCCCCTGGCGCTGGATGCTTGCTCTGCAGACTCGCGAGTGTGTCGGCAGAGCAAGGCGCCACCACATCGCTACTAAATAAGAGCCTGGACGCTCCCCTAATATCACCTTCCCTCAGTTTGGTTTCTACGTGGTGGTAGATAGAATTATTACGATATATTTTAGATGAATTGTAGTTTAATTTGGATGCCGAAAAGGTACAATTTTCCTTAATTTTTGCTGTAAGAGTTTTTTTAGTTAGCCGGTCTTCTTGTGCGTGTAATATTCTATAAGGAAAGGTGAGAAGTTGTTCCCAAGCCGTCAAAGAATTCTCCCGGACCACAAGACCTACGCAGTGTGCCAGATTTTGGGCCACTGAAGGCCTTGCACCCCGGGGAATTCGTTTGATGATCGGAATAGAATTTTTTAATTTACTTAAATATTGCCAAAAAGGAATTTCATTTGTTTTTTGGTGTGTTGATATATTGGGGCCAGAAAGTACATTCTGGTTTTTGTGTATTTTACCAAAATGTACTTTTAAGCCCCGCTCACCTTTAAAGAAACGTGCCTGGGAACAACTGGGGCAGCGCACCAGAGTAGTCGATGTGCCAGGTTGACTGGCACCTGTTTCCTCACCACTTTTGCCACCGTTATTAGACATAAAAACTTAATATATACACTAAAAACTTATATCCAATAAAATACAATAACAATTGTATTATAAATTATGACGTTTGACAACAGGCACTTTTTTCTTTTCCGTGGCAGCGGGTCGGGGCCGACGCGGCGGCCAGTATGTTAACGGAGGCCGGCATTGAGGCCCACCACCGAATCAGCCTCTCACGCCTGCAATATATTGCCTCAACTCCATCTCAATAAAAATTCCAACGTCTGTTCCATTATTGGTATGATGTGGTTGTCTTTGTGGCACTGTATAAATTACAGCACAGAATTGCTTATACTGCGTCACGCAAAGCGGCAAATATATTTATTAACTTATTTTGCTATACAAATAGATATCTTTTTAAGTACGACTATTGCATTTATTCATGGGTTTATATAATTTTAAAATTTATTGCAAATATTCAAGGAGTATTATGTATCACATCATAGGTTTATTTATATACTCATAATAAAACCATAATTCATAGCATAAATGTAACCTTATCTATATATTTTCATTCAATATACGTGCCACACATTATACGTGCGTTGTTGAGAACAGTCGTGTCAATCACATATTACGATAAATAAATAATCACTCCGTAAATTGTGACCTCGATTTCCAGCAGCGTAATCTGGGTCATATGTTTAACAAAACACGTGCCTACAAAAGTGCAGTTATTATGATAAAAATAAGTGTGTAACAGTAAAGCAAACGAAACATGGAGAGCCCCTTCAGCCGGAGTAGCAAGACTCCTCGCTCTACTACCGCTTCGCCCTCACGTGAATCAACACCCACGCCCAATCCCAGACCAGTCATATCCCAGGATGAGGAGAACGTAAGTAATCTACACCAGAAATACAAAACTTTATGTCATCCGTGGAGTTTGAAGGAAGTGTGCAGCATCACAACTGAGGGCAAACTAAATTCAGAGCAAAAGTTACGTGTGAGCACTTTATGTCGTACAGTAAGCCATGGCATATCTAAAGTGATGGTCCAATACCAAGCGCTTAAATGCAAAACATTGCAAGCTCACTATGAAAACAGAGCACTCCAAGACCAGGCTGACCTAGCAAGCAAGCTAAAGGAGATCAAGCAAAGTATTGAGGACTCATCAAAACCTGCCCAAGTAACTTCCTTTGCCGATATGGTCAAAAAAGGTTTGTTCAGACGTCAAATTTCAGCACAGTGGCCATTTATCCCAAAGATAAACTGAAATCGAGCGACGAAACAAAATCCTTGGTCCAGAAAATTATCCGACCCGAGGAGCTAAAACTACATGCCAGAGGGATGCGAAAGACCCGAAATGGCGGTGTCATCATAAGCACTGACAGCAAAGATGACATTGAAAAGCTAAGGCAATCCGCACAATTGAAACACTCAGACCTTACTATCGACGAGCCTCGTAAACGAAAACCCCGAGTCGTAATTATAGGAGTACCAACAAGCATGCAAGAGAAAGACGCCTTTACCACCAAAACTTAGCAGACAAAGTCCTCGACGTCAATTTAGAGACCTTTTTAGCAAATATTAAACTTAGCCATAAATTAGGGAAAAGGGACGCTGAGACCTGTAATTACATAATTGAAGTTTCCACAGCCATACGAAAAGCTCTGATAACGAAAGACAGAGTATTTATAAACTGGTCTTCTTGCCCGGTGAAAGACTTCACCCTGGTCACACGTTGCTATAAGTGTCAACAATATGGCCACGCGGCGAAATTCTGTCGGGAACCTGTCGACACATGCGGGCACTGCGGCGATCTTGGACACACCTTAAAGGACTGCATGAAGAAAGCCGAGGAACCCAAATGTGCTACCTGTCTACGCTACAAAAACCCAGCAGTCATAACACAGGTGCTGCTGACTGTCCCGCAAACTGATGGCAGAGAAGAGGTTCATGAATTCTATCGACTATGGAGGCGCCTAAGAGCGCCGACATCTGTAGTATCTCAGACCTTTTTATTTCTATCTCTCTTTTCTTTAATTTATTTACTTTTAGTGTTGTTAAACATTATGATAAACAACTTAATGAATGACTTAGATAATTTATCTGTATCGGAGTCGATGATATGCGAAGTTGAGAGTTGTAAACAATATCAGCTTCCATCCCATTCTAACTCCTTGACCGTACTAACACAAAACATACGCAGCGTTTATAAGAATATTGATAATTTTGTCACTTTTCAACGAAGATTAAAAGTAACTTGTGACGTTATAATACTAACCGAATGTTGGCTCTCTAAGAAATACGACGTACCGACCATGCCAGGATACAATATGTACAATAGTAATGTAAATTATAATCAAAACGATGGAGTAATAGTGTACTTAAAAATCACCTTACCGTCACTGTAGAGGAGCCTAACATGCAAGAATGTAACCGATTGCTAATTAAAATCGGCTTAGAATTTGCCATACTAGCCATGTACAGACCGACATCTTTCAAAAATGTTAACAATTTCTTTGACTCTCTCAACTGGACCTTACAATCTTTATCTTCTTTTAAAAATATAATGTTACTCGGAGACATCAACATCAATATTGTTCCATCTAGCTGTGACACAAATGCCCAAGACTACCTCAACCTTTGCTCCTTTCATGGCTTACTTCCAGCACATACGTTTCCTACACACGAAAGCGGGTCTTGTTTGGATCATTTCATACTAAAATCAAGGTTTCCATCACTTACATTAGTCATGAACTCTACAGTAACTGATCACAATGCTGTCCTACTTATCTTAAATTGTAAATTACCCAAACAAGACCACGTACGCACTATTTCTAAATTAAATATAAATAAACTTGAAGATGACATAAGCAACATTGACTTTGGCCCAGTTTATAATTCTAGTGATCCGCAGTTTGGTATGTTATATGTTATAAACCATCTGCAACTTGTAATTCAGAAAAACACAACAAAAATATGTTTAAAAAACAAAAATTATAACATTAAGCCGTGGATCACTACAGGCCTTTTACGATGTATGAGACATAGAGATAAACTGCATATGAAGGCTAAATTAAATCCAGACAATTCAACTATACAATTATCCTATAAACGATATCGCAATTTTTGTAATGATTTGCTTAAAAAAGTAAAGGTAAGCTATGACAAAAGTCTATTAGAAAAAGCCGGTAAAAATAGCAAAAAGATTTGGCAATGTATTAAAAAGACGACATACACTAACAAACAACATGAGTCATCGTCAAGTTTATTACGCGCGCACTCATCACACCTAGAATCTGCTAATATTACAAATATTTTTTTTGTCAATGTTGGCAAATGCCTCGCAGAAAAGGTTCCGGGTCAATCACAATACCTTAGCACTCCTCATAGCACCTCTTTAACATCGTTTGTATTACTTGACACTGACGAAACTGAAGCTAACAATATAATTATGTCCCTAAAAGACAGCTGTGCCGCTGGATGGGATAATATATCAAACAAAATCATAAAGCAATTCAAGCACGTCTTAGTTCCCCCGCTGACCAACATTTTCCAAAAATGTTTGTCTAGAGGTATATTCCCCAAGTGCCTTAAAAAATCTGTGGTAGTGCCGGTGTATAAATCCGGCAATAAAGAGCAAGTAAATAACTATAGACCGATTTCTCTACTGCCCTGTATGTCAAAAATACTGGAAAAAATTATTGATAATATACTGATAAAGTACCTAGGGGACAAATCGATATTATCCAAGACACAGTTCGGATTTCGACCTAAAATATCGACAGCTGACGCCGTACATCACCTGACTGAATTTTTGGTGCAAGAACTTGACAAGGGTAACCACACAATAGGAATATTTCTGGATCTTTCTAAGGCTTTTGACACCGTCTGTGTCCCTATTTTGTTGCGTAAACTCGAGAACATTGGTTTAAGAGGTAAACAGTTAGAATTAATTAAAAGTTACTTAGAGGACCGCACGCAATGCGTAAAAATCGATAACACAGTTAGCACTGATGAAAATAACACATCTTTCGGAGTCCCCCAGGGTAGCATCTTAGCCTCTACGTTATTCCTCATTTACATAAATGACCTTTGTAATCTACACATAAATCACGGTACTATCATATCATACGCTGACGACACTGCTCTACATTTTATTAGTTATATATATATATATAACATAACGCATAACTAATAAATTGAGGTAAAGGTGTATTTTGTTGAGATAATTATTTTAACACAATTAATAATTTTTCTGTATCTTCGTAGGACATATTCAGAAGGATATTGTTGTCAATTTTGTTGCATTTGAAGTAGGTGCAAGGAATTAGGTTAGTTAATGCGTTTAGTCTTTTGAAAAGTAGCGGCCCCAGGAATATATAAAATTTGGATGTGAATGCGTGTCTTGTTTGCATTTTAGTCGGAAATATTATATTATGTCGCCTTTTGTTGTTAGATATAGTGCTGTAGGGAAGGGCTGTGTGTTGCTTTAATAGGATACTCTTGATAAACAGTTGTCGAACTGTTAATACTTTACAAGCTTGGTATAGGAAATTAGTTGGATAAGTATAGGGACGGTTTGGAGGTTGATACTTTAAGAATTGTTCGCTGAGCTCTTTCAACAGACAGTAACAAAGTTTTTCCTGCGCCTCCCCATGTCGTAATACAATATGTTACTAATGACTGGCATAGAGCAAAGTACACTTGCCTTATTAATGTTGGGTCAGCAATATGTCGCATTTTCATGAAGACATATATTAACTTACGTATTCTACCGTTTGAACTATTATGATACCTAGATATTTTATTTTATTTGTGCCATTAATACAAGGACAAGCACAGGGAATTCCAGGAAAGGTGCCACAGTGATGGGCCTACAGTGGTCTGTTAGTTTGTTGTGCTGTTAATTTGCGTATGGTAAACTTAACATAGTTGGTTTTCTCTGCAGTTAGTGTTAGTAAATTGTGCTGAAGCCATTTATTAACACAATTAAAACCATGTTGCGCATACTCGAAAACATATTTTTCTGAATCGGCGGAAAAAAGTAGAGCAGTGTCGTCAGCGTATGATATGATAGTACCGTGATTTATGTGTAGATTACAAAGGTCATTTATGTAAATGAGGAATAACGTAGAGGCTAAGATGCTACCCTGGGGGACTCCGAAAGATGTGTTATTTTCATCAGTGCTAACTGTGTTACCGATTTTTACGCATTGCGTGCGGTCCTCTAATTAACTTTTAATTAATTCTGTTTACCTCTTAACCGCTTGCTTGCCCGTGTTATACGGCATATAACAAAATTCAAACACTAAATTGCCCGTGTTATATGGCATATAACAAAATTCAAACACAAAATTGCCCGTGTTATATGGCATATGACATCGCATCTCAGTCTACTTTGCCCGTGTCATACGCCAACGACGCCAACTACGAACTAAACTGGAGACAGTCTCCACTTCGAATCAGCACACGAGATCCTTAAGAACTGCGCTTCTATGTAAATATGTATTCATTGCTGTAGTGCTTCAGACGCTGCGATTTTATGTCAGTCATGACAAATGATTTTATACAGGCCACGAGCACCAAGGTAGGAAGATTTTGTATGTATCACAACCGTGACAATGATTATGATGATGATAATCAAGATCTCGTTACGAATTTTGTGGATTGTTTCTAGACACCCTCGCGACACAGCACTTCAAACTTATTTACAAACAAAATTACTTAAATTTTTATAATTAGTAGAGAAGAGTCTTTTAAAAATTGAATGTAAAAATAAGGAGGTACATTCACTTGAAATTCTGACGCATTTACTAACCAAAATAAAGCTGGCCATTCCACAAACTAATCGCAGCGGAGTAATCAAAGGAAAGCACAATTTTTATCCACAACTCTTAAGCCTCGTATTCATTAGGGGACATTTGTCCCGCGACCTTGTCGCCCGACACGAATTCTACGTGTTGAGCGACGTCGCAGGGGACATCGCCCGACATCGCAGGCGACATCTACGTGTCGCGGAACAAGTCGCTTGTCGACGGTCCCATAGCGTCGACCTTGCGCGACTTCGTGTCCCTCGACAGTTTCCGACGGCATTTGACTTGTGAGGACGTGTGTTGCTATTTGTTCCGCGACTACCCGCGATTATAGCACACTTCGTTGGTCCACACCACCAACGAAACTGTATTAACACTTAGGCAACATCTCGATCACAATGCCGGTATGTGGACGAGCGAAATGTTGGTCGACATTGTCGCGGGACAGTCGCACGTAAATGTCCTGCGACTGTTCGCGATAAGTCGAGCGACTTTGTCCCCTAGTGAATACATGGCATGAAGTGCACTTACTGCGCATGTCGCAGTTAATTTGTGTGATTGGGCATTTTGAAAACAGCGTCGTCCGTTTAAATATGCTCGCAGGTTTGTATTAGCATCATTATCACCAGCCTGCCTCATTCCACTGCTGGATATAGGCCTCTTCGATTGCACATCACAGAGCCCAATTTACGGCTCTCTCTCTCTCAAATGTAATATATTGTAGGAAATTACCGACTGGATTAATTGTAATGATATAAAAATCGCCGCAGCTTAAGTATAGACCCAACAGTGAGTATGCTATTTGTATAGTGCCGTATTATACGATTTGACTGCGACATGAATATAACCTTGTTTTAATCTAGATTAGCGAACCCGCGCATTCGCAAGAGCGCGATTTTTGCATATGATCTGGCAAATTATTAATTCCATTAGTGACGTGGCTCGCAATCACAGCTAACGAAGGCGACATAGGTAACGTTTCTGAAGGTAAAATTTTTACAATCTACTCTCCTCATTCCGTCCGCCATTTTTGTACGTTTAAAAATTCAGCCACAGATAAAACAATCAGAGAAATTGAATATTGCGTTAATTTTGTTTGATTGAGCGTGATAGATTTGTTGAAATATATTGTAAAGATATTAAAAAATATATCAAAGTACGTCCGTCCGTAAGTAGTACGTCTAAAGTATGTGTGTCCCATTTGTAAGTACCTATTTATCATCCCAGCAAAAGCTCGGATATCAAACTGTTATAAATCTGGCTAGAATTTATATCACTTTTATTTCTACGTCGAGTTTTAGGTTAAGTTACAATAAGATGGATTTTAGAATTATTCACATATGCCTCTAACAAGATATAACCATATATATTGTATCATTAACTATGTATAGCTAAACATAATATAGTTAATGAACATAAATGGATTGTATGTTTTGAATTTATAGTGTTGCCAATTCTAAATAGACAAATTGGTTTGACGTTTGACAGTTGACACTGTCAAACGGGTAAATAGAGTATAAAATATGAACAGACTCTGCTCAATGTTCAGTTTCCCTCCGGCAACGGCTAATTAAGGTACGATATTATTCTGACTATTATATTATTGTGTTTCACAATTCTATATTGCTTCTGTGGTGTTAAATAGAGTATTGTCAATAGAAATAATGTAGAAGCATTGTAATATAGTGTAGCTATTGTATAATTGATATTGTGGGTGGTTTTGTCACTTGTGAGATGTTATAAGTTTAGAACTTGGAATATCATATCGTCCATTTGCGACTACAATGTGATATCTCGAAAAAATCGATTTTTCGTTTTACAGATAATCGAAATCGCCGTATCGAGATCTATTATCTGCAAAAACGTGGTAGTTTTTACTTTAAAAATGGCTCTACAGTGAGATAAAAAGACAAATATATCACAGTGTAGCACTGTCTCTTTCGGCTATCTGTTGACTTCGACAAAGTGCCAGCTCAGTTGTGCAACTGCATTGCTAGCGTGAAGTATTCTCGTTTTTCGCGAACAACTTGATAATACGAAGTTATTACGTTTTTGGCGCAAAGTGAGTATATTTAAAGGCTGATTTCTTTTTTTCAACATAGTGACATGTTGTTTTGTCATAGTGTTACTGTAAAACTTAAAAGTAGTAAGCATGTGGCACTTTGATCTTATCACATTGTTCTTGTAAAAATAAGAAACTTTACTGTGACATCTCGAATTGTAGCATTGAAGATGATGAAACATTAACTCTTTAGTGAATTTGAACGTGGGTTATTTGTTGATGTACTGTTATTACAGAATAGTTTCGGATAAGTTATGTTTTTATTTCCACTTGTAAGGCTATAGGTGCTAGATAAAAGTATTTTATCTATGTTACATTTACAAACTTTTATTTAACTTCACTAACCTATGAATATTTACAAATCTTGTACATAACATTTCAATCACTTCCCGTGGAGAGATTGACCTAAAATTTGGTATACTTACGTAGCTTTAATGACAATTAAATAATATAATAGATTTGTTTTGATAATGTAGCCGGGGTAGTCATTTTTATATGAGCTTTGTAATGAAACAAGGTAATCCCGGTTTACTATTGTTTAGCAAAAAAAAACGTATGACAAAAGATCATTTTACAAGCAACGTTTGAAAAACTAATCATTTTACAAACTTTCATTTCGCAGACTTTTACTTTAAAAACAATCATTTGACATAATACAGGTTTCGCAAATGTTTTACTTAGAAAATAATAAAATGTTAAATAATTATTTTTAAAAAATAATCATTTGAATAAATAATTCGTTTGCCAAATTGGTGATTGTACAAAAAGTTAGCAGATAAATTATTAGTTTTTAAAAATAACTAATTTCTAACCAATACTTACGCGAAATTTTGAAAATATTTAATTGAGTGGTTGCAATTCTCATCTTGGACAGATTATTTATGGGCAAGTAATAATTTTGTATTAATACTAATTCCATAGAAACTTATGTCTTTTAAAAAAAAATACACACTGCCTGAATTAAGCGAAATAAGTAGAATTCGGTTCTGGCACTCGCCGGCCGCTGCCGCGGCACGCTCGCTTCGCTCGCTCGGTTCGTGCGTTGTAGTCGCAGTTCTAACCTAACCTAACCAGCCATTGTTTCAATTGACCCTACACAAAGATTGTTGTATTAACGTAGATTTTGGTTAATGAAATATTTACCAAGCAATGCATTTTGTCAAATGTTATTTATGCTTTACGTTGTTTTGCCAATTAACATGTTTAAAAAAATAATCAATTTGTAAATTAATGTTTTAGCATAATATTTTTTTTATCGTAAATATACTGTCTAATGAGTAGTTTGTTGAACAATAGTTTGTAAAATAATAAATTTATCAAGTATAATTTTATCAAATGTTATTCGTGAAATGAAAAATTTTCATTTGTTTTTTGTCAAATGATCGGACGCCGATAATCCCACTGTGTCTGATTTGTCATCGTCGTATCAAAACTGTATCTTTGTTAACATTTTGTTTTCTGATATAGGTATCTTTTCTTAGATGAATTCGAGAGCAAAGCGTATACTACAGTTAGCAACTACAAGCAATGCGGATGATCTGCAAACTTTTGACCACACTTCACATGAGAGCACTAATGCTTTGCAATGTGCTAAGGATATCTCAGATAGAAATACAAGTTAAGAGGCAGATGAGGTCTGGACCTATTTACAACTCTGAGGGGTTCATCGGAGCCATAAAAGGTGCAAGAAAGAAATCCACGCCGATTCATGTCAATGAAATGTGCCACAATACACAGGGATGATGACAAGAAAATCGTAAAGCTCACTGATATTAAGGTTTATAAGGTCACTAAAGAGGAGCCTGAAGCATTATATTATAATACCTCTTACGATGAAGAGTTTAAACGAGCTATCGTTATAAAAAAGCAGACTGATTTTAATATACAACTTAGGAAAGCTTATGATAGAAAACCTGGCTTAGCTGAAAATAAGAAGAATGATATTCTTTCCTTATTAAATAGTAATCACATTCCTGGTTATTACAGGACATTCTTTGAAAGTTTGTAGTTTTGTTAAGATTTACTTTGTGTATTTTTTTTATTTCATAAAAAGACAACTCCCGCATTAGGACTAAATCCTGTGTCGCGGAGAACCTTATAAACATACAACTAACGGACACAAAGAACACCCAGACTCGAAACAACAATTTATGAATCACACAAAGTGTTGTCTCGTGTGGGGTCGAACCCACAACACCTCGGCACAGTGTCAAGCGGTGAGGCGGTTGCTTAAACGACTTCGCCAACCGTGCAGTCAAAAAATTTGTTTATTTCGTTTGTGTGTTGATTTGATAATAATTATTATATTTGTAAGAAAGTTTAAACAATAGTTGTTTCAAGAGACTACTACTAATTTGATAAGAATTATATTGAGAAGTCAACTCTATTGTCATTTTAATATAAGTAGATTCCAATTTATATGTGCCATAGATAATTGTAATTCTGAATGGGGTATTAGGAAATAAGTATAGTTGGGTAGGGGTAAACAGGGTAACCCAATTTTTTTTTTGTTTACGTTTCTTTTCTAACCCAATCAGATTATTTTGTTATAATTACCTTTATTTGACTTCTCACTGGTATGATTAGGTAATCATGAGTGATGTATGTGATTATTATAAGAACCTAGATATAATCTTAAAATTAAAATTAAGATAATGTTGATCTCATTCTAAGAACAAAATACTTGTTACTTGATATTAATCTTTGTTTGTTGTAAATTTAAAAAAAGAATAAATTATATACTTTCGACAACAATGTTTTATTTAGAATTGATACAATCTCAAGTAAACGTTTTCATCATCTTCAACGTGATATTTAGTTATATCGCAACATAAATATTTATTTTTTCAGGTAAAATGTGATAAGTTCTCCGTTTTATTTTTAAACATGAAAAATATGTAAAATTTCTGAGAAAATTAAATCGTATATAAATTAAATCATTATATAAATATTTTACCTAAAACACACTCGTACATCATTTTGGTATTTGGACAAAATTTCGAAAGTTAGAAGCGATCTAAAGTTTAAAACGTCTCCTGTGAAAAATCGGGGTTTTCGATATATCACATTATAGTCGCAAATGGGCGATATAATAGAATCGATTCATATGCTGTGAAACAAGCCATATCAATTATATATGTACCTATGGTGAATATTAAAGTGGTAAATATTGAATATATATATACATAGTAAATATACCTAAAGTAATATTAAAGATATACCTGTGGTCAATATTACTAAATGAATTATATTGTTGCTAATCCATTGTATTAATGTTATATTTGATATATTGAACTACCCACAACTTTGCTACCCAATATTATAAATATGTAGGCGGGTAACTAGATTATTGGCCGATATAATCACTTCAGAGTGTTCAGAGTTCCTACTAAGTGGGCGCAGCTGGGTTATTGTGCATTGAATACACACAAACTAAAATACACTATCTACTTTAAAACACGAAAGGCATTATCTTAACAATTATATTCTAACACTTTTCACTTGCAAGTCTTTTAACGAACCGAAGACGGATTCATGGTGTACCGTCAACCAGGCGACCCGACTGAATGTCCCGCAGTCCGCCAGACAAGTCCATATGAACACCGTCAGTGCCCCCCGCCACTGGACCGCAATTCGTTTCGTCACAACCGGCCGGGAGCACTTCGATTCGTTTAAAAACTGTACTAATGACGTGATGACGTTTCATGACATCTGCAATTTCCGTTCCGACGTGAAATAATAAAGAGGCGCTGGTAATGCGCCGTCACGGCCAGACTGACCTGCGACCGTCCTCGGGCGCTTCATTTTGCAATTTTGTATCAATCACACAATTATCTATAGCTTACCTTGAAAAGCAGTCCGCTCGTCCACCCTGACAACCAGAGTACCAGACTCTCCAAACCGTAAGCCTGGACCTGTGAACAGATTAGGCAGAAGGCGTCCTTACTGCCCACGGTAGATGGAGGCCTCACTAAATCGCACATCTATACATAACACACTATGGACAGAGGCCTCACTGAATCGCATGTCCACTTAATTACACGGACAGAGGCATCACTGAATCGCATGTCCTAGACAGAGGCATCACTGAATCGCTTGTCTACTTTATAACACGGACAGAGGCATCACTGAATCGCATGTCCTATACAGAGGCATCACTGAATCGCTTGTCTACTTTATAACACGGACAGAGGCATCACTGAATCGCATGTCCTAGACAGAGGCATCACTGAATCGCTTGTCTACTTTATTACACGGACAGAGGCATCTCTGAATCGCATGTCCTAGACAGAGGCATCACTGAATCGCTTGTCTACTTTATTACACGGACAGAGGCATCTCTGAATCGCATGTCCCAGACAGATTTCCAAACGTAAGTCTGGACCGGACGAGTGCGCCCTTTCCACCAACCCTTCCACATGGGTCTGGATCGGGCAACACTGTCCACAGTGAGGACTCCTCACAACCACTTTCCAAACATGAGTCTGGACCGGACAACACTGTCCTCCTAACTTTCCAAACATAAGTCTGGACCGGACGAGTGTGCCCTTTCGACCATCCTCCTAACGAGGCATGGACCGGACAACACTGGCCCTTTCGTCCAGCTTATCTATTTCAGACTACAGTTAAATTTAAATACCCAAGTAATAAATGTGTAATGTAAGTTTTAAATGTGATGTGAATGTGTGTAATTTGATCAAAGAAGTAATAATGTAGCATGCCGCAGGTGAGGTCAAACCTACGCCTAGCTAAACTAAACCTATGCTACGTCAAGCCTAACCTCACCTATCAGTTATGAACTGTCGTATTCAGCGTGAATTTGAACTTCGAGGTCAATTGGCTCATGGTCTGAGTTGATGCAAAGGTTATCTGATCCTGCTGTGATTGTATCAAATGCTACTGAAATAGTATAGGAGCCTGCCGATGTGTTACGCATCTACCGAGTCTGTAAGGATAATCCTCATCGAGTTCTACATCAATCTTCGCCGTCTCGGCCTTCTCTTCGTTCCATAAGCTGGTACTAATTTCGACTAACCCATCATGACCCTAACATTTCAAAGAACAGTGATGACATCTCTTTTTTTTTTTTTTTGATCGATTGATCGTTAATCAATTTATGGTCCAGTCATTTCTATCATAAAACCATTTCACTCAACCTTTAACCAAAGTCCCTTAATAAACTACCTTAAATTTAATTGCTAGAAAGCGATATAGGTTGTAACTATACCGATTACGAGGCACCTCAAAGTCGCGCACAGGATGCGCGCCACTCACGGGCCGCGCGTCACACACGCGAACTTATTTACCAACTGAATTTTACAAGGATTCTTCGCATGGTATACCCACTGATTGGAGACCCTGTTCCTTTCAGACTAATTCAATACCCGTACATCGAAATCTTAAGTGATTATCAAAATCTTTTACAACTTCACTGGGTGCTTGGCTCTCTGCTCAAGAATAAAGATGATAATAACGCAACTTTCAATTATTTATTGTTCATCTTTTCTACCAGAACATCCAAACCTGAATTTGAAACCAACTGCCACCAACATAAGCTGAAGCTGCTTAAATGTAAACCGCGCATGGACTGATATTACTGATACTAGTAAGTTACAGTTGAACAAATTGATTTACTTTTGTCTACGCGAACGCAACGACTACTAAGATTGTCAATCGACTGTAACGAGTTCTTTCCGATTCTTGCAACGTGCTTCTGTTATACAACAGAAGCCAGGTCGAGCACCACTGACACAATTTTAGCGATTAATATAGAATCAATGAACATAAATGAAATTAAAGCCATTTAAGTGGCACTGTATCCATGATTACGTCCAAACCGCACATCTTTATGCACTCCCCTCTAGTATAGTAATGCCGGGCCACGCTATGGTCCTCGCTACAAGGCTAGATGAGACTATCACCCAGATGCCGCTTTCTAGGGGCTACCGCTACGATACTCCGGTGCAGTTTCCAATATTGCTTGAAGACATGAAGACAATACCACTTCACTCTATGTCATTTCTTTACTATGTCAGCATCGTTGGTACTTGAAACTCGGAAACATTCCTAAGATCATAAGTGTACTTTAGGTATGCCTATTTGACAGCGACTTTAACATGTTTGATAACAATAATTTTCTAATTCTCAACAGCAGAATGGTCATAACATCAATGTCTTTTGAAATAGCTTTGCCTGATTCGTTCTCATAGCATTGTTTGTAAGATGGGCTCTACTTTTACTTCTAATCTAGCGAGTATGCTACTAAGCAAAATAAAATGAAGCCTTAATAACAACCTTTGTACCCCTAGACATACCCGCTTTCCCTAAGGTATGGTTTATAACAAACTTCTGACCTGCTCATAACTAAGGCGTACAACTATCGTAGTGTCAACTAAACTCATGGTGAATTCATCAATACGTAGGTACTCGCTATTACAGGAAGTACACCAGAACGCGGCGTTCAAACAAAGCCCGTAGTTGCTAGTTTAAACTTAATGGTCGATTCTAAATAGGTACGAAATACTTATCCTAACCCAATCATTAGTGATAGGTACTATGACAGCGCAACAAGGGCTTGTCTTGCTTACGCACCAATGGAAACTATGCCTCCTAACATAAAAGCTTGTCGCCGCACAGACAGCTCATTCAGTTTCTGCAAATCTGCAGCAACGGAAACGAGGGTATGAAGAACAAGAACATCACAACAACGACTTACAAAGTTCGCAACTCAATTGGGAATAAGGTTAAGCAAACAATCATTACTAATGGCCACTAACGTGGTCCTACCTACAATGAAAACTAAAATCATTCAAAATGATTATCATTACACTACAATGATAACAATTATTTTCTTCTACATCCGATAATCGAGTTTAACAGCTTCTACTAAGAACCTTGTACTGAAGGTATCTTCCTTACTGAATCACTCCGAAACGTCCTAAACGTAACTTGGAATTGGAGAGAGAATCGGGGGCAATTGGTAAAGATTCCCAGCGTATCACACTAATTTTTAAAAACACAGTAGGTAATTTTTTTTACACGTACAATCTTAAGATCGAATTAAATACTAGCAGTGCCATGCATTAACCACAGTATGGTAGCACCAAACATCCATTAACGTGTTACAAATCACGCACAAAGAGAAGCAGGTTTAAGGCGCTGTTATACCTCAGAAGCCGTGAAACACCTAATTTTTCGTCGCGCATATAGCCATAACGGTACATATTACAACCTAGCAAAAAATAGAGCTTAAAGTCAAAAGTCTGAACAAAAGACTTTTGAAATAATTTTTCATGTATGTAAAATAGAATCACGGTAAAAAAATCACAAAATCGAGGCAGAAAATAATCTTTCGTCTCACTGTTTGCAATATTTTGATCGTAAGCTGTCATATGTTTTTTAATAATATTGTAGGAAACCTAATGAACTAAAGAATTACCTAATTTATTTTCATATTATACGTGTATATTTTGTAAAATTAAATAAAATCTGCCATACGTCTATGATTTTGACGCTTGGTAGATCCCATCAATATCCAACGCTTCAGCAATTTAAACCTTAATAGCATAAGCGGTGTACTGAGTGTCAGTTGCTAGTTTACGCCCCGCCCAGACCTCATCATTCGGCTATGAGCCCTGTGAGAGATAGGTCATGTCGCTTGCGTCTCCGTTGCACGAAATTTTACGTAAACCTGTTTGTTATTGTAATACGCCGATTTGAGTTCGTAATTTCATGTTTTATGTTATAGACTGAATACTTTGAATCAAATAGGCTTTTCATGTAACTATGGGCACATATAATTAGGACCTAAGTGTATACTCTTGTTGCGTTTAATGTGTTATTGTTTCTGTGCTTATAAATATATAATTAGAAGAATAAAATATGGACAATTAGAGAAATAAAGTTCTCAGAAGGATTTGTACAAGAACGCGTCGTAATAAAATAGAAATTCATCCATGGCCAAGTGATTATGAAATATGTAACATTTTTACACAAATTATTTTCATAAGAGTCTTATATGACTGACTATGTTATAGATTATCGATTATGCATAATATAATTACATAAATTATTCTCACAATACATAGCTGCCACAGTTTTCAATTTTTGAAAGAGTAATAACATAAAATCGAATCATTTTATGTACTTATATTTCAAATTCATTAGATTGTCAGAGCGCCAGGAGCGCTAAGATGCTGCCACGGCGAACAATAAACAGCGCTAATATGGCGCTCCGCAATCCGCACACAAGCGGTAACGAATGTTGTATTATTGTGTTGTGAACATAAACCTATTCAGGTACATCGGTAAAACTTTGATTATTCATAAACTATTAGGTATGTATCAGTACATCTAATATCTTTTTAATTTCTAAAATCAATCATTTATAAGTAAGAAAGTGACTTGTCTGTTTGCTATAACACAAGATATAGTATTTTTTTAATAATAAAGTACCTAACTAATTATCTTTATTGAAATTACAGTGAAGTTAAAGATAACAGTTCTGCAACGTCTTACACACATTTGACTGCAGTAATTCCTAACACGATTTGTTCAAGAGCTAGCCAAGAAATGCCAAACATTTTTTTTAACAAATTTGACTCAACTCCCTAGTGAAAAGCAAAAAATTCAAGAGAGATAGCAGTGACTGGTTCGAATTGCGTAAGAATATGTTGACAGATTCAAATTTTGGTATAGTGGTAAAAAGAAGAGATAACAGCAGTAAAGCCAACTTAGTAAAAATTATTTTGTACAAATAGAATATTTGCAATGTAAAAGCAGTGCATGGAGTCTAAAATGAACAACTGGCGAAGCAAGAAAATGTAACAATCGAACCTTGTGGATTATCCGTTTATTGGTGCCATGCCAGATGGATTAATAGGTCTAAACACGATTGCGGAAATGTAATGTTGTATAGTTGCCTATAAGAATGGCCTGGAGAACAGTATAAGAGCAAATAAAAGACAAATATGGAAAAATGATAAAGAAGTGAACTGACTAGTCTAAACAAATATTGTAATTATTATTACCAAATTCAGGGGCAACGCCACCTTACACGCAAACAAAAGTGTTTATTTGCTGTGTGGAGTGGCGAAAGTATACCACTAAAATATAAATTATAGAAAGAGATGATGTTTTCTGGGAGAAGAAAATGAAAGAAAAGCTTGTGGCATTTTATATGAATTGGCAGTTGCATGACATTGTTGATTCTCGTCAAGCTCAAGGGATGGCATTGCGAGATCACGGAGAGGAAAATGTTTCATCAGTGCTTGAAATTTCTACAATACCAAGCCGTAAAAGGAAAGTAAACGAAACTGTGCCTCGTGAACAACAGCAAATAATAAGTATTGAAGCCTTATCACCTCACACACTGCCTTTAACTTTCGATGAGAATAAAAAAAACCTGCCGAGTTGTAGCAGACAGCTAAATTTTGATGAGCGGTAAACTCTGTATTTCGTTCATAAATGATAAATGAATATAAATAAATATCTTTTAATATTTTCTTATAAATTTTATTATATATTTTCTTTGAAACAACACATATTTGCGAAAGAAAATTTTTATATTTTTCCATACAAACATGTATGAGGAGAGCTAACGAAAAAGCAGTAACTCAAATTCTAATTCTATAATTTTCAAAGCGACATAGCAGTATCTCATGAATAAGGTATATCCACATATATTTTTGATATTTCATCTATTTTTAAAAATAATAATTGGTTGGGTTTCGAAACGAGTCGCCTAAATTTGAGGGTATTGGTAGTGTAGGGGGCTTAAGGGAGTTCGTTTTAATCCCCTAAAAGTAATTTTGGCTGCCGGAGTTCCGTCTAAATATTTTTAAACAATTTCCAAAATTTCATAAATACTTCGGCAATTATGTAAAACGGAACGTAGTTTTTATACTTTAGTACAGTTTTACAAATGTAATTTTTAGGTTTTATGTGAAAAACGTGAAACGAAACGCAAAACCGCCATCTTGGAATGATCATATTGACAGCTAATGTCAAATTTGTGCGTCATTGCTTTCGAGTGCCTAGGGTTAGGTGCGACTGTAAAAAGTAACTAAATACGTTATGTTAGGTTTTCTTTTGACCCTTAATCTGAAAATAGGAGCCCTTCGCAGGGCTCCGTTAACCTTAGTTTATTAAACTAGTGTGATGAATGTGGAAGTTGGCAGTGCCATACACACCGATATTTGTAGATATTTTTTTTCAGAGGAAACCAAGTATTTCCAGGAAGTGAAAATGGTGAGGGGGGTTTCGAGACCTCCCCTCCTCCTCCCCAATCACTCACAATCCCTCAAAACGGCGACGTATTTCGAAACTTTTACCATAATAATTATACCTATAATAACAATAAACATCAAATAAATTAATAAAATAAATCAACTTTTACTAAACTTCAATTATCTCGTAACTCGCTTTAGTTCAGATACGGCTTTTGCGCTTAGTAGGGCAGTATTGTGGTTTTTAGGGTACCGTAGCCAAAAATTTAAAAACGGAACCCTTATAGATTCACCATGTCTGTCTGTCTGTCGGCCCGTATGTCACAGCCAATTTATTGCAAAACAGATTTGAAAACTGGCAGGAATTAGATGTAGGTATTCTATGAACTGCTTCACTAGTTTTATACAAAAATAATAATGGCCTCTTAACACATGGAACTGACTTAATTATTTTTATCATCTTACGGCACGTAGGTATTTACCTACTTTCGTCAACTATTAATACCTATAACGTCTAATGTAAACCAGTTTTGCTCATGGCTGCACTGAGAACAAAAATTGCGCTATGCCTATATTGCACAAACAGATTGATGTATGTAATATAAATTTTAATATCAGTATCTCAATTCAATATGCAAAAACGTTTTGCTTGCGATTTTGAAATATTGGAATACGTATGTCGCCAGAATACGGGCGCACGCGACGAGAATGAAGGGGGCGCCCCGCAGTAGACGGAGCTAAGCTCCCTTCACCACCCCTGCTTCACCCCCTCATTTACCAGAACAGTCGCTTAGGATAGCGCCTTAAATGCAACAGATTGTCTGTACAAAACAGAATTACAAGGAGTAAAACTGCCTCGCCCTGATTAAGCCGCAATCACGTCTAAATAACACCGTTAGGTATTCAAAATGTCTCGAGTCGGTAAAATAATCGCGCTAGTAACATCTACCAAAACTAATTTGGACTACGGTGGTTAGGTTCCACACCAACCAACCAACTACACGTCTAAAGTTCTAAACAGTACTACAGGTCACACGTCCATTTAAGAAACAAACGCTATAATCAGTTCCACATAAAATAGCTTTGCAATAGCTCAGCACAGTCTAATACTATGAACTTAGTATGTACGATTCGATTAGTCGAACGCGAATCTACCATTTAGCGCCGCTGCCCTGCGAAGGACAGTCTAGACCGGAGTTATTGTTCTAGATTTAGCAGAACACCAGCCGAAGCTGGGTTTTGGTTCTAAAACCAAAATTACAACTGCACTACAACAATAACCAGCACGCTTCACTCAAAACGCACTTGCATGGAATAATGCAAGTCGGCCTGTACGCTCAGTCTTGTTACCGTTACATACTATGTTCACAAACGGCTGCACGCCGATCAGAGAGACTATTTGCGTTCACAAGGTTCGTGATCGCAAGCCACCCTCAAGTTTTATTACGAAAAAAAGAAATAAAAACAATAGTTTTCTTTTTAACCCAAGTATCGAACCCAAAACGTCTTTTCGATATCTGTGCTATAGCTAGGTCGCAGTAGTAGTCGGGCACCCATACGATAGCATAAAATACAACAATGGGGTCGCTATTTAATCAGTCATTACTACCCACAAATTTGTTCTTTTTTTTTTTTTTTTTTTTTCCCTTCTTTAAACTATTAAAAAAGAAGCTTATCCAAGAGATCATGACATGGGAAACACGATACCGTAAAGTTCAACCGGTTTCACAGTAAACGCCTGTTTTAACCACAATTTCGTGTCTCGCGAGGGAATCGAACCCATAACGCTGTAGCGGCTAGTGATGTGACGGCGACCTCATCACCACAATCCTAAGGTTACTAAACGTGTAGCAGTATTCTGCCAACCAATAACGTTTTACAACTACCGCCACCAAACAAAACCCGCAGGGCCAATAGAGAAATTAGATAGAATACGCTCACCACAGTAGCAGTTGAGAAATCAACTGATTCGCCAGCACCACAGCTGCACAATCGCCCTCACTCGCGTCTTGTGTGTACGTTTTGTTGCACAATTTTATCCCACTTCTGATGTAGGCAGGTAACTAGATTATTGGCCGATATAATCACTTCAGAGTGTTCAGAGTTCCTACTAAGTGGGCGCAGCTGGGTTATTGTGCATTGAATACACACAAACTAAAATACACTATCTACTTTAAAACACGAAAGGCATTATCTTAACAATTATATTCTAACACTTTTCACTTGCAAGTCTTTTAACGAACCGAAGACGGATTCATGGTGTACCGTCAACCAGGCGACCCGACTGAATGTCCCGCAGTCCGCCAGACAAGTCCATATGAACACCGTCAGTGCCCCCCGCCACTGGACCGCAATTCGTTTCGTCACAACCGGCCGGGAGCACTTCGATTCGTTTAAAAACTGTACTAATGACGTGATGACGTTTCATGACATCTGCAATTTCCGTTCCGACGTGAAATAATAAAGAGGCGCTGGTAACGCGCCGTCAAATATGATATAGTTTGTACTGCTTCTATAAACAATTACTATTAAAAGAATGGCCAAGATGTATCTTTATCTAAGATATATTCTTGTGACAAACTGAATAAATGAAAGTAAGAATTGATAGATGTCTATTTTATTTTTCAAACCATTGACAAATATGACTATATATAGGCCATATACCTTGTATCTATACATATATACATAATAACCCTGCTATTAAGCGCATAGAGGTTTTGCTTTTTGATCCGAAGGGATTTTTTGCTCTGAATTATTTATTTTGCTGTCTGGTATAAAATCAAATCAAATACTAAAAATATTGAAACCTAATCCATAGTGCATTAGGTTTCAATATTTTTACGGGAGCGTTCAATTGCAGTGTCATGAAAATGTATGACCTACCTATTTAGAACGGTTTTACATCCATTTATTTATGAATTTATCACTGTCACGGCTAGCTAACCAATCGCGACCCGTTTAAAAATACATTTGATTAAAATGTCCTATACATATATCGGAGGATGGGCGCAGCTATGCGTGCACTTATATATTTTTTAATTAAAACTTTTCTACCCAATCCCGTGAAAGTTTCGGAAAATCCCTCCTTCGTGCACCTCTACGCTCCGCTAGGAACGCACATGGCTACATGCCAAACAGCTTATTTGCGGCCAGTAGTTTCAGCTGTGCGTTGTTAGTCAGTCAGTACCAGAATAGTATTAGTTTTATAGGTACAAATTATTGATTGATGCAATCAATCAATTTGTACCTATAAAACTTATACTTGTTACCAATATACCTTTTCTAAGTTTGCAGCAGTCACTAAGTCCTAACACAATCAGGTATCAAAAAGAGAAAATCCTATCAAAAGGAGTCTCCAGATCCACCTGTTTCGGAAATTATTCGGAATAAACATACAGTGAGACAAAAATTTATTAAATACATAATTATAATATGTTTTGTATCGTATGCACTTTTATACGTTTTTTTATTTATTTATAGTCTCACGCCTGTATCCTCGAAGGGGTAGGTAGAGGTGTAAATATACTTTTATACGTATTTAGTAAAAATCTGTTATTTATTTGCACTGAATTTATTTGCAAGAATAAATATAAAATATCCTACTAATATTATAAATGTGAAAGTTTGTGAAGATGTATGTATGGATGGATGGATGTATGGATGGATATTTATTACTCTTTCACGCAAAAACTACTGAACGGATTTGGATGAAACTTTACAGTAATATAGTTTATACATCAGAATAACACATAGGCTACAATTTATAAAGATTTTGTATAATGTTGCCATAATATAAGGAAAAGTATCAACTAAGTTGTCAAAAATCCTGAGCTCTGAAAGCTATTAATTGGAATTTTACCCCCTTCCTGATGACAGATTGATCTGATATTTGGTATACACTCATATTGTCATCAGGGTTAAAAGATAATATTTAAATGATTGTAAATTCAAGATGGCCGCTGATACAAAATGGCGGATCATAATTATTATATTACTTCACAACAACTATAATATGGGTATCAAATGAAAAGGCTTGATTGGTAGAATAGAGCTCACTATAAAAAATCCAAGATGGCCGCTGCCA
The DNA here is from genome assembly GCA_944739405.2 of Euclidia mi. Taxonomy (NCBI): domain Eukaryota; kingdom Metazoa; phylum Arthropoda; class Insecta; order Lepidoptera; family Erebidae; genus Euclidia; species Euclidia mi. The sequence goes on along the minus strand of OX123196.2, from coordinate 70,010,976 downwards.
CAAAATGGCGGATTACTTATTTTCCACAAATACCTCAATATGGGTATCAAATGAAAGTGCTTAATTCGTAGAATAGAGCTCACTATGAAAATTAAATTTATCAAAGATGGCTGTCGCCGCAAAATGGCGGATTACATATTTTCCACAAATACCTCAATATGGGTATCGAATGAAAGGGCTTAATTCGTAGAATAAAGCTTACTACGAAAAATCCAAGATGGCTGTCGCAGCAAAATGGCTGATTACATATTTGCCACAAATACCTCAATATGGGTATCAAATGAAAGGGCTTGATTGGTAGAATAGACCTCACTATGAAAAATCCAAGATGGCCGCCACCACAAAATGGCGGATTACCTATTTGCCGCAAATATCTCAATATGGGTATCGAATGATAGGCTTTGATTGGTAGAAAAGGGCTCTCTATGAAAATACAATAAGAAGTATCATCGTACAACAAAACTAGAAACTTGAAAATCATAAACATTTATTTTAATTTTGGGCGTAGCGTATCCAGAATAAACATGATGATAGAAATTTCACGTGCCCAACGATTTTATATTTGTCTGATCAATACCTCAGCTTGATGAGAAGTTTGGTGCGATCTGGCAGCTAGGACTTACCGAATTACTTTTTAGCTTTTGGTACATAACCTGACTAGGTACTATACGTACGGACGTAGGATATTTTTGCAATAAAACATAAAAAATATACGTATTTTACAATGCTCATTCCAGAATAGTTATCAAAATGTTTTCAAAATTGATAGATTTTTTGCCATCAGTATTTAATGTAGATGAACTTTGTCTTTTCAGTAAGTAGCAGCGGGGCGGAGTACGGTAATTCTAGACAATATATATATATATATATATTGTCTAGAATTACCGTAGCCAGACAGGAAGTTTCAGGACAGAGTTGCAGTGGAAGGTGTAATACATCTACCTGACCACGATAGACAATATATCCAGACACAAAGCACTGCGTTGCACAGTGAGTAAAGTATTGAGTAGGTACATGAAAATTTTACCTTATATCTCCTGGTGATGTTCTTGAAGTGGACCTATAGGATTAACTCATAATTTTGGCCAAAATAACAAGAGAATCGAATAGATACCAGTGTACAATTCGGCGAAGTCCTTCTCCAGACCACGATGCACGTTTGCGGTTCACCAAAAAACTTTTCACAAATGTTCAATATGTCATCAATTTACAACAAACTTTGCCGGAAGTCAAAAGCGGCAATTACGTATTTGCAAGTTAATTCAATTCGCGTTAATTCAAAGGGCGATCAATTTATTATAATATTCCACATGGAGACAGCCCAAAACCGGCGTGTTAATTTTTCAAGGCGGCAATGAAAGTGACAGTTCAGTGTGACCATTGTCAGAAATTTTCAATAGACTAAACAAAATGTTACTCAATCGATCTAATCGATTTGACTTATAATAAAAACTAATTCTATTTCAAACATCCACCCGCCCCGGACCGGCCTACCGGTCCGCTAATCGGTTGGTAGATGTGACAATGTTGCAACCGCTCTCCTCAGAATCGAACCGTCCACCAAGACCTCAGCAAATCGGGGAACTCCATCAGCCCCAGTTACCAAACGAAGGATGCGCCCCCTGCGCCATCTGAGTGGCGGAAGGTTAGCCTACTTTATCAAAACGAGGTCACCAATCTTGGGTGGATCGGTCTTGTCGGTCCACTTAACGCGTTGCTGGAGTATGTGCAAATATTCCAAGTTCCAGCGTTTCCAAAAGCTCTGAGTAATCTGGCGTACCAATACAAAATGCGAGAGACGACCAGGTCTCGTATCAATATAGGGGTACTCAGGCAAGGCGACAAGTGGGCGACCAATCAAAAAATGGCCCGGCGTAAGGGCCTCCAAATCATTCGGATCTGAGGAGATCGGGCACAATGGCCGAGAGTTCAAAACGGCCTCAATCTTACAAAACACAGTTGCGAGTTCCTCAAATGTAAGGACAGACTCACCGATTGTCCTGCGCAAGTGTGTTTTGGCCGATTTTACGGCGGCCTCAAATATACCACCCCAGTGTGGACAATTTGGTGGGGAAAACAACCAATTTATCCCACGTCGGGCAAGCCTATCACCTATATCAGCTTTGTTGGTTTCAAGGAAATTAACAACTTCATTCAAATAATTATAGGTGCCCTTGAAGTTAGTGCCGCAGTCAGAACGGATCAAGGAAGGCAGCCTCCTGCGGGATACAAATCTGTCAAATGTGGCTACAAACACCTCGGTCGTAAGCGAGGAGACCAGTTCTAAGTGTACGGCCTTTGTGGAGAGACAAACAAAAACGCACAAGTAGGCCTTGATAGTCTTGCTGTTTCGAAGTGTCGACGTTTTTACCAAAAAGGGACCAGCGAAGTCCGTGCCAACACCGTCAAACGTCCTGCTTTCAGTTACGCGATCTGCCGGTAAGTCCCCCATCAAGGGCTGCATGGTAGAAGCCTTGAGCTTATAGCAAGGGATGCAGCGAAAGACTACACTCCGAATAATTCTTCGGGCAGACAAGATCCAAAATTCGCGTTGCAAAATGGCCAACAAAGCATTACAACCAGCATGCGAATTTTTAAGGTGACGGTCAGTTACCAACAAGCGTACCAAAAGGCCGTCCTTAGGTAACAAAAGGGGGTGACGAGCCCCGTAAGGGAGGTTGGCGTTCTTGAGACACCCTCCAACGCGCAAGAGACCCGTATCGTCCAAAAAGGGGTTCAATTTAGAGACAGCTCCCGACAATTTCGATCTCCCTGATTTAAGGATAGCAATCTCCTTCTCAAAATGGGCCAATTGCACAGAACGAACCCAAAAGGTGAGGGACTTCTGTCGTTCCTGTGGTGAGAGAAACGGTGTCAGACGTTTCTGTTGTGGGTGCCTAAAATTAAAAACAAAACGCTTTATCCAAGCAGTAACACCTAACAACTTGTCAAGGGAGCTGTAGCGATTCAGCAAGAAATCGGGGTCGAAGGCGCATTCCACCTTTTCAAGAGCGAGTGTTCGTAGACCCGGCAAATTAGAAGTATTCAAAACTGGCGTTCGAGGCCAATCAGTTTCTGGTCGACTCAACCATTCCGGACCCCACCACAGCGAATGACCTATCAAACTAGGCGTCAAGCATCCGCGCGAGGCACAATCAGCGGGGTTGAGCTCACCTGGCACGTGTCTCCAAACAAGTTTGACATCAGATTTTTGGATTTGGGAAACGCGGTTAGCGACAAATACCTCCAAGGTGTGGACAGAAGCCTTCAACCAACAAAGAACAATTTGGCTGTCTGTCCAGGCGTAAGTCCCATTAATACAAATGCTTTTACCCAAAGTGTTAGACACGTGGTTCAACAAGCGTACAAGTAGTGCTGCTCCCGAGAGCTCCAATTTCGGAATGGTCAGAGATGTCCGAAGGGGTGCAACCTTGCTCTTCGCCATGATCAGGGAAACCCTCACCTGACCTGATGCACTAACTGTGCGCAAGTACACCACGGCCGCGTGACCACGTTCCGAGGCATCACAAAACCCGTGAAGGGTGGCCTTGTACTTCCCGGGAGGAAGGATGGGACGAGGCAAGGAGATCTCGTTGACGGCAGGAAGTGAGGATACAAAAGAGGTCCATTCCTCAACAAGAGTGCCGTGCAGAGGTTCGTCCCAGGTCAATCCTGCTGTCCAAAGCTTCTGCAAGAAGCATTTTGCCCAAAATATGATAGGACAAATCCAACCGTTCGGATCAAAGGTTCTGGCGACAGTAGACGTTTAGTTCAAGAACAAGGCAATTTCAGGTCTACGTTGTACGTAAAGATGTCTTGGACTGGTCTGTACTGGACGCCGAGAACAGCCATCATGGCGGTGTTGTCAACAATCTCAAACAAATGTGGATCCTGCTGATGATCCTCTGGCAAGCCTTCCAAAAGCGCTGGTGAGTTGGAAATCCATTTGCGCAACTCATAACCAGCGGAGGCCAAAATACCTATCAATTCGTCCCGCAGGAGGATCGCCTCGTCCACTGTGGAGGCGCCCGAGCAAATGTCATCGACGTAAATATCGTACTTCAAGATGGCGGAGGCTCTTGGGAAACGTAAGCCTTCTCGGTCTGCGAGCTCCCAAAGAGAACGTATTGCCAAATAGGGGCTCGACCTTAACCCGTACGTATTGGTATTGAGCTCGTAGACGACCATGGGATCACGAGGAGACTCTCTCCAAAGGATCAGCTGGAAGCGACGGTCATCAGGGTGGATAATAGTCTGCCTGAACATCATTTTTATGTCGGCTACAAAGACAACCTGATGTCGTCGGAAGCTGGTGATGACGTCACAAAGGTCCTTGACCAACTTGGGACCAGAATGCAAGCACTGGTTCAAGGATACGCCTGTTGAAGTCTGCGCAGAACCATCAAATACTGTGCGCAGCTTCCCAGTCAATGGCTTCAATACCGCATGATGCGGGAGAAAGTAGTGCTCCACCGAACGCCAATCTAAATTTGACACAGACATGTGTCCCAACTGTTCATATTCCCTCATGAACTCAATGTACTTCTGTCTGAGCTCCGGATCACGACCCATGCGGCGCTCCATGGCCAACAACCTCTTTTCGGCTAAAGGTCGTGACTCACCAAGCAGAGGCCGAACAGACAGAAAAGGTAGCTTCGTAATGAGCCGACCAGAACGGAGTCGACCAGTGTTGTTCTGGAAGAACAGCTCGCACTCCTCATGTTCTGGATTCAAACGGGCAGCTTGAGAGGGCTCCTCCACTTCCCAAAACCTCTGAACCGCATCAGAGAGAGCGGAGCCTACCGCCAACAAATTATCAAGTTCGGGTGGAGGGGGGTCCCTAGGCACAGGTCCCATCAAAGCAAATCCAAATATGGTCGGGATGGCAGTCAAACCATTTGGCACCAAGACCCGTTTCCCACCAATTAAAATTCCACCGAGGACATCAGAGCCAATCAACAAGTCGATTAGTCCCGGTGTGTCAAATTTGGGGTCTGCCAGTTCCAATCCCGATGTCAAATCCACCACAGCAGCGGGTAGCTGTTTCTGTGGGTGCATACCCAAAATATTCTTCAACACAATAGCCGAGGTTTTAATCCTCGGGTGTGAAGATTCAACAGGGCCAAACAAAACCTTAACTTGCCCTTCAACATTAGAAGCTACGTCCCCTATGCCCCGTATACAATTCGGAAAAGAGCCCATATTTAATTTAACCTGCCCTACCAAATAAGTGGAAACAATGCAACCTTGTGAACCTGTGTCCAATATAGCACGGACAACAGCAGAGGTCCCCGTGGGTCCCCAGACCCTAACAGCAACCGTTGGTAGGATAACGGTCTCAATGGGGAGGTTGGCGTTATAGGGCAGGGGTCAATGACCTATTGTTGCCTGGGCGGCGACCGTTGGCCAGGACCAGGCAAATCAAAATGGGGGTGCGGCTTGAAGTCCTCAAAGGCGCGATGACTCGATCCGCGCGCCATCTGTGGGGGGTCATAGTGTCGCACCCGCCCAAAACGAGGTGGGCGCGAGTCAAGGCGGGGACGCTCCGCCAAAGGAGGGGAATACCTGGGGCAGCAGTCATGGTGCTGGTGACGCTGAACAGCACATTCAGGTGCGCGAGAGAGAGGAGGCGTGCGCACGCTACGGTTCTCCAAGCGGGGTGAGTGGCGATCAATTGAGCGAGGCGACTCTCGGCTACGCGCCGGTGAGCCTCGGCTGTCACCTTCAAAACACCCGCCCGTGCGCGGTGTCGGCTGGTTGGACAAGCGGCCAACCTCTCTAGCATTCATACAGAGAATGTCCAAATGCTGTCCTCCACAGTGAGGACAGGGGCGAGAATTTGGGCAGTCTCGCTGGTAGTGGGACCCCAAACAAGAGAAGCAAAGGCGGCGGGCATTCGCGATGCGCCTACGAGAGGCGACATGCAGGTCCAAGAATGCCCTACAACTGGCCGTTCTGTGCCCCGTGACCTTGCAGTAGGAGCACTCCGCTGGGCTCTGCGTGACCGCAAAGCGAGGAGGGCGCCGGTCAACATTGGCTCGGGTGTGAACGCGAGCCTGCTCCTTAACCTTGGGCGGCTGCGTCTTAGCCGGCGTGTCACCACCGGAGTTGTCCAAGACCCGGCACTCATCCTCCAGGAACCTCTCCAGGTCAGCAAAGGGGGGCAGATGGGTGGCGCTATCCCCACCAAAGCGCTGTTCAAAACGCGACCTCAGGTCGGCAGGCAGCTTTTTCAGCACAATGTGCACCAATAGATAGGACCATTGGTCCACGGGCAGGTCAAGGCACTTAAGTGCGTTGATGGCCACCAAAAGCGGGTTCAAAAGTTGGGTGCGCAACCCAGAGACCCGGGTGAGCGTCGGCAAACCCAAAATCTGCTCGATGTGCGTATCGGCGAGGCCACGCTTATTATGGTACCTACGGGTAATTAGGTCCCGAGCCGTCTGGTACGCCTCGTCAGACACAGGCAGATGCTGGATGAGGCCCTTAGCCTCCCCATCCAGAACCGACATTAGATAGGCCAACTTTTGTGCCGGCCGAAGGTCAGCCCTATCATTGACTAGGCTGTCGAACAAATTAACGAAGCCCAGGTAGCTTCCTAGGCAGCCATCAAAATGGGGGAGGTCCAAAGTAGGGAGCCTACTCACCAGCCCCAGTGCTGACCTAGGAAGCTCCTGCTTCAGGCCGGGTTGCCCTTCCCTATCGGCAACTAGTTGTCTCGCACTATTGGAGACAGCATCATACAGGTCTAAGACCTGGGCATGGTCTTCGCTGACCTTATTTCGCTGGTCAGCGGTGAAATCATTGACAGACACTTCGAGACAGCAAGCGCTAAAAGTGCGGAATTGCTGTTCCACACTTGCCAGGCGATCATCGATCCGCTCGTACCTTTGTAGTAAGGCCTGCTGGCGATCAGGCCGGTTCACTAAGGCACTGGCCGAGGCAAACCAGCGCAAATCTGATGCAATAGCACCAGCAGCCGCATGCAAGTCCTTGATAGCTGACATAATCAAAATTCAAAAGAGCCCGGACAAGCGTTAAATAAAATTAACAATCAAAACTTAATTTTTCTTAATTCTTTGAAACCAACAAAGTAGTAGCTTGTTTACTGCAAGTGCAGGCAAGTGACAGGTATCTACTGTCCAACAAAATTAATAATTTCAATATATATTGACACAAAACAAAGTCAAAGTTATCAAAGTTGAACCTTCGAATAAGTTAATTAAAGTTATATATTCAAATAAATTAACTAATTACTTGCAACAGACAGACTGGCTGTGTTATTTGAGATATACAATAGTAAGCAAGCACAGAATATGTGTTACCTAACAATATTATCTTTATATTATAACAAGGTTTAACAATAAAAAGAAATCATAGAAAGGGTGCAACGAAAATATCTACGTGCCATGCACTATAGATGCTTTCGCAAAAAACTGTCCTACGAATCTTTAATGCAAAAATATAACCTCATTACCCTACAATCTAGACGCACTGTTCTCGAGATGATGACTCTCTTTAGTATATGTCGTAACCAGCTTAACTGCGTCGAACTTGTGAACAATTTGTGTTATCTGGTCCCTCGCACTGTACATGGTCGTGAAACACGCTCAAAATGTTTATTTGCAACCAATTTCTGTCGTACCAACTCTGGTGAGCGCTCACCACTACACCGACTTGTTGACACATATAATAAACAGTTCTGTTCAATTGACATCATGTTTCTTGCCAAGAATGTATTTAAAAAAGAAATTACATCTAGTTTAAGATAGACCTTGAACCTTCATCTTACTAATTTATATATAGATATAAGCTCTAATTTTTAATATTTAAAAGATAAGTTTATCAACAGCTAGCTATTTTTATTGTAATCTGTGAATAACGCCGTGAGTAGTATATTTGTTACTTTTATTCTGTACTGCAATGTGTCTAATATTTAATATACTGCTGTTTGTTATTCCTAATAAATAAAATAAAATAAAATAAAATAAAATAAAACAATGTAAGGTTCAAACTTAATATATCAATATATGCAATAAACTAAATCAATTGATACATATAACTGATATGTATCCAATCAAAGTGACTTATTAATGCAACAACAAATTTAAGTTAGATTTTTCAACAATACAAATCAACAATTACTGATTGAGGTTATGTGTGACAATGTGTTTCAAATTATCTAGGTCAACTTATACAATTAAATATTATGTATTTTAGACAATACTGACCTGAGAACACTACAACACTGTTAACCTGTTAAGAAATGAGATGCTTAGCTCAGATACAAGTTTACAATATAGGCACAGTTAACCACGCTCTTGCTATCAAAATTATGTCTAGAATTACCGTAGCTAGGCAGGAATTTTCAGGACAGAGTTGCAGTGGAAGGTGTAATACATCTACCTGACCACGATAGACAATATATCCAGACACAAAGCACTGCGTTGCACAGTGAGTAAAGTATTGAGTAGGTACATGAAAATTTTACCTTATATCTCCTGGTGATGTTCTTGAAGTGGACCTATAGGATTAACTCATAATTTTGGCCAAAATAACAAGAGAATCGAATAGATACCAGTGTACAATTCCCAGTTAAAATAAATAGTACATGTGTTCATGTTTCTTTGTCCGGTGGTATTCTTTACCCCAAAGCGCAGCGCGAGCTCGTAAGCCCCTCACCGTTTATTTCCGATGCAATTTAAGTTATCTCGTTCTGCTCTGTCATGAGCAGATATTTTTGCTACATGGTATCTATCTATTATTGTTGTTAGTTTTTATTTTTGTTGTTACGCTTGATAACGTAAGTTTTAAGTTACTAATATTGTTGAATTGGGTTGTTAGTTTGATTATCTCGATATGAAATTTTAGTATCGTTAAGCTTGATATAGCTTAAGAGGTTTGGCTTTTCTTTAAATTCCTTGTTCATATTCTGTAGTGACATGGGATTTGTCCATTACACAGACACGGGTCTCGTATAGGACGTTATAAATGTGAGACTCTTAGATGCAGTTAATCGCAGCGATAGCCGAGTGGTTATACAACAGACTGCCATGCAGAGTGTTTCGGGTTCGAATCCACGGCGCGCACCACTGACTTTTCGAAGTTAAGTGCGTATTAAATTGTTAATTATCGCTTGCCCCGTGCCTCGGAGAGCACGTTAAACCGTCGGTCCCGGCTGTCATGAAGATCTTTGACAGTCGTTACGGGGAGTCAGTACCCTCAAATAAACTGATCCTAGTCTAAATCATGGAATATAGCTATCCCTTTGGATTGCGGAGTTCAGACGACAGTCGCACTGTAGAAAAGCTGATATTCTGTCAAATCTGTTTAGACTAGTAAGCGGACCCCGGGCTCCAATGCGAGAAGTCTTAGATGCAACTAGGATAACGAAAGGACGACGATGATGACTCTTAGATGCAGTTAAGACGCTAGTCAAAACGTGGGCTTCGACAACATCAGCTGTGCGAGGCACTGAAAAGGCAGCTATAGCCACTTAATCAACAAATAACTTATCAAAGTTGTGAGCGTGCTAAATTGTTTATCATCGTTATCATCGTGAGGAAACCTGCATGGCTGAGAGTTCTCCATAACGTTCTCGAAAGACACGTGAAGTCTGCCAAGCCGCACTTGGCCAGCCCGGTGGACTGTGGCCTAACCATTCTCACAATGAGGAGAAGCCTGTGTCCAACAATGGGACACTTTTTTTTTCTGATTACGGTGGCAACTCTCCTTATGAGCCAGCTCAATTCGAAGCCAACCCGGCCAGAGTGTGTTCGACCGGGCTTGGGACTGACGGAGGATGTGTGTGGAGGCTCGCCCCTATTGTGATTTTAGCGGGCATAACCACTAAAACCACCGCGGTGTTCCTACGGGTCCCGTGTAGTGGCGGGGTCACGCGATTAGCGGATAGCATACTTTTCCGTGACCCCACCCGGGATTGGCCCGCCATTGGTGTTTGCGAGCTCCATCTCATTACGACTTGGGAGGCGGCGCAGACCCTACGCCGCCTCCTTGCCTTTGGTGGACGGGGAGCAGCCCCAGCGCTCGCTGTCCGCCGGCACTAAAACGGCCGCAGAGGATAGGGAAGACGGCTACCTGACAACACAGCATCTCCTCTTCCTCTGCGGTCCCACCGCGACGCAACAAATGGTGCACCCCCATTTGGTCGCGGGAGATAGGGCGCGCGGCAACGCAACACCGACAGAACTCTCCTCCCGCAACCGCGCCCGTCTGCGAGGGACAGAAAGTCCCCCGCACTCGCACCTTTGGACGCATCCTGCACAGGCCTCACTCAAGCCTACGTGAAGCGTCCACTCACGGGATCCCGCTTAGCTTCACCGTGGGTGTCCAAGGTTACTGAGCCGCCCACCACGACAAGGTGGAGATCCCACGGAGGGGAACAATAGGACACTTGGCTTGTTGGTAATCTGTCCCACTGCGGAGTGCCACACTGGTAAGGTAATAAAATATTCATCATCATCATCATCATCATGAAAAAATTTTTACCTTACGCCAGCTTTAATTAGCCAAATGGCGATGTCACATTTTAACTATGGTTTAGTTTTTGTGAAGTTTCAGAAGGCTTCTAGAAAGGCGTGTAAAAAATAAGTATTACACGGTTCTAGATGAGGCCTAGTAACTTTTTGACAGTGCCATATTGCTTCGCCTTTGCAACTTTTTACGTGACAATTTTTTTGGTGCGACCTAATTTACGTAAAACATTAAATAATCTCGCATCGAATCGGCTCTAGCATAAATAAAGTAAAATGTGTTAAAGCTGCACAATAAGTTTTTTGGCAGCTTGCCAGCTCAATCCTTATTTACTGGCAACTCTTTGAGGTATTGATGCCGCTGAATAAAAAAAGTGTTCGTGAATCGTTTTGCGCGTAAATTCCGAAACTGTTAGCTTCCGGCATTTTACTAAATACTAGGTGTGGCCCGCGACGCCTGCCACGTGGGTATTGGTTATCCTATTAAAAGCACTATTATTATCTACCTGTCTGCTATGGTATTGCAAAGTTATATCAAAATCAAATCCGTTCGATAGTTTTTTATGACTTAGTAATATTGAATATTGCAACGTACAATCAAACAAGTCGGCGCTGAACCAGTTTGAAAAAAAAACCCTTGACTCGCTCATAGAGTCGAGGCCCACTAGAAACTTGTGTCGGCTACAAAACTGGTTTTGTATACGAGTGTCAATGCGCGTGTAAAGTAGCACTGGAAGCGACGATGTCTTGCTGAGCGATTCTCGCCCTTATGGTGGTCTAGCGGGAAGTTGTTCGACTGTACCTGGTAAGTAAGTGTATGATCATCATCGTCCTAGGGTTATCCCGGTTGCATGATCACATCTGGTAAAGTAAGCGGATCCCGAGGGCCATTACATACTGAAAGTCTTGGATGTAATCCTCCAAGACTTTCAGTATGTAATGGCCCTGTAATCCTGATATCCATGCCACGATGATGATGATGATTGTCGTAGGTGGGTACGTAACATATTTTTTCTTTTTTTATATCTTGATGACTGTAGCCTCGAAGGGGTAGGCAGAGGAGTAACATTGCCTGACTTCGTGCTGCTATTGGGAATTTGGAACAACTCAGTAACACTTGACTGACACGAGATCAGCAGACGCTTAGGTTTTCACTGGACCACGGAGGCAGTATGTTACCTCATACCGACATAATGTTTTTATATCTCCTGAAGAGATGAAATTACATGTTCGTGCTGTGAGAAAAATGAGGAATGGGGGCGTTATAATTAGCACGGAGTCAAAAGGAGACATCGAAAAGCTCAGGAAGACAGAGAAACTTGTCTCGTCTGGCTTGACCATCGAAGAACCTACTAAACGCCGCCCTAGAATAGCTGTAGTTGGAGTTCCCGATAATCTAACGGAAAAAGAAGTATTTGAGTGCATTTACGAGCAAAACATAGCCGACAAGTTCCCGAACTCTACACGTGAGTCCTTTATGAAAGCTGTGAAATTGAGCCACAAAGCCGGTAAGAAAAATTTGCCCACCTGTACTATGTCCTAGAAGTAGCCGCTAACATCAGAAAATGTTTCATTAACCAAGGTCGTATTTATATTAATTGGACGTCATGCCCGGTTAAAGACTTCACCTTTGTGACTAGGTGCTTTAATTGCCAACAGTTTGGTCACGCAGCCAAATATTGCCGTGAAACTAGTCCCAAATGTCATCATTGTGGAGAGCTTGGCCACTCTTTTAAGGAATGTAACAGTAAAACTTCACCTCCTAAGTGTGATACTTGTAAACGCTTCAAGAGGAAATGTGATCACCAAACGGGAGAAATAGGTTGCCCGGCACGTAAATATGCAGAGGACAATTATATTAATAGCATAGACTATGAGGGCGCCTAAGAGCGTCACTGTTAAAGTTTATAAATAGGCACTTAAAACTAATTTATATTTTCTTACTTATTTATAAGGTATTTTATTATAACTATGGACAATCAAGTACTTATTGATCTAGATAATTACTGTGTATCAAATAGTATGACTTGTAAAATAGAGGAATGCAAAAGTCTATTACCCGCGTCTGATAAAAACTTAGTTATAATGACACAGAACATCCGAAGTATTTATAAGAATATAGACGCCCTAGAATTACTCCTACAGACCATTAATATAAACTGTGACGTAATTGTTCTAACCGAATGCTGGCTGTCTAAGCGGGCGTTCTGCTTACCATCTTTAGATGACTACAACTCACACTCAACTGAGAACATAATTAACAAAAATGATGGTGTAGTGGTCTATACAAAAAAACACTTAAATGTAATTGTTGCAAAGCCACAAATCCAGGACTGTAATTGTCTACTTATTACAATTAATTCAGACACTGCTATTTTAGGAGTGTACAGACCTCCTTCGCAAAGTACTGATACATTTTTGCGATCTCTCGATTAAAAAAACCGGTCAAGTGCAAGTCGGACTCGCGCACCGAGGGTTCCGTACAAACCTGTAGGTATAGAAGTAAAAGTTCACCAGTCATAGTTATGGTATTTTTATTGCCAAATGAAATCCATAACATTACAGTATGGAAAGCTGGAGGAGCATAAATTAAAGAAAAAGGGGTCTTTGTCGTTTGTAATCAGTCATCCTTTATTTTATATTAACATATATCGCTTATTTTATAATATAACTTAAATACCTATACCAGCCTTGCAGCAGCCTTGCAAAAGTCTGCTGATGAATGATGGTAAGATTTTTTATCAAAGTTATTGATTTACAAAGTTTTTAGTGACTATTAGAAATCTGTTACAAAAATACTTATAAAGTACAGAATAATTAGCAAAAAGGTTTGAAGACTATGAAATTATTTGAAATCTCAATCTCAATCAGCCTATCGCAGTCCACTGCTGGACATAGGTCTCTCCCAACACGCACCACAGCACACGGTTCTCAGCCTTCCGCATCCTTTATAAGTGATATAAGACGTTGCTTCGTACCAAATTTCAAGATTTTGAGTTCACGGGAAGTACCCTGTAGGTTTTGATTCCCTTGCGAGTACTCGTGAGTTTGAAAATATGATTATATTGCTCTTTCTTTTGATTGCGTAGACATAGAAGTTTGATTTTGTTACAGCCTGACGGTGTTATATACCTGAGTATTTGATATGAATTTCAATTTAATACCTCCACGCGTTCAAGAGAAAGGGATAGTAACTTTAAATTTATTAAAAATATTTTTTTATATGCTGTAACTAAAAAATTACGGTTTTCGCATTTTTTCCTTTATATGTGCTATAAGGCGTTGCTTCGTACCAAATTTCAAGATTCTGAGCTCACGGAAAGTACCATGTACGTTTTGATTCACTTGCCAATAGGCGCGAGTTTGAAAATATGCTTATATTGCTCTTTCTTTTGATTGCGTTGACATAGAAGCTTGATTTTGTTGCAGCCTAATGGTGTTATATACCTGAGTATTTGATATGAATTTCAATTTAATACCTTCACGCGTTCAAGAGAAAGGGGTAGTAACTTTAAATTTATTAAAAATAATTTTTTATATGCTGTAACTAAAAAATTACGGTTTTCGCAATTTTTTCTTCATATGTGATATAAGACGGTACTTTGTACCAAATTTCAAGATTCTGAGTTCACGGGAAGTACCCTGTAGGTTTTGATTCACTTGCGAGTAGGCGCGAGTATGCAAATATGCTTATTTTGCTCTTTCTTTTGATTGTGTTGATATAGAAGCTTGATTTTGTTGCAGCCTTACGGTGTTATACACTTGAGTATTTGATATGAATTTCAATTTAATACCAACACGCGTTCAAGAGAAAGGGGTAATAATTTTAAATTGATTAAAAATATTTTTTTATATGCTGTAACTAAAAAATTACGGTTTTCGCAATTTTTCCTTTATGAGTGACATAAGACGTTGCTTCGTACCGAATTTCAAGATTCTGAGTTCACGGGAAGTACCCTATAGGTTTTGATTCCAATCCGAGTTTGAAAATATGCTGCAATTTGCAGCATATACAGCTGTATCTTTTGATTGCGTTGGATTAGAAGTTTGATTTTTTTACAGCTCTATGGAACCGTAGATTCGAGTATTTAATATAAATTTCAGTTTGATACCTTCACGCATTCCTGAGAAAAAGGGTCTTGACAGACGGACGGACAACAAAGTGATCCTATAAGGGTTCCGTTTTTTTCCTTTCGAGGTACGGAACCCTAAAAATTAAGTAATAACTTACTTATTACTTAATTCTTAATCGAGAGATATATAATATCAATATAATCGCATATAAGAATATTGTAATTACGGGTGACATAAACATAAATATTCTGTCCGGAAAATGTAACCTTCAAGGACAAGACTATTTAAATATTTGTTCTTTCCATGGTCTTCTGCCGGCGCACACCTTCCCTACACTTGAAAGTGGATCATGCCTGGATCATTTCATTATTAAAACTAAACAGCCATCTACCACCTTAGTTACTAACTCAATTATCACAGACCACCAAGCCATATTACTAACACTAAAATTATCATGTGGAAAACTTAATTGCGTACCTAGCTATACAAAAGTAAACATGGCAGGCCTTGAAAAAAGCATTCGTAATACAAATTTTGCCCCAGTTTACTTTTGTGCCGACGTTAACGAATCAATATCTTACGTCATAGCTTCCATACAGTACGCAATTAGCAAAAACACATACACAGTAACATTGTCGCGAAAATATATGAATATAAAGCCATGGATTACTCCGGGTCTTCTCCGCTGTATTAGACACAGAGATAATTTACACATGAAAGCTAAAAAGGCACCTGAAAATGAGATTCTGGCTATAACATATAAGAGATATAGAAACTTTTGCAATAAACTTCTTAAAAAACTAAAGGTCGAGTACGATACATCTCAGTTGAATAAAGCAGGTAACAACACTAAACTAGTATGGAAATTCTTAAAAAAACGATCATTTACTTCAAAATCATTTGAACAACCCTTGGATTTGCTCAAAAACCGATCAAATCCTACAGCAGCACTAGATGAAATCAACACATTCTTTTCCGACGTTGGCAAAAATCTAGCAGACAGAATCTCTTTTTCCGATCATTCATCTACTAACTATGCTTCGAATACCTCACCCATTTCCAAGCTTAAATCTTTTGTTATGCTGGATACCGATATAGACGAAGTTATTCAAGTCATTACTGGGTTAAAAGATACTTCTGCGCTGGGATGGGATAACATCCCCACAAACATAATTAAAAGGTTTAAGCACTTTCTTGCACCGCCACTAACACACATATTCCAAATTTGTGTGTCTGAAAGAATATTTCCAAAATGCTTAAAAAAGGCTATTGTGATACCTATCCACAAAGCAGGCGACAAGAGCTGTGTTAATAATTATCGGCCCATTTCTATATTACCAGTGCTATCTAAGATATTAGAGAAAATAATAAACAATCGACTAATAAAATATCTTGAAACCAACAACATTCTTTCAGACAGGCAATTTGGTTTTCGGCCTCACAGGTCAACAAGCCAGTGTGGGGATCTTATGTTATTGAAACAACTGTTCACGATAGATTCACGTTAATTACTGTCTTAATGATACAACTATGATTTACTTTATATTAACATCTGACCTACTTACTACATACTACACTACACCTCGGGGGTGAACAGAAAGAAAAAAAATTGAAAGTTTTTTTTTTCTTAAATTCATTAAAATAATATTTATGTATTATATGGTTTTGTCCTATTTTTATGGATTACATACGTTTTATATATATTTCAAAATCTTAACATTTATTCCTAAATCTTCTAAGACTACAAATGGTCCAACCCATTGAGCATCTAACTTACTAGCTGTTTCATTTTTGATTAGTATTAATTGTCCATTAATATAGGTAACGTTATTTATATATTTATCGTGAGTATATTTACGTTTCTGTTTACTTAATAGTAAATTATTACGAGCATCCTGGTGTGCTACTTGTAACTTAAACTTAAGATCTAAAGCATAATCTTCGGGATTATACAATGGTTCTATATATTGACTTACTCTACATGGTATTTTATTTATTTATTTTATTTATTAAACTTCCTGCACAATACTGTACATAGGCGGACTTAATGCCTTAGGCATTGTCTAACAGTCTACCTTAGGGTGATGCAGAGATAGTTAAGGCAGGTATTAGGTGGAAGTGCTTTGTGATTGAATTTAGATAATTATAACTAGATACTTTAATAAATAATATACATAACGGACTAATACAATACACATATAAACTTAATAATTAATATAATAATATACTATATATAACATAATTTAGTATAATATAATATATATATATATATATTAATATATTATAACATATACATTTATATATATATATAGACATATATATTCAATAAAATATTCTATATACATACATAATCATGTGATGATTACGATGATTCAGCCAATAACCCACGTTGAATCCATTGACGAGCCTTGTTTTTAAATGTCCAGCGACTGTCTGCCGTCCTGACTTCCAGAGGGAGCGCGTTCCATAGGAGTATAGCTTGAACGTAGAAGGAAGAATGTACAAGGCCAGAGCTATGTTGAGGACATCGAAGTAAAAGGTTATGGGAAGAACGAAGGGCTTTATCGTGCGAAGAGCATAGGTATTGAAAGTGAGAAATTAGATAAGCTGGAGGAGTGGGTGAGTGAAGTAGCGAGTAGAGAGTAGTGAGAGCACGCAAGCTACGGCGTTGACGAATGGGAAGCCATCTCAGTTGAGAACGATAAGTAGACACATGGTCATACTTCCGAAGATTGAAAACGAATCGAATGCAGTTATTGAGAAGCCGGTCGAGTTTGTTGAGAAGGTCTGCATTCAGGTCATAATAACACACATCACCATAATCGATGATAGGGAACACTAAAGATTGCACTAGCATAGTCTTTGTTTTGGAGGGGAGGAAATTCTTCAGACGATAGAGACATCGCAGGGTCCCAGTGACACTTTGACACACGTTCGTGACTTGCGTTCTCCAGTTAAGTGTGTCGTCTATGTGTAGTCCTAGGTCCTTAACGCTCGAAGTGATCTTAATATTTAACCCATCAAAGATGATTGGAGGGTGACCTGCAGTATCCACTCTGCACATCATGCGGTTACCACCCACGATAATGGCTTGACATTTTGACGGGTTTACTGATAGTCCAAACTGATCCGACCAATGCTTTATTGCCATTAGGTCTTGGTTTACATCATTGATGGCCCGTGTTAGATCCTCAACCCTCGCCTGAGAATACAGCTGCAGGTCGTCTGCATACAGATGATATGAACACCGAAGATTGTGCGTTAAGAGATTAATAAATAGAGAAAAAAGAAGTGGAGAAAGAATGCCGCCTTGTGGGACGCCAGAGTCGAGATCACACCAACGAGATAAGGTCTCATCAATGCGAACCGACTGTTGACGCCCACGAAGATAGGATGAGAACCATTCCAAAGCTTCAGGTGCGATCGAAAGGTGGGATAGTATGGAGAGGAGGATATCGTGACTGACGGTATTAAAAGCGTTCGAGAAATCTACCAAGACCAACACAGTGACCTTGGTGTCCTCCACTCCCGCTCTAATATCGCCAGTCACTTTAAGGAGGGCTGAGGTTGTGCTGTGTCCCGATCTGAATCCTGATTGAAAAGGACTCAACAGGTTATTAATATGTACAAATCGGGTCAGCTGCTGGTGGACACAAGCCTCAAGCACTTTGGATAGGAAAGGAAGAATGGATATAGGGCGAAAATGACTAGGTAAGGTGGGGTTAGGAACCTTGGGTAGAGGACGTATATAGGCTTTACGCCATACCGAGGGGAAAACGCCAGACACGAGTGAAAAATTTATAATATGGACAATTGGGGATAGGAGTTCATCTAAGGCTGCGGTAATCATACGACGACTAATGTTGTCGCAGCCCACCGCCTTAGATTTGATGGATAGGATAACCTTTCTGACCTCACCCTCAGTGACAGGAGAAAACTGAAAAGAATTTACGTTTGGCCGTGGCAAACTAGCGACATAATTGACCGTCCGATCCCTAGTTTGGCGATCCAAGGCAGGCGTGGTGACGAAATGCTGATTAATATCGTCCAAACCAACGACTTTTGGCAGGTCAATCTGTCGCTGCCTGCCAATGCCTAGAGTTCCTAAAAACTTCCAGACATTCGCAGCAGAAGTTGATGAAATATTTTCGAGAATATGACGGCGTTTGGCGTTACGTATCATCTGGTTGCAACGGTTCCTTGCAGCCTTGAAAACTACCCACTTGGTGTCACAGCGATCTTTTTTATACTTCCGGAAAGCTCGGTCCCTGCGCCTCATAGCCATCCGAATCCCCTCCGTCATCCATGGCGCTGGTGGGCGCTTCAGTTTGACTCGCTTGACCGGAGCATGAGCGTCATAAAGGTCTAAGACAGCTTTGTTGAAGACTTGAAGCTTATCGTCGACCGTGGTAGCTGTAATCATAGGTTGCCAGTTAATATTAGATGCATCATCTAACAATTTTTTCCAGTCAACACGGGCAAAACTACGCAAGTGCAATACTTTAGGCTGAGGTTTGGGTGGTTTAAGGATATACGAAAGGAAAATAAGGTCGTGATGGGAGAAACCAGGAGCGGGGAATTGACCATGGGTAGAGACAAGGGAAGGATCAGCAGTGAGGATTAAATCCAACCAGGTATCTTCCCCATTGGTGTTGTGATGTGTAGCTAGAAGAGGTAAGATATGGAGACTGGCAGATTCTACTATGTGAGTAAGTTTACGGGACCGAAAGGAATGTGGGATTAGGAGATTGGTATTAAAATCACCCATTATGATGAGATGTGCATATTCAGACCCTATAGATTCCAGCACCGATTCGATACTGGAGAAGTAATCAGCGGATGGCGGACAGTATACAACACCAAGAACGGCTTTCGCACCCTTGACACAAACCTCAATAAATAAGTATTCAGCAGCAGGAGCCGAACCAGAGGAAGACGAAGCAATGATCTTATAGCAGAACTCACTGCGAAGGTATATAGCAACACCACCTCCCCTCTTATCGGATCGGTCATTCCGGATAAGCACGAAACCGGGAAGAGGGTATGTTGTAGAAAGTATGTGAGGTTTGAGCCATGTCTCGGAAATCAGTACGGCATGGACACTTACATTACTAAATGCTTCGAGTAAGTCACTAAAGTGACTTGGCACACTCTGAGCATTTATGTGACATACATTTAATAGACGCCGGTTCTGTTGTAATTTAAATTTATCACGCACGAATTCGCCTAGTGTAATATCTGGCGCTGAGCAGAAACTATCATTCGAAACCGATTCAATTGAGTCATTAGCGGAGTGGAAGGATGCATCATCATCATCAGATAACATTATATAAAAATATAAATAAATAATATAATATAACAAATAAAATATGTATAACTAAATATAATACGCAATATATTAAATATAAATACGCAATATACACTATCAAAGTACCAACCCGTGCTAGGCTTGTTTACCTCTGCACCACCCGCCAGCGTACACTTAACATTTTATGATTATAGTAATAATAGGTATTTAACTTAAAGGTAACAAAATGAAAAGGAACATAATTTGAACAAAAGTGCAACTTTGGAATCTATGCATCTCGGGCGGAGAAACTAAACGTGTCGTTCTAATTAACAAACGTCAAATGTCAATTTGACAATTGACAATTCTGTCTTTGACGGGAAAATAATAACATAGCCGGAACATAATATGAAAAAAAATGTGTAAATTAATATAAAGCTAACAAAATTAATAGTTATACGGTACATATCTAATATTTAATAAGAAATGATAAGTGAAGTGGGTAATTAGATAATAACATAGTAGTGAGTCGTAAATAGTGCGATACGTGTGAACTATGTACCTACTAACAAGCAACGATGTTACAAGTAAATTAGAAGCTAACAGGCATAAACAATTGGGAATCAAAATTTACTACCTATATCGCATTGGGAGCTTCAGTTTCGCCGAGACCCGTTATTAGCAGGTTTTGCTGTCCCGGAACTACCAGTGCTGCTACCAGTGGCTTGCGCCTCGCTTCCAGGCACCTTTGGATACTTCGCTATTAAAGCACTTAGTTCATCCGCTGAAGTTATCTTGCATCGATGACCATCTGGAGCCTTTACAACTATGACGCCGTCCTGTGTCCAGCACGACCGCATCCCAAAGTGGAGACGAGCCTTGGCAAACGTTGTCTGACGGGCTTTTGTCAAAAACTCTTTGACTGAGATTTGAGAGCCTTTAAGACCCGTCTTGGCCTTCCATACTGTCGACTTTTGCTCGTAGCTGCAGAACCGTACGAGAATGGGACGATGTCTATCATTGCTAGAATTACCAAGCCGGTGTGCTGACTTTATAGATGCTGTCATATCCTTCAAGCCTAGTTTTTTGTTAAGGATATCCATGATCATGTTGACGCAGTTCTCCTCCTTAGCCTCAGCAATACCAGTGAAGATCAGTGCCTTCCGCCGTTGTCTGGTTTCTATGACATCGCACGTTCTTGAACAATCGGCAATCTGGCTCCGAAGCAATCCCAACATTTTGAAGACAAGCTCCCTAAAAGTGCGGAACTCCTCGGCTACCTTTGCCACTGTGTCCTTGGCCGGTCCACTGCCTTGTATTTGTGCTTCTAGTTCATCCATCCTCTTCATGAAGCATTCCTCCAAGTCCCTCTGAGCAGATTGGATATCAGAGAGCTGAGACATTGTTCAAAAATTTTCTTGATGTGAAGTGAGTGTACAAACAGCTGGCAGGTGGTGTTAGATATAAGACACTAGTTGAGTTACATGTACTGTGTGTCCACAAACGTGAGTACTGACTTTACTATATGTATCCTACTAAATAAATTAATAATAATCGGCACTATTTGTGTAAATTAATATAAAATGATTTTTCGAAAACTTTGATGTGTCCTACTTTTTGCACACCTACCCGCGAAAAAAAAAACTCATTATATCAATTACACTCGGTCTACCAAATACCAACTCAAACGGTGTGTATTTTGTTTCTGTGTGAACAGTATTATTGAAGCTAAATGACCAGAAAGGCAACCAATGACTCCATGTGTCTTTCTGACCATCACATTGAATGCGTAAGAATGCACCAAAATTTTTGTGGGAATTTTCGAGTGCACCGATGGATTGGTGGTGATAAGCCGTAGAGGTTAATTTTTGTTTATTTAAAATTTTAAATACCTGTTCCATCACAGAAGATACAAATTCCGTTCCACGATCAGTCGCTATGATGCGTGGTATTCCGAATCTTAATATAAAATTAGTAACTAACGCTTTTGCAATACTTACCGTGTCTTTGTTCCTTAGAGGATGGGCCTCTACAAACTTAGTTAATTCGCATTGAAGTGTTAGGATGTAGCAATTACCTTCTATGTCCTTCTGTAAGGGACCTACGACGTCGAGATATATCTTTTCAAAAGCATATGAAGCAGTTGTAGTTATCTCCATGGGCGCCTTGACATACCTACAATGCTTCATTTTCTGACATTGAACACACCTGCTCACAAATGTTTTAACATCATTTTCAAGGCCTGGCCAGTAAAATTTTCTTTTAATATTAATAGTCATTCTACGCACACCTGCATGACCTGCGGTGGGCAGTAAATGAAAATCATGTAAAATATATTTTCTTTCTTCTATATTATCTATTCTTTTAACTCCTCTTAATACATAAATTCGCGGACCGGTCCAATCCTTTCGTATTTTTATTTCCTTTAACATTTCTTTTATAAAGTTTTCAATTTCATCATTCTTTACTATGCATTGTTCATTTATATTTATAGATTTACAAAACTTTTCTAACTTAGTCACAAATTTGACTCGCGTAAATTGTGCCCTAAAGTTAATATTTATATATAATATTTTCCTACGACGACTATAAATGAAACACTCATTTTCTTCATCTATATTTTTACTTCTTTTCAATTTATTTAATTCCTCGTTGCTGATAAAAGTCATTTCTACGGAATCATTCGGTATCTTTAGTACCTCGACTACTTGTGGTTGATCAGGCCACGTTTCGTCAGGTTTACTAAATACACGTGTATTATTTTGTTGTATCTTATTATTATCTAAATGTCTTTTTTGAGCTCTTGTCATGACTAACATTATTTCCTCATTAATTTGTTTTAAACTATCGGATGTTATGGTAATTCTAGATAACGCATCAGCGACGCTATTATCCTTTCCTCTTAAATATATGATTTTAAAATCGTACTCCTCTAGTGCTAGTCTAAACTTAAGGAGTCTACTTGATGGATCTTTCATTGAAAATAGATATATTAATGGCCTATGGTCCGTCATAATTGTGAAAGCTTTACCATATACATATGGCCTAAAGTATATCACAGCCCACACAATAGCAACTAATTCTTTTTGAATAGTCGGGTAGTTAATTTCAGCTTTATTGAGGGGTCTGCTTGCATATGCTACGGGTTTCATATTTTGATTGCACAAAACTGCTCCAATAGCTGTACTTGAAGCGTCTGTTTGAATGACAAATTGATTATTTTCTGAAAAATCTGGAAATTCTAACACTGGTGGTGTTGTTAACGCGTGTTTTAAGGTTTCAAAACTTTTCTGACACTCTGCAGTCCAAACAAATCGTTCATATTTTCTCGTTAATTCATTTAAAGGATGTGTTATTTCGGCAAAGTTTTAATGAATTTTCTGTAATAATTACAAAATGCTACGAACCTTTTAACTTCGTGCGTATTAGTCGGTATAGGGTAATTTTGTAGAATTTCAACCTTTGCAGGGTCAGGTAAAACTCCATCTTTTGTAACTAAATGTCCTAAATAAAGAATTTCTTTCCTAAAAAAGTTACATTTCGCTGGATTCAATTTTAAATTAATTTTTCTTAGTCTTTCCAAAACATCTGTCAAATTTTTATTGTGGATAACCAAATTTCGTCCAAATACGACTAGATCGTCTAAATAAATAAAACATTTATCAAACGTTAACCCTGACATTGCCACAGACATAGCTCTACTAAAAGCACTTGGACTTGTCTTGAGTCCCATCGGTAATCTTTTCATTTGGTATTGACCAGTGTTTGTGGTGAAAGCAGTGCACTCCCTGCTGCATTTATCTAATTCGACCTGGTAGTAGCTTTGATTTAGATCCAGATGTGAGTAATAAACAGAGCCAGAGGGAGAAACTAGTATTTCTGTAATATTTGGTAAAGGGAATTTGTCATCCACAATGCAATCATTCAGTTTTCGATAGTCAATTACATGTCTCCACTTTGGTCCATTTTCACTTTTCTTCGGTACCAACAAAATGGGACTTGACCATTCACTCTTGGCTTCCTCTATAATATCATTATCAAGCATTTCTTTAATTTGTTTATTAACTTCATTTTTTAAAAAATGGGGCAGTCGATACTGCTTGACATAAACTGGACTTACATTCGGTTTTAAAGTTATTGATTGCTGATAAACGTTCGTAGTGTTTAATTTATCACCGGGTAAAAAGAAAACATCTGAATATTTTGCACATAATGCCTGAATAGATTCGCGTTCTTCTGTATTGAGGTGATTCAATTTCAAAATGTTTAGTAAATCTTTTGCCCTATTTAAGTTGTTAGAAGTTAATTTGAAATCGCATAAATCATAATCTTGGACCGAATATATTTTCGGTTGAAACATTGGTAAGGTAATGTCATGTTCATTGGTGTTTAAAATTTTAACAAGTAATCAATTATTTCGTATTTTGCTTATACATCCAGCCAGAAAAACATTATCTGCTAATTGCCTACTATGGATAACACAATCCTGTTCTAAATCATCATTTAAAAGCAAATAATGGAATGATTCACTGCGTGCTGGTATATGTAAAACTTCATTGGAATAATTGAGTGAGTCATAAAGAGTTAAAGAATATTCCATTCCATATTTATTTAAGGTAATGATATTGTTTTCCAAGTTGATACTCGATACATAACGACACAGAAAATCTAAGCCTAATATTCCATCTGCCTTTAAAGGAATGTTATCGAAAACATGAAGTTTCATATTAAAATCAACATGAAATTGCTCATCACGATGAGTCAAGATGACATCAGTGAAACCAACGGATTGAATCTGACCTCCAATACCATGTATAATAGTTTCATCTCTAATTACGTTACTGTTACTTGGCAATGATTTTTTCTTTATAATAGATAATGATGCTCCTGTATCAACTAGCCAAAAATATTTTCTATTGTTAATGTATAGTGATAAATATTTAGCCTTACCACTTAAAGCTAAAATATTATGTTTCAAATCGAAAAAACTGCATTTCATTTATATTTGAGTTTACAGATTCATCTCTATTAGATTCGTCAGTATAAAACACTCTATGTTTGTAACCACTACCACGAGTTCCATGACTCGATCGATTGTCGTTTGAACTTTGGCAGCCTCGTCCGCGATTTACGTTATTGTATGTACCTCTACTGTTACCACGGCTGTGATAAAATGTACGTGCACGGGAATTATTAAAATTACCTCTGCTAAAGTTGTTTGAATTACCTCTGTTGAAATTATTTGCCCTTCCATAATTATTAAATGTATTCTTTAGATGATATCCGCGCTGACCGCGAAACTGGTGTCCTTGATAAGAATAACAATTAGTTTGTGACTTACCTCTGCCACGACGTGAAAAATGCATGACATTTTCACTTGTCGAAGTCGATGGCGCTGTTAACTCCTCCTCTTTCGCTGCCTGGATTGTGTCTCTCAAACTGTCATAATTTCGGGCAGCTATGATCGTACTAATACGGGAATCACTCAATCCACCTGAGAATCGTTTTATTGCCAGTTTCTCGTTTAGAGGTTTTAGAACGGAATAATTTTGTGAATTACCATCTGCCTGCGATATTGTCAGTTTAGTAAATAGTTTTTCTATTTCTGTACCATACTGATCAATAGTACGCCAACCTTGTGTTGCGTTTTGTAACTGCGATTGTATTGCAGCAAAGGACTTCTTTGGTAAAAGGATATTACGTAAATATCTGATAAGATCGTCTGCAGATGTATAATCCTGGGCCATACGTAATTTAGCATTTTCGGTTAATCTGCTTTTTAATACGAATTTTATTAGTACTTTTTTCCCTGTCTCAGAAAGCATATCTGCATACAATTCCACAGAGTCAATGATACCTTTAATGCTGTTTTCATTATTATTCATCACAGGAATAAAACTACACGCCGTTTTCAAATCGAACTCCATGACTAATTCGGGATTAGGACATGCTTCACAAAAGTCACTTTCGCTACTACAATCACTCACTGTTTGCGAACATAAAGTAATAATTTGTGAATAAAATGATTTTATTTCGTCACTAACTGCAGCTATTGATGTCAAACATTTGAGCTTTATTTGTTCTGTAGTAATATATTCAATTATATTTGAACTTTTCTCGAATATTCTTTCAGTTTCAGCTAACTTATTCTTTATTATATTACCCTTAAATCTAGCTTTTCCCTTCTTAATTAAATATTCGTATCAATTTAAGTTCCTCTAAACATTTCAGTAATTCATCTTCCATTCCCTTTTACAAAGTAATATATTAATAAACAAAATACATACCACAGCTCGTTCAGTTACCGTAGTAGGGGATATGAAGCCTAAAGCGATGTATTGCAATACGAGTACGCGCTTACCATATACTGCACAAAACAATAACATTACAATTAGAGTTCTTAAAACCTTATTATTTTAAAACTATACTTTACAGTTTATAGAGTGCAAATTTTATTTACTACTTAGCAGATTTTTATCACGATACACGAATCACTCCCGCACTATTTATATATTATTTGCACATGATTTTACGCATTTTTAGTTGCACTTTTTAAAAGAAAAAATTTGCACGATATTCACTTGTGTATATGTATATATTCATTTTAACTTCACTACTTTGTTGACATACGTATTTCACATTCTTCTCCGCGATTGCCTCTGGAACGGGTGAACGACCGTCGCAAGTTATTCTGTACAATTTGGTCTCTGATCCACGAATGGTGGCATTTCTTGTACTGTATATTAAATATCTAGGAATTACGCTTGACACTAATCTGAACTTCCGCAAACATATCGAATTATTGTGTAAAAGAGTGCGGAAACTAATTTCCATATTTAAAAATATACGCGACGTTGTTAACTTAAAATTGTTAAGACAGGTTTACACTGCACTATGTGAATCCATCATCTCATATTGTATAACTGCATGGGGTGGGGCAGCTAAAACGATCCTACTGCCTTTAGAACGGGCTCAAAGAGCTATCTTAAAGGTAGCAACCCTTCGCTCTTTCATTTTTCCCACTTATGAGTTATATCAGTCTACCGGTGTTCTAACTGTGCGCCAATTATTTATTCTACGCACCATCCTAAAACAACACACCCTTCTTCCTTATACACCAATCCCATCAGGCAAAAGACGGAAAGATCTAGTCTGCACCAAACCTATAGGTAAACATGTTTATGTAAATAGATTCTTTGCTTTCCTCGGACCTTTCCTATATAATAAATTAAAAAAAACTTTAGATTTATATAGCATAAGTTATAAGCAGTGTCATCTTGTTGTTACAAAACACCTAATGACAATGACCTACTCTGATACAGAGAATTTGCTTACTGTAATAAAATAGTGTGTAAGTACCTACGCTAAGTTACAACAAATCATAATATTAAGTCTACTTTCTATTACATATTGGCAGTTCATGATTATTATTATGTTAAAATATAGCCCTTTATTATTATTATTTAAGATTTTTTTCCTGAAACACAGGTGTTAACGCCTAGTTCAGGTAAACATTAAAATAGCTATATATACCAAATATAAGGTATTACCGTAATAAATAAAGTAACTACGCATCAATGTACCACAATTTAACAAAGGCACTTATCGCATACATTATACATACATCATCAGCCTTTAACAGTCCACTGCTGGACTAGGCCTCTCCTTTGAAAGGAGGAATTGGCCTACTATACCACGCTGGCCAAACGGGTTGGTATAGGGTTTGTATCAAGTTTTCCTTCTCTTACAGTGTTGTTCTCTGCATAATATGCTCCCTCTGTCGGCTCTTACGACACCCGTGGGATGATATGGGGTGGTGACATTCCGTATTCTTAATCCGTCACCACACGGACGAACTGAATTATAAAATTTAATTTAATTATTTTTACTGTTATATTTTTACTATGTAACATGTGACATTTATTTTATTGAATAAAGTTATTATTATTATTATTATAAAGATTTAGGTACTGCGAAAACTACACAAATTTTATATTTTCAATAGTCCAATAAAGAAACACCATTTCAAGCCACAATATTGTCATTTTTATCCACCAATAGCATTACGCATGTTCGCAAGAATACTATACAAATACGTGCAGTTAGAAATCTCCATGGGTTCACTGGTCGCCGGTTCTCCCCGGCGACTTGGCGATGTGCCTGACCACGTCTCCTCACGCTCCTTCAACAAACAACCTATGAATTTAAATCAAACTTCAAAGGCAAACGTATGGATATTCCAATGGTATTCTTTTAGATATGAGATATGCTTATGATAAGAACCAGGAAGTTTTCATCATATCTTTTACGTGCTTAGCAAATTGGTCTGACGTACAGATCTGAAAAAACTAAACACGGTGAAAGTCGTTTTATCCGTTCTATGTAACATGAATCTCATGAGCAACAAGTTGCACTATATTAGGTTAAATGTAGCAGTTCTATAATCTTCCTTTGTCTTGATTTGATATGAGGTACTTATTTATTTGATACTAGGCTGGCCTTGGCTTCGGCTGAGTGATGCTTTAGTTAATCACGTTCATAAAGGCCGACAGACGCGGCAAGTAAATTCACTTTATAATAATAAAATGTAAAATATAAGGATTTCTAATTGACTTCAAAAAAATATTTTATTTTAAGGTACTTATATTCATTTATTATTATTAAGCAACTGTACAAAAGTCGATTATTTTTATATGATGTTACCAAACATTATAACATAGACATTGTACAACTTTACACTGTAAGGTGCAACAGCCAAATGTAACTGGTAATTTATTCACTAGATAGTCGACAGCTGTCTGATTTCCCCGGGGGTCGCATCTTGGACCATCAACTGAAATGGTTAGCCGACCCGAATGGTCGCCAGTGGACCTATGAAAACAGCCTATTTGTATACGACTGTCTAAGGTATTGCTTGAAAGCTGGCGTATTTTGATTTGAAATGTCCGAAATGGATGGAGGAATGAGTGTCATATGTATTGGCTGCGTCGGAGATTTTGTGTGCCCTTTGTGAAATAGGAACTTATGAAGATTTTGTAGGATAGAGTAGTTTTTTTTTATACTCTCCCACCTGTATCCCCAAAGAGGTAGGCAGGGGTGGCATTTTACATCCACTTTTGTTATAAATGTTAGGTCCCACGTAATATGAGCCTATTGCCGTTATCAGGCGCAGTGTCAGACTCTGTGCTGCTACTGAGAATTCGGAAAAGCTTTGTAACACTTTTGGCTGACCTGGTAATCGAACCCGGGCCCTCCCGATCTGCAAACGCAGACGCCTCGCGCCGTCCACTGGACTATGGAGGCAGACGTGGACTATGTGGCAAGTTTGTGTTTCCTTTGTGAATTGATTTTAGGTATTGTTTATCGGATACTGAATTTATAAATTGTTTCTCGTCTAGATTCAGATTGAGGATAAAGTTTGACATAAGGGCTAAGCCACAGTCCACTGGGTGAGGGGCGTGTAAAGTCTTCACACGTCTATGAAAACATTATGAAAAAGTGCTCAGACATGTAAGTTTCATCACGATCTTTTCCTTCACCGTTTTTGAAGCGACAAATTAACAATTGGATACGCAAATAACAAAGTTAGCGGTGTGCGTAAAGGTTTTGATCCCAAGATCCTGCATATTAGGCTGTTGCTGCTGACATTAAGCTGTTAGGTTGCTTTTCAAAATGTATATAATAGTGATTAAGGAATACACTAGAACCTCATATAATGTCGTAGATTTGTCTGTTTGTATGAAATACTAGCTGAGTTGGCGGTTACATCTGCGTTCTTTAGAGCTACTACTCAGCACCCTACTCATCTCATAGTGTGTGTTATTGTTATATAGCATATTACGCGCCTCGAAAAATGAGGGATCTAACACAAAATCCAGAACCACAGTTCATTGAAATTAGCGTGCTCAACCAAACAAAAAACTCTTTAACTTTATAACATAAGTATAGATTCTGCGTTTATTTGAATAGCTATTACTACATTTCGTTTCATTTATATTAGCTAGTACGTGAGACGTGTTGTAGTGACGGTCAGACAGAGTGGACACATCTCGGAGATTTCCCTCGGGCACACGCATCTTAACATACAGCCTAATGTGTCTTATCGATTAGGATTTGCGCTTGAGGTTGTATTGCCTCAGATCTTGTGTACGGATGTGGTCATCGGTAGATTTCCCAGATGAAAACAAATTATACGGAGAAGAGTTCAAAAAATTGCTTAAGATGATGGAATTGATGGGAGGGTAAGTAAAAATCAAGCCATTGCAGGACTTTTCATACAGCGTTCGAAGCTTCAGTACCCTACTTCATTCAGTGGGTATCGTAAGAGAAGACTACGGAAAATACACGAAGCAAATAGTATCTGCCTCGTTGGTCTCGCGGCATAAATGTGCGCGTGGCATTGGGAGGTCTCGGGTTTGATTACCGGGTCGGGCAAAGTGTTATTGGGTTTTTCCGTTAGGAAGTTCTCAGTAGCAGCTCGGAGTCTGGTAATGTGCCCGGTTGCCCGGTACGGCAATACGCTCGCCCCCTATTAAGTGGGACCTAAAAATTCATGGTGAAATGTATGGTGAAAAATTCATGGTGTTATATCAAACCTCTGCCTACCCCTTCGGGGATACAGGCGTGAGTCCTTAAATAAATAAAAAAAACAAATAGTATCTCTGGGAGGAAGCTGTAAAGTCGACATTGAACTTTATACCAGTCCGTTTCTTCAGCGTGGTATAATAGAACAAATTTCCTTTTACCTCACGAAGCTATTGTGACACAAAATATAACTGTTTTGCACTAAAACAAAACAAGTATTATGTGTTGAAGTAAACACACAACATTGTTTCAAGTGGCTTGCTGGGTATATGTATTCTGTGGGCTTGATGGTCATGAAGACGCTATGACATTTGACGCGAAAAATAGCGGCAAATAGAAGACGCTCGCGCCCTCTGCTGACAGATGGTTTGCAAGTTAACAGAATCGATGTAAGAACACTTGGGTAGTTGTATCAACAGTATCTACAGTTATTAGCTCTACTTTTAAATATTAAAATAAAATAGTTTAAGTGTTATTTTAGTAAGTTTAATGACATTATACAATTAAATACAGTCATTACCTGCCAGTACAGTGTTGACAACATCCTACGTGCACAATAAAGTAATACATATCACTTCACAATGGCTGAGTCACTACAGGAATCTATGTGCAGTTTGAGAAACATGTTTCTCAAGCGGATGGCAGATTTTGAGGCTGAGTTACCACGATCACAAAGCTCTCCATCATTAACAGGATTGTCCTCAGAATACCAAACTTTCAAAGATTTTGTTATGGAGGCCCTGAATAGTTTTCAACGCCAGATAGAAATCCTTTCACGCACAATGGACGCCATGGAGATGAGAACCAGACGAAAGATGTTGCTGATTCATGGTGTGACCGAGGACAGCAAGGAGGACACATCCAAAGTGGTGGCAAACGTCTTCAAGGAGCATCTTAAAGCCGATCTGACGAACACCGATATCCGACGCTGCCACAGAATGGGGCGCTTGTCAAATGACCATAAACCCAGGCCCATTGTTTTGAAACTAAACAGCGCATCCATACGTGACAAGGCTTGGTTTGATAAAACAAAACTCAAGGGCACTGGCATCACAATTTCGGAGTTCCTGACGAAGCAGCGGCATGAGACTTTTATGGCAGCAAGACAAAAGTACGGCGTAACGCAGTGCTGGACCAGGGAAGGGATCATCCACGTCTTGGCGCCTGATGGTTCACGTCACCGTGTGGTAAGCCTCGGCGAGTTGCAGAGAATCGAGCAGAAGGGCGTGGAGAAACCATCCGCAGCGTCGAAGCCAGCCACAAAGAACAAACGAGCGGCTGCCCAAAAGAAGACGTAATATTCACGTTTCTTTGTTTGTTTTTCGGTCCGGGTAGTAGGTAATTAGCAATAATATATTAGTTTCCAGTCTGTACCCACTTATCTACCTTCGTTAACTCATTACTTTTATTTTATTTATGTGAATTATAAATCTGTCGGTGTTTGTTATTTTCTCTGCACGTTATCTGTCAAACGTCATTATATCCGTAACTGTCATCTGTCATCTACTAGTTAAATTCTTTTTGGGTACAAGGCTTTTTAGATATACGTTATTGCAATTATATTCTCTAATAATGTAAATTTAGTCTCTTCACTACTGCTTGTTTTCCTCTATCTTTAACTTCATTTTCCACTTCACGTCTAACTGATAAACTTTTTAACATTGTACCCGGACTAGATGCTTAGGTTAGTTATTGTTTTTTTTTTCTCAATTATGTATCTTTTTAGCTTGTTATCAGCACAACTGGCAGGTGGTGTATTATTGGTAAATATTTTTATTTAATTATTAATAATTTTAATTTATTTAATATTTAAGTATATATATATATATATACTCTTATTTAATATATTTTCATTATATATATTGCGTTCATAACATATATTCACCATTGATAATAATTCTATAATGAGGACGATAGTTTCCACTCTGTATGCAGCCTAGATGATAGCTTTTCCAGTGTGCCGTCGCTAGCTGATTGCCTAAATTCACAATTTTCTGATGTACCCAAAAATTTCAATGTCGTTCATATCAATGCCCAAAGCATTCCGGCACATTTCCCTGATATGCTGGCCAATCTTGATTGTAAGAGCATTCACGCTATCCTTGTTTCTGAGTCATGGCTTAAGCCCTGTCTTCCCTCAACATTATACTCCCTACCTGGTTTTCAACTAATCAGAAATGACCGAGCGATTGGGGGAGGTGGCGGTGTTGCCATTTACCTCCGCTCACATATCCCTTATACAATTGTTGATATGTCAGCACAACCACCGCCACAAGACGCTGGGGAACATTTGTTTCTGGAAGTTGTATTAAACCGCACTAAAGTCCTACTCGGCGTTTACTATTGTCCTTCATTACGTATAGATTTCTTTTCTTCTTTTGAAACCATGCTGGTCAATCTTGTGCCCTCTTACAATCACATTATCATAATGGGTGACTTTAATACCTGTCTCCTTAAAAATGATTCCCGCTCTTCTTCTCTTCTTTCATCATCTTTAAGTTGTAACTTGTCAATTCTCCCTTTAAATGCAACTCATCATTTTCCAAATTCTTCACCTTCTCTTCTAGATCTTATCTTAGTTTCCTCAAGGGAACATGTCGCCACGCACGGGCAATACCCGGCAGACATGTTCTCTTATCATGACTTACTTTTCCTATCTTACCAAATCCGCCCTCCAAAAGTTAAGCCTAAAATATTAATGCAGCGCAATTTTCGTAACATCAATTTAAATAATCTCTGTAAAGATGCTAGTGATATTGACTGGAATCATCTTTTTAACTCGAACTCTGTTGATGAAAAAGTTGCCATCTTTACACGTCAAATCACAAAATTGTACGACAAACATGCACCTATACGACCCGTTAAAATAAAACATACTCCATCGCCGTGGCTCACAGAAAACATCAAACAGCTGATACGTAAGAAAGCTGCAGCTAAATTTAAGTATAAAATTAGACCTGATGCTTTAAATCTCCAAAAGTATATCGCGATTAGAAATCACTGCAATAGGGTGTGTAGGGACGCACAACGCCAACATATCCACAGCTCTGTAAAAAACGGAGATCCAGCAAAGGTTTGGAAATTTCTTAAAACCCTGGGGGTCGGCAAAGCACGTCAACACATCAATCCTACTGACTTCAATATTGACTTGCTCAATCAACATTTCTCTGCTTCGTCCTTCATTGATAGGACTACTAAGACAAGCACTATTAATTATCTTTCATCATTGCCTACCCCTAGTTATTCACCGTTTGTCTTTAATCAGTTCACTGATAGTGATGTTAAGAAGAGCATAGTATCAATCACGTCCAACGCAGTTGGTAGTGACTGTGTCAGCCGTAACATGATCATTCCTGTCCTTGACGCGATCCTACCCATTATTACCCACATCTTCAATTTTTCCTTGTCCAGTAGTATATTTCCATCGATGTGGAAGGACGCCCAAATTACTCCTATACCAAAAATTTCCCATCCTTCATCCTTTTCCGATTATCGGCCCATTTCTATCCTGCCATTCCTCTCTAAAGTCCTCGAACGTCTCGTGTACTACCAAATCAACTCCTTCCTCTGTAAGAATAATCTTCTTAATCCCTTTCAATCCGGTTTCCGTTCGGGTCATAGCACAGTCACATCCTTAGTCAATGTTACGGACGACATCAGGGCTGGTATGGAAGGCGGACAGTTCACAATTTTATGTCTACTTGATTTTAGTAACGCCTTTAATACGGTAGATTTTGATATTCTTCTTGGACGCCTCTGTTCTCTTAACATATCTCCTACGGTGATTGATTGGTTTCATAGTTACCTGTGTGGCCGCCGAAAACGTATACATATCGAGAATTCACTTTCTTCTTGGTGTAATACAAATGCCGGTGTGCCCCAGGGCGGCGTATTGTCTCCTTTACTCTTCTCAATATTCATAAATTCTATCTGTAATAACCTTCGCTGTTCCTATCACCTTTATGCAGATGATCTCCAGATATACACACAGTCAACACTGTCGCAGATGTCATATTCGTTAGATATCATTAACAGTGACTTGGCACAAATCAGCAAGTGGAGCAAATCTTTTGGGCTTAAACTTAACCCTACCAAAACTCAAGTCATTGTTATTGGTAGCTCTAGAATGAAAAGTAAAATTGACTGGTCTTTACTCCCTCATATAATCTTTGATGGCACTATTATTAATATACAAGACAAAGTAAAAAATCTGGGTCTCACTATCGACTCTACTCTTACTTGGGGACCGCAGATACAAGAAGTGAGTCGTAAGGTGTTCGCTTCAGTTGGTTCACTGAGGCGATTGAGAAACTTCCTGCCCACTGCTACTAAAATTGCCCTCGCTCAGTCTCTTCTGTTACCCATTATTGATTATGCAGATGTCAGCTATCTAGACCTCGCCGAAAACCAGCTAGATAAACTTGAGCGAATTCAAAATGTCTGTATAAGATTCGTATTTGGCTTGCGCAAATACGACCATGTTTCACAATTTCGAACACAGCTCAAGTGGTTACCAATTCGACATCGCCGGAATGCTCACATTCTCACTTTACTGTACAATATATTGTTTAACCCTTCAACTCCCTCCTATCTTAAAGGAAGATTTGAGTTCCTTCATGATACACATAATAGATATTTAAGGTCATCAGAAAATTTGAGGCTTAAAATGCCAGTACATTCCACGGCATTTTATGACAATTCCTTCACCGTAACTGCTGTTCGCTTGTGGAATAAATTACCACTGCACATTAGGCAAGCTAAGACGGTAGCAAAATTTAAATCTTTAGTGAAGGAATATTACCTTTCATTATAATTTATTATAATATATAGTTATAATTTCTAAAATATTCTATAATTAAAACATGGCTATAGTTTATGTGTGTATAATTATGTGTTTTGTATGTTTATGTATATATGTATTTGTATGTAAGTATGTATATGTATATTTGTATGTAGGTACATAGAGTAGAGTTTATGAATAGGTATATATGTATGTGTTTAGAAATATATATGTATTATAACTGTTACACCTACAACTACCACTATTTTCTGACCAATAATATTTCCATCCAAAGGTTGCCTGGTAGAGATCGCTATAAGCGATAAGGCCGCCCATTGTACTTCGCTTTTTTTGTATGATATCCTATGTAATATTTCTGGTGTACAATAAAGCATAAAATAAATAAATAAATAAAATAAAACACTTGCATTTTTAGCCTATTTTCTTGGATTCTTGACAAATCACAGACTGCTTCTTCATCTACAATGCTGTGTGTTTATGGAGACACATAATAGGAGATTATATAGATAGTTTTATTTCCAGAAGTGGACTGTAAAAGCTTTATTCATTTATTATGTAGGTGCTAGAATTCACTCCCTTGATACACTTAAAGTTTCTTCAGGAATTTAAAATATGTTAGTGAAATCAGTACAAAAATCCGTTTGGTAGTATTTGAATTGATCGCGTTCATACAGATTACAGACAGACCGACGCCGTCGGTTGACTTCATTTCATCATATGTATGGATAACATGAACGTAAATATTCAACCTTGCCACACTGCCTATAATTTTGATAACATACGTACCTCAGGCCTCATGCGAGACAGAGCTGGTTAATTAAACTGCTCAAAGTAACGTATGCCTCATATTCGTGCCTCCTCTCACACGCCGCGTCTTGCCGAACCAAAGTAGCGATCCCGAACTTCGGATCAACTCAACACTAACTTTAGACTTACTTTAGCTTATGACACGCTAGTGTCTACACGCGGTTCTGCTTGGTTTCAGTTGTTGCGATAAAAGATAAGCGTTATAAGCAGCTAGCCATGGTCGTGTGGAATCTGTTATCGAAATTAAAAGTAGCTAATTTGTTATTTTGATATTTATATCTAAGCAATATTAAAATTCGGTTTAGTAGATTTTGTGCGAAAGGAAAACAAACATCTATCCTCATAACCTTTAGCGTTTATTCATAACAAGCTTCTGCCTGTGGCTTTGCCCGTGTGGGGGAGGAGGGACAACTTATATATAATACCGCAAAGTTTGATCAAAATCCATTAAGTCGTTTTTGCGTGAAAGAGTTACAAAAATCCACACACTCCAAAACGTTCACATTTATATTATTTTAGTAAACAGTGGTATGATGAACTATAGGCTGATTCACACATATCCGTGCAGTCACAGTTCCGGCACAGTACCGCCACCGTGATAATTATTCTTTCATACATTTTCTATGAACGCATCCACACCTGTCAGTGTCAGTGGCGACACAGTACTCTCAGTGACAGTGCCGGCGCCGGCGATCACGGACGTAATCGGTGGCGACGATATTTTTTGTCGGATCACGGACGCCGGTGTCCGTAAAACAAACTGGAGGACGAGCGACTGAGAGAATCCGACATTCTAAAATATTCCCTTTCGTCTTTAATCAATTCTTTTATAATGTCATGAACTCTCCTTATGTTTCTCTTAATTTCCATGCTTCACGCACCGATTTTATTTTTTTTCCTTGATGCTGCTTTTCTTCTTCGTCTAAAGCAATGGCTATCATTGCTAGTTCCGTATCGTTGAATAGAGCCATAGCAAAAATCATCATCAACAGAAATATCGTCGCACCGTTTTCAGTGCGTTCGATCCGCGCACTGATACATGTGTGAATTGAAGCACTGCCGCACCACTGTAGCACTGATACTGACTTGTGCGGACACGTTGCCGGAACTGAGACTTCACTGATATGTGTGAATCGGCCTTAAATCACTTTATTTGTTACAATAAATTTATAACCAACTTTATCTCTCAGTGTCGTCAAGAATTGGATTATATTTTCTCAGCAAAGTATAATTATTGTAGCAGTCTTCAGGGAGCGTTGCGAATTTCAAAGGATTCTGAAAATCAGTTTGGCGGCAATTTATGAATTTTAAGAAGTAAACGTTATTTTGGGGTATTCCTTGGGGGCTATATATGACTGATAGGGGGTTAAAAGTCAGTACGGCTGAAAAAGAAAAGCGGGTTTTAGGAGGACATTTCCTTGTATTTGTGGAGATAATTAATGAAGGAAGATTGTTGATATGTGCTACATTTCTATTTTATAAGTTGTTACTCTGAAGATGACGAGTGTCGTTTGTTCGAGCTAAACTTTCACAAACTTTTGCTTCAGTAATTAAAATCAAGATTGTGTAGAAATGTTTACGATTGATATATTTAAATAACTTCAGTTCAAACATTTTTGTGTAAAACTAGTACAAATTACAAAAAAAATACTTGTTGACATAAAATAAAATCAGCACTGTACGTAGGTATATTAACTCTCCCACTGTTGGACACAGTCTTCTTCTCACTGGGAAGAGTTAGGCCACAGGCCTATGGAGACCCTTTCCCAGAAAAAACTAATACAAGTTTATATCATTCGAGTACATTATACCGTTCTTCCGTATAATGTATTACCGTACTTCACCGTTCAAGCGATAATTAACAATTAATCACGCCTATAAATTTGAAAAGTCATTGTTGCGCACCGTGGGTATCACCACGAGATCTTCTTAGAAACAGACCGTTTTCCAGTCAGTTCAGATTTATTGATATATTTAGGTACTGGTGTTTAGGGGTCTCCGCTCTACTACTATTGTGTTACGATGACTTAAAAGAAATGATGGACTATCTTCTATTTTTCCCAACATTACGGCGCCACACTAGCCGTGGTAACGTGCTTTCCGAGGCAAGGGGCAAGCGATAGTCAAAAATTAAACCTTATCTTATACTAATATATAAAGCTGAAGAGTCCACAAATCTACTAACTTTTTACAATATCTCATGTCTTGCCAAATCTAATACTAATATATAAAACTGAATAGTTTGTTTGTTTGTTTGTTTGGTTGAACGCGCTAATCTCAGGAACTACCGGTCCGATTTGAAAAAAATATTTCAGTGTTAGATAGTTTATTTATCAAGGAAGGCTATAGGCTATATAACATCACGCTATGAGCCACGGGAGCAGAGCAGTAGCCTTAAATAACGCGACTGTAACCGCGGGCATCATCTAGTACGCATATAACTTTGAAAAGTCAGTTATACGCGCGATTGATATCCTCATACCAGTCTGTTGGTATCTCCACTAGGCTGTCGTCCTGATCATGATAATTCCAAGCAATTGTATTTAAATATCGAGAATAAATTTTAAGTTTCTTCACCGACCATCATAATATGTAAAGCTATTATATTCTCCCAACATTGAATCTGTCAAGTTTTCTTCAGAAGCATCAAAACTGATTTACCGCCTTATGGCTTCAGACACGCGTCTTCTCATATTTTCAACGGATAATATTTTAAACACGTTGGCAACTTGCTCCGGCTTTTTAAAACATATTTCAGACATCCATTTAATTTTCTATCATAGTTGTAAGACCGTGTTTGTGCAGTGTTCTGAAGATAATAAATAATAATTGGTATAAGTCAAATAAAATTGTAAATTAATTTTAACAGGCTTCTATTAAATCGACCTCTGTATGATGGCGGATCAAGAATATAAAGTGTGACTAGTTTCATTAATTTGTGGGTGTCGTAAGAAGCGATCAAGGAAAATACACGAAGACAATGGGAAGAGAAGGCAAGCTCTACACCAAATGTTGTACCAACTCGTCTGGCCAGTGTGGTATAGTAGGGCAAATCCTCCTATTGACTCACGATCTCATTGTGGCGCAGAATAGGTGCGGCCTAGCAGTAGGCTGCGAAAAACTGTGTGATAATATAACATAGATCTGTGAGCCTAATCCAAATTCTCGCACCTATGGATCGGATTCAAGTAGAGGCCTATACTGACCGTTTAAAAATGTATTGAATATATTTGCGAACATTTTGCGACCCTGGTATGCAAACATGGACTAGGCCCTCGGTATTTTATAGCACAGTTTTGTCTGCGTAGTCATAATGTATAATCCAACCAAATTTCAGCTCTCTAGTGCATATAGCTACCGCGTAAATTCACAGACGGACAGACAGAAATAACTGACATGGCGAAACTATAACGATTCCTTATAGATTACGGAACCCTAAAATCAGTTCAGAAATAGGTCTTATGCGTCAGCTCCATAATTATTAATTGCAATGACCACAGATAAATTCAATATTTAACGATACGTGATGTGTAAAATGGGTAACAACAAACAGGGCATAAATTTACTTAAAACCATCTATTAACATTTTTTACGTATTTTTTTACATATATTATGCTTGATAGCAGACCCCTTGTTATAGACCTTTTCAAATATAAATCCCAACAGAACTTTGTATATTTACATATCTGAACCAAGACTAAACCTGAAGTCGGCAGGCATCAACAAACAAACAAATAAACATAATTGAACCACGCAACGTGCACAAAAGTTTGTTAAAGCTCAAAACCACGAGTGTAAAAATTTGTCAGCTCCATAATTAAATCCAACCCCACAAACGCGCCACAACGAACAACATTAAAAATAAACCTCATAACTTGTCCGCGGTATTTCTATTAAAGTCACACATTCAAGCCTTCAATTAAAGCCTCCGTGCTTAATTGCTACCGCGATCTAACCACTGCCACCGCATTTTAAATTATATGTCTACCTGTACAAAACATTTAATTCAATACGTCGTATTTTAGAATTATTCCCATTGCTACACTCATTTTTCTCTCTCGCGAGTCCTTCGGAACGCATTAGATGGCTCCAAGAAAGTGTTTCGA
The DNA here is from genome assembly GCA_944739405.2 of Euclidia mi. Lineage (NCBI taxonomy): Eukaryota > Metazoa > Arthropoda > Insecta > Lepidoptera > Erebidae > Euclidia > Euclidia mi. The sequence goes on along the minus strand of OX123196.2, from coordinate 69,970,824 downwards.
AGTACGCATGTAAAGAAAGGCTGTGACGTAACAGGCAAATCTTTTTTGCCAAGTTATTTTATCTATAGTTCAAGCGAAAATGGACTTTGGTATGTTAGTTTTAAGTGTGTTGGTAGTGGCAGGTTTGCAGGTTTTCGGCTAGGTTGGAGTGCGACATTTGGCGAGGGAATTGTAGGAAGTACTTTGGAGACTGTATCCTTTGGATGTGTTAACTGTAGACGAATGTACGAAAGAACTTTGGAGCTATGAACTTGGGACATTGAAATCTGGGGATTGTTTGATTTTGGCGGAGATTGGACGAATATACAAAAGGTTATCGGATGAATTTCAATATTTTTTGGAAGTAAATCCTTCGTGATGTAGTACCTAAGTTTTGCGATTGTCGATACTTGATTATAACTTTCGAATCTTTTGACTTAATATAATGAAGTGTTGTCCAACAATGTTGATTACTATTTGCAACATTCATTGGTAACAGTTATAATAATAAGCACATATTTTATACGCATAGTAAATCGATTAGGCTTTTAAGGAAAAATTCCTTGTTTTCTCCAGTTTCTGGAATACTTTACATATTTTAGACAAAACCAGAAATACTCACATATTATAGTCCATTGTAATTTGGTACCTATACTTGTCTAGGGTGCGGCTGCAAAGATATAACTACTCAAACAGAAGACCGTTGAAATGACACTCTAGCTAGAAGATTATGTATTTTATATCGTAAAAATCCCACGAAATGTGGATTGGAGTTAAGCGATCTTTTCTCAGAACTCATTTCACGATTGACAAATGTGTTTAATGGCGCTGATACACTTGAGCATTCACCTGTAATGAGCATTATCGCGAATGTTACAAAACAAATGTGTGTGTTTTAGCGAACATTCTCACGAACATTCTCACGCACATTCGGGCGCGCCATAGGGCGGTTTCAGATTAGCGTATTTTTCTGCGCGTACACGGTCAAAACCGGAAAAAACCGCAATGGAGTAAACGGGCATATTTCGGCGTGTTCGATCGAAACGATAATGACATCGTGTCAGTGTCAACATAGATTCTGACGGCTCGCGCTTATACGAGCTTAGAAGCGCGTCAACGCTCGTACGAGTTGTGCGAGTGTCAAAAGGCGAGCCTATACGCACCTACTTGCGCTTCCAAAAACGAGCTTATACGCGCGTATAAAACGCTAATCTGAAACCGCACTTAGAAAATAGAAAATACGTAGAATTCGCGCCACTATGGTGATTAAACCAAATTTATTTACTTCACTTTGACTTATGATTTTAATCTAGGGAAGAATCTTCGTCCGAATTCCGAATGCAGTAATACGAGAGCGATGTGGCCTAAAAGAAGATATTGTGACGAGAATTGAGAAAGGAATGCTGAGATGGTTTGAACACGTGGAGCGAATGAGTGAAGAAAGAATGACGCACCAAATATATAAGGCAAACGTGTATGGGCAAACCGGTCGCGGCCGACCTCGAAGGACATTCGTCGACCAAATTGGTGACGTTCTGAAAAACGGCAAGGTCCGAAGCATCCGGAATCGGCAAGCATGTATGAAAAGAGTAAAACTGCTGTTGTAGTGCGATTTCAATATTTTTTCTATATTCTACGGATTAGAGTGTTCGCTAGAATGATCGTGTAAATGTTCGGTTCGATAAAACAAAAAACGGCGAATGCTCGCTGTTCTGTTACAAGAGAATGCTCAGGTGTATCAGTGCCATAAGACTCAGTAGTCTTAAAATTATTCAATAGGTACTTATGCTACCCAAAAATCATACTCAAGAACGGAATAGAATATTTTGCTGTACAAGCATTGTTTCCACATACAACAAAGCCTCACAATGCCCCACATGTATTTCCAATGAGTTATCGCGAATGTCGAAAATCTCTAGTCTGCTGGCTAACAAGTTAAATAATGATGACACACAATCTTTGAATCAAACCGATACGTAATTTGAAGATATCGTGATTTATACACAATGAACCCACGTATTTACGCACGTACGATGCATACAAACAAGCACACTCGCACGCACGTACCATCTTTTGATTTTTACGGAAAATATGCTAATGAGATTGCTATATTCGTAGCAGAAGATTGCATGTAGCAGATTTGATGACTGTGACTTATAAGAAAGTCATTCAGAGCTCTAATATTCACGGCAAAACCATAAAAACAACATTCAAAATAAAAATATTATATTATTAAATATTTTTAAATGAATTCTTGTGATATTTTAAACGAATTCTTGTTATATTTTCAAACGAATTCTCATAATAGTAAATCGCATTATTTCCACGTTGCTTACCTTACCACGGTGACCAGGCTGGTTGGTATAGGATTAATATCGAGTCTTCCTTCCCTAGCCAAAAACACATTTTAATTCGTGTATTTGCCTTAGTTGTCACTTACAACAACCGCGGAATGAAAAGGGGAGGTGACGCGTTGTATGACATACTAAATCCGTCAGATCATGAAGATTCTTCATCACAAATTAAAAAAACTGTTGCTCCCTCACAAAATATCTATGTCGTTCCTCTTGCAGTAAATAAACGCAAGACGTGGCAGGCTGTCTCTTTAAGGTTAATGAAGCAGCTCTGAGAGTCCTCAGTAGCTCAGCGGTCCGATAAACGGGTGTTCCACTCCAGTAGTTACACGATGCACCTTTCACATGTTGAGAACCATCGCATCGTTTACGGTTCGTTTCAATACCCGATCTATACATGGATTAGGCAACTAAAGATACATAACTGTCATAAGCTTCACACAAATATGTGACTCTAGTAGGCAAATCAATGTATAGGTTGAATATTGAAACCGGCCCTAAGACTTTGGCTCTAGTTTTTGAAACAATCCCTGAGAATTCGGTAAATATCATTTATGCCCGATCCGGGAATAGAACCCAGGACCTTCCGATCAGCAGACGCATACGCTATCCACTGAACCACGGAGGCAGTTGTTTTTACTCTATATTTATTAAAAGATTCTCCAAAATAAATTACTATATCAGAAGTTATTAAACTCCAACGTTCCTATTGAATTAATTTGCCAATCACCACAATGGATCGCAAAAACATATACACAGTTTTAACACGAAAATGTAATTCTTTCATTACATTGTAGCGCTGTATGTACGAGAGAATTCCTTAACCCGTTTGTTTCAATTACATTGCTGGAATTTAATTGTTTCCGTAAAACGGCGCGTATTAAAAACGCAAAATGAAATATAAAATATATAAATAATTTGTTTACTCGCGAACTGAACACGTTCACTCATTCAAGAGGCAAATTTATTTCATTTTGATTCGCAGAATATTTCAGTTTTAACATTTGTGATTGACTCTTTAAATATTATTATAAAAAATGTTTGTTATGTGTGCTGCCACCGGCAATGATTTGTTAGCTGTTCGGTAAAAATGTTATGAATTGTTATTCAAAATTATATTTGCTACAAATTTAAATCTCACTGGAATGTAACAACAGTGTAACTCTGGGTCTCAGATCAACCTAAAGTGCTACTTATTAAAGACTCAAACAAATATTTGAGTCAATAATAATCAAATTGATGTCAGCAATCCTCCAAAGTCAGTGGAGCGACTCGTGGGTTTGAACTAGGCACCCTCTGCGAAACAGTGTGTTGATCTCCTTAATAGGCTATAATAGCAATCTTCTTCTTCTGCTCTGTTCCCAAATAACTTGGGATCGGCGCAGAATGTCTTTCTCTTCCATTCTCTCCTATCAGACGTCATCTAATTATTCACTCCTTTTTCATAATCCTTCACACAGCCCAACCATCTTTCCTATGGTCTTCCTCTTGCCTTATATCCCTCAACTCTCATATTCATCACTTTTCTAGTCACATGGTTTTAACTCGGCTATAGCAATTCTATTATCAAATATCGCAAGGCATTAACTATTGCGATATCATACAATCAACTCAAGTTAAGTCAACAGTACGCACACACGCCTACTTTCAAGAAAAATACGTACTTTAAAACACAACCACGTTCAGTACATTAATGCTAACTCAATTATATTTTACGAAGCGTTCACCGTACATAAAGCGGAGGTTATTCAGTGAGAAGTGGAGGCAAAGAGGGCGAAAGGAAGTTCTGGGGATTACCATAATCCTCTCAAGACGGGGATTGGAGAGGCACTTTTTAAGAATCACAAATAATCGCTAAATCACAATGTTTGGAACTCAGTAGAATTTTGATGCATTGACTTGTTAAAATACTTTTTTGTTATAATGCTTTGCTAACAATCTTTGGGTGGTGAACTTTTCCGGTATGTTAATAGGTTAAAGTGTAATTTATTTTCTTTGTATGTTTTTGGTTAGGAAGCAACGACCAGACGGTTCGCCTGATGGTTAGTGATTACACACAACATCAATGAAGTCACAAGTCCAGTGTCGGTTTTTTAAATACTTATTTATTATATTTTATGTTATGGTTAACTCAAATATAAGAAAGGGAGGGGTCTTTTAACAAACTAAACGATACCCATCGCTTCGCACGCACATTTTTTTAAATTTAACCCTTTCTGCTCCATCTACTGGGAACACAGAACAAGAAGTAAAGTCCCTAAGGAACATACATGCCAAATTTCAGCTTATTACGTCCAATAGTTTCGGCTCTGCGCTGAAGAATGTAATCTGTATTTATAAAATTCTTGCGTTACTGACTGACTGACAAACAAGCTACAGCCAAAACTACGGGGCGCAAAACGCTGAAATTTGGCATGTAAGTTCCTTGGTGACTATAGGGGTGCACTAAGAAGGGATTATCCGAAACGCCCACGATATCCGACATAAACAACTAATGTGCGGGCGTAGCTGCGGGCACCCTCTAGTCTTTTATAAAAGTTTAATTGCTTATGGAGTTCCAACGGTGCCTTAACATCAGATACTCGTAACAAATACGTGGTACATTATCTTAATATAAAATTATTCTTAATGGCCACGAAAATTTAAATTCCAGGAACGTTTTTAGCAATTTCGTTTTCGTATCAACTCTATATGCACGATCATCTAACAAAACATTAAACAGAGCGCAAGGAACGTCTCGGAAAGCCCAATTCCGCGCACGCCTCTAGCCGCCGAAACGATATAAAAACCAACAAAATGCTGCAATAAACAACAAATTAGAGTTTGGTGTCTAAGGATTAGTGTGCACTAGGAAACTACTCGCTAATAGTAACCATTTCTTTACTGAAATCTACGCTGGCTATAAGCGTAATGCGTCGGCTCGACTAGGGTAGTACCATCCTCTCACAGCAAATCGACAAAAATATATTTCTAATGATGCATTGCCTTTAATTTGGTAATTGATAACGCGGGAAGCTCAAGACCTTATAATCCTCTCCTTTTCTTTTCAATATTTGATTGCGAGAAAATGAGAGTTAAAAGGTTTAGAGCGCTAGGGTAAAGGTAAAGGTCGGAATATCAATCAAATCAATCAATCAAATCATCTTTATTGTAAACCAAAGTACTACAATTTGTTATACTTATTTGTAAAAGTTAATGTACAAATGGCGGCCTTATCACTTATAAGCAATATCTTCCAGGCAACATTTGGATGGACTAAAAAGCAAGGAGCCTGGAAAAGGGCAGTTTGGCGATACTGATGATTTATTCAAATTTTTTAGGTACAGTAAACACGATAAAAAAAAATAAACAAATTAAGAAATAAAACTAATATTTACATATAAGTGCTAAAAATACACACATAAAATACTGAAAAATATACTACATAAACATACATAAATAATTATAAATATATAATACATACATAAAAGTGTAGGAAATGGAAGATAGAAAAAAGTATGAGTTTGACAATAGATAGAAAATATTAAATAGATAAATAGTAGTCTTTTAATAACTTTTTAAAGGAAGTTATAGTTTGAGCCTGCTTTACGGATATAGGCAAAGCATTCCACAAGCGAACGGCTTGTACCGTGAATGACTTGTCATAGAAAGAAGTGGAATGCATTGGACTTGCTAATATTAAATTCACAGATAGATCCGCCGCCACTCCTTTTTTATGGTTTCCTGTAAAGTACGTGTGACATCTCGATAGCATCATGGACAACATATCTTTTTGTTTCGCAATGCTTTATAGCGTTTCGTCATTAACTATCTAAACGGCGTGGAGACGATGTGGCTATTGTACTGTTGCGCTATGTAGTAATAAAATATTTTTTTATACAACGCCGTTACAATAGGTATCTTCATCAGCTGTGTTAAAAGGCGTATTCGTCAGTATATATTAATAATACTGACTGAAATGTATACACAAACACATTGCCCCAAGTCAAGCAACATAACCAGTTCATATTTCTTAATGCGCACTCGACTTAAGCTAGCCGTAGGCGCATCGTAGCTGTAGCACCGTAGCACTACGAGGTGTAAGGCAAGCGCTACGAAATTAAAAACGTCCACTTTAATTCAATTACCGTGGGACTGCAATAACTGGATTTTGTGCGCTACTTTTGTATGCCACTATAATTTTGTAGTAGATATTAGAATCAGTTCGACGCTTTAATAAAGTTCAGTTCAGTTTGTGGATATAATTATGTACAAGTGAACACGTCTGACGTTTAACGATATGGAATAACAAATATTTTGTTACATATTTTCATTATGGGGTAAACTTAATAAAGCTTTATTTATAAAAAATGCTGTAGGTAGCTATAAAAGATAAATAAATCAATACACTATATGGCAAATATACATACACTTTTGAAATTGTCTAATCTAAGTAAAGCTTTAGAGATTATAGAATAGTACCTCCAAAAGATACCAACAAATTCATCTCACTCGCAATAACCATTTACCCACCCCACAAAGATTTAGCTGCTGAGACATAAACCCGTATTGCAGTCTCCAATCTTGTCGTAACAGCATATCACGACATTATGACTGTCTAAATTGTAATGAAAAATCACAAAATATTAAATAAAACGCATAAAAGTTAGATCGTTAAAAATATAGCCTGTCAGGAGCATAAAGGCAGCTTGTAATGGCTTCGTTCGGGAATTATTGTCATCTGTCGGCTCTCGACCATGTGAGTGCGATGTGATGAAACTTGTTTTGAATGGATTTTGATGTGATAAGAGTAGCGCGCTGTATTGCTTTACGGTAAGTATGTATATAGTCGTATATTTGTAAGCTGCTTGAAGGGTTATATGGTCGTATATGTTTTTAGATGGTTTTATTTGCTCAGTTTTTTTATTCGGTGGGTGAGAGAATAGGAATCTAAATCTGTAACACTTCGATAATTTGTCTTGCTATCTCTGTCTTTCGAGATTTTTTATTATTATTATTTGTTTCTCTATCACGGCTATTCTTTTAACCTTTGATGTTAGAAGAATAACCGGCCCTTTGGCAGGCGTACACAGAGACATAGGTCCAACGCACAGAGGCCCTTTGAGAGTTTTGATCTAGAAAGTGATGAGATACCTGCTGAGGCACCTCCATAACTGCATTAAGTGCAGTCACGGATTAGCCATAGCAGGTGCAAGACTATTGCTACTTGTATGGAACCTGATTAATCTGGGCTATTGGGATGGGTGTTTAATGGATTGGTCTCGGTGAACATTATGGATGAAAAACGGCACCTGCCCTAAATACTCTTATAGTATGTCAAAAAGGGGCAGGCGGTGACTCGCCAACTCACTGGATGGGTCCTCTCTAGATAGCCGCCAAGGCAAACAAACTTTACCATAAAGGCAACAAGAGGGCAACACCGGTGTGAGCGGCTAGGGGTGCAGAGCGGTGCGGCACCGGTTTCGCCATCGCGGGCCTCGTGACAGCGGAGGCATTATTATTATTAATATACAAGTTTATGTAGACTTACACCGGTGTAAGTCGGTCAAAACGTCGTAAAATACCGAGGTATTTATGCCTTTAATATCTGTATTATCGCGAGAAAGACCCGCAAAATAAACTTATATAATGTATACAAATCGTGAAAGTTTAAAATCGTTCTTACAAATCAATCACAAAGCTCGCTGCTGTGACAATAACTCCTGTGATTAGTGGACTTCCGGCTGTCGAGAGCAGGGAACAACGAATGTGCCTCGCAGTAATCACCGGTGATGAGAATCATAACTACCACGCGAACGGGACATAAGAAAAGCTTACGAGGAGCCAAGAAAATGGTGAACAGCGTTCTTGAAGATACTGTTTCAAATTTTTTATTTGTTCTTCATAAACAACTTAGTAACAAGTTGTACTGTTTCCTCATCTTTTTAACCGACTCCAAAAAGAGGAGGAGGTTCTCAATTCGGCTGTATTTTTTTAAATGTTTGTTACCTCATAACTCCGTTATTTATCGACCGATTTCCAAAATTTTTTTTTTGTTTCCAAGGATATACTTTCAAGTGGGTCCCATATAAATTTTATCAAAATCAATCCAATAGTGTCATTAAAAACTCAAATTTTATCAAAACCAATGCAATAGTTTCATTAAAAACTTCAAAAACTTCATCCAAGTAGACGAAATTAAGCATTTGCTGTGACTTTTCATCAGTGGACACTAGAATAGTCGCAATCTACGGGCCTACTTCGGGCTTCATTATCAGGTATTGATGAAACCGGCAGAAAGAAAGGTTGGAGAGTAAATATATATATATAAAATTGCTTGGGCTGACTGATTCATCAACGCAGAGCCAAAACCACAGGGGCTTCAGTCAAGTCTCGAGCCCCAATTTTGACAGTCGATGCATTTTATGACGTAAGCGTAAAAATATATAAATAAAAATCCTTCCTTAGTGGGTACTAAGGAAGGATTTTTATATATATTTTTGGTTAGAAAAAGTAAACATGCAATTTAGATTTTTTCAAATCTAACAACTAAGAGGGTGATATAGGGGTAGAAAGTTTGTATAAGAAGTCCGTCATTTTTAAAAAGATAGCGTATAGCTTTGTGTGCAAACTTCTGGTTAGAAATAAAACAAATACGTTTTTAGCGATTTCTAAAATCTACCGTTTAAAATGGTGAAATAGGGGTTGAAAGTTTTTATACGAAGTGAAATTTCATAGACTAGCTGTTGATTAGAAATAAGTCATTATGTATTTACGCGTTTTTGGAAATAAGGGTTGAATTTTTATATCGAAAGTCCGTCATTAGGCGCGAGCGGAGCCGCCAAGTGCTAGCTTATACATATAATAAATTTTATTATAAATCACAGAATAACTAATAGTAGTACGGTTTAATTCAAAGAGTAGACGATGAGAACGTTCTTCAGTGTTTTCACGATTTAATGTATTTCACTGAGCCCGCATTTGTGATAACCTCTTTTCACGCAGTTCACTACTTTCTCTTGAAATGGCCTTGGACCGAGATTCCCTACTTTGAGATAGACGTTTCTCCCTTTTTTCGCTAGTTGTGGAGTAATGCTCACATCCCTGGGCCGGAGCGCCAAAATATCAGCTTGATCCACTTGACTTACTACAGAGACGAGCTATGCAAATCGTCAATGATCCAGATCTCACGGCTAGACTAGAGTCGCTGGAGCAGCGAAGAGACTTTAGTTCTCTCTGCGTATTTTACCGACTCTTTCACGGGGAGTGCTCCGAAGAAAAGTTTAATTTGGTACCAGGGTCATCCTTCTACCAACGTACCACTCGCCGACTCAGTAGAGTTCACCCGTACTACCTGGAAGCGTTCTCATACTTCTCATCTAGTACGGTGCGCTTCCAGCGATCGTTCTACCACGTACGAGTAGGCTCTGAAATGAACTACCTGCTGCGGTGTCCTTCTTCAAACGAGGTTAAAAGAGACCATTACTTTCACGGTAGGCAGCGGCGTTGCTGTGTATACCCTGACATTAGCAAAGTCCATGAGCAGCGGTTACCGTTTACCATCAGATGGGCCGTTCGCTCGTCTGCGACTAGCAGCAATAAAAAAAAGAATAGTTTCATTTAAACGGCGCTGTCTCATATAGTCAGCGCGTTTAGTTGGTCTACCCATCTTTAATTTCGATAAATCAGATAAGTGCAGCAAGGAAAATTCACCAAAAAACAGGAAAAAAAAATTTTAACAAAAAAAAAACACCTACAAAAATCTGGAAAATGTGTGAAAATAGCACTAAAAAGTAAAAAATAAATTCCGTTATTTTTACTTCAATTTACTTATAAACATCACCTTTTCAACTGAATATTATATACTTATACGAGTTATACGTATCTACCACTTAATTCACATACCTGACACATTACATATTTTTATATGACTAACAAACTAAATTAAATACCTATCACCAGAAATCAGATAAGTATATTATATTTTTGACTAAGTACTTAGAAAAAAATATTTTATTAAGACTATAATTTATTTCATTTGGATTCGAAGAATAATTCTGTTTTAACATTTCCGATTGACTTTTTAAAAATATTATTATAAAAATTGTTTTGTTATGTGTGCTGCCATTGGCAATGTTTTGTTAGTTGTTCGGTGAAAATTTTATGAATTGTTATTAAGAATTTATTACTACAAATTTTAATGTCATTGAAATGTAACATCGGTGTATCATGGGTCTCAGATCAACTTAAAGGGCTTCTTTGTAAAGACTCAAGCAAATAATTGAGTCAATAATAACGAAACAAAAGTCAGCAGTCCTCCAAAGTCCATGGAGTGCCAGAGGATTGAAGTCGAGAGAGTCGAGTCGCAGTATGTTGATCTCTCCACTAGGTTAAAGGCGTCTTATTATGAAATCTCGGAAGCAATCAACTAATACGTACCATATAGTCTACAGAACGCCTACACGACTGCCTACAAGAAAAATACGTACTTTAAAACACAAACACGTTCAGTAAATTAACGCTAACTCAATTATATTTTACGAAGTCACCGTCTTTCTACACAAAGTGGAGGTTATTCAGTGAGGAATGGAGTGAAAGAGGGCTAGGGAGGAGTTCTGGGGATTACAATAATCCTCTCCAAGACGGGGATTGGAGAGGCACTTTTTAAGAATCACAAATAATCACTAAGTCGCAATGTTTGGAACTCGGTAGAATTTTAATGCATTGACTTGTTAAAATACTTTTTTGTTATAATGCTTTGCTGACAATCTTTGGGGTGGTGAACTTTTCCGGTATATTAATACGTTAAAGTGTAATTTATTATCTTTGTATGTTTTCTTTTATATAAATAGGAAGCAAATGAATAATGTAACAGTATGGCCTGATGGTGAGCGATAACTGCCACCAATAGACCAGCACGGTCTCATGTGCATTACCAGCTTTTCAAAAGTACTTGTAATACTATGTTGTTCACTCATATCAAAATTATATAGGAGCTGTTAATAGTTAGTAGTGTAATAATAATGTTATAGAGTAATGACAGAATTTTGTACAATATCACGGAAGTACTGTATATCATTGCAGGGGTATCAGAAAGATGTTGTGTTGGGTGAAGAAAGAAAGATGCCAAAAGAAGAAAATATATACTTTACTGTGGTACCACATAACGATATAAATAAACTAAATAGCTACGACCTAACTATACAAGAGCGGGAAGATGACTGCCGCGCCGCACTTACACAATATCGTGCCTTGTCTATAATTTGTAGCGTCAGCAGCCGCTACAATAATCCCCCCTTTATAAAAAAATAGAAGAACAATATACAATTCAGAAAAAAGAAATTGGTAATAACTACTTATACGAAACAATAACATAAAATAATACTGAGGCAACTATCTAGCTAATCAGGGGCCCAATTCTGATAAATTAATATAGTTTCGAAATCATGTCAGTGTCATACTTACGTCACAAAAAGCGTATTCTTCTAAATTATCTGATAATTGAACGAAGTTGTAACGAGATCGTAAATTGAAACAAGTGTCAAAATATGTGTCAACGACAAACTGTTTATTACATATTATACTATAATGTCATTAGGTTATCAGAATACCACTTCTGAATCCATTCAAAATATAATATCAATGTCATATAAAAATAGGAGAATTGGCCCCCTGATACACTAGCGCTCGACTCACGTCACATAAACATGTATCAAGTTACCGGAGCGCTAGTTCTGAGAATGCAAACTAAACATAAACACTATAGCGGGTCAATATGTGGGAATCTTTAACGATAACTTATGTGACTATTTTTAGAACAGCTATAAGTAACCACAAAAACACAATAATAACTCAATTGCCGCCGTTTCTATCGAACTTCCTTTGGTCTTCATAAGCCGCTTGTAGAGAGAGCTGGTCGTACGCAGAAGCAAATACGTTCACCGATTCTGCCAGCGATCTTCGTATTCTGCCTGGGCCGTACTGAGAGATGTCAGGGTGCGCAATCCAACACTGAGCGGTATTCATCCTCGCCTCCAAGTGTTATGAGCCGCTTCGACGCGTGCACTGTCCTGTAGAGTGCCACCGCCGGTCCCGTTTTGATCTCGTCCTCGGAGTGTGCTGCGTATTATTCGTCTTGGTGCGGAATGCTGCCTCGCAACCAAGGTCAATACGCCTTACGCGTTGTGCCTCGACGTACGCACTGTCCTGCAGAGTGCCGCCGCCGTCGTATGCCGCTCCGGAATTCTCCTGCTGCCCATATTGCCGTGATCGCTGTTGTTCGTAGGTATGGTACTTATGTTCCACTTTTAGGGTCCACGTCTCCTGACTCAGGTGTTCTCCGCAGTTAGGTCGTAAGCCCTTTCGGTCGTAGTAAAAAGGGCGAGTCGTCTCCCATGAGTTCAGGCTATCTCCGTGTCCATGCTGCTTGGCTGCACGCTATTGCCACGCTGCACATGCGCTTATTTGATTCCGCTGACCATGTGCACGTGCGTCGATGCCGCGTTGCCGAAGCTGAGCCGCAGGTTGCGTCTTCGATTTCGGGGGTCACCAACGTAGGGGTATCAGAAAGATGCCAAAAGAAGAAAATATATACTTTACTCTTTACTTTATCGTTATATGGTACCACTACGAACGATATGAATAAACTACATAACTACGACCTAACTATACAAGAGCGGGAAGCGGCTGCTGACGCTACATCATGATACAGTTCTTCCGTAATCATGGCGTCTGAACATTGACTACTCGAAACTAAAATACATAGCACATTATTTCGAAACGCAATTTAAAATTAATCTTAATAGCCACAAAAATTCAAATTCATAAAACGCTTTTAGCAATTTCATTTTACTATGAACTCTATATGCACGGTCGTATAACAAAACATAGAACAGCGCGCATGGAAAGTAATAAGCCAATTTCGCGCACGCCGGCAGCCGCCAAAACGATATAAAAACCAACAAAATGCTGCAATAACTAACAAATTAGAATTTGGTGCCTAAGGTTTAGTATACACTATGAAACTACGTGCTATGTTGAGTGATATTTTCTTACTGAAGAACTAAGCTGGCTATAAGCGAAATGAGTCGGCGCGACCATGGTAGTACTTCCCTCTCATCTTTCTGCTGCGTTGCATTTCGTTTTGTTAGTAATAATAATCTTGACCTCCTCTTATCTTCTCATTTTATTTTCGAAATTGGAAGTAGAGAAAATGGGTGGAAGTAGAGAAAATTTATTATAGCGCCGCGCATAATTTAGAGCGCCAGGGTAAAGGTAAAGTTCGGAATATTTTATTCTTTGACGTCACTACTTTTTTAGGGTTTCCTGCAAAGTACATGTGGCAAAAAGGCGGTGATAGCATAGTGGTGTATGTAATGGAGAATACCGAGACCTCGGTCACACACCTCTGACTTTTTGAAGTTATGTGTGTATCAAAATGGTTAATTAGCTCGCCTAATAATGTGCGTGGTAGATGGCGCTAGGAACGCCCCCTATTACATTGGGACCGAAACATAACTGGCGAAGTGTGGGTGTGTAATACACCTCTGCGTACCACTTCGGGGATAAAGGTGTGAAGTTATGTTATGTTACATGTGACATCTCTATAGCATCATAGACGACATTTATTTTTGTTCATTAACTATCAACACGGCATAGAGCAGAGTTGACTATTGCACTGTTGCGCAATATAGTATTAAAATATACTTTTTAAACAACACCGTTACAATAACCATCTTCGTCAGCTGTATTATTCGGTGTTTTCGACAGTATACACTTATGATACTGATTGAAAAACATACATAAGCACATTTTAAATAATATAATATAATAAGTCAAGCAACAATTCCAGTTTATATTTCTTAATGCACACTCAGACTAAAGCTAGCCGTAGGCGCTGTAGCCGTAGCGCCGTACTACGAGGCGTAGAGGCAAGCGCTACGAAATTAAAACCGTCCACTTTAATTCAATTGCCGTGGGACTGCAATAACTAGATTTTGTGCGCTACTTTTGTATGCCACTATAATTTTGTAGTATTAGAATCAGTTCCACGCTTTAATAAAGTTCTTTGGAAAGGCTTGGCAAATTAAATTTTAATTAGAGCATACTTTCTTGTCACATAATCCAAAGTTTAATGACAAGTGGGGAAACTGTGGATAATGGCATGGGCCAGTCTCTTCTCTCTTATTTTTGACCAAAAATTGGATAGGAATAATCATTGTCATCCACCTTTCATAAAAAGAAGTGCCTCATGCATGGCGGGTGCTAATCTAACTAAGCTGTTTTCCCTTTTTATAAAACACATTGATGTAGGTCTTCTGTATGTTTCCATTTAATTTATTAAGAGTAAAATATTGCAAACTAGGCTCCCGCAGATATGGAGAACTAGTAGAAGGGAACACAGGGAAAGTCTATAAACCATTGCATCATTCATCAGTGAATATATTATTGCCATTAAACTGTCAAGTCATGGAACTATCGAACAAGTACATAGACTGGTTGACATCTTAAACAGAACATTAGAAAACAAACAGTACTGCTCGGCGGTGTTTCTAGATATTAGTCAAGCATTTGACAAGGTGTGGCACAAAGGGCTTCTTACAAAATAAAGAAAATGCTGCCGCACTCATGTTTCCAATTTATTAAATCATATCTTGACAAGCGATGCTACGAAATCAAATACAATACAAAGACATCAGAACTTCACAAGGCTAAATCAGGAGTACCTCAGGGTAGCATTCTGGGATCAATACTCTACCTAATCTTTACGGCTGACCTACCATCCTCGGAGAATACAACTACCGCCACTTATGCTGATGACACAGCACTGCTGGAAGCCGTGTCCGGGTCTTCATGGACAGAGGTCCATGAAGACCCGGACACGGCTTCCAGATACCTACAAAGACATTTGGCCCTAATGGAGGAATGGTTTAATAAATGGCGCATTAAAGCAAATAAGGACAAATCAGTACATGTAACTTTTACACTAAGAAGGAAAACCTGTCCACCAGTTTTGTTATATAATGGGGATATACCACAAGCAAAAGATGCTAAATACCTAGGAATGCACTTAGATCACCGACTCACTTGGCGTAAACACATCTGGACTAAGAGAAAACAGCTAGATCACAAGCTCCGCTGTTTGTATTGGATGATAGGACGCAAATCACAACTAACAGACAACAGTAAAATTACGGTATACAAAGCCATAATCAAACCGATTTGGACATATGGGATCCAGCTATGGGGCTGCGCCTGTACCAGTAATATTTAGATACTGGAAAGATTCCAAAGCAAAACATTAAGAACTATGCTGAAAATACCACCTTATATAAGTAATAGTACATTTATATGGACCTTGGCTTGAAAACAGTGAAACAAGAAATAGAATCATGCAGTAAAAAGTATCAAATTAGACTGGACAGACACAGAAACGAACTAGCCGCGCAGTTAGAAGGCAGTGGCAGCCTACAATTTTCACGATTGAAAAGACATGGAGTCCCGACACTCATGGACCGATTCAGTGAAAGAGAATGAGAGAAAATTCGCTGGAAAATTCTCTCCATATAAAGACTTTTGCCGGTTTATGAAACAGACAGCATATTAGATAATTGTTGATAAACAGATCACTAAGATAGCAGAATACAGGAAAAAAAAACTGTTAAGTTCACTTTTATATTTCCTGACACATGCGGTAACACATGTATAATCGAATGTATATATTTTCAAACTCTTCGGATATAAGCCCAACACATTCACTTACATTAACATGCACTCACCCCAAATTTGTTTGCTCATTTATCCCCAAGGTATAATCAATTACTTAATCAATGCAACAACTTAACGGCAAGATCGAAACTTAGAGCAAACATCCCCGATACGGTCCAAGTAATATCGTAACGAATGGGGAAACATGAGCAAATGGGGCAACATGGGTAAACATGATCAATGCTGATCAAATACGGTGGGGTAATTGAATGAAACCAAATTAACCCTCCCTTCCATCATTGATTACTACGTGTTATAAATAATTACTGAACGCGGTGTTTTTTATGAAATAGGGCAGAATTGGACAGATGACACAATTGTACCGATTTGTGATTTTATGAGGATGTGATTTTATGGAGATGAATACGGGTTCCCAAATGAACGGGTCATTTGGACACACATGTGTGTGGTTTAAAATACTTCGTCATTTGATTTATTTATTGGAATTGAAATCTTTTCATTACTTGCGTTGTACTGGATTTAAATTGTATAATTATGTACGAGTAAACACGACTGACGTTTAACGATATGGAATAAGAAATATTTAATAAGATATTTTCATTATGGGGTAAACTTAATAAACCTGTTTTATAAAATAATGCTGTAAGTAGCTATAAAAGATAAATAAAACGATCACTATATGGCAAATATACTTAAATACGCTTTTGAAATCATCTAAGTAAAGTTTTATGTAATAAAGAATAGTACTTCCGAAAGATATCAACAAATTCATCTCACTCGCAATAACCATTTACCAGATTTAGCTGCTGTTACATAAACCCGTATTACAGTCTCCAATCTTGTCGTAACAGCATATCACGACATTATGACTGTCTAAATTGTAATGAAAAAACAAACATTTAACTAAAACGCATAAAAGTTAGGTCGTTAAAAATATAGCTTGTCAGGAGTATAAAGGCAACTCGCAAAGGCTTCGTTCGGGAATTATTGTCATCTGTCGGCTCTCGGCCATGCGAGTGCGATGTGATGAAACTCGTTTTGAATGGCTTTTGATACGATAAGACTATCGCGCTGTATTGCTTTATGGTAAGTATATATAAGGCTGTATATTTGTAGTCTGCTTGAAGGGTTATTGGTCGTATATGTTTTTAGATGGTTTTATTTATGCAGTTTTTATTTGGTGAGTATGAGACTGGAGTTTAAAACATTTCGATAATTTTGCTTTCATTGCTCTTTTTCAGGGGCCGTGTTTATGTCTCCAACTCCTCTGTCTTCATTTGTAACACAGACATGCCATCTAGATATTGCTATGTCTTTTTCCTAAAATCAATGACATTCCGCCATTCAGAAGGGACGAGCGTCTGCGTATTAATGGGATTTGGAATTTTCAAATTAAGTAATAAAAACACTAGTACTAGTGTAGATTCCGAAGTGTTGAGTTAAATAAAAAATCGGTAAGGTTTTTCAGGCAAAGTCTTAATATATATTTTTACTACAGAGGTACCTTGTTTAAAAAAAAATTGGTCGTCAGATCAGGCCTATATTTCAACTGTAACACTGCTGGACTCGAGCCTCCTTTCAATATGATAAGGGTACAAACTACACGGCCTACCACGCTGCCTAGCTAAGAGCGGACTGGTAGACTTCACATATCTTTCGAGAACATTATAGAGAAATCTTAGTCACGCAGGTTTCCTCACGATGTCCACCGTTTACAAGAAACTAATATAAGTAAATAAATTAATATATTATCTTTAGACGAATTAAATCTTCCAAATTATTAAACGACTTTATGACTTGCACCGGTCGTGGTCGCAAGTGCAAGTACGTCGACCGGTGCAAGTCGGCCGAAACGTCGGATAATACCGAGGTATTTACGTCTTTAATATCTGAGTTATCGCGAGTAAAACCCGCTAAATAAATTTGTATAATGTGTACAAATCGCGAAACTTTAAAATCGTTCTTACAAATCTATCACAAAGCTCGTCGCTGTGACAATAACTCGTGTGAATAGTGGACGTCCGGCTGTCGAGAGCAGGGAACAACCAACTAGTGTGCCTCGTTGTAATCACCGGCGATGAGAATCATAACTACCACTCGAACGGGAAATAAGAAAAGCTTATGAGGAGCCAAGAAAATGGTGGACAGCGTTCTTGAAGATATTGTTTTAAATTGTTCCTTTTGTTCTTCTTATAGATGAAAGTGTACGGTTCATCGATCTATAAGGAGTCTATCAGCTTTGCTTGCACATGTTTAGAGTTTGATTTTACATCTTTGTAATTCTGCCGTTGCCCATTAGATATCGCTACCTGTATGTTCTCTATTATCCTCATTGTTTTATCAGCCTATAGATGTTCACTGGTATAGGCCATAGGCTCTATATTATGCATACCAAGGAGTAATATTCCGTATCAAAGGGATTTTCTAAACATCAAACCAATGGGCTCAAAGTACATCCGAAGTTGGAATAACAATATGAAGTCTCAAAACCGAATTGACGTCACTTGGTGGTATTTACAGCGCAAAGATATTATAAGCATAACTCACTGTAATTTACAGCAGCAAATCATTAAAATTAGGGTTAAAGACAACCATAATTTCAAAGAAAAAATATCTATACTGTGTTAAAACAATAATGTCGTAAATGTTTCAAGCCAAGTCAATTCGGTGTGCTTTTTACGTAGCGACTAGCTAACCCATACTATAACAGACAAATAGAAGAATGTCTTTTGTACATTCAATAGTATTATTCCCTAAAGCCTTATCCATCCTTTCAAGCGTCTACAATCGATACGTCGCCCGTATGGTGCTCCTGATTGGATGTTCAAGACGAGTCGCGTCGCATCGCAGCCGATTGTTGGACAACGGTAATTGGACGCGCGAGTGGGCGGCTACGAACCGCGCGAGTGAGCGACTACGAACCGCGCGGTGCAGCGCAATAAGGAAGTAATTGACGGACTATAATGCACTTACGATTGAAAGGGTCTCGAAGTGGATTGCAGATTTACTTGTGAAGCATTTTGTGTACAGTTTACGAATAATGTTATAGTTGAAGTGGTCTCGTGTATATGATGCGTAGTGTTTTGAGTTCGATACATTGTGTGATATAAGAAATGTTTGAAGTACGCAAAACAAATGATTTTGCGTACTTTAAACTAAAACTCTCCTAACACCGAATAACGAATGCGTTATTCGGTGTTAGGAGAGTTTTTTCAATACTTTGGTGTCCAAGTATTGAAAAACACATACATACATAGATTCACGCCTGATTCCCGGAGGGGTAGGCAGAGACTACGGAACGCCATTTGCAACGATCCTGACATATCTCTCTTGCTTCATTCATTCCCATCAGATTCCTCCATGCTTGCTCTTCGGTTCAGGGTACTTCTAACCTGTCCTGTTTTTAGAATGTTTGTTGAAATGAACAGTCAAATCATATGGGATTAATTGAATCCAATATGCTTTCACTGTACTTATGCTGTACGGCTCGCTTAGACAAATCTAGAATATTGTTTTGTTTGACAAAGCTAAAACATGATACAAGTATCATCATATGATACGACTAATTAGCGTGCAAGTATAATTAATTAAATCTAGCTTTAAATGCGAAGTTATACTGGCTAGTCAA
This sequence comes from Euclidia mi, assembly GCA_944739405.2. Lineage (NCBI taxonomy): Eukaryota > Metazoa > Arthropoda > Insecta > Lepidoptera > Erebidae > Euclidia > Euclidia mi. Next base: position 69,951,156 of record OX123196.2, on the reverse strand, counting down.
TTTGTCAAAGAAGAATACAGTCTGAAGAGCCTTAAAATGAACAATACCTTGAACTGTATAACAATTCTCCAACTACCTCTTGAAGCACATACATTGTACCACTGAGAGTTACATTGAGTATTATTATATACTACGTGTTGCTATATTTTGAAGGGCTGGCATCAAATTAGTCGATTTTCAAACAGTCTTTCATGCTCCATTTATAACCTTACGTGTGGAATTAAAAAAAAACGTACCTACTTAACGGTCATGCTGTAAAAGAATCCTACTTGCCTTAATTTAACGTTGCTAGCTTTAGTAGTTTAGGCACTGTGATGATATGTCGGTCAGGACATGGGATTTATTATATGATGATGATAATGTTATAATGAAATAGTATTCTTTTTACTTTAAGTAGTATTACATCATACATCTGCAACGTAATTTGTTAAAGAGAACAGACAGCGTTTTAGGGATAAGCGATATTGAGAGTTCAGCTACTGGATCATTTTGAAAGAAGGTTCAGATATTATCTCTGCTAAGCTAGCAACAAAAGACAGATACGCTCAGCGTTGGGCGCACTGATTGGTGCGCACTCAGTACTACTACGATCTGAACTTGAAAAGGACCAATCAGCGCAAGGCTGCCATAACCAAGACCTTGTTATTGTGAACAGTACTGGATATGTAGGTAATTTAATAATCTTTATTCAATAATATTTTTAATTAAGACAATAATATGGCAGATTTGAAGAAAATCGATCATATTAATCTGTTCAGAATGTATAGGTATAAATTAAACCACTTCGAAGTTCTGTAAACTCATGCTCTTCAAAACTGCGCAACAAAATACATCAACAACCTGTTAAAACAAACATTTTTAAAATCCTAACTCTATTTTTGTAACATACAGAGAGTAAACACAAAACCTGTTAAACAATTTATTTATACGCTGTAACTCTCGAAACATTTTTATTTTCACACAAAATTGTATTCCGGAATTAAAACTCAATTTTTCATAACATTGTTAGCCAATGTTTTATGGGTGAGGGTAATTAAATAAGCTAGGAAATCCAAATACAATTAAATAAAGAAGTTAACAAAGGTTGATACGTAGCGGTCACGGCGGTAGGCGGCAGCGGCAGCGATTTCGATATACATGTCGTGCTCTGCTTCACCGCGCCCGATGTCGCGCCGAGCAGAACGCGCCATGGAAATTCGTGAAAGGGCTCCGAAAGGCAGGTTCGCATTGGCCGGTTCGACCGATTAGTTTGTCTATTGAAAGAAAATCCGGCTTTGCTCCTCCAAGATTGAACCTTTTGGTGTCTTTGAATGGGTGGAAAAACTGGTTGATTTATTTCTAAAGGTGTGACAGCTGTTTTTGTAGTATTTATTAAATATTGTAGCTTGTGAGCTTGGTTGAGTTTACCGGATATTTTATATAGACTGGTGGTTTGAAATTGTTATTAATATTTCTTGTCACTGAGCTGGATAAAATGAAGTTCTGATTTGCCATTGAAATGTGTATATTGCTTGGCCTTGAATTCACCAGCGGCTCCACCCGCGAGAAATCACACTATGTATTGGTGAAAACAATATCAAAACACCGTAAAAAAAACCGTACCTAAAAGGTAAAAAACGGTACCCTATTACTAAGCATCCGCTCTCTGTCTGTCCGTCTGTCTGTCTGTCTGTCACCAGGCTGTATCTCATAAACCGTGATAGCTAGAAAGCTGACACACAAATCACGAATTTCCGTAGACGCTATAACAAGAAATACAAAAAATAAAAATTGAAAATATTAAGGGGGGGGGGGAGGGTCCCATACAATAAACAGAAGAAAGAAGAAAGGAAAACTATTTATTTGTCACAGACACAGAACAATTACAACATTTAACAAATCGCAAGTCTTACATAACATTAGTCTGTGACAGAAAGGTACACACTCAGCTATTGTTGCATTGTGGTAGTGACTACAATACAACGCTGGTAAAACGTGTATTTTTTCGTATTTTTGCTTAATATTACTAACAAAAACAGGTAGACGCTTAAAATTTTCACAGAATATGGAGGTATATTACCTTTCAAAATAAATAGTGAAATAAAATAAAGTAAATATTAAAGGGGGGCTCCCATACAACCATTACAACAAACGTAATTATTAAGTTTTATTGTCGATCTTAATAAACTAATAGTTACTTAAAAAAATATTTAAGTATACATACAACAAACGTGATTTTCTTGTATAGATGATGGTACGGAACCTTTCGTGCGCGAGTCCTACTCGCACTTGCCCAATTTTTTAGTTTATCGCGTTCATACATACATGACACAGGACTTCATTTTAAAATATGTTTAGATATAAAAATGTCTATAATGGTTATTGAGTAATATGTTTAAAACTTTATTAGTGCAAACATGAAATACATTTAACGAATTATTAAGTAAAAATGTGTCACTAAATTTACAAATGCAAGTGTAATTATCTACCAATAGTGCAGTTTCCTTACCACTTGTATTAAATGATTGCAAGACGTTTCGAATTCCTGTCTCCTTCAGGTTAACGAAGCAGCTCTGAGGATCCTTGGCAGCTTGGTGGTTGAGGACGGGCATTCTGTCTCGATAGTTACACAATGCAAATAACCTAATAATAGAGCTAGCGGTAAAATAAAAATGTCGTTGCTGTGACGAAAGCTGTCTTAAAGTACTTCTTGCTCTATGATTAAATAGACTCCCACGGCTGCCCTCACGCGGGAATCGGGTACTGTGGTAAAAAGCATCACTCGTTATCACTCTCCATGTACTGGCCTTCTATCTCCATACACAAGTCATACCAATACATCGCTCTGTTTCGAGGTAGAAAAGGGCAACCAAACAAAGAGACACAGGTTCGTAGTATTAATATTTATGGGCAGTTGGAAAGTATGGATTACTGCATCGTGGGGTAATTCATTACAAAGTATTAGTTACAAAATAACTCTCAATTTTACATTATTTTTGTCACGTATTATTTATGAATGTCCCATTTTGAATCGTAGCCTCGTCAGATGACCGCATGCATTCGTCCATTCAGTATACAGTATTTACGTAATAAATTGCCTTGACAATATCCCAAGACACGTAAGTAACAAAGACGAAAAGATCTCGGTATGTCTGCCGTGGTCCATGAATTCGCAAATATGAATCGTAAATTTCACCCAAGACTCATAAAAGACTTTATGAAGATTTACATCAATGAGTTTTTAACCCTAAGGATAGAGATGTTATATTGTCTGTTCGTGACCGCGTGGTAACTGTCGATTGTGGTTCACAGTTAAATCTTGTCGTAGAGATATGTGTCTTTTGGCAATAGTGGTTCTTGCAATATTCTTGCGTCTTGAATGAGTTCTTATGTGCATTTTATTATTCCATTCCATTCTATTATATTTTTATATATTCATATTCGTCTTTCAAATGTCATCCAAATTGGAGAAGTAATTCTTTATAGACGAATTAACAATAGACCTGCCTGCATTATGGTATACCTTTTGTCATTATTCTATCTATCTCTAAATGCTAGATCAATAAATTGCAGCGTTTAAATCTTTCAAATTTCGTACAAGTTGATTAAGTGTTTTAGGTGTAATCGAGTAAGGCAGATATTATCAGTTCTCTAGATCATACTTTGAATTTACTCAGGCTTAACCTACGTTAAGTTTAGGTAAGCAAGAGCTGAGAATAGACTTAAGATTAGAATACATTGTCATGTCACTTCGAGACCTAGCTAAATTTGAATTAAGGCCGAAAATACGTTCCACGTTTCAAGTAATAACTTTCTAGGGAGATAAATGTATGCATATAATATTCCAGTCAGACCGTGTTCATTCATTTACAGAATATCTGCTGCTGTGGGCTCAAACCTTTCCTGATTTGCTTCACGGAAATGCGAATGCGAATGCAAAATTAAATATTGACTGACAGGACGTCAGTAAATATGAGAATTTGGCCTACTACTGGCTGTAGGCTTTAATGTCGAGTTTTCCGTTCTTAGTACCGCTTCTATATATATAAGTGTCTGAATCTTCCTATACACAACATACCTATACCAATTTGCGCCCACTCCGGTTTATTTCGTTTAAGAACTTTTTGTATTTGAACTCAGAACGTAATGTTAGACTATTTAGTTCTTTGTTACACGAAACAAAATTAACGGCGGGTAAGTAATGCCTAATTTGGGAAATGTTGGCTTACACTACAGTCTGTCGAAATTGTTTCGGAAGAACAAGGGAATATTGTCACTGCATCTTTTTTTCTGAATCACGAGTAATGTGGTCTTTGTCTTACGTGGCTAGTAACACAGAGATGACATGAGACTTGCCTTGAACTGTTTTTCTCTGCTTAGTTTATAGTCCACCAAAAAGTAAAATTTTGGACTGCATTTTGCATTTTGTCTGAGGGCGCAATCTTATTTTTAAGACTTCAAGAGGGTTAGCGCGGAGTAAAATTGGATAAGATTTACTCTACACTCCCCTTGATATCTACGAAACAAAACTGACAAAGCTTAGTCGAAAAATAATAATATTTTGAGTGTTTTTAGTACCTACCGTGAGTCGCATGTTATTTTAACTGCAGGCTGCTCTACTATAAAGCACAAAAATTAAAACAAACCTAGATGTCTTACCGGGCAATAGACATCCAAAAACACTTTCAAATCGAATCCAAGACTTCGAATACACATCATACAGACAGAAACATCTGTAAACTTTGATTCAAGTTTACCAGATACAAACCGGCCCCTACCTCGTTATTATGCAAGAACTTTATTAAGAACTAAACCACACAGGGAATTATTTTTGCCTGCCTCAATGAAGAGTTCGTGTAAAATAATTTTAATTTGCTGACCGTAATTTAAATGTATAGTCAAATCTTCGGTGTGCCTTTAGGCGTTGGTTTAATCAGGTATAGGTAAATTCACGAAAGTTGACCACAAATGGCGGCCGTCGCGCATATGTACATTCGTGCACCAATGGCGTTGCTCCTTTCTTGACGCATTTAGGGAATGCGTCAAGAACGGAGCCACGCCATTGGCACTCCACCCGCGCCTCACCCCGCAGCTCCACGGGGACCTAAAAAATGATTTCTGCGCAGTGGTCATCTTTCGTGAACCGACCTATACTAAGTTTAATATATTATTATACTAAGCTCTTTTGAGTAGGCTAGATTGCTTGCGACGAGAACCAAAAAGATAGGCAGCGATGTTTTTGAATGATTATTAAGATATTTTTTTGTCTTCACAATGGCAATCCAAATTACTGTGTACTCATTCTCCACCTCTTGAGATAGGTTGGCCCTCTAGGCGTCCGAGACCTAACCACGACACATAGCGTCAGGACCATGGCCGGAGTAATTTTGAGATGTGTAATTTTTCAATTTCTAGACAAAACTTTTCGGACTGTTGAATTTTGTTGGCTTACAATTCAAGTTGAAATTTACCTGCAGTAATATTAAATAGACATAAATGAATCTCCTGGCCTACAGGAACGATAACAATACTTACAACTACGATTTCCAAACTTCATATTGCTCTTAAAACAACAAAAAAGTGGCACTAGGATACACCTCAAATACCACAAACTTTAATAAATACTTCAGAAAAAAATGAAATAAATACAACAATATCTCCAATACCATCGCCCACCTTAACACAGCTCGCAATAATTAATTCCAAATGTTGAGATTGAAGATATTTTCTACAATTTCGCGCAGATATAGATAAGCGTTATTGTGCGTTGGGCCGCCATTTTGACACAATCTTCTTTATTTACTCCCTGAAATTACACCCCGCGTTCATGCGGCTCATAGCATTTTTCATTTGCTTAAATTATTACGAAGGTTTATTTAAACGGGATCCTTAGCTCTCTCGTCGATCATGAAGCTTATCTGTACCATTTTTAATCTGTTTGACGGATTAAATGTTAAGATTGTGAACTGTTCTTGACTGCATACGGTTTTAGAAAATATTAAAATGTAAGTTATATAATTTAAGCATATGGTTTACGTTTAGGTGACGGTTACGCGCTCAGTTGGGCATCAGTTCAGTCCATTAGCTTGGTCACGAACAAATCAAATCAAATCAAATCAAATCATCTTTATTGTGGATCATAGGTAATTGTACATAATACAGATGGTCTTAATTAAATATTCTGCGAGCAGCTATGTCCTACCCTTAAGGCGTACAATAATTATAATGTAGGTAAGTCATCTATACTGATTTTACATCATATTATTATAATATATAAAAAAAATGGTTGCCTGTAAAGTCGGTATAAGGGCGAAAGTTTTACGTGACAACGACTTTGAGTGGTAAAATAATTTTAATGTGAATATTCATTCGTATAGTAGGAAGAAGGATAAAAGACGCGTGCCTTTCACTTTTTATGTCTGTCTCTCTCGCTCTTAGGCGGGACGCGTGCCTCTCACTCGCTCTCATTGTGAGCGCATAACGTGAGCGGAGCGTAACGCAGTTTCTTGAAGTGTCACCCGGCAAACCAATTTATAAGACGTTGTCACGTCAAAAACATGCATGTCAACAATAATAATTATAATAACACATCGCAAATTATAGTTAATTAAATATTAATTTTAATAAATTTCAGTAAACAGTTTTGTAACTAAAAGGACTTTCTACTTCATCAACTCGAAAAAACATGTTGCTCATCACGTATGTATACAAAACGCATCATGACCCAGGCAGATTATATTTTAATAGTGATTTGTCGGAAAAGAAGTCTTTCATAGAGTAATAGCATTTGCTCACTAACAGTTCATGGAGTTTCTTTTTAAATGATTTTACTTCAGTAATTGCTCTTATAGGTCTTGGAATATTATTGTATATACGGGGAGCCGCGCAGAAAATACTTTTGTGTAAGAAATGAGTCTTACTAGGAACTATGTCTAGCTTGTCCTGATGCCGTATAAGGGTTCGATATTTAAATAAAGCAGTATTATTTTTGACACAAACTGCGACCTCAAAAATATACAGACACGGTAATGTTAATATGTTCATTTGTTTGAAAAATGGTTCACACGATTCGGTTTTTTGTAGGTTGAAAATTGCCCTGACACACCGTTTCTGTGCAATGAACGCGCGTTCCTTATCAACACTATTGCCCCAAAATATCAAACCGTATCTAAGGTTAGAGCTGACGTAACCATGGTATGCCGTTATTAGTGTTGGTAGGTTTGCAATTTTGCTTAATCTGTGAAGTGCATATGAGAAGTTGCTTAATTTTTTGCAGACATAGTCGACTTGTTTTTTCCAATTTATTTTGTCATCAACGTGTAACCCTAGAAATTTTGTTGTTTCTGTTTCTTCAATGTGTTTATCTTGATACTTGATGTTTAAAGTACCCGTACGTCGAGTTCTTATTTTAAAATTCATTATTTTGGTCTTGTCAATATTAATCATTAATTTATTTGAATTAAGCCAGTCATTTACTAAAACTAAAGATTCGTTAATGTCAGATTCTAAGTTAATTGTATTGTCATTAGTGAATAGTACAGTGCTATCGTCAGCGAATAATGTCATGTCGTGATTTATTACCGAAGGCATGTTGTTTATATAAACCAGAAAGAGAGGAGCGGATAAGATACCTCCTTGTGGAACGCCAAGTTCTACCGTTCTGGATTCAGACGTAAAGGTTTCTTCTATTTTTGTGACTATGTTTACTTTCCTTATCTCTGTAATCTGTTGTCTATTAGATAGATATGATTTTATGAGATTGTATGCATTGCCTCTCACACCGTATGCATATAGTTTTCTCATAAGAATATTATGGTCAACGCGGTCAAAAGCCTTTGACATGTCCATATATATTGCTACAGCCGGTAGTCCTTTGTCCAAATTATTCATAATTTTTCCTAAGAAATTAAATATTGCTACGTTAATCGACTTATTTTTCCTAAAGCCATATTGACTTGGAGAAAAGATGTCATGGCTTTCGAGGAAAGTGTAGAGACATTTATAAATGACCTTTTCAAAAATTTTGGCAAAGATAGGTAATAGCGCTATGGGCCTATAATTGTTCATATTTGTTCTGTCACCTTTTTAAAAACTGGCTTTACAATTGAAATTTTCAATTTGTCCGGAAATATGCCTTCTTCTATACATAAATTTATTATATAACTTAGGGGTTCTGATATTATATTAGCAACATCTTTAACAATATTAGTCGCAATACCATCATAACCGGTACTGTTTTTATTTTTTAATGAAATTATTATTTTATTGATGTCTTCTGGAATTGTTGGGGTCAAAAATATAGAATTAGAATGATATGTCAATTTATTAAAATAATTATTAAGTGTATTGAATTGTTTGTTGTCATTATTATTTATGTCAAGGAAAAAGTCATTAAACGATTTAGCGATGTCTTTGGGATTGGTTATTATTTCGTCATTGGTAATTATTTGTCCCACGCTATCAACCGGAAATTTATATTTGATGTTATTAATAACATCCCACGTCGCTTTACTTTTGTTTGTGGCAGTCCTAATGTAGTAATCGTTTTGGGATTTTTTTGTCAGCCTTATTATTTTTTTGTATCTTTTAGCATAATTTTTGAATGCGTTTTTGTTTGAAGCGTTTGGTATTTTTCTATACTGCCACAAGAGATGGCATTTACGTTTGCTACATATTTTTAGGCCGCGTGAGATCCAGTTTGGTCTTGATTTGTTAAAATTTTTAATTCTGGTTAAGGGGAAACACAGGTCATAAAGCATAATAAAGTTTTCGTGAAATTCGTTGTAGGCACGATTTGCGTCTAAACAGCGGTAAACATCACTGTTGGTTAATTGTTTTAAATATTTAATAAATAGTGCTCTGTTATCTTCAGAATAAATTCTTTTGAATGAATACCAATATTTTAAAGTACAAGTTTTTTTAACCGGGATTTTAATAATTTGTGCATTGTGGTCTGACAGTGCTAGCTCCTTGGTAGTGACTTTACACGATTTTAAGTTGTGGGCTATATTATCTATACAACTTTTACTAGCAAAACGCGTTATTTCCTTGACCTGTAGTTTCAAGTTATAACTAATTAATAGTTCAATAAATTCGCTGGCAACCCTAGATTGCTTTAAAATATTAATGTTAAAATCTCCGCATAGGATTATTTTCTTTCCATTTGAGCTTATGTTTTTTAAAACCTTATTTAATATCGTAAAAAAACTTGTTATTGAATTGCTAGCGGAATTTGGAGGTCTATATATACATATAATTATTGTCTGATTTCCCACTAATTCGATAGCAGAGCATTCAATTATATTACTAATAGATAATTTTGAAATGATACTTAATTCCTTAAACTTGATGTTGTTTTTTAATAATATACACGAACCTCCATGTCTGCTATCCCTCATAAAATAAGACACAAGCCTGTAGTTTGAGATTGTAAGATAAACATCGTCACCTTCCGTCATGTTGTGTTCAGTGATACATAGAACGTCAACAAAAACATTTTGTATAGCTAATTCATGGATACAAATAGACAGCATGTCAGATTTATTGAGCAATCCATTAATATTTTGATGGAGAACAGTAACAAAATTATAAACGAAATAAATTATTTGGATTTGGGCTTTTATTTTGGGCAGATTCATGGTCTTCTGGCTTGTTCCTTAAATAGCTAATGCAATCGGCACTTTCTCTGTTGTGATTACTCAGCCCATTTTGATCAAAATCTAAACTGACTTGGACACATTTGTCTACAGATGATTTACTATTTTTATTTAGTAACATTGTCTTATATTGAGATACTTTTAAGTTATAACTTAAACATAGTATTTCTTTCAACAGTGACCTTGCAAGATTCAATACATAATTTTGACTGCTCGGTAAAGATCTAGAGTAGTTCATGTCTATGTAGAATACATTACTATATTTCTTACTGATAAAACGGAGTAGATAGTTAATTTTAGACTCTTTTAAAAACCTGTTCTTTGGTACTTCACTTATGATCACATTTGTATTAGCTGTTAGAGATAGCCAACGATGTAGATTGATGTCTATATCAGACGGATTTTTGTCGCAGCATCCGCCAAGTACAATAACGTAGTCACTTTTAGATAATGTGTTGATGTCTTTTTGTGGATATCTCAAGATTTCTTTTAGTGTCGCACCGGGTTTTATGTAGGAGCTGACAGCGTACTCTGGCCCAAGTAGATTTTGCAAGATATAGCGTAGACCACGTCCTTGGCCATCGCCTAGAATAATTACCCTGTGCTTGACGATTTGTGTTTTTGATAAAACTGGTGCGCTTACTATAGATGATCGTTTCGTTTCCTTATTAATTTTATAGTTATCTTTGTGGGTATTTGATTGGTCAGTCGTATTGCTCTCGGAAATGTTTTGTTTCGAAATTGGTTTACTGGGTGATAATAGAGTGTTTGTGCAAGCACTTCTAGCTAGATGTATTGGAGAGTGGCGAGACGTGTAATCTCATATTTACTAGTCTCTTCGACACTGGTGATGAGTAGTTTCTCTGTTGAGAGGTAGTGCAGGTTATTTTCTTCAATAATTCAATTTGCATTTGCTGATCATGAATATTTTGTTTTAATTGAGAGTTTTCGAAGTTAAGATTTTCAATTTCTATATCTGCGCTTTTTAATTTTTCCTTAAACTCATTTATTTCTCGTCTTAGGTCCTCAACAAATGATTAGTCATTATTTTGTGTAGCACTCTGTATACTCAACATAGTCGAATCTAACATAGTTGAGTTCAATATGTCTTGACTAGTCGATAAGTTTACTTGTGATTGGGATCTCGTCAGTTTGTTTCTCACAGTCACGTTTTCCATCTTAATTGCTTTTATTAAAAAGAAAAAAAAATATATTTGTAGTAATAACAGCTTTTGAATGCTAAGTTGATCGTGTTTCAAGTAAGTAAATCGTCAGGAAATAATTGGACGAACAAAAAGTAAATCTTCCGGTGAGGTTCGAACTCGCTGATAAGTACTCTTCGGTCGCCACAGTTTTGAATGTGCTAAGTGAACACTTACATTACTTGGTCAATTTATCGACTATACTAGTTTAAGACTTTTTATTTCAAATTCAACAAAGACGTTGATGGGACTCATGCAGAAAATATTTTTGCTTCTTGTTCACAACAACACTCATCACTTTTTATGTTTTTTGCACTTTGTTATTAATTCATTCGATTGCTCACGTTACTTGATAACTTAATTTGGTTGAAGTTGGCCGTTATTTTTGTGGAATAATTTTATTGTTTGAACGACTTTTTAGGTAAGCGCCACCTGTTGAGTTCTGTGGGAACTAGTAGTACTGTTCAAAGTCAAATTGGTTCTCAATGGTAATATTGTTATGCAGCTCTCGTGATGTTGCTACTTGGCGCTAGATGTCAGTGTTATGTATTGTGCTGAGTTTCTGGCTATTCGCCACTGGCGTCGCTAGCTTGTATGGCACAAGTTTGAAAATATTTTTCACAACGGTCTTGTATATTGTTTATTTTGATATATTAGAATAGAGATTAACTTGCTTGGTAATAATGCACTGCGTACCTTTTATTTTGATGTTCCAATAATGAGTGCAGGCCGTTCGTGGTTGATTTAATTGGTGTTCGGTAGTATTCACTTATAACTTGTTTACAAATACTTCTTCTTGGTTTTTTCACTTATAGTTGATGGCTGTTTGAGATAACACTTGTAGGTACGAATCATGAAATAAATTTCACAGTCGTTATAACTTTTGCTGATGAAATGCAACTTTTACTATTTTTTATGAAAATAAACACAGAGCAGTTTTATATCAACCTTTACTAGATAGTGGCGCCATCTAGTCCGCCACAAAACGGTGGCTATAATTCCTTGTACGTCTGTTTGTCACCTCACTCTTCAAAACGGCTGAATTTTGATAAAGTATTGTTTGCATATTCATTCATATTTCAATGGTGGTTTAAAGATGCGATTAGCACACTCGGTCTGAAATCGAATTAGATTTCTAGGACAGGTAGGCCGGTGACTCTCCGAGTTCGCTAGTAGAATAAACATTCGTTTGGCCATCACACCGGATTGAACAAATACTAAAATAAAAGTTATCCATAACAAAGACTAAAACATATTAAAATAATTCAAACAATAACCATCCACTAACGCTAAAAAAATCGGGTTATTAACAACCCAAACAAAACATTACATTGAAATTATGCAATACTGAACGTGTAAACTTTAAAGGCCTTAAAGTCACCATTTTTATTTACGAATCTGTGTGTATTCGCTTTAGTTAACCGGCGCTTAAGACCATATGTTCGGAAAAGAACTAAATAGTTAGTACCTACAGAGCATTTCTATATAAAGTAACATTCGTACGAATGAGAAAATCTCAGTTACTGCGAATACTCGACGCTACGTTTGACATAATCCTAGCAAAGATATACTTGTGATATTACTTTCTATCTTGGTTAAAACATTGGGGGCTTTTGTAGAAGAGTATGCAAAATGTTTGAATATAATATAATAATAATTATATCCTTGTTATCACAAAATAGGCAGACCATAGGCCTATACTATGGCAATTAGAAAACTGATAAACATACAATATTCTGAAAAGTACATAGGTATATACATGTTCAGCGTGGTGGTCTATGACTTTACTTCTCGTAGTAGGAAGAGGCCCGTGCCCAGCAGTGGGACAGTTTATATACAGGGCTGATGATGATGATACATATATTATAGATAAACTAGACGATGTCGGCAGCTACGCCCGCTCATTGTATATTATTTAGCCGCTTATGCCTGACACAAAGAGCCACAAATCAGAGGCGTGCCATTAGAGGGAGATTTTGAAAGGAAATTAAACGATAGATGGCATTCATCATATGTAACTACATACATACATAGTCTCACGCCTATATCCCCGAAGAGGTAGGCAGAGGTATATTGCTACACCCAATTTTTACGCCAGATTTATTTTAGTCCCACGTAATAGGGGGCGAGCCATTTCCCATACCGGGCACATTACCAGACTCCGTGCTGCTACTGCGAATTTCCTAACGGAAAACCCAATAACACTTTGCCCAACTCGGGAAACGAACCCGAGACCTCCCAATCCCAATCCCACGCGCACATTTATGCCGCGAGACCAACGAGGCAGCCTCATATGTAACTACCGCTTTAAATATTAAAATTCTTTCACCGCTTCACAATATCTCTTTCTTTATTTTAAATATTTTGTAATATCATTAAATTGGTGGCTCATTTTAAGAGCGTTGGAAATTACATTATGATAGGGACCACCGGAATTTAACGAGACCTAAAGCAATTTAACCCGGATTGTTTTTAATTTTATTTGATTTGTAAATTGTTTTGATTACGTACTAAGTGTAATACGCAAGCCTATCCGGCTGTGTCGCAATCGTGAATCCATACTTTTATTATAAAGTCGAAAGTGTGGTATATGTGGTATTTTTCTTTTTTCATGTCGAATGGAATGGCACTAAGTATAGTATGATTTTTGTTTGTGGATACAGTTAATAGACTAGTATGATTTTTGTTTGTGGATACAGTTAATAGACTACCATATAGAAAATACAGTTGTTTCAAAATCACAGAAGACACTTCAAATGGTACAGGCCTCAAAAGATAACCCTAATAAGAAGATAACCCTATCGCTGTGATAACTACTATTATTTCATCCATTAGTGAGAATACAACGATCTCCAACCTCTCAGATTTCCTGTAAACATTTTGTGCAACTGTCACAAACAAAAACTAAACTAAGCTCCAACTTACGTTTCCTATAAGCCTCTATTAAGACTTCGAGAAAACGTTGAACGAACTAAAGTGCACGAGAAATACATAAAATGATTTACCGTCCGCCGTCTCGCATGTTATTGCCACAGATTTTGCTCTTTTTGTTAGTAGATATTGCATAGAAGAAGAGGAAGAGCGCCAGCTAGATGGGTGGACCAACTCCAGGAACGCGAACTAGAGGCCAGATACATGGAGCGGCGATACATATGGCGCAGAACCGGACCGAGTGGAGAAGATTGACATACAGTCACGATCCTCAGCATTGAGGGAACGACCAGAATGAATGAATGATGAGATATTGCATATTCTGCCTGTTTATCATTTATGTTATTTATGTATCACGGAGTTCAAAAAAATTCTGTCCTACCGTTTGAAGGAAAGCGGTTTGCAGTTGATTGCTATTCCGCTTCAACATTGTCATCAGCCATTTTAAAAACTTGTCTTGCCCCACTTCTGGGTGTTGGCCTCTACTCATTATGAGAAGGGATAGGTCCACCACGCTGAATGAGTGGAAGTTGGTAGACTTCACATCGCTTTGTAAGCATTGTGGAGAACTGTCAAAGATACAGGTTTCCTCACGATGTTTTCCTTTACTATTTAGCAGATATTAGCTACGCCATATATATACGCTGGTCGTATGAGGCAGGAAATGGCGTGTAACTCTTGTTTAAAGAAAGTAAATGTTCTAGATGAGCTAAGATAGTTCTAACTGCGTAGCATCTACTCTGACCGCCTAGCCATTGCATTTAAAATATAATGTCATTAGTTTAAAACAATGTGTGATTCTCGAATGGTAGTTCCATGTGCGTCTTCCGTCTTCTTTTGCTATAATACTAAAAATCTTGCAGAGATTGCTGCCAAAGATTGAAGATATCAAATACTAGAACAGCTAATGCCATGTAGGGCGCGACTGTATAGACGAAAACAACTTATCAATATGCCGAAAAATTACAACATATTCTTCGTCTTTATTTATGACATCTCATCATCGTTCCGCAACATTTAAGACGTTCCGTCCTTACTGAGAGACTTTACTGCTGAAACAGTGCAAAGATTTCAAAAACATTTTTAACTGTATACTTGCTCCTTGCTTTAAACTTATTCCTTAGGGATTATTTCAGCTGCAAGATTTTTAGAAATTCCCTTTTTGAAATTTCGGAGAGACGTATTTTTCATCTAGCTGGGTAACCGCCAAAGTAAAGAGGTTTTATATTATTTTTAAGACTAGTGACTTACTGCGCTCGTCGAAGCTTTTAACTATTTTCTTGGTGAAATAAAAGACTGATTGAGCTTAAAAGTTCATGCTTTTCAACTGTGGAAAGTGGACGAAATGCTGTTCTCGAGTCTAGAATTTAGACTGGTTTGCTATTTTAAAATAGCATGCCTAGCCAGTTTTGAGAAGTCCTTAGCATTTCATTGCGAGCTGGCAAATAATTGTAGCGGCTGCTGACGCTACAAATTATATACAAGGCACGATATTGTGTAAGTGCGGCGCAGCAGTCGTCTCCCTTCACGCATACAGTTAGGTCGTAGTTATGTAGTTTATTTATAAGTATATTAAAATGTGGTACCACAGTAAAGGTATATATTTCTTCTGTTCGTATCTTTCTTTTATCTCTGCACACATACCTCACACTTCTTCATACCCTACATAATTATTACCAAAAACCGGCCAAGTGCGTGTCGGACCACGCGCAATGTAGGGTTTCGTAGTTGCCCATAATGGCCATTATTGATAATAACTTCCGTTTCACATGGGACTAAAAACGGGCATCTTTAAGACTAAGCCAGCGCTCCCAATGTAAACTCACAGAAATTGGTATTTATAAGTTAACCGACGATTACTCGTAAACTAGTAATGTCAACTTAGCCGTGATAGTTTTCCTTTTAAATTCGTTATATTTACTACATTTGTAATTTTTTTCACCTCTTCCAAATTAATAGTTTAGCCGGCAGAGGGGAGGGGGACACTTGAGTCTAACAATTTTTTTCACTTCAAAGCTTGATATTTGACAAACCAATCACTTGATCGATAAATGATTTGAGCAAACTAATAATATTTTTTTTAAACCTATCCAATGATACCCCACACAATGGGGTACTCAACCAAAAAAAAATTCCATCCCAATATATATGTAGGGGAGATACCCTTAAAAAAAATATTTTCCTAAATTTTATTCTACAGTTATGTTGCAATATTGTATGTCTATATTCATGTCAAATATCAGCTTTCTAGCACCAGGCGTCTTTGAGCTAGGCTGCGGACGGACAGACGGACGGACATGACGAAACTATAAGGGTTCCTTGTGGACTACGGAACCCTAAAAACATGCGGACAAGATATCCTCCTAACCTTGTTGTTCCCTCTCTCTTTAGAACTCTGAAAACCAAAGAACAATGAAAATTAAGGATTAAATCAAATTCGGCTAGGTTATTTTTTCTAGATTCTAAAAATCGTAGAACATACCCGTTGTGCCCAAAATTTTTGCAGTGACACAATAATCACGTGATTGATTTGATGTGGGTCAATAATTTTTCAATATAATAATAAATTTAGTATGATTATCTTATTCTTCATTGAATAATAATGCATTAGTTTAAAACCAATTCTTTTGAGTTTACACTTGAATTTAATTTACCTCAATGCAATGAAACCCTGCAAAAAGGAAAGCATTGTTACAAAAGCCACGAATAATTCTCAAACCCTTTTCCATTGAATTGTGTTTCGAGAATGGAAATAAGTAAATTGTTTAAATCATTTTCCTCAACGGCCCCGACCACAAAACGTACGAGCCTTTAAGAAATCCCGGTTTTTATAGCTGCGATGAAAAAACAATAAAAATATTTACACCCTGTATGGAGGTTGTGAAGAGTAAATAAGTGGAGAAACGATCGAGGACAAATGTATCGGGTAGATACTTAGTGGGTGAAAGCTGTGCTGGGTTTAGATAAGCTACTGGAATGGAAAATCTGTGTCAAGTTTAACAAGTTTTATTAAAACTGGTTTAAATGAAATCCTAATGCGGCGGGTTCAGAAAGCTATTTAGAAAAAGATCCATAGAAGAGAATCTTCACCTATCTGTTTAATCTATTTTAGTTCGTTACAAATATATCGCGAATAGGATCGCTAAACTTCTTTTACATAATCTGTCTGTCTGTCGTAACGATTAAGTACAAATGTATCGAGTAGATAGTGAGGGAAAGCCAAGTTGTGTTTAGATGAGCTACTGGAATGGAAACCCATTCTGGCCGGAATGGTAACTAATTACTTTTGTTGAAACTGTTGAGAGTGAAATAAATTGCAGCAGGCCCAAAAACCCAAGATAACAAATACAGAAGACGTTGATGCAGTGGATCATTCTCACTAGTTCCACCAGCAATTAGTTCCATGGAACTAGTGAGACTTTTTTTTCTCAGTAATTCCATGGGCTTAATAACTACGGTGGAACCACTGAGAAAAAAATAAGTCTCACTAGTTCCATGGAACTAATTGCTTTTCTCAGTAGTTCCATGGACTTTAGCGATTCTTAAGGGCCAGGGTGTTTGTGGTGGTAGCAACCACTAAGTACCCAAACGACTAGCGTTTGGGGACTTTGCTGTACAATTTTGGAACTACTTATAAATAATTTTGGAATTACTTATAGATTACCTTCTATGACCTACTAAAATTCCGACAGATCTCTTGATATCCAAGCGGTACTATAAGTTTCAGTCAAAAGCAGCCCTGAATTAAAATCTCACTACGAGGTTCCCTTCAGTACAAATGAAAATTACTCATAACCTTACTAAAATGCTAGCACTCTGTGTCGCGAAGTTCAGTCACGTTGGAGAACCCCGTTACCCACACGTAATTTGTGGTAAATATATCTTGCGAGTAACTATATGTTAATATGGATGTGACTTTGTTTTATGAGAAAACTGAGAGATATGGCACTTGGGAAATTAATTATCATCCAACAGTCAAATTGCATTTTTGGCATGCTGTTAATAATATTTAATAAATATTTTTTACGCAGTGGTGCGGATGGCACTCTAAGTAAATGCATTAAAGAAACCGTCATAGTAATTACAAATTCTGTCAAAAATCTTGCCAAATTCATAGCCCTATTAGCTCATACAGTAAATAAACGATCAAATGTTCTTCTGTAAAAACTTTGTTAGAAATCAATTGACTGTTTCTGCCAGTGCTGCACTATAGTTTCATAACTTTGCCTATGTCCTGTTCCGGTTTTCGCACGCACTCGCTCGTTTAAACGCTCCATCATTTCTCGTATACTATCAG
The DNA here is from genome assembly GCA_944739405.2 of Euclidia mi. Classification (NCBI taxonomy): domain Eukaryota; kingdom Metazoa; phylum Arthropoda; class Insecta; order Lepidoptera; family Erebidae; genus Euclidia; species Euclidia mi. The sequence goes on along the minus strand of OX123196.2, from coordinate 69,933,091 downwards.
TGGTTGTCGGACATTGGCGCAGTTCTGCTGACGTCATACGCCACGACATTTAGTTTTATTGCGAGCCAGATAATTACATATTTTGTTTCGCATCATTGCTGGTTGATTCAGAAGAAAATATAGCTGCTGATAATATGGAGGTGACGGTTTGTTTATATACAAGAGTTTTGAAATTAAAACTTGCTTAGCTTCGCAGCTATAATATACTTTTAAAGACAATTTCCGCAATAGGAAGAATTTCTGTGTCGCGGGGTAATTTACAAGCATACAACTGCTTAACGGAGACCATGAACACCCAGGCTCGAAAAACGATTAATGAATAAGTAAATTACTGAATTTGGCCTACCTCACATTTGCCATGCGTATTCATTCAGCGTGTGCCCTGCGGGCTATTGACGAGCGCTCAGCGTTCACTTTGTACTACAGAGAGTACGCCGAGCGCACGCCAAGTGAAGTTGGCCTTACAGCCCGGCCACAGCCTACGGCGCGGCGGCGGCTACGGCGGCGAGCATTTTCGATGTACAGTCGAACTTCCCGCTAGACTACCATAAGGGCGAGAATCGCTCAGCAAGACATTGTCGCATCCAGTGCTACTTTACACGCACATTGATACTGGTATAAACATCAGTTTCTAGTGTGCCTCGACTCTATGTGCGAGCCAAGGGATTTTTTTTCAAACTGGTCCAGCGCCGACTTGTTTGATCGTACATGGCGCACTTTGTTACGCTGCGGCGACCGATGTCGCCTCAGAGTAAACGCGCCATTTACATCGAATTCGCTCGCCGCTGCCGCCGCCGCTGTAGGTTGTGACCGGGACGTTAGAGTTTTACTGCTCACGTGTTGTTGTCTTTAAGATATGGTTTTGGTACGTGTGAATTGCTTCTAACGGCCGGTTTTAATATCTAGTCTATCCATGGATATGGCTACAGGAGATTTTTTTTTCGTAATAGGCGGCAAACAAGCATACGGATCACCTGATGGTAAGCAATTACCGCCGCCCATGGACACAAGCGTGTTGCTTGTGTCCATGGGCGGCGGTAATTGCTTACCTCACAGGAGTCACAAGTGCGTTGCCGCCGAGGTGGGGAAAAGGGATAGGATGAGGAGTCGGATGAGGGAGAGAGAATAGTGGATAGGGCCTCCGGCACTATCACACACCGAACGAAACGCGACAGTTTAAGTACTGTTACTTTACGTCGATTTTCTGTAAGAGGGTAGTACTTCCCCGGTCGAGCCGGCCCATTCATGCTAAAATCAGCAAGGCTCTACTACCTGCAAAATTCACATAAGATACATATTTGACATAAGCTGCATACAAATATCTCAAAAATTTCTAGTAGCCAAATACACAGGTAAATCGAATATTGAAACCAGTCGCGAGACTAGCTTTCTTATCAAGCGAAACCAAAAATATATAAAAACACTCAAGCCTCTACGCCTCAATCCGTCAAACATAAATATATGTATTATTTCCTAAATATTTGGGCTGGAAGCGCACGGCAGAGAGATTGTTAAATATTTAGCACTAAGCTAAAATCTTGGCATCAGGAAACTCAAGTAAGAGCAGACTACAGGCTGCCTAGGTAATAAATTAGCGTGATCTAGTACTTCACTAATGTTCCAAGGATAGTAAGGCTAAGTTTAAAACTAGTTGAGAAAGCGTCTTGAACAATTCTTTACTTAGAATATATTTAGCGAGGATGATGTACGCGTGGCTTACATGAATGAGGCGATTTAGTAAAGTATGTTTGGAACTACATCTTACTTACAGCATATTAAAAATATGGGGTTGTATATTTGAGTATATCTACTTAATTTTTTTTTTACTTGTTATAGGGGATAATAATTAGATGGTGCTAAATAATACTTTATTTGTTGGCGAGTCTGAAAAAAGTTAGATAATTAATGTAGGAGTGGGTATCTACTGAAGGTAGCCATGGCAAAGATTTGCCAGTAATCACGACCAGTGTAACCCGGTAATATATGTCCTAAAATGTCTTCGTGATTAAGACCCGTTGAACCGACTAATTGGTGAAACATGACACATACAGAAATTGCCGAACCAAAACTTACTATGAGTGTCATAAGAATAAATAAAAAAAGTAGATAAAGCAATTGTAAATCTCACTTCACCCCAGAGACAAACACCAGTACACTTACGTACTGGCACAGAAATCGCTAGACTATAAACTATGTTGATGAATGAATATTAAAATTGTTGTACACGAGTAATACTCGATCGCTGCGTCCACCGCAAGATGTAGAGCATTCAGTTGTTCAATCTCATGGGTAATATGTTGCACGATTTATCGGTATTCCGACACAGTACTGAGGCTAAGGATACAGTATCAGTATCTCCGCCGCCAAAACACCCAGCGGCCGGCGAAGATAGGGAGGACGGCAACTTGACAATACCGCATTTCCTCTTCCTTTGCAGCTCCACGGCGACGCAACAATGGTGCGCCCCCATTTTACTTACTTCAAAAATTTATTGGTGTGCGCCGTGGATTTGAACCCGATAGCCTCTGCGTAGCAGTCCGTTGATCTCTCCACTAGGCTACCGCTGCTCATTTTTGCATTGCATGCATTCATTAATCCACACAAACTCTTGCATTTATAAAAGTACTAAAATAATATGCTATAATATACAAAACTATTTCTGAAATATAGACATAGAATTGTGTAGGTACGTTTCATTAGCAAGTCTCAACAGCTATTAAGAGTATGAAATACTACTTCTATACAATACTTTAACTTAAATAAACATACGAGCGAAACATAAAGCGATTTCGTATAATTTACCTAAACTATTAAACTAATAATAAACAGTATAGGAGCAACGACCTATACTTCAGCATAGAATTCTCAGATAATACTAAAGTTCGCCCGTGAGAATTATACATCTAAACTTTCCTCAGGAATCGTTACCTATTAGTGTAACTGTACAAAAATCCGTACAGTAGTTCTTGAGTTCATGGCGCTCAAACAGACAGACAGCAAGAAAAGGGGACCTAATTTTATAATAAGTATAGATTATTAGGTAAACTCAAATTATTGAAACTCTTTATTACTTGTTTAACGCTTCAACTTTAAAAATATTAGCTACTGAACCGAATGCAAGCCCCTCCGAAATCCGACAATCTAATCGCACTTCCGTAAATCATTACATCATGTATTAGTACACTAATCTCCGCAGACCTTCGCAAGGCTTTCATCTCGGGAAGGCATATTAAGGATAAAATACGAGTAGAATGAAGGTGTACATTCAAGGGAAGATTAACGGTATACGGTAATGGTCCGCTCACTTGATTTAATGTTTGTATGTGGCAGTGTTGTGGTTTGTTTAGAAAAACCTCCAACGTCTGTGAATGTGTGACTTTGGGTGAGGATTCCGTAGAGTTTGTTATTTAAGTGTGGAGTGTTTCGGCAATGACATACGGCATGGTATTTGCATACAAAATTGCAACTATTATTTTACTATCTTCGAGATGGAATTTTAAAAGTTACTTCATTTCTTTTTAAGCCTGTTTACTTTGATTATTTATTTGATTATTCTAACTTCGTTAGTTTAGGCTCTATGGTGCTCATCCCTCCTAAGCTGTGTTTTTTTTTAACGTGTCCAAAAATTTACGCAGGATTTGAATTAAACAGAAAACACAGTTTTTAGTATTTTGATTTATATTTTTTATTGAATCATAAAGTCCATAATATACTTATGGAGTAACACATCCGGCAAATGGCTGTCACGATTTTGTAAAATTTTGATCATTTAAAATATAGGAACATGGTTTCCTTCCAGGTTATTTTAGGTAAGACCCTGATCCGAACCGTGATTTAAAATTTATTTTGACTTTCCTAAGCGTTACACTGTAACATCAAAGAAATTGGAATACATTTGAACACATAAAGCTTAAACCTCAAAGATCAGTTTCTCCAAAGTTAGAACGATTGCTGTCTAAACTTAGGTATTTGCCAAATAATTTAACCAAATCTTATCAAAGGCTGTTAAAACTGGCGTGAATACTAATATTCAGAGTAATTTGTTTGCTATAAACTTGTAGCGGCCAGCTACATAACACCCGCACAACGTCATCTAAGCAATGACGAAAGAACTACCTCGACACTCGCCACCTAACAACGCGGGAAAAATTCAAACAATCCTGAACCGCGATATCAACATTCGCGAGCCAAGCGCCATATATACAACTGCCAAAGTATGTCCGTCGGCCTGTAGGCCACCAAGCACGACCACCCAGCTTGGTTAGAGGCTCCTCCCTCTAGTTGGAGGAACACCACACCTTTATCCTCCACAAACTCTTACATTAGCAGTATTACTAAAGTAGCTAAATTGGTAGGTAGATATTGATCAATTTACTCAAAAATGGTTCTGGTTTACTATCTTATTGATGGGCCATATATATTATGGGATTATACTACTTGAACCAACTGCATGATTGGCCTAATGGTTTAAGCGGCCACCTCGCCGCTTGACACTATGCTGACTGTCGTGGGTTCGATCCCCTCACAAGATAACTTTGTGAGATTCATAAATTTTTGTTTCAAGTTTGAGTGTCTATTGTGTCCGTTAGTGCAAAGTCACCCGCGACACAAGATTTAGGCCTAATGCGGGAGCAGTATTTAAAAAAATTACTTCTGTCACAGGCTTTTTTACACTTAAGGGTTTAATACACTATAAGGGTTTAAATTTTTTTGTAAACGACATTGCTATTTCTTCTTCTTCGTCTTTTAAACTCAGTTGCTCTGAATCAAACAAAGATTACAGAAAAGAAAACGAGTCATCCAAAATAAAATATTTTCGTTTGTTATTATACCGGGACCCTAAAATGGAGGAAGGTTAAATGCTTTACATTTCCATAGACAAAAAAAGGTTTTGTATAAAACGTATGCTGTCATTATACAAAGTAGTTGATATATTTTTTTAAGTTGGTTGGAGCGCTTTTTCGGTTTTGTGATTATATATCTTTGAGTTCGATTAAGGTAAATTATATGTAAAAGCGAGCGTTATTTTTCATAGGAAATGTGTGATTATTAAAGCAGCGATAGCTTAGTGGAGAGACCGACAGACTGCTACGCAGAGGGTGTTAGATTCGAATCCACGGCACGTACCAATGACTTTTCGAAGTTAAGTGCGTATTAAATCGTTAATTATCGCTTGCTTATTGGTGAAGGAAAACATAGTATCTGAGAGTTCTCTATAATGTTCTCGAAAGCTTGTGAAGTCTGCCAACCCGCAATTGGCCAGCGTGGTGGACTATGGCCTTACCCTTCTCATAGAGAAGAGCCCCGTGGCCAGCAGTGGGACAGTATGTATACAGGGCTGATGATGATGATCATGAGAGTGCTAGACTTTCCACGATTATGTAGGTGAGTAGGGTTTCAAAGCCTAGAAACCAGGTCTAGTGAAAATAGGAATGTTTTAAATATGCGCTTTACTAATGCGCTAGTTCAAAAATATACGTCCCCAGTTTATTACTCTTGCATTGAATTTAATTTTACACAATTTACACTGCGTTCCAGCACAACTTTAACTACTTAGTAACTATTAATCCACAAAATACGTGCAAAGTTACTGAAGAACATTCCCTGTACTGTAGAATTCTCAAAAATGATATTACGTATATTTTTTGTGTAGCTTAGAATCACTTATTTTATTTTTATATTCCACTTAACAAAAATACTTTCAGTTATCTCTCACGTCAAGAAGTAGTTCATAAAATTGAGTACTTGAAGCTATTAGAGAATCTACTGTAAAAACGTTCAATATTTGAAACATTATTATCCTATACCCCATCAAAGCATCAATATGAAACCTAATAGCCGAGACATTTACAAGCATAGACGCTAGCGTGCAGTAAGGCTGCCTATACACTAAAGATGTGCTGAGCTAAGGTATAGAAGCTAATATTTTGTCAAATCTGGTTAATGAGATAGGCCAGAAAATTGACTCCAAGGTGAAAGTCTAGCTACAGGGATGACGTTAGGATGATGATGATATTCTGAGCTGAAGGGTTACTAAAACCACAGCGCATACTTCAACGCCATTTTTGGGGCGCCAGGGGGTCGCGTTAGCATTCTACCCTGACGCATGCAGTTATGTGCTTATTACATTGTTAATTATCGTTTGCATCGTGCCTCGGAGAGCGCTTTCAGCCGTCGGTCCCGGCTGTCACGAAGATCTCTGACAGTCGTTACAGGGAGTCCACACCATTGAATATTGCTTTGGGTTGTGGAGATCTGACGGCAGTCGCTCTGTGGAAAAACTGATATTCTGTCATATTCGGTTAGACTAGTAAGCGGACCCTGGGCTCCAAGGCGTGTAAGTCTAGGATGCAACAGGAATAATGCTACACAAAAACATTTGATCCCAAACTAACCATAACCAGATAACGACGCCCAGGCGACGATGATAAAATGTACATAAAAATATATTATACCTAAATAAACAAACATTATAAATTGTAAATTACACCCAGATGGTATATAAATCACCATACTCATCACACACAGATTTTTCAGAGTACCCCGCCGTGGGATCTCCACCTTGTCGTGGTGAGAGGGCTTAGTAACCGTTGGCTTGGACACCCGCGGTGATGCTAAGAAAGAAAGAAAGAAAGAAAAAAGCGTTTATTTCTAAGAGAGATCCCTGGAGTGGACGCTCCGCGTGGGCTTGGAGGGGGTGTGCGCAGGATGCGTCAAAGGGTGCAGGTGCGGGGGACAGTTTTGTCTGTTCCTCGCAGTCGGGCGCGGTCGTGGGAGGAGAGGCGTGTCGGTGTTGCGTTGCCGCGCGCCCTATCTCCGGCGACCAAATGGGGGCGCACCATTGTTGCGTCGCCGTGGAGACTGCAAAGGAAGAGGAGAAATGCGGTATTGTCAAGTTGCCGTCCTCCCTATCTTCGCCGGCCGCTGGGTGTTTTGGCGGCGGAGCCCAACACCTTCATCCCGCCAAGGAGTTTGTGTCCTTCAGGCTATCCGCCGGGGCGTCAGGGTAGAATGCTAACGCGACCCCCCTGGCGCCCCAAAAATGGCGTTTGAAGTATGCGCTGTGGTTTTTAGTAACCCTTCAGCTCAGAATATCATCATCATCCTAACGTCATCCCTGTAGCTAGACTTTCACCTTGGAGTCAATTTTCTGGCCTATCTCATTAACCAGATTTGACAAAATATTAGCTTCTATACCTTAGCTCAGCACATCTTTAGTGTATAGGCAGCCTTACTGCACGCTAGCGTCTATGCTTGTAATGTCTCGGCTATTAGGTTTCATATTGATGCTTTGATGGGGTATAGGATAATAATGTTTCAAATATTGAACGTTTTTACAGTAGATTCTCTAATAGCTTCAAGTACTCAATTTTATGAACTACTTCTTGACGTGAGAGATAACTGAAAGTATTTTTGTTAAGTGGAATATAAAAATAAAATAAGTGATTCTAAGCTACACAAAAAATATACGTAATATCATTTTTGAGAATTCTACAGTACAGGGAATGTTCTTCAGTAACTTTGCACGTATTTTGTGGATTAATAGTTACTAAGTAGTTAAAGTTGTGCTGGAACGCAGTGTAAATTGTGTAAAATTAAATTCAATGCAAGAGTAATAAACTGGGGACGTATATTTTTGAACTAGCGCATTAGTAAAGCGCATATTTAAAACATTCCTATTTTCACTAGACCTGGTTTCTAGGCTTTGAAACCCCTACTCACCTACATAATCGTGGAAAGTCTAGGCACTCTCATGATCATCATCATCAGCCCTGTATACATACTGTCCCACTGCTGGCCACGGGGCTCTTCTCTATGAGAAGGGTAAGGCCATAGTCCACCACGCTGGCCAATTGCGGGGTTGGCAGACTTCACAAGCTTTCGAGAACATTATAGAGAACTCTCAGATACTATGTTTTCCTTCACCAATAAGCAAGCGATAATTAACGATTTAATACGCACCTTAACTTCGAAAAGGTCATTGGTACGTGCCGTGGATTCGAATCTAACACCTCCTGCGTAGCAGTCTGTCGGTCCTCTCCAACTAAGCTATCGCTGCTTTAATAATCACACATTTCCTATGAAAAATAACGCTCGCTTTTACATATAATTTACCTTAATCGAACTCAAAGATATATAATCACAAAACCGAAAAAGCGCTCCAACCAACTTAAAAAAATATATCAACTACTTTGTATAATGACAGCATACGTTTTATACAAAACCTTTTTTTGTCTATGGAAATGTAAAGCATTTAACCTTCCTCCATTTTAGGGTCCCGGTATAATAACAAACGAAAATATTTTATTTTGGATGACTCGTTTTCTTTTCTGTAATCTTTGTTTGATTCAGAGCAACTGAGTTTAAAAGACGAAGAAGAAGAAATAGCAATGTCGTTTACAAAAAAATTTAAACCCTTATAGTGTATTAAACCCTTAAGTGTAAAAAAGCCTGTGACAGAAGTAATTTTTTTAAATACTGCTCCCGCATTAGGCCCTAAATCTTTGTGTCGCGGGTGGACTTTGCACTAACGGACACAATAGACACTCAAACTTGAAACAAAAATTTATGAATCTCACAAAGTTTATCTTGTGAGGGGGATCGAACCCACGACAGTCAGCATAGTGTCAAGCGGCGAGGTGGCCGCTATAAACCATTAGGCCAATCATGCAGTTGGTTCAAGTAGTATAATCCCATAATATATATGGCCCATCAATAAGATAGTAAACCAGAACCATTTTTGAGTAAATTGATCAATATCTACCTACCAATTTATCTACTTTAGTAATACTGCTAATGTAAGAGTTTGTGGAGGATAAAGGTGTGGTGTTCCTCCCACTAGAGGGAGGAGCCTCTAACCAAGCTGGGTGGTCGTGCTTGGTGGCCTACAGGCCGACGGACATACTTTGGCAGTTGTATATATGGCGCTTGGCTCGCGAATGTTGATATCGCGGTTCAGGATTGTTTGAATTTTTCCCGCGTTGTTAGGTGGCGAGTGTCGAGGTAGTTCTTTCGTCATTGCTTAGATGACGTTGTGCGGGTGTTATGTAGCTGGCCGCTACAAGTTTATAGCAAAACAAATTTACTCTGAATATTAGTATTCACGCCAGTTTTAATAAATTATTTGGCAAATACCTAAGTTTAGACAGCAATCGTTCTAACTTTGGAGAAACTGATCTTTGAGGTTTAAGCTTTATGTGTTCAAATGTATTCCAATTTCTTTGATGTTACAGTGTAACGCTTAGGAAAGTCAAAATAAATTTTAAATCACGGTTCGGATCAGGGTCTTACCTAAAATAACCTGGAAGGAAACCATGTTCCTATATTTTAAATGATCAAAATTTTACAAAATCGTGACAGCCATTTGCCGGATGTGTTACTCCATAAGTATATTATGGACTTTATGATTCAATAAAAAATATAAATCAAAATACTAAAAACTGTGTTTTCTGTTTAATTCAAATCCTGCGTAAATTTTTGGACACGTTACAAAAAAACACAGCTTAGGAGGGATGAGCACCATAGAGCCTAAACTAACGAAGTTAGAATAATCAAATAAATAATCAAAGTAAACAGGCTTAAAAAGAAATGAAGTAACTTTTAAAATTCCATCTCGAAGATAGTAAAATAATAGTTGCAATTTTGTATGCAAATACCATGCCGTATGTCATTGCCGAAACACTCCACACTTAAATAACAAACTCTACGGAATCCTCACCCAAAGTCACACATTCACAGACGTTGGAGGTTTTTCTAAACAAACCACAACACTGCCACATACAAACATTAAATCAAGTGAGCGGACCATTACCGTATACCGTTAATCTTCCCTTGAATGTACACCTTCATTCTACTCGTATTTTATCCTTAATATGCCTTCCCGAGATGAAAGCCTTGCGAAGGTCTGCGGAGATTAGTGTACTAATACATGGTGTAATGATTTACGGAAGTGCGATTAGATTGTCGGATTTCGGAGGGGCTTGCATTCGGTTCTGTAGCTAATATTTTTAAAGTTGAAGCGTTAAACAAGTAATAAAGAGTTTCAATAATTTGAGTTTACCTAATAATCTATACTTATTATAAAATTAGGTCCCCTTTTCTTGCTGTCTGTCTGTATGAGCGCCATGAACTCAAGAACTACTGTACGGATTTTTGTACAGTTACACTAATAGGTAACGATTCCTGAGGAAAGTTTAGATGTATAATTCTCACGGGCGAACTTTAGTATTATCTGAGAATTCTATGCTGAAGTATAGGTCGTTGCTCCTATACTGTTTATTATTAGTTTAATAGTTTAGGTAAATTATACGAAATCGCTTTATGTTTCGCTCGTATGTTTATTTAAGTTAAAGTATTGTATAGAAGTAGTATTTCATACTCTTAATAGCTGTTGAGACTTGCTAATGAAACGTACCTACACAATTCTATGTCTATATTTCAGAAATAGTTTTGTATATTATAGCATATTATTTTAGTACTTTTATAAATGCAAGAGTTTGTGTGGATTAATGAATGCATGCAATGCAAAAATGAGCAGCGGTAGCCTAGTGGAGAGATCAACGGACTGCTACGCAGAGGCTATCGGGTTCAAATCCACGGCGCACACCAATAAATTTTTGAAGTAATGTGCATGTTAAATTGTTAATTATCACTTGCGAAACGATGAAGGGAACATCGTGAGGAAAGCTGGATGTCTGAGAGTTCTCCATAATGTTATCGAAAAATATGTGAATTCTGCCAACCCGCATTTTGCCAGCGTAATAGGACTATGGCCTTACCCTTCTCATAGTGAGAAAAGGCCCGTGCCCAGCAGTGGTACAGTTTTCTGTATATACAGGGCCGATGATGATGAATGAATGCTGGTTACCCTTGTACGCAGATACCTCTTAATGGTTGCAGTAATATTACAGCATGTACATCAGAATAGAACATGACCCTTTGTCGAGATAACAGATCCCCACGGCGAAGATGCGGCCAAAAGCGAATCACGATTGAAACAAGTACTCTTCTGACAACTAAATTTGCTTGATCCTAGATTTTAAATTCAAATTCTCGTTATCGTCACACAACTTTACTAACAAATCAACCTTAAGGCCTATTCAAACCTGAGCGATATTCGCTGCCGCTGTGGGTAGAGGTACATACCGCGCGGGTTTCGCTCAGGTATTTAGTATCAAGTACCGCGGCTAGAGTGACCTGAGCGATATTCGCTGCCGCTGTAGGTAGAGGTACATACCGCGCGGGTTTCGCTCAGGTATTTGGTATCAAGTACCGCGGCTAGTTCTTACCTCTCTGAGCGAAACTCGACTACCGCGCGTTATTCTACCCACAAGGATAGCGAATACCGCTTAGGTCTGAACAGCAATATTACCGCATACCCACTGGGTTTTCTCTGCCGCAGACGGTAGCGAATACCGCTTAGGTCTGAACAGGCCTTTATACTAGAATTTCGTCCGCAGTTCTGCTTGCTGGTATGTCAAGGGGATGTAAAAAGTAGTCCATGTTACTCAGAGATAATCTCACGTTCTAATGGATATTTTAATAAATAGCTACAGTAATATTAGAGTTTATTCTTTACAAACGCAAACGTCATATTCATTCTATTACTTACAACATCAAGCCCCAAGCTAAAAACAATGGATAAATATGCACCTATCTTTTCTTTTTATAATACATACATATTTTTACGAGCTGGGGTTCGACGATAAATTATACCTCACTATGCCACTTAAACTAAACTTTATTTATACACAAACACTATACACACTTATTTACACTACTAGTAAAAACACACTTATTTCACACTTAATTCTCAACACTTATAAAAACACCACTAAACACTTCCGAATTACTTCCCTTCGCTTCTTGTTTATCGCTCCGATGTATATCTGTATAATCTATGGCTCCGATACTCAATTGTCACTGTCCCGGTCCGTTCGCTCGCGCTCTATTTATACTGGACGGATAACATCACTAGCGCATTCTAGATGTTTTCATAAAACTGTCGAAATAATCGCGAACAGTCTCATAGATTATACAGATATATCTCGATACAGCAACGCCATCTAATACAGAGTAGATGAATTACCTTTAAACCACTGATACATTCAATCTCTTCTAGTATTTATTATTCACCGATAGATGGCGTAACAATATCATACAAAGAAACACCAAGACCAAGACAACAAACAACAAACATCCATAATCACGCACACAAACATTAGTATAAAGTATATATTGGATGTACATTTTGTACATGTTCTTATTTAGAAAAAATATGTCCTCAAATTATAGTCCGTGAACTTTAACCTGAAGCCCTATTCAGAGTTACAGACCGGTAATTTTAATTTGAAATATGAGCGCCTTGATTTATGATTTTGATTAAAATATCGCGGGGTTTCTAAAGGTCCTTTGGGTACGGGTACGTTCCTGACATAAATTCCTTGAGAATGTCTTATGTTACCATACGCTTCTTGATGAAGCCTTTGCGTGGAATCAAACATCTTTACATCCCTAGGTACTGGACGAAATAGTTTAGGTACACATACATTTTTAACCTTTAATCATAATAATATTCTACCACATTCGTCACCCTGTAGTCCCAAACTAAGTAGAGCTTGTAAGGTAAAGGCTCCTAATACCGAGGTAGTCAAAATCGGCTCCTAATTCTGAGGTATTTTTGTTTTCGCTCTTGTCTTTTGAATGTAACTACTTAAAAACAGGATTCACTCATTCCATGTTTCAAACTTGCTCACATACGTGAAGTTCGTTAGTGTAACCCCGGAGCAACTAGCTAAAATCAATCAGTCTCTGCCACGGTGTCGACGCGAGTGGTTTTTTCATACAAACACGGATCCTGTTAGGTAAATAAGTGAGCTCATTTTTGAACGTAAGTTTTTGTTGTGATTTTAACATAAGGTACTGAAGGTAAGCAATTTGTCAGTATTTTGTGTTATTTTACTTGCCATAATTATCAAGATAATTTATGTTTTAAATTGATTTAGTATCTAAAAATATAAAACAAAATACCACGGAGTTAGGGTACGTTTTTTAAGCGTAGTTCCTAATTCGGAGGTACCATCGGTAATAGGAGAAACACTACATCGTATTCACTTGCTTATTACTTTTAATACAATTTTTTTTTTCATGAGGCGTTTGTTCATTTAAAATTATTAATATTCTTTCGAAGTGAAAACCTAATTCCGTGGCATGTTTTATTGGACAGAAATCTTATAAAATGTTGTCAAACATGATCCAGAAAACATCATTTTCTTTGAAAGGCCAAAATAAGAAGCAGCTCTTTAGTCTAATAAAATGTAATTATTTTGTACAGATTTTGATTGATATTAACACTTTTCAATCACAGAAATGTTGGTACCAGTAAGAATTGAATAAGTTATTTATTCGGTCCAATTTTTATGGTTCGGAATTAGGATTACAAATGACAGGAATTTCTCCTAATTCCGAGGTAGGATTTTTGTATACCTCGGTGTTAGGCTCTATGAGCTCCTAATACCAAGGGACCCAAGGGTATGCCTCCGTATAAGGATCTCCATAGAGCCTTATACCGAGGTATGGCAACCACAAATAGTATTTTCGGGTTCCTTAAACCAAAACTTTCGCGTCATATCGGAATCATTTATACACGCCGGCCGCCCCGCTACAATTTAGCGTTTGCGCTTAGCCGCATTTTGGATTTTCTTGACACCTACCTACTAAGATATATTCAAATTTTATATGAACGAATATGTGTGTTATTAATAATTTAGAATAAGTAAACTATCTACTTGAAATTTAATCAAACTTTTTTGAACATTTATTATTTTATTTAAAAACTCCTTTGTGACTAGAGTAAGAGCATATTTTTAAGAAATAGCATTACTATTTTACTATCATTACTTAACTAATAAAATTGCTGTACGGAACCAATTAACTTCTTTTTATTCTACCTCGGAATTAGGAACCGACTACCGCGGTATTAGGTTTCAAGCCTGAAAATACCTCGGAATTAGGGAAAATTGACTTTGCTATAAAACCCATTTTTTTCATGACTAAATCTTTTGAAAAGTCACTTAATAATAGAAGTTATACAAAATTTAATGTCCATTTTAGCTGAAATAATATTTTTACATAGGCTAAAATATTTACAAATGCTTATTTTTCCTGCTTGCTTCCAAATGTCACGAAATACCTCGGTATAAGGAGCCTTTACCTTACTATGGGTAAATATTATAAAACACAATGGATAATTATAACATACAGGGTGTACCAAGCCGGTTTAAGCAGTCGCATAGCGAACTTCATGGCAAAGTTCTAAGCATCGCCTTGAACACGTGTTTAGTAGAACAGTTGGTGTTGCAAACCCGTTCGCGATTGGAGGACACATGCCTTGAATTGAGCACGATTTTGTAAAGTCTGTTAGCGCGACAAACCCGTGCGTGTGTCAAGGCAGTACTGCCTCCGTACATTTCCTGATTTAATGAAATATAGTAAAATTACACCCTTATTTAAATCTGGTGACACATCAGACCCCTCAAATTTTCGACCTATTTCTGTATTGCCAACTCTTAGTAAAATTTTTGAAATGTTAATACTTAATCAATTGCTTAACCATTTTAATAGACATAATCTTCTTCACAAGAAACAGTTCGGATTTACGAGGTGATGTTCAACTACTGACGCAGCAGTTCAGTTACTGAAAAGTATTTTTGCGGCTTGGGAGAAGTCACAAGATGCGTTAGGTATATTTTGCGACTTATCAAAAGCCTTTGATTGTGTACATCATGATACTCTTATCAGGAAATTATATCACTATGGCATTAGGAACAAAGCTCTCGATCTCCTGACTTCTTACTTGAGCAACATAATCCAGAAGGTCGAAGTTAATGGTAAGACATCTCCAGGTTCGGCTTTAAAAATGGGTGTCCCGCAGGGTTCGATTCTAGGTCCATTTTTATTCTTGATATATATTAACGATTTACCTAATTATGTAAAGACAATCATAAGATTGTGTTGTTCGCGGATGATACATCTTTGATTTTTAACATTAAACGACAGCAGGTTAATTTTGACGAAGTAAACAATGCACTCTCTAAAGTTGTTAATTGGTTTAATGTAAATAACCTATTACTTAATAATAAGAAAACGAAACTTTTAAAATTCTCTATGCCTAATGTTAAACAAATGGAAACCAATGTGCAACTTAATGAATCTAGGATTGAGCCCGTCAAGACAACCATGTTTTTAGGTATTATGCTCGACACCAAACTACAATGGGTTCCACATATTGAAAGGCTATCGGGCAAACTCAGTTCTGCAGCTTATGCAGTTAAGACAATTAGACGCCTTACAGATTTAGAAACAGCTAGAATGGTTTATTTCAGTTATTTTCATAGCTTAATGTCGTATGGGATTCTTCTCTGGGGGAGTGCTGCAGACCTAAATACAATATTTGTTCTACAGAAAAGAGCTGTAAGGATAATTTATAACCTCGGTCCAAGAGTTACTCTAAGAGAAAAATTCCAAGAAATAAACATTCTAACTGTTGTATCACAATATATTTATGAAAATCTGTTATATGTACATAAAAATATTGACAAATTTAGTAAAAAATGTGATATACATTCTGTAAATACGAGACACAAGAATAATCTGGTAGTTCACAGCACTCGTCTCCACAAAATAAGTAGCTGTTTTATGGGGCAATGTATACGCTTAATTTAAGAAACTTATCTATAAATAAGTTCAAAATTATTGTTAAGGCGAAATTATGTTCAAAAGCATACTATAAAATATCTGAATATAAAGACGACCAAAACGCTTGGGATTGAGCTGTTCTAATTCGACACACAAAAATAATTGTATAAAATGATTTTTTTTTTAATGACGTTTCGTAAGTACTTGCAAAGTTTATACGAAATAAAGAAGTATTTCATTTCATTTCATTTCATTTCCTATTGAACACGGGAATGGAAATACGCCGCCGCGGTGGCGGCAGTTTATGATCACGTGGTCGCGGGGAATGACCTCGCAGATCTTTGATTTTTGTAATAGTCTTTTTTAATGATTTATGTTTATGACGCAACGTGTCGATACCTTACTCATCATCTTCCTTACACAGCTGGTTGTGCGGGCGTTGCTTCTGCTTCAACGAAGACCCTCAAACGGCGCCAATAGTTAGACATTATGTATTTGTGTCGTTTGGAGTCTAGAAATCTAGTATGCTAGGGTTTTGTACCAAGTAAATGAGTACTTTGTCCGTGTGGTGACGTAGTCCTTTTGTTGCAATAATCATGTGTGTACGCGGGCAGAACGAGGGGCAGAATCTAGTCAGTAGATATATGACCGTGACCGTAAAAACATCAAAGCCTTTGATCAAACATTTCAAGCTTAAAACATGGTCTATCTACGATAAAGTTTAACCGCGCTAGATATAAATTTCAATTCGGTAACAAAACTCATTTAAGTTAGGTCTTATTAGGTTTGCAAACGTTATGTTTTGAATACAGCCTTTCGCAAACATTTCTAAAATGTGTTGATTTATTTTTAGACGCCTCGTTCTACTATTAGGCTGTTAATTAATTTTGAACGGAGTTAATTTTATTCAATGTTTTCATTGGCGAATTGGTGAAAGTCTATTCTGAATTTCTTAATATAAATAATTCAGTTTTAAACAGTTTGACGAAATATTAGACAGAATATTCAAGCAATGGGAATTGAAGTGGCAATAGATAGGGCGCATAGCTCGAAGAACCGATGGCTGTGGGTCACGAAGGTTCTGGAGTGGCAGCCATGCACCAGACATTGCAGTGGTCGGTTCTCCGTAAGATGAATCGACGATCTTGTCGGGATTGGATGCGAGCAGCACAAGATCGATCTGTGTGGACAGCCCTTGGAGATGGCCAGTAATGGACATCTTTAGGCTGCGATGATGATGTTCACACAGGAGCCTATAGTTTCAGAAAGCAATGATATACACCGTGTATTAAATATACATTTTTTGAGAAAGGCACAAACTGTGTATTTTCTATTTAGCTCATAAGTTTATAACTTCTTAATTATGTAAATTTTTACTCTTAAGAATAACCTAATGAAGAGAAAATACTTTCTTTTTGCTTTATGAAACCAATAATGTATCTATAATTGCTTACTTGTGTGTCAACTTGTCAAATCATAAAAGAGCCAAGATCAACCATCAGATAAAACGATGCATTACAGGGTCTTCTGCGAACGAACGACGTCCTTTATCTCGGGCAAATTACCCCATAGAACCCATTACAGTAATGGTGGATAATTTTCATATACCTACGCAAGTATAGTAGCTGGGACATTTTTCATAGCGGCTTTAAAATCAGAGAAAATGTGGGCGTAAGTTTATTGTTTTATATCTTATTGCTGTCTTAAATAAGAAACTTATTTTAAAATAATTGACCACGAAAGTTTAAATTCCTATGTTAAATAAGAAAGTTTGCATGGATGGATGTATGGATCTTTTTACTCTTTTCGCGACCCGATGCTCACGATTTTTAAGCCTTAATATTAATCTGTTACACAATAGTTATTTGTGCAACAAGAGAGCAAAGTTGTTTTTTGTTTCGAGTGCTGATTTTGAGTCCCGAGCAAGCGAAGGATTCTATGATTGATTCACGAGCGTAGCGAGTGAATCAAAGTTAGAGCGGTTTCAGATTAGCGTTTTATACGCGCGTATAAGCTCGTTTTTGGAAGCGCCTGTAGGCGCGTATAGGCTCGCCTTTTGACACACGCACAACTCGTACGAGCGTTGACGCCGGTCTAAGCTCGTATAAGCGCGAGCCGTCAAAATCCATGTTGACACCGACAAGATGTCACTACAGTTTCGACCGAACACGCCGATATATGCCCATTTACGAGATACCGGTATTTTGACGCGCGTAATGTAGCGCGCGTGTAAGCGCGTATGCAGAAACGACCGTATACGCGCAGAAAAATACGCTAATTTGAAACCGCCCTTAGAATCCTGAGCGTAGAGAGGGACTCAACAGCACGAGATGCAAAAACTTTGCACTCGTGTAGCACACATAATTTTTCACCTCAGCAGTGAGAACACATACCTATTACTTAGGAGACATAAAAATTTACAGGAATAAATTGAAATCGAAATTCTGCATTAATCACTTGTTGTTTTAACTCTTCTGGTGTTAAAGTACAGTCAACATCGATAGTTTCACTCATCTTTTTAGATTATTTTATATATTAATATAATTTAACACGTTACGTTACGCTATACCCTATCAGCATCAGCGAAATGTTTACCACAGACTATATGGATAAATCATTAATGTTTACTTTATTCCCGCTATTTTTTTAAATCGCGTTTTGATACCGCGTCCCTGATGTTTATTTTTCAAATGTATCATTGTTGAAATTCCAAATAAAAATGTCTGGGTGATTTTTATTAAAATCCAATAATATATTAAACATATAAACAATAACATTTAAAAAACAACAAATTTCTTTATTTAAAAATATATTTGTATATCTTAAAATTTTAGGGTATAACGCGTTTCCGAACGTGTTTTCTTAGAGGTCGAATTCCAAAATCGATTTTCGAAGGAGTTTGTTTTTTTCACTCGCTTTTTTATATGCACGTGAAAGAGACAGAGCACAGTAAAATTCAAATGTTTCT
This sequence comes from Euclidia mi, assembly GCA_944739405.2. Lineage (NCBI taxonomy): Eukaryota > Metazoa > Arthropoda > Insecta > Lepidoptera > Erebidae > Euclidia > Euclidia mi. The sequence goes on along the minus strand of OX123196.2, from coordinate 69,914,427 downwards.
TTATGGCTGAACAATGTCAATTCGTGGCACTGAAGATTGAAAAATTAAAAAGCTACTTTGCCTCACGCTCGAATCAAAATCGCGTTTTGTTTACTGTTGTCTCGCAGCAAACGCGGCATGTTTGAGCTGCTGTGGTGAAAAGACATTTTTCATGTTTTTTAATGTAATCTGTACATAATAGATTTTTAAAATTATTGTTATATTTGTGGACTAGACGGATAGCCTAGTTCTTTGAATCGATAGCCCCGGTACTCAGCGTTACGAAGAGTCTCAATGTCATATCCACAAATTGTTCTCTGGATATCTTTTGTGAACGTTGTTTGTGACTTTGTTGTTCTGTTTGTTTATTTCATGAATGGGCCTTGTCCCTAAATCACAAAAAGTACGATATTTGTATTATTTTATCACTTAAAGTTTTAGTACATGTTAGCCAGTACATGTTAGCCAGTACAGTGAGCCATGTATGAAAGATTTATGAAAATCTTGTTATTTTTTTTTCTATTTTTGTTAAAGTTTTCATTTAAAAGGCAGTTAACTTGGAAAAGTCATCAGAACGCGCTGTGAGTTTTAACTCGATACCCTCTACGTAGCAATCAATTAGTCTTTCCACAGTCATTCATAAATTATGTCACACGATTCTCATAATTTTTTGACAACTACCCTCTCCTTGTCATAGTTGTGTCATACATCTTCATTTCATTCTTCACAATGTGTCACACTTCACCGACACTCCTCTTTATGTGTGCTACTTACGTATATGCACTATCTGTACTTCCAGCTAAAACTCCATCTGCCTGTACAGCTATTATCCTCATATTTACTCACAAAGTCGTTAGCTAAACTAGTGGACTACAGCCTCTGCGGTCTCCATAAACTTTGTATAACAGGCTCAACTTGTGCCTACGACCGATCGTGTGCAGCTGATTTATGAAGTTCATACATAAAAAATAAGATTCTTGATCAAGAATAGTAGGCATATATATTAATAAAGTTCTACGAAAAACATGATCATCTTCTGTATATGTAAAATTCTTGCATTACTGACTGACTGACAAGGTACAGCCAAAACTACCGGTTGCAAGAAGCTGAAATTTGGCATGAGTGTTACTTGGCGACCGTAATGGTAGATACACTAAGAAGGAATAAGCCCGATATTCCTACGGGATCTGGAAGGAACAGTTGGTTTAAAGAGATGTGCAAGGGTAGCTGCGGGCATCCTCTAGTTAGAGATAAATTACACCCAGGTATAGAACAGACAATCGTGATCATCACACACCTCTGGCTTAGCGATCAGTATCACTAACCACTAGACCACCAAGGCCAGTCATCATCATCATCATAGTCGCGTTCTTCATTACTGAAGGTCGTGTCTTCTTTGGAAGTCTTCCGTCGCCTGAATTGTAGTCTGCCTCCACGATTGTCTGTCTTCGGCTTGCCTTGAGGCTAGCGGTATTGACAATCCAGTCAGTAGTCGTATCTGGTCTGTCCAGCGTACAGGAGACCAGCCTTTCGGTCGTTTCCCGTCGACTTTGCCGACCACAACCAATTTTTCGAGGTTGTCGGGCTCCCTACGCATAATGTGACTGAAATAGCTCAGGATTCGTTGATGACACAAAGTGGATAGCCTTGTTTTGACCATTAGTTGTTCAAGAATAGTTATGTTGGTCCTTTTTGCGGTATATGGGATACGAAGCATTCTTCGCCAACACCACATAGCCAAGGCCAGTCAATACAATAATTATTAATAGTATAACTTCGTAACCAACTGCTTGAATTAATATGAAACTAACTTGCGTAGTAAGTTGTTACAAATAGTTAAACTATTTTCAAAATTATAACTTTTTCACTGTAAGTTTCACTCACATTCTTGATTTGTCTAGGTTGGGACGGATTAAGAATACAAAATGTCACTACCCCATTTTATTCCGTTGGCAGAGGTGGTAAGAGGCCACTATAGAAAATACACACGAAGCAAATAGTATTTTTGTGAAGAGACGCAAAACTCAACATCAAATCCTATACCGACTCCAAAATCAACGTGGTGTACGCCAAATCCCCATATCGACTCACAATCCTATGAGACGCAAACTAGTAGCTGCTTATATCTAGCAGTGGACTGCTAACGGCTGTATGATGGAAGGCCTTGTTTGGAATCAGATGGCTGCGTGTAAGTTGTCATAGGACATTACCGTTACAATGACAAAAGCTCTCGCCCACAATCCAATAAATCCGTGACTTTCCAATCTCCTTAACGGTCACTGAATCAACCTTTCAATCAGCTGCGCACAAACAGTCCCACAAATATCTAATACAGAATTAGTTCCACGCAATCGGAGTCAAACAATACTGAGTTTACTGAATCATGTGGATCTTCCAGATAAAGTGTGCTGGCCAAAAATGTTGGGTATATTATACCTACGTAAGTAATATATCATGAAAAAAATAATATTCAACATTTACTTCTTAGTTACATACACATACATACGAGGGGTAGGCAGAGGCATATTAAACGCCCACTTTTCGCCAGTGTTTTGATCCCACGTAATAGGTGGCGAGCCTATTGCCGCTTATCGGGATATTTTGTTTGCCAGAACCTCGTCCGTTGATCGGTAGGTGCACCACTTGCAGGTGAGGTTGGCTTGGGACCCTGAGTTTTTGTTAATTTTTATAAAGGCATGGCTTGATCTAAGACGGTACCGGTGACACAGTACAACTCTTCTTTTAAACTACTATAACCACTTGTATCCGTGTGGTGACGAATAAAGAATACGATATGTCATCACTAGGGAATGCAAATATCGCGAGATTTGGGCTCAAGCGAGTTTATGAAGCCAATCTCGCGAGATCTCGCCAATTTCGAGATCTCGCGAGACTGGCAGTTCTGTAGATTTTTTTTTGTAAATAATTGCAATATTTGATTAAATTAGGACAAAAATAATAACTATTTTAAGTATTATAAGACAAACATTATTTTTCACGAATTGTTTAATAGACTTTTATGCTTCAAACATTGTTTGACGTAGGTACTTATCTGTCTATAATTTTTAATAAACTTTTATGAAGTAAGCTTTAACAGACGGATCTGTCTTATAAGAAATGAAAGAATCAACCAGTTTTCGCTTCTAATATCAAACAAAAATCTTTTAGTAATAAAAAAAATCTTTTATATTATACAAAACAACGAGAGGTCAAAAAGAAACTTACTTATCATCTAGGTTACTAAACTGAGGTAATATTATGAATTAGGTAAATAACACTATATCTACTCAGTAGAAGTTTTAGATATTACAGATTAATTAACAAAATATACCAATAAGGCAGACTATTAGAAATTACAGATCCTAATTAACAAAATATACCAATCAGAGGAAAGATTGGTTCAGTTCAAATCACAAGCCATTATTACGAATTATTTTCAAAGTAGCTCCTTCAGAAGCACAAAATGTCCAAAGAATCGTCTGCTAAACGGCTTCCTTTTTTGTTGGCCAGATAATCAGCCGCTGAGAATTTGTGAGTGGATGTCTGCCTGAGAACTGCGGTTTCAATTAGTGTTGAGCCTTTCAGATTCAACGTTAATTGAAACCGCAGTTCTCAGGCTGACATCCACTAACTGCAAAAGTTTGCCTTTTGACCCCCGGACTCGTATAAATTCATTTCATTTTTTTATTATATGCCGATACTGACAGATTGCGAACCGTCCGTGTCAGTTCGCGCTTCGAATAAGACGTTTTATGCTCGGGTGCAATCTCGTAAATCTCGCAAGATCTCGCCCTTTTCTCGACCGAGATTAATCTCGCTAAAAAAGGCTGAGTTCTTCAACGAGATTGCATTCCATAGTCACCACCCCATATCATCCCATGGGTGTCGTAAGAGCCGACAGCGGGAGCATAATATGCAGAGAACAGCACTGTAAGAGAAGGAAAACTTGATACAAACCCTATACCAACCCGTTTGGCCAGCGCGGTATAGTAGGCCAATTCCTCCTTAAGGAGAGGCCTGGTCCAGCAGTGGACTGTTAAAGACTGATGATGATGAACCACTTGTTATCAGAGAAAACGCGTATTGAAAGCACGCTGCCTAAAAAAAAGATATTGCATTTTATCCAATGTACCGTCTGTTTTTGTCATGCTCCGCCCAATTTTAGCCGTAACAGTAACTATTAGGAATATTGTTATTGTACATCCGTAAATATGTCCGGATGCGGCTCGCACAGATAATACGCTATCCGGATCGTACGGCCAAAGTTTGACACTTCCAGAGGGCTGTTCCCCAGAATGTGCTCGTATACCGCGTTTATGGTCGATTCGACGGAGTACGTGTGTGGAAACAAAATGGTAACGCTTCGAATCTCCACCGAGGTTATACACTATATATGTGTTTATTTTCACGCCTATGTTAGTAGCTTAGTAAGGGGCATATTGACTGGACTAAAGGTTAGTAACCCCGACTGCTAGTCCGAAGTTTTGTTTTAATTCCTACTTTGAAGGAATCTTTATCTGATGAGTATGATTTGTTATGTGTCTGGGCGTAACCTGCATTGACTGACTTGTAGCAGCACGAACAGAGTCTGGCAATGTACCTCCTCATATGCTCGCCCCTTTTACGTGCGACCTGGCGAAATGTGGGTCTAATATTACAGTTCTGCCTACCCCTTTGGGTATATAGGAGTGAGTCTATAAAACTCCGCATTAGAAAACTAGCTAGTAGCATTCTAATTGTGAAATACTTTTAAATCTGAAATATAACGCAGCGCTGAGTTCCAACTATCGTCTGATTGATTACATTAAGTACGTCTGTATGTAAATATGTGTAATTAATGTATTACATGTGTCGCCAGGCACAGACTTAGCGCGTCTAGACTTTATGCTCAATCTGATACTAAACCTAAATATATGCATAGTTGTGCCGATTGATAAAATGATTCCATCGCCATAAATAACGATTTATTTTTGATTATAAGTACCTAAGCAGTCTTGATATAAAACATAGATGAAATAAAAAAAAATTGTCGAGGAAAGACGGGTTTGGTGTTCCTCCAACTTGACGGAAGATCCTTTGACCAGGCAAGGTGATCGATTTTAATGGACCGCAACCCATTGAAAGTTTTTAGGAACTTTTATATCATCATCGTCCTCGCGCATTTAAGAATTTCAATTAGGTGTCCTGAGTCTGTTTTCTAAACTACACAGATGAGACTTAATAATTTGTTTTCCACATATTTTATTACGCAATTGGGATCCATTAAGTATATAAATATTAATATTACGTAAAATCAAACCAAAAGGCCTAAAAGATTTCAAACATTAAATCACAATGGCATTCATTATAAAATATGAATACCAAAATTTGTCACAAGCACAATGGCATCATCTTTATAACTTTCTTATACAACAGTGTTCCGCTAAAACTGCCAAGTCAGTGTGGCCATCAATCATGAGGCTCTATTAACCTTACGAACGCCACTGTCATGTATAGATGACAAACCAAAATGTACCCTATACATAGTGTCCTTGGTTTACTTTGGCTTGTCACGTATGTAGGCGTACCTACACATGACTATGACGGTAAAATGTTTAAGGACACGGCGCGGCGGTGACCGGGTGTGACGTCATCGATCTTACAAGGTGTACCCATCATCGCTGACTCATAAATCTGTACCGGCACTTAGTTAAGAACGTGACGACGTAAGAGAGACATTAGCTTAAAGAAGTCGAATAAACTTGCAATACCTCGACATAAAAAAGTCACGCCCTGTTGAGAAAATGGTAGCCATTTTTTTATCCTAATGTTAATATTACCGTATTGTTTATGAGAGAATTGGGCGCTTGTATTTAATTATTTTAAAAATCGACACACAAAGCGGCTAAAATATGCGGCAAAATATATTTTAAAATTTGACAGACACCCAGATATTACATACATGATTTTAAAAATGGTATACTAATTTTTCGACATATCCATCCATTTCACGGGCTAAATACCAGCATTAAACAAGGGAATTTATCTCCTAAGCCGTAGTGACCGTATTTGAAAGCCACCAGACACCTCAGCTCTACGTGATGTATCGAGACACGTGACACTCGCTCCCAAGCCATATACCTGCCCATCAACTATGTATGTAAAAATATACAACGTTTTATATTGACGCTTGAACATTTGTAAAAATATACATATAAGATGTATTATACTGACGAATCGAATCGAAGATCAAAAAAATTGCTAAAATACTAGTACAAGGTTAAAGTGATGTAAATTTTAATCAATGAATAATAATTGCGATTTACCTGTGCCTTAAATAACATCTCAAAGGTTTACTGGTCTATTAGATCTCATGACACACACCTGCCTGCACACCAACTACGTAAAAATGTACGAAATATTGACTCTTGAACATTTTGCTATTAGTACCTACTAGTGATACCCGGGTATCCGTATCCGGAGATATTTAAAAATACTGTAGGTACATTCTGTCGATCCGATACACGCCCAGCCCCAGCTAGTATATAATAAGTGAATGTATCTCCTAAGCCGTGGTGACCCTGTCCGAAGGTCACCCGACACCTCAGCTATAGGTGATGTATCGAGACACGCGACACGCGCTCTTAAGTCACACCTGCCTGCCCATCAACTATGTAATAATGTACGAAATATTATATTGACACTAACATTTTGCTATAAGTATATACCAGGTTTTACTGAAGTGAATTTTAATCAATATTAATTGCAATTGACACTTGCCTTTCGACCAATTTCTTTGTATCTCAAAAATTTGAAAAAAAATCAGTGTAGAGTTAGCAATTTATACCGGTACTAGTGGACGCCAGCAGTTACACCTGCATTTTTTTTTAATTTACCCGTTTTGGCCGATCCCGTGGGAATTTCGGGAAATCCCTTCTTAGTGCACCCCTACGGTCTCCAAGGAACACACATGCCAAATTTCAGCTTCCTGCGCCCAATAGTTTCGGCTGTAGCGTGTCTGTCAGTCAGTCAGTAACGCAAGGATTTTATATATTAAGATTAGGTATTTTATTATGTATTCTATAATTATCTAAATTAACCTCCTGTAGAATCATTGCAATTAGAAAATCAATGAATATGGGTCAAGAGCGTATGCTATTGCTTTATAAAAGCTGAAAGGAGTCTTGAGTATCAGCGAAAACATATTTCCTTTAATCCTATTGCTATTATTTAACATGAAAAAATAACCACAATAGGCTCTTAATTACAATTTTTTCATGTAGAAATATGTAGGGATTATAGACATGCTGTAGATTTACGCGAAAAATAATAGTTGAGCGCAAACAACAGCAGGTTATCGCACGCGCTCTCGCACTCAATTAACGACACAAAAGATAAAGGTTTTCTTTGACGAAAGCCTTACGTGGCTTCTTAATTAATTCCTTTATAACTAGTGACTCCACCAAGCCTCCACTTCGCAATTAACGACCATTATCACTTTGGGTTTACCGCGATCATTAAGATAATTATCGTCAGGTTTGGGGTAAATTGTTGGGTAAATAGTTCTAGTCTAGGACTTGAAAGGACGCTTTTCTAGGCAAACGTGTTCAATGAATGTAGGTTACGGTCGCTTCCAGTGCTACTTTACACAAACACTGACATTCGTATACTAAACCCGTTTCTAGAGTGCCTCGACTCTATGAGAGAGCCAAGGGATTTTTTCAAACTGGTCCACCGCCGACTTGTTTGATTGCAATCCACCACAATGTCTTGCTGAGCGATTCTCACCTTTATGGTGGTCTAGCGGGAAGTTGTTCGACTGTACATCCATTATATACGTGCTTTTTATGTTTTCTCCTCCAATATTACATTTCATCCGCAGGTACCTAAGTATCTAAAAAAAAAAAAACTGCTTGAGAGGTGTCAAGGGACACCCGGGTGGAACGAAGTTCCTTTCGATTAATTAGTGAAGGAATTATTTCACTAATTATTCCAGGCAACTGATAGCCTAGTGTGGAGACTAACATATTGCTATGTAGAAGATCTCCAGTTCAAAGCCCGTCCTATATCTTGTAACTAAAAATAACCAAAAATAATCAGTGGACATACTAACTTACCTACTGCTATGTAGAAGATCTCGAGTTCAAAACCTATCCTTTATCTTTAAACCGAAAAAAAACCTTTACCAACCAGTAATTCACAAACGCCAGTTACTCCACAGTAGTACCCACCGATGTCTAAGTTTTTGTGAACACGACTCTGTATGCTCGTCTTGCACTCCGAGTGATGTCAACGTCATTTGTCGGCGAACGATCGAGCGAGGTAGTAAAGGTGAGGTAACACTCGGTAGTAAAATCACAAAGAATTCTGAAGTCACTATGAGGGACTGGTTGTACAAAATCAAGTGAATATAATTTATACACTTTACGAAAGTTATAGACGTCAGATTTGCTTGATGATTATTTTGGTTATAGATAATTTAACTTCTGTGTGTATGTGACTACCTCGTTGGTCTCGCGGCATAAATGTGCGCGTGAGATTGGGAGGTCTCGGGTTCGATTCCCGGGTCGGGCAGTGTTATTGGGTTTTTCCGTTAGGAAATTCTCAGTAGCAGCTCGGAGTCTGGTATTGTGCCCGGTACGGCAATATGCTCGCCCCCTATTACGTGGAACCTAAAAATTCATGACGAAATGTGGGTGTTATATCACACCTCTGCCTACCCATTCGGGGATACAGACGTGAGTATATAAATAAAATAAACAAAAAAAAATCTTTAAAAAAAAACTATTGCTCTCTAACTAACTATAATAATAATAATAATAAATTTTATTCACAGTAATACAGAGAGCATAAAATACAAACAAAAATGTTCTAATAATACTATAGTTGCTGTGGATTTTCAATTGATTGGAAAGAACACCATACCCCTGTACTAGTAAGAAACTGTATCACAGGCGGTTGGGTCTCTCTTTACAAATTTGGGATTTGTATTTTACAATACAGCAATAATATTACGTATTTAACAAAAGACAGTGGTCAATATAAAACTTAGTAATTAATAGCTACATAAATGTCTAGAATTTGGCTAGAAGGAGCTGGGATTAATTGCAGCAGATTTGTGGAAGCGTGACTCTATTCATCAGCCCTTGTCAGCCACAACAAAACTCAGACATAAATGTACTGTGTTGCACAGCGAATACAAGTAATCTTAATATTAATGTCTTACCAAATATCTCCTGGTGATGTTCTTGAGTGGAGTCCTGGAGGCAAGCTAGACATACACGAGACTAAATTGGCCAATATTAGCAAGTGGATTATCTTTACTTTACCAGACTCCAACGCGGCGTCTTCAATGCACGATGCAAGTTCACAAGATCTTTCACAAATGTTCAATATGTCACAAACCGTGCCGGGAGTCAAAAAAGCGGCAATTTAATAGATTTCACAACTATTCGCGTAGCTACAAGGATGTGCTTTTCAAAAGGCGATATTCTACGTACGAGTCGACAACGTGGTAATTTTTCAACGCGGGAAGCGACCGAAGTGACAGTTCAGTGTGACCATTGTCAGAAATTTTCAATAGACTAAAACAAAATGTTACTCAATCGATCTAATCGATTTGACTTATAATAAAAAATAATTCTATTTCAAACATCCACCCGCCCCGGACCGGCCTACCGGTCCGCTAATCGGTTGGTAGACGTGACAATGTTGCAACCGCTCTCCTCAGAATCGAACCGTCCACCAAGACCTCAGCAAATCGGGGAACTCCATCAGCCCCAGTTACCAAATGAAGGATGCGCCCCCTGCGCCATCTGAGTGGCGGAAGGTTAGCCTCCTTGATCAAAACGAGGTCACCAATCTTGGGTGGATCTGTCTTGTCAGTCCACTTAACGCGTTGCTGGAGTATGTGCAAATATTCCAAGTTCCAGCGTTTCCAAAAGCTCTGAGTAATCTGGCGTACCAATTCAAAACGCGAGAGACGACCAGGTCTCGTATCAATATAGGGGTACTCAGGCAAGGCGACAAGTGGGCGACCAATCAAAAAATGGCCCGGCGTAAGGGCCTCCAAATCATTCGGATCTGAGGAAATCGGGCACAATGGCCGAGAGTTCAAAACGGCCTCAATCTTACAAAACACAGTTGCGAGTTCCTCAAATGTAAGGACAGATTCACCGATTGTCCTGCGCAAGTGTGTTTTGGCCGATTTTACAGCGGCCTCAAATATACCACCCCAGTGTGGACAATTTGGTGGGGAAAACAACCAATTTATCCCACGTCGGGCAAGCCTATCACCTATATCAGCTTTGTTGGTTTCAAGGAAATTAACAACATCATTCAAATAATTATAGGTGCCCTTGAAGTTAGTGCCGCAGTCAGAACGGATCAAGGAAGGCAGCCCTCTGCGGGATACAAATCTGTCAAATGTGGCTACAAACGCCTCGGTCCTAAGCGAGGAGACCAGTTCTAAGTGTACGGCCTTTGTGGAAAGACAAACAAAAACACACAAGTAGGCCTTGACAGTCTTGCTGTTTCGAAGTGTCGACGTTTTCACCAAAAAGGGACCTGCGAAGTCCGTGCCAACACCGTTAAACGTCCTGCTCTCAGTTACGCGATCTGCCGGTAAGTCTCCCATCAAGGGCTGCATAGTAGAAGCCTTGAGCTTATAGCAAGGTGTCTAGAATTTGGCTAGAAGGAGCTGGGATTAATTGCAGCAGATTTGTGGAAGCGTGACTCTATTCATCAGCCCTTGTCAGCCACAACAAATCTCAGACATAAATGTGCTGTGTTGCACAGCGAATACAAGTAATCTTAATATTAATGTCTTACCAAATATCTCCTGGTGATGTTCTTGAGTGGAGTCCTGGAGGCAAGCTAGACATACACGAGACTAAATTGGCCAATATTAGCAAGTGAATTATCTTTACTTTACCAGACTCCAACGCGGCGTCTTCAATGCACGATGCAAGTTCACAAGATCTTTCACAAATGTTCAATATGTCACAAACCGTGCCGGGAGTCAAAAAAGCGGCAACTTAATAGATTTCACAACTATTCGCGTAGCTACAAGGATGTGCTTTTCATAAGGCGATATTCTACGTACGAGTCGACAACGTGGTAATTTTTTTTCAAGGAAGCGAACGGAAGTGACAGTTCAGTGTGACCATTGTCAGAAATTTTCAATAGACTAAACAAAATGTTACTCAATCGATCTAATCGATTTGACTTATAATAAAAACTAATTCTATTTCAAACATCCACCCACCCGGAGCGGCCTACCGGTCCGCTAATCGGTTGGTAGACGTGACAATGTTGCAACCGCTCTCCTCAGAATCGAACCGTCCACCAAGACCTCAGCAAATCGGGGAACTCCATCAGCCCCAGTTACCAAATGAAGGATGCGCCCCCTGCGCCATCTGAGTGGCGGAAGGTTAGCCTCCTTGATCAAAACGAGGTCACCAATCTTGGGTGGATCTGTCTTGTCGGTCCACTTAACGCGTTGCTGGAGTATGTGCAAATATTCCAAGTTCCAGCGTTTCCAAAAGCTCTGAGTAATCTGGCGTACCAATTCAAAACGCGAGAGACGACCAGGTCTCGTATCAATATAGGGGTACTCAGGCAAGGCGACAAGTGGGCGACCAATCAAAAAATGGCCCGGCGTAAGGGCCTCCAAATCATTCGGATCTGAGGAGATCGGGCACAATGGCCGAGAGTTCAAAACGGCCTCAATCTTACAAAACACAGTTGCGAGTTCCTCAAATGTAAGGACAGATTCACCGATTGTCCTGCGCAAGTGTGTTTTGGCCGATTTTACGGCGGCCTCAAATATACCACCCCAGTGTGGACAATTTGGTGGGGAAAACAACCAATTTATCCCACGTCGGGCAAGCCTATCACCTATATCAGCTTTGTTGGTTTCAAGAAAATTAACAACATCATTCAGATAATTATAAGTGCCCTTGAAGTTAGTGCCGCAGTCAGAACGGATCAAGGAAGGCAGCCCTCTGGGGGTACAAATCTGTCAAATGTGGCTACAAACGCCTCGGTCGTAAGCGAGGAGACCAGTTCTAAGTGTACGGCCTTTGTGGAAAGACAAACAAAAACACACAAGTAGGCCTTGACAGTCTTGCTGTTTCGAAGTGTCGACGTTTTCACCAAAAAAGGACCAGCGAAGTCCGTGCCAACACCGTCAAACGTCCTGCTTTCAGTTACGCGATCTGCCGGTAAGTCCCCCATCAAGGGCTGCATGGTAGAAGCCTTGAGCTTATAGCAAGGGATGCAGCGAAAGACTACACTCCGAATAATTCTTCGGGCAGACAAAATCCAAAACTCGCGTTGCAAAATGGCCAACAAGGCATTACAACCAGCATGCGAATTTTTAAGGTGACGGTCAGTTACCAACAAGCGTACCAAATGACCGTCCTTAGGTAACAAAAGGGGGTGACGAGCCCCGTAAGGGAGGTTGGCGTTCTTGAGACGCCCTCCAACGCGCAAGAGACCCGTTTCGTCCAAAAAGGGGTTCAATTTAGATACAGCTCCCGACAATTTCGATTTCCCCGACTTGAGGATAGCAATCTCCCTTTCAAAATGCGCCAATTGCACAGAACGAACCCAAAAGGTGAGGGACTCCTGTCGTTCCTGTGGTGAGAGAAACGGTGTCAGTCGTTTCTGTTGTGGGTGCCTAAAATTAAAAACAAAACGCTTTATCCAAGCAGTGACACCTAACAACTTGTCGAGGGAGCTGTAACGATTCAACAAAAAATCGGGGTCGAAGGCGCATTCCACCTTCTCAAAAGCGAGTGTTCGTAGACCCGGCAAATTAGAAGTATTCAAAACTGGCGTTCGAGGCCAATCAATTTCTGGTCGACTCAACCATTCCGGACCCCACCACAGCGAATGACCTATCAAACTAGGCGTCAAGCATCCGCGCGAGGCACAATCAGCGGGGTTGAGCTCACCTGGCACGTGTCTCCAAACAAGTTTGACTTCGGATTTCTGGATTTGGGAAACGCGATTAGCGACAAATACCTCCAAGGTGTGGACAGAAGCCTTCAACCAACAAAGAACAATTTGGCTGTCTGTCCAGGCGTAGGTCCCATTAATGCAAATGCTTTTACCCAAAGTACTAGACACGTGGTTCAATAAGCGTACAAGTAGTGCTGCTCCCGAGAGCTCCAATTTCGGAATGGTCAAAGATGTCCGAAGGGGTGCAACCTTGCTCTTCGCCATGATCAGGGAAACTCTCACCTGACCTGAGGCAATAATTGTGCGCAAGTACACCACGGCCGCGTGACCACGTTCCGAGGCATCACAAAACCCGTGAAGGGTGGCCTTGTACTTCCCGGGAGGAAGGATGGGACGAGGCAAGGAGATCTCGTTGACGGCAGGAAGTGAGGATACAAAAGAGGTCCATTCCTCAACAAGAGTGCCGTGTAGAGGTTCATCCCAAGTCAATCCTGCTGTCCAAAGCTTCTGCAAGAAGCATTTTGCCCAAAATATAATTGGACAGATCCAACCGTTCGGATCAAAGGTTCTGGCGACAGTAGACAATACGAGACGTTTAGTCCAAGAACACGGCAATTTCAAGTCTACGTTATATGTAAAGATGTCTTGGACTGGTCTGTACTGAACGCCGAGAACAGCCATCATGGCGGGGTTGTCAACAATCTCAAACAAATGTGGATCTTGCTGATGATCCTCTGGCAAGCCTTCCAAAAGCGCTGGTGAGTTGGAAATCCATTTACGCAACTCATAACCAGCGGAGGCCAAAATACCTATCAATTCGTCCCGCAAGAGTATCGCCTCGTCCGCTGTGGAGGCGCCCGAGCAAATGTCATCGACGTAAATATCGTTTTTCAAGATGGCGGAGGCTCGTGGGAAACGTAAGCATTCGCGGTCTGCGAGCTCCCAAAGAGAACGTATTGCCAAGTAGGGGCTTGACCTTAACCCGTACGTATTAGTATTGAGCTCGTAGACGACCATGGGATCGCGAGGAGACTCTCTCCAAAGGATCAGCTGGAAGCGACGGTCATCAGGGTGGATAATAGTCTGCCTGAACATCATTTTTATGTCGGCCACAAAGACAACCTGATGTCGTCGGAAGCTGGTGATGACGTCACAAAGGTCCTTGACCAACTTCGGACTAGAATGCAAGCACTGGTTCAAGGATACGCCTGTTGAAGTCTGCGCAGAACCATCAAAAACTGTGCGCAGCTTGCCAGTCGATGACTTCAATACCGCATGATGCGGAAGAAAGTAATGCTCCACCGAACGCCAATCCAAATTTGACACTGACATGTGTCCCAATTGTTCATATTCTCTCATGAACTCAATATACTTCTGTCTGAGCTCCGGATCACGACCCATGCGACGCTCCATAGCCAACAATCTCTTTTCGGCTAAAGGTCGTGACTCACCAAGCGGAGGCCGAACAGACAGGAAGGGTAGCCTCGTAATAATCCGACCAGAACGGAGTCGACCAGTGTTGTTCTGGAAGAACAGCTCGCACTCCTCATGTTCTGGATTCAAACGGGCAACTTGAGGGGGCTCCTCTACCTCCCAAAACCTCTGAACTGCATCAGAGAGAGCAGAGCCTACAGCCAACAAATTATCAAGTTCGGGTGGAGGGGGGTCCCTAGGTACAGGTCCCATCAAAGCAAATCCAAATATGGTCGGGATGGCAGTCAAACCATTTGGCACCAAGACCCGTTTCCCACCAATCAAAATTCCACCGAGGACATCAGAGCCAATCAACAAGTCGATTAGTCCCGGTGTGTCAAATTTGGGGTCTGCCAGTTCCAATCCCGATGTCAAATTCACCACAGCAGCGGGTAGCTGCTTCTGTGGGTGCACGCCCAAAATATTCTTCAGCACAATAGCCGAGGTTTTAATCCTCAGGTGTGAAGATTCAACAGGGCCAAATAAAACTTTAACTTGCCGTTCAACATTAGAGGCTACGTCACCTATGCCCCGTATACAATTCGGAAAAGAGCCCATATTTAATTTAACCTGCCCTACCAAATAAGTGGAAACAATGCAACCTTGTGAACCTGTGTCCAATATAGCACGGACAACAACAGAGGTCCCCGTGGGTCCCCAGACCCTAACAGCAACCGTTGGTAGGATAACGGTCTCAATGGGGGAGGTTGGCGTTATTGGGCAGGGGTCAATGACCTATTGTTGCCTGGGCGGCGACCGTTGGCCCTGGCCAACGGTCGCCGCCCAGGGCCTGCCCAGGCAAGTCAAAATGAGGGTGCGGCTTGAAGTCCTCAAAAGCGCGATGACTCGATCCGCGCGCCATCTGTGGGGGGTCATAATGACGCACCCGCCCAAAACGAGGTGGGCGCGAGTCAAGGCGGGGACGCTCCGCCAAAGGAGGGGAATACCTGGGGCAGCAGTCATGGTGCTGGTGACGTTGCGCGGCACATTCAGGTGCGCGAGAGAGAGGAGGCGTGCGCACGTTACGGTTCTCCAAGCGGGGTGAGCGGCGATCAATTAAGCGAGGCGACTCTCGGCTGCGTGCCGGTGAGCCTCGGCTGCCACCTTCAAAACACCCGCCCGTGCGCGGCGTCGGCTGGTTTGACAAGCGGCCAACCTCTCTGGCATTCATACAGAGAATGTCCAAATGCTGTCCTCCACAGTGAGGATAGGGGCGAGAATTTGGGCAGTCTCGCTGGTAGTGGGACCCCAAACAAGAGAAGCAAAGGCGGCGGGCATTCGCGATGCGCCTACGAGAGGCGACTTGTAGGTCCAAGAATGCCCTACAACTGGCCGTTCTGTGCCCCGTGACCTTGCAGTAGGAGCACTCCGCTGGGCTCTGCGTGACCGCAAAGCGAGGAGGGCGCCGGTCAACATTGGCTCGGGTGTGAACGCGAGCCTGCTCCTTAACCTTGGGCGGCTGCGACTTAGCCGGCGTGTCACCACCGGAGTTGTCCAAGACCCGGCACTCATCCTCCAGGAACTTCTCCAGGTCAGCAAAGGGGGGCAGATGGGTCGCGCTATCCCCACCAAAGCGCTGCTCAAAACGCGACCTCAGGTCGGCAGGCAGCTTCTTCAGCACAATGTGCACCAATAGATAGGACCATTGGTCCACGGGCAGGTCAAGGCACTTAAGTGCGTTGATGGCCACCAAGAGCGGGTTCAAAAGTTGGGTGCGCAACCCAGAGACCCGGGTGAGCGTCGGCAAACCCAAAATCTGCTCGATGTGCGTGTCGGCGAGGCCACGCTTATTATGGTACCTACGGGTGATTAGGTCCCGAGCCGTCCGGTACGCCTCGTCAGACACGGGCAGATGCTGGATGAGGCCCTTAGCCTCCCCATCCAGAACCGACATTAGATAGGCCAACTTTTGTGCCGGCCGAAGGTCAGCCCTATCATTGACCAGGCTGTCGAACAAATTAACGAAGCCCAGGTAGCCATCAAAATGGGGGAGGTCCAAGGTAGGGAGCCTACTCACCAGCCCTGGTGCTGACCTAGGAAGCTCCTGCTTCAGGCCGGGTTGCCCTTCCCTATCGGCAACTAGTTGTCTCGCAGTATTGGAGACAGCATCATACAGGTCTAAGACCTGGGCATAGTCTTCGCTGACCTTATTTCGCTGGTCAGCGGTGAAATCATTGATTGACACTTCAAGACAGCAAGTGCTGAAAGTGCGGAATTGCTGTTCCACACTTGCCAGGCGATCGTCAATCCGCTCGTACCTTTGTAGTAAGGCCTGCTGGCGATCAGGCCGGTTCACTAAGGCACTGGCCGAGGCAAACCAGCGCAAATCTGATGCAATGGAACCAGCAGCCGCACACAAGTCCTTGATAGCTGACATAATCAAAATTTCAAAAGAGCCCGGACAAGCGTTAAACAATATTAACAATCAAAACTTAATTTTTCTCAATTCTTTGGAACCAACAAAGTATTAGCCTGTTTACTGCAAGTGCAGGCAAGTGACAGGTATCTACTGTCCAACAAAATTAATAGTTTCAATATATTGAAGAATCAAACACAAAAGTTATCAAAGTTATAACTTATAACAAATTAAAAGTTGAAACTTCAAATTAATTAATTAGTTATTTGCAACAGACAGACTGCCTGTGTTATTTGAGATATACAATAGTAAGTAAGCACAGAATATGTGTTACCTAGCAATATTATCTATATTATAACAAAACAAAGTTTATTAATGTGACCCGCCCAAGTGGCAAGGTCAAGTTTGATTATTACAATGTTTATGAATATATGCAATGAACTAAATTTACTAAATTTATTGATACATACAGCTGTTATGTATCCAAACAAACTGACTTATTAATGCAACAACAAATTTAAGTTAGATTTTCCAACAATACAAATCAACAATTACTGATTGAGGTTATGTGACAATGTGTTTCAAATTATCTAGGTCAACTTATACAATTAAATATTATGTATTTTAGACAATAACTGACCTGACAAACACTACAATACTGTCTACAAGGTGATATATATAGCTCATACAACACCAATCTGAGTTCAGATACAATCAACGGCTAAGATACAAGTTTACAATATAGGCACAGTTAACCACGCTCTTGCTATCAAAAATTATGTCTAGAATTTGGCTAGAAGGAGCTGGGATTAATTGCAGCAGATTTGTGGAAGCGTGACTCTATTCATCAGCCCTTGTCAGCCACAACAAATCTCAGACATAAATGTGCTGTGTTGCACAGCGAATACAAGTAATCTTAATATTAATGTCTTACCAAATATCTCCTGGTGATGTTCTTGAGTGGAGTCCTGGAGGCAAGCTAGACATACACGAGACTAAATTGGCCAATATTAGCAAGTGAATTATCTTTACTTTACCAGACTCCAACGCGGCGTCTTCAATGCACGATGCAAGTTCACAAGATCTTTCACAAATGTTCAATATGTCACAAACCGTGCCGGGAGTCAAAAAAGCGGCAATTTAATAGATTTCACAACTATTCGCGTAGCTACAAGGATGTGCTTTTCAAAAGGCGATATTCTACGTACGAGTCGACAACGTGGTAATTTTTCAACGCGGGAAGCGACCGAAGTGACAGTTCAGTGTGACCATTGTCAGAAATTTTCAATAGACTAAAACAAAATGTTACTCAATCGATCTAATCAATTTGACTTATAATAAAAACTAATTCTATTTCAGGGATGCAGCGAAAGACTACACTCCGAATAATTCTTCGGGCAGACAAAATCCAAAATTCGCGTTGCAAAATGGCCAACAGGGCATTACAACCAGCATGCGAATTTTTAAGGTGACGGTCGGTTACCAACAAGCGTACCAAATGACCGTCCTTAGGTAACAAAAGGGGGTGACGAGCCCCGTAAGGGAGGTTGGCGTTCTTGAGACGCCCTCCAACGCGCAAGAGACCCGTTTCGTCCAAAAAGGGGTTCAATTTAGATACAGCTCCCGACAATTTCGATTTCCCCGACTTGAGGATAGCAATCTCCCTTTCAAAATGCGCCAATTGCACAGAACGAACCCAAAAGGTGAGGGACTCCTGTCGTTCCTGTGGTGAGAGAAACGGTGTCAGTCGTTTCTGTTGTGGGTGCCTAAAATTAAAAACAAAACGCTTTATCCAAGCAGTGACACCTAACAACTTGTCGAGGGAGCTGTAACGATTCAACAAAAAATCGGGGTCGAAGGCGCATTCCACCTTCTCAAGAGCGAGTGTTCGTAGACCCGGCAAATTAGAAGTATTCAAAACTGGCGTTCGAGGCCAATCAATTTCTGGTCGACTCAACCATTCCGGACCCCACCACAGCGAATGACCTATCAAACTAGGCGTCAAGCATCCGCGCGAGGCACAATCAGCGGGGTTGAGCTCACCTGGCACGTGTCTCCAAACAAGTTTGACTTCGGATTTCTGGATTTGGGAAACGCGATTAGCGACAAATACCTCCAAGATGTGGACAGAAGCCTTCAACCAACAAAGAATAATTTGGCTGTCTGTCCAGGCGTAGGTCCCATTAATGCAAATGCTTTTACCCAAAGTACTAGACACGTGGTTCAATAAGCGTACAAGTAGTGCTGCTCCCGAGAGCTCCAATTTCGGGATGGTCAGAGATGTCCGAAGGGGCGCGACCCCGCTCCTCGCCATGACCAGGGAAACCCTCACCTGACCTGAGGCACCGACCGTGCGCAAGCACACCACAGCCGCGTGACCACGCTCCGAGGCATCACAAAACCCGTGAAGGGTGGCCTTGTACTTCCCGGGAGGAAGGATGGGACGAGGCAAGGAGATCCCGTTGACGGCAGGAAGTGAGGATACAAAGGAGGTCCATTCCTCAACAAGAGCGCCGTGCAGAGGTTCGTCCCAGGTCAATACCGCTGTCCAAAGCTTCTGCAAGAAGCATTTTGCCCAAAATATAATTGGACAGATCCAACCGTTCGGATCAAAGGTTCTGGCGACAGTAGACAATACGAGACGTTTAGTCCAAGAACACGGCAATTTCAAGTCTACGTTATATGTAAAGATGTCTTGGACTGGTCTGTACTGAACGCCGAGAACAGCCATCATGGCGGGGCTGTCAACAATCTCAAACAAATGTGGATCCTGCTGATGATCCTCTGGCAAGCCTTCCAAAAGCGCTGGTGAGTTGGAAATCCATTTGCGCAACTCATAACCAGCGGAGGCCAAAATAACTATCTATTCGTCCCGCAGGAGGATCGCCTCGTCCACTGTGGAGGCGCCCGAGCAAATGTCATCGACGTAAATATCGTCTTTCAAGATGGCGGAGGCTCTTGGGAAACGTAAGCCTTCGCGGTCTGCGAGCTCCCAAAGAGAACGTATTGCCAAGTAGGGGCTTGACCTTAACCCGTACGTATTAGTATTGAGCTCGTAGACGACCATGGGATCGCGAGGAGACTCTCTCCAAAGGATCAGCTGGAAGCGACGGTCATCAGGGTGGATAATAGTCTGCCTGAACATCATTTTTATGTCGGCCACAAAGACAACCTGATGTCGTCGGAAGCTGGTGATGACGTCACAAAGGTCCTTGACCAACTTGGGACCAGAATGCAAGCACTGGTTCAAGGATACGCCTGTTGAAGTCTGCGCAGAACCATCAAATACTGTGCGCAGCTTCCCAGTCAATGGCTTCAATACCGCATGATGCGGGAGAAAGTAGTGCTCCACCGAACGCCAATCCAAATTTGACACAGACATGTGTCCCAACTGTTCATATTCCCTCATGAACTCAATGTACTTCTGTCTGAGCTCCGGATCACGACCCATACGGCGCTCCATGGCCAACAACCTCTTTTCGGCTAAAGGTCGTGACTCACCAAGCGGAGGCCGAACAGACAGGAAGGGTAGCCTCGTAATAAGCCGACCAGAACGGAGTCGACCAGTGTTGTTCTGGAAGAACAGCTCGCACTCCTCATGTTCTGGATTCAAACGGGCAACTTGAGGGGGCTCCTCTACCTCCCAAAACCTCTGAACTGCATCAGAGAGAGCAGAGCCTACAGCCAACAAATTATCAAGTTCGGGTGGAGGGGGGTCCCTAGGTACAGGTCCCATCAAAGCAAATCCAAATATGGTCGGGATGGCAGTCAAACCATTTGGCACCAAGACCCGTTTCCCACCAATCAAAATTCCACCGAGGACATCAGAGCCAATCAACAAGTCGATTTGTCCCGGTGTGTCAAATTTGGGGTCTGCCAGTTCCAATCCCGATGTCAAATTCACCACAGCAGCGGGTAGCTGTTTCTGTGGGTGCATACCCAAAATATTCTTCAACACAATAGCCGAGGTTTTAATCCTCGGGTATGAAGATTCAACAGGGCCAAACAAAACCTTAACTTGCCCTTCAACATTAGAGGCTACGTCACCTATGCCCCGTATACAATTTGGAAATAAACCCATATTTAATTTAACCTGCCCTACTAAACAAGTGGAAACAATGCAACCTTGTGAACCTGTGTCCAATATAGCACGGACAACAACAGAGGTCCCCGTGGGTCCCCAGACCCTAACAGCAACCGTTGGTAGGATAACGGTCTCAATGGGGGAGGTTGGAGTTATAGGGCAGGGGTCAATGACCTATTGTTGCCTGGGCGGCGACCGGTGGCCAGGACCAGGTAGGTCAAAATGAGGGTGCGGCTTGAAGTCCTCAAAAGCGCGATGACTCGATCCGCGCGCCATCTGTGGGGGGTCATAATGATGCACCCGCCCAAAACGAGGTGGGCGCGAGTCAAGGCGGGGACGCTCCGCCAAAGGAGGGGAATACCTGGGGCAGCAGTCATGGTGCTGGTGACGTTGCGCGGCACATTCAGGTGCGCGAGAGAGAGGAGGCGTGCGCACGCTACTGTTCTCCAAGCGGGGTGAGTGGCGATCAATTGAGCGAGGCGACTCTCGGCTACGCGCCGGTGAGCCTCGGCTGCCACCTTCAAAACACCCGCCCGTGCGCGGCGTCGGCTGGTTGGACAAGCGGCCAACCTCTCTGGCATTCATACAGAGAATGTCCAAATGCTGTCCTCCACAGTGAGGACAGGGGCGAGAGTTTGGGCAGTCTCGCTGGTAGTGGGACCCCAAGCAAGAGAAGCAAAGGCGGCGGGCATTCGCGATGCGCCTACGAGAGGCGACATGAAGGTCCAAGAATGCCCTACAACTGGCCGTTCTGTGCCCCGTGACCTTGCAGTAGGAGCACTCCACTGGGCTCTGCGTGACTGCAAAGCGAGGAGGGCGCCGGTCAACACTGGCTCGGGTGTGAACGCGAGCCTGCTCCTTGACCTTGGGCGGCTGCGACTTAGCCGGCGTGTCACCACCGGAGTTGTCCAAGACCCGGAACTCATCCTCCAGGAACTTCTCTAGGTCAGCAAAGGGGGGCAGGTGGGTCGCGCTATCCCCACCAAAGCGCTGTTCAAAACGCGACCTCAGGTCGGCAGGCAGCTTCTTCAGCACAATGTGCACCAATAGATAGGACCATTGGTCCACGGGCAGGTCAAGGCACTTAAGTGCGTTGATGGCCACCAAGAGCGGGTTCAACAGTTGGGTGCGCAACCCAGAGACCCGGGTGAGCGTCGGCAAGCCCAAAATCTGCTCAATGTGCGTGTCGGCGAGGCCACGCTTATTATGGTACCTACGGGTGATTAGGTCCCGAGCCGTCCGGTACGCCTCGTCAGACACGGGCAGATGCTGGATGAGGCCCTTAGCCTCCCCATCCAGAACCGACATTAGATAGGCCAACTTTTGTGCCGGCCGAAGGTCAGCCCTATCATTGACTAGGCTGTCGAACAAATTAATGAAGCCCAGGTAGCTTCCTAGGCAGCCATCAAAATGGGGGAGGTCCAAGGTAGGGAGCCTACTCACCAGCCCTGGTGCTGACCTAGGAAGCTCCTGCTTCAGGCCGGGTTGCCCTTCCCTATCGGCAACTAGTTGTCTCGCAGTATTGGAGACAGCATCATACAGGTCTAAGACCTGGGCATAGTCTTCGCTGACCTTATTTCGCTGGTCAGCGGTGAAATCATTGATTGACACTTCAAGACAGCAAGTGCTGAAAGTGCGGAATTGCTGTTCCACACTTGCCAGGCGATCGTCAATCCGCTCGTACCTTTGTAGTAAGGCCTGCTGGCGATCAGGCCGATTCACTAAGGCACTGGCCGAGGCAAACCAGCGCAAATCTGATGCCATGGCACCAGCAGCCGCACGCAAGTCCTTGATAGCTGACATAATCAAAATTTCAAAAGAGCCCGGACAAGCGTTAAACAATATTAACAATCAAAACTTAATTTTTCTCAATTCTTTGAAACCAACAAAGTATTAGCCTGTTTACTGCAAGTGCAGGCAAGTGACAGGTATTTACTGCCCAACAAAATTAAAGGTTTCAGTATATTGAAACAAACACAAAAGTTATCAAAGTTATAACTTATAACAAATTAATAAAGTTGAAACTTCAACTTAATTAATTAATTATTTGCAACAGACAGACTAACTGTGTTATTTATGATATACAATAGGAAGTAAGCACAGAATATGTGTTACCTAACAATATTATCTTTATATTATAACAAAACAAAGTTTATTAATGTGACCCGCCCAAGTGGCAAGGTCAAGTTGGTTGTTATGTTTATGAATATATGCAATTAACTAAATTTACTAAATTTATTGATACATACAGCTGTTATGTATCCAAACAAACTGACTTATTAATGCAACAACAAATTTAAGTTAGATTTTCCAACAATACAAATCAACAATTACTGATTGAGGTTATGTGACAATGTGTTTCAAATTATCTAGGTCAACTTATACAATTAAATATTATGTATTTTAGACAATAACTGACCTGACAAACACTACAATACTGTCTACAAGGTGATATATATAGCTCATACAACACCAATCTGAGTTCAGATACAATCAACGGCTAAGATACAAGTTTACAATATAGGCACAGTTAACCACGCTCTTGCTATCAAAAAATTATGTCTAGAATTTGGCTAGAAGGAGCTGGGATTAATTGCAGCAGATTTGTGGAAGCGTGACTCTATTCATCAGCCCTTGTCAGCCACAACAAAACTCAGACATAAATGTACTGTGTTGCACAGCGAATACAAGTAATCTTAATATTAATGTCTTACCAAATATCTCCTGGTGATGTTCTTGAGTGGAGTCCTGGAGGCAAGCTAGACATACACGAGACTAAATTGGCCAATATTAGCAAGTGAATTATCTTTACTTTACCAGACTCCAACGCGGCGTCTTCAATGCACGATGCAAGTTCACAAGAATTTTCACAAATGTTCAATATGTCACAAACCGTGCCGGGAGTCAAAAAAGCGGCAATTTAATAGATTTCACAACTATTCGCGTAGCTACAAGGATGTGCTTTTCAAAAGGCAATATTCTACGTACGAGTCGACAACGTGGTAATTTTTCAACGCGGGAAGCGACCGAAGTGACAGTTCAGTGTGACCATTGTCAGAAATTTTCAATAGACTAAAACAAAATGTTACTCAATCGATCTAATCGATTTGACTTATAATAAAAACTAATTCTATTTCAAACAATAAATATAATTAAGATGATCATGTAATATACAGTGTAATTGCGTGACGAGCACTTTAGAGAACTCACGAGCGTAACTTATAAAACTGTTGGTCAGCATAATCGTAAATGATGTCAATGTTATTAAGCCTTTATTATTTAGTTTGACGTACCTACATAACTTGTGTGTGCATTTTATTAAACTAGATGTTTGATGTTAGTAGGTCAATATTCTAATGATGTTAGGTGCATCACTAAATGAAATATCAAGTCTTAAAATTAAATAATAAATGTGAAAAAGAAAAAAAATTGTACATTACAGGTCGAAAATACGATATTACGTTTAAATATATATATAGATAAACTAAACACTTATAATGTGAAAACATAAACATTTTGCTATTTTGTTATTCCACCTATTAGTGTTTGCTGTATGGCGAAACATCTCAGAGTTAATTTTCATCTTCTTAGCGTTATCCATTTTGCATCCAAAACTTTTGCCTTGGAGCCATTTTCAGTTTGATAGACAAACCTCGTTAAACTAAGCAGCCTCCAAGGCACATAATTGTGTCAGAGTTAACTTTCTTCTTTAACAATGGGTAAAAAAGCCAGATAAGCTACCAAAAATGCGTACGACTAATGGATGGATTAAAAAACAATAAAGCGGTGTCTGTATGGGAGCGTAGCAGTATCACTCAATGCGCATACCCAGCTTATACCCAGTGATTATTCTCATGTATACTTTATATCTTGATGGTACAACAGACGCCAGTCCTGTGGACGTTTTACCCGATATCTTACGTTTGTCTAGCCGTTGCTTCTGTCACATTAAGGGTTGGTTCGTATCTGACGGAAAATGCGTCGTGTATGATCGGTCGCGTAACGCCAAAACAGACAAATATATAATAAAACATCCAACCTTTCACACCTAACCGATGATGCGTTAGTGCATCGAGCGTACAGCGTCTGTTCCGTTTCCGTCAACGCATTGTCGGTCGACGTCGCGCGCTTTTCCATTAGTGCCGTGCCGGTGCCGGGGAAAATATATAGACATACATTTTTGTATGAAAATCTATGTCTTATTTGACAGAATAGACGCGACCGATGTAGATACGCTCAACGCATTTTCCGTCAGAT
Source organism: Euclidia mi (assembly GCA_944739405.2). Lineage (NCBI taxonomy): Eukaryota > Metazoa > Arthropoda > Insecta > Lepidoptera > Erebidae > Euclidia > Euclidia mi. The sequence goes on along the minus strand of OX123196.2, from coordinate 69,889,333 downwards.
ATGTTCCGACACATTTGACGGAATAGACGCGACCGATGATACGCTTGACGCATTTTCCGTCAGATACGTAACGACCCTAAGGCGAATAACTTGTCTCAAATTTATTACAGATAACCATTAAAATTTCAGTGCTGCCGGTTTGATGTGAAAATGAAACTCGTACCCATATTTGCATTTATAAATTTTGATTTTTGCAAAATCTATGTACTCGTATGAATTTTCCCTTTGTAGATATTTCAAAACGGCTGAACCAAACTTGATGAATTTCAGCAATGAACATGGCAACAACCCATAATAAGACTGACTCCGAATAAAGTTAAAAAGTCATAAAAGGGTAGGAACGATGACTAAAATATATGTAAGCTCCCGCACGCGGCTACAAATTTACACCAAAAATAAAAATGCACATATATAATTGTCATAAATAATAGTTTCAATTCATTATGTATTTACCCATCAAAGGTTGACCTTTGCTTGTCTGCACGGTCTCACCTATTTCCAAGCTAAATGCCTTTTCCAAAACCCACGTCATACCCAAAGTTAAGCGGAATTTTACTTCACGATCTTAAGGCTGCTACACACAGTGCCGGAGGCATAGCCGGTGGCCTAGCCGGAGGCCGCGCCGCCAGCCAAGCCGCGTGCGCCCGGCGGCATGCGGAGCCAGCCTGGCCGCACGAAAGAGCCGCCGGCCTGGCCGCCGGCTTGGCCGCCCGGGTAGGCCGGCGCACTGTGGGCTGAAATCAACGTTTCATAGACATTCAATTTTTTTTTTTAAAGTGACATTTTTTTCACATGGAATGCTGGAGGAATCGAATTACATGCCTAAAAATATACTCTTTATTAAATGGGTACGTAAACGGAAGATTGAGAATTTTTTCTTTAAAAATTTGTATGGAGACAACATAAAAAAATACGATAACTCTGCTATCGCACAATTGGCCCTAATTCCCTTCTAGGGGATTAATCCTTGAATTATTTATGATTTTTTGACATACTCGGTACCACGGCCCCAGGTGCGCTTTTTTTTTAAAAAAAAATGAGCATTTTTTTTTATATGAGGCTATTTCTTTGGACCAATTTGGCTAAACATAATATATAAGAATAACACAAAAACCCGGATATTTGGATCATATTCATATATCTTAAGCCAAAGAAATTGCCTCATATAAAAAAAAATGCTCATTTTTTTTTAAAAAAAAAGCGCACCTGAGGCCGTGATACCGAGTATGTCAAAAAATCATAAATAATTCAAGGATTAATCCCCTAGAAGGGAATTAGGGCCAATTGTGCGATAGCAGAGTTATCGTATTTTTTTATGTTGTCTCCATACAAATTTTTAAAGAAAAAATTCTCAAACTTCCGTTTACGTACCCATTTCATAAAGAGTATATTTTTAGGCATGTAATTAGATTCCTCCAGCACTCCATGTGAAAAAAACGTCACTAAAAAAAAAAAATGAATGTCTATGAAACGCTGATTTCAGCCCACAGTGCGGCGGGCCGCGCGGGTTGCGAGTGTTTCGACTTAGGGATGCTCGATCCAAGTGCTTTGTATCGATATTTTGGAATGCAATGGATCGTAACACAATGTATGGAGCCAAGTATCGGTCCGCTCCATTTGATTCTATCGATCCGGTATCGTATCAAGTACAAGTAAACAATCCTTTTCAGCTTCAAGTTTAATAAACAAAATTTTACTTATTAGTTCCAAACAGAAACATTTAAACGTACAAAAGAAACTTGCATTAAATTCAGCCATAAAATAAATCAAATGTGGTGCGGAAAATAAGAGATTTCAAGTTGCATTTAACAGAATCAACCACCAAAGAAAAGCATTTACAGTAATTTTGTTTGATTTGCAATTAATGTAGGAGAGCTTCTTTATATTTCAACTGTATGATTAGCCTAGTGGCTTAAGCGACCGCCTGACGTTGCGCCGAGTGTTATGGATTCGATCCCCACACGAAACAGAAATTGGTGTAAATGTTGTGTCTGTTAATTGTATATTTGTATAGTTATTTGTATGTTTCTTTGTTCTTCTTCTTTTAATGTTTTTTATATGATAAAATAAAAGCTACAGCTGCAATGGCAATGTTGACGACTTCGTTATTCATCGTAATCGATAACCGATCACAAAGTGTCACCTCACTAGCGTTCTACACGACTGTCACAACTGGAATGATGCGCGGCTTTCTACGGCCGATGCCGGCGGCACAGACGCCCGCCAAAAGCCGGCGGCACGAGCCGCGCAACTAAAGCCGGCGGCTCGTGCCGCCGGCACTGTGTGTAGCGACCTTTAGTACAACAAGTTAAATTTATAAAGTTTAACTTGTTGTACTAAAGGCTGCTACACACAGTGTTAGTATCATTCTTGGGAACTTTCAAATGTCTTAGCTACACAAGCTTGTGAGGGCAAAAAGCAAAAAACACACACAACGAAGACGCTCAAAGTTGGGACTTTGACTTAAGACTTTGGGGCTTTACTGGCAACACCCCATTCTTTTGTGTACCCTATTAAGGCTAGGTCGTACTTGAATACCTATTTACCAAACGAATTTTCCGGTTTGTAATGAAAGGTAGCGATGTTCTAGTGTTCCGTCCACAGAACAGTTAAAAGGAGGAGAATGGCCATGTGGGCGTGGCAGGTGCGCCTCGCCTGTGAGCAAACGCTCATATTTCGACAAAATTTGATTGACCGGTCAACAATCGCGCTCATATTGCGACAGCGTACGAAGCTCCGCGAAAAAACAAGAATTATGCCATCTTGCGCTGTTATAACGTGTAGAAAATGAAGCCAGGCATGTAATATGGCTCGAGAAGGGATTTCTTTTCACCGGTAAATCCAAAAACCTTAAAATACAAATGATATTTGTATTTATTACAATAGTATTATGTAGTTTGTAGACAAAATGATACTATCGCAAGAAAATAAAAAAATATACATTGCTGGCAATACGTGGGTGCCATCTAGTACTACGTAGGCGACTGCGCAATGTATTTAGTTCACTGCGAACGTCGCGTGCGACTAGTCGATGAAAACATCGCGTAGACCGGCCACTACTACTCGACGCGGCCGGCCGACGCGTGTGAACGATTTAGTGATGTGCTTGTGCAGATCTACTAACGTGGTCTATCGACAGCATTACAATGAATTAATTGCTTTTGGTTTACATATTTTTCAATTTGTCAACCGTTTCAACACATTCGGAAGATTGATGTGAATTTATGTTTTTACTTATTTTGATCTTTTTACAGCCTAGTATAGAAATAGAAATGCGTAACCAACTTTTGTAAAGTAAGTATGTAAATTAAATTTAGGTTGGTATACGGTGGTGTGTTTTTGTGTTTGAATTATTATAATATTATGATACGCCTTATCCTCGTGCTTATATTATGGTTTTGTATTTTACTTCCGGTAAAGCTTGCAATGCGTTATGGTCATCAGCATGTTTCAGATGACTTGCCTAACATACGTCAACTTAATATTAATTGTGCTTTTTATTTTTCATTCAAGGATTTGTTTATTTTAATATATTTAACTATTCTATTTTTACTAAGATGTTTATATAACAAATTCCTATTATATGTGGGGTATTGCGGAACACACTTACAGCAGGAATCGGATTATGACTGTTCAGTAAAATTTCCTTACGTTCAGCAGACCAATTTTTTTACCAGGCCTCCTATAAAGTAGCCGAAACATCGGATTAAAATATATAATGTAGTTTCTAGATCATCCGGTTTTTGATAATATAATAATATTCTACCATATACGCACATCACCATCAAGTCCTAAACTAAGGATAGCTTGTTTTATGGGTACTAGACAATGGATAAACATACATATTATGTATTTACTTTTTTTGTAAATACTAACATAATTATTATACATAGAAACACCCAGACTACGATAAACATCCATGTTCATGCACAAGCATATTTGACTTGAACGGGAATCTCGTTTAATTTTGTGATTAACTAAATAATATTTTTAGCATCATTTTGTTTATTTTGATTATATTATTTACTGAAAATTCCCTTCTTTTATTTCTTTAATTTACAGGGTACCCAAAAATATTTTGTACAATTATTAATGGAAGAATCGATAACTTTTCAATTGAGTCGATCACTAGTGTATATGAGAGATAAATTGCTTTTGCACAGCACAACGACAGCGTTCAATGTTCTTGTGTGAGTAAGTTTGACGGCGCATGGTAAATAAACGCTAAGTTTGATAGGATAAAGTCTATAAATGAATTTTTTGCACGTTCTGATTTAAAAAATGCAGGTGTGTGCGCGACTGCGTTTCTATTGATTTTACTAAAGTGTATGTGTAGTAGTAGCCGTGTGGTAGGGGCAAACTGGCGACACAGGTTTCCGATACATTTTTGTCTAGAGGGCATATCTACTATAATTAATATATCTATGGTTCCGTCAATAGGTAGCTATGCAGAAGAGCTTAAGCACGTACCATCGGCTTTTTGGGTGTTTTTTTTTAAGTATCACTAGCTAAACGGCTAAGGCACACAACATGAGTTGCTTGATAGTGTTCTCAAAATACGTGTGAAATCTGCCAATCCACATTTGGCTAGCACGGTCTACCACAGCAAGCACAGTCTTGGTAATTACTGATGTAGTAGACTATGAAATAATAATAATAATATAATTTACCACATACACACATCACCATCTAGTCCCAACTAAGCAAAGCTTGTACTATAGGTACTAGATAATGGATAAACATACATATATTTCTTTTTTTTGTAAATACATACATATTATTATTATACATAGAAACACCCAAACCAAGACAAACACCCATGTTCATGCACACACATGTTTGAATTGAGCGGGAATCGAACCCGCGACCTTCGGCATAGCAGTCGCTTACACTCCTGCTGCGCCAAGCGGTCGTCAATATTGTCATAATATGTCAAATATTGCCGCTATGAAATTACAATAGCAGTTTACTAGTGTCATATCACAATAGCAAAAAAGGAAAATCATATTTGAGACTTTGCTTCAATTATTTACCTATTACAATAACGACAGGACCAACTTTTGGCACCTGTATTAAGCTTAGCTAGTAGGTCACAAAACTCTAACACGAGAGATGGCCACACACTCATACGAAAAAGGAAAAAACAATCAAGCTAGTACTTTGTGAAATCTAGAAACTATAAATTTTTCCGATAATAAACAATACGCCACAAATTCACAGCCTTTACCAACTCCGTCCTGCGTCCTTTTCAAGACGATGTTCACATTGTGCGACGCGGCGAGAGACGATCACAATGCAACGTCATAATGACGACAAGATAACTAAACCTATTAAACCAGAGAAATGAAATGAAATTGAAATGAAATTAAATTTATTTGCATAGAATACAGGTAGTACCAGGTATTACAAAGGTGGTTTAGGATCGATACCATATTCTGCCCACATTAAGCATGCAAATGTATATAATAAAAACAATCGAAAATAGTCCCAACTACCAATAAACATTATATAATAAATTAATAACATGTCACTTGATTGAGCATTAGATACAGGTAAGTCATAATATAAGTCAACATAGTATGAATATCTCAAAATTTTATTGAATTTCGTAATTACAATATTAAAACATAATAATATTTTACTATTTTACATTATATTTCGTAAATTCATCCAATCTATAAAAACACCTATCTACTAACCATTTGCGTAATTCTATTTTAAAATGTATGAATGGTAATTCTCTTATATTTTTGGGCAATTTATTGAATATAGAAATACACATATGATAAACATTTAATTTATTAATAGTAGTTCTACAATATGGGATCACTATTTTTGTAGGATCTCTGGGTTTATATTTGGTGTAACTGTCACCTTTGAATTTAAAAAAGTCATTTTGTTTTCTTACAAATACAGACACTTCAAAAACATAAATGCAGGTCAAGGTCAATAAATTAAGTTTTTTAAATAAAGGTCTACAAGAATCAATTGGACCAACGCCACATACTGCTCTGAAACATTTTTTTTGGACAATGAATGCACAATCGATATATGTAGAATAACCGCCCCATATCTAAGTACTGATTCAACATAGCCTCTGTATGCCATGACAGCCGTCTTTTCATCTGCCACAATCCGAAGCTGCCTCAAAGCGTATGCAAATCTGCTAAGCCTACCGCATACGCCATTTATGTGATGCTTCCAACTACAGAATCTATCCAACGTAATGCCTAAAAGTTTTATGCTGTCAGTTTCCTCAATTACGGAATTATTTACTATTATATTTAGACTAGACTAGAACCTTGTACTAGAGGTATCGATCGATATACTATGAAATGTTGATATCAGAGTTTAAAATTAAAATAACCTTGCTTAATGTACAGACCGTGATGCTTAAAATATTCTTTGACATTCATAAGCATCATCATCAGCCTTTAACTGTCTACTGCTGGAATAGGCCTCTCTTTTAAAAGGAGGAATTAGCCTACTATACCACACTGGCCAAACGGGTTGGTATAGAGTTTGTTTCAAGTTTTCCTTCTCTTACAGTGCTGTTTCCTGCATAATGTGCTGCATCTGTCGCCTCTTGTGGCACCTACGAGATGATATGAGGTGGTGAGTTGGTGACTGGCTACATTCCGTATTCTTTATCTGTCACCACACGGACAAGCAACACACAGCAAATAAATTATTTGGACTTTGCCTTATACATAACATAATACAGACATAATTTATATAAGTCGCAAAATTTCTGTGTGGATTAATAATACAAAGTGTCAGCATGAAACTCCTAATAGCGCGTTTCAGGATGTACTATCTTTTGTCTATTTAGTACCCTCTTTGTCCATTAGATGTTGCATTTTTGTGTCTTCACTCATCAGTGTCGCAGGATTATCCCAGTTGCAAACAAACACATTTTAGAGCCCGGAGTTCGATTACTAGTCCAATCAGCTTTGCCAGAATATCAGCTTATTCAAAGAGCCACAGTCGTTTGACCTCCACAAGCCTGAGGGACAGCGATATTCCAGGGTTTAGGTTTATTCAGTGGTACTGAATGCCAATAACGACTGTGATACATCTTCATGACAGCCGGGAACGTCTTCTTAAAGTGCTCTCCGAGGCACAGTGCAAGCGATAATTAAAAATTTAATACAAACATAACTTTAAAAAGTTAGTGGTGCGTGCCACGGGTTTGAACAAGATACGTTTTGCATGACAGTCTGTTGGTATCTCCACTAGGCTATAGCTGCCTTTGTGTATGTACTATAGTACGATATATTATATTCTCATTTGTATGAACCCACCGCTACAGGTAAATGTATACAAACCTCAGTAATGTGGTTTGATTGCAATAATGCCACTCGGTTCATTGATGGCGACTCATTTTATGCATCACTTGGTCATATGATAGCGAATGTGTATTTCGCTTGAATTGATTTTGGTAGCGTGGGCTTTTTTATTTAATTTTTATGTAACCAGCTGATTTTTTCTGACGGCTTTTTACTGTTATGTTTTCTGTAACCGTTGTTATATTATTTTTTAATTTATATTCTGTAAGTAATTCATTCATTTGCCATTTCTATATTTAAAGTCACAGTTAAAATAATCTATACTCACCTAGGTCACAATAATATGTCGCTATGCATTTAGCGCCATGTGAGATGGTCACCGTGGTGGATGAAACGTAAATCCCCTAACCCAGTGGTTCTCAAACTTTTTCCGATATGGAAACCTTGTGGATAACCAAGTCTTTGGCGGAGCCCTAAAATGAAACAAAGTCTGTTATCAGTGATTACGTTCTTATTTAGGCATTTTATTAGAATTTGAGCAAAACTGTCGTGGAGCCCTTAGAGATGCTTCATGGTGCCCTAGGGTACCGCGGAGCACACTTTGAGAATGGCTGCCCTAAACGTTCTCATAGGCAATGAGAAAGACTTGTGCTCTACTATACCATGTGGCGTGACGGGACGGCCCACCAAACGGATTGGTCTAGATTTTCCGTCGAGATTGGGAAGAGACGAATCTTCCCAAAGCTTCGTGTATTTTCCTTAGTTACCTCTTATGAAAGCCACGGAACGGCAAAGCAAGATGACAGTATGTATTTTTATTCCACCACATGGTCTGATGTAACGACAAAACATTGCTACGAGGCAACTATAAGTAAGCTGCGATAGCCCTGTGGTGTACGTAACGTACTGCCGAGATGATGGTCTCGGGTTCGATCCCCAGGTACCTACTCCGGGCACACATCTCTGACTTTTCGAAGTTATGTGTGCATTAAAATGATAATTATCGCTCGCTCAGTAATGAGCCCAGTAAAGGGCAATAGGCTCGCCCCCTATTACAGGCAGGGACCAAAACATAACTGGCGAAAAGTGGGTGTGTAATACACCTCTGCCTACTCCTTTGGGGATAAAAGGCGTGAAGTTATGTTATGTTCTGCAACTATAACTTTTTTAGTAAAGTATACAAATAGTGTTATTTTATTTAACTCTTACATTCATTTTTATACTTTATCTGCGCGCAAAGCCGCGTGCAGCAGCTAGTTATCTAATACGCAACGCAGTCATTGTTCCGCAGTGCGCGGCTAATAAATGATAGACGCAGTAATTCTGGCACGCTCTGTTTTAGCCACAGACCACCTACCCCACGTTTTAACGCCTTGTTCACTAAACACACCGCGGTTAATTTTAAACCGCGAATCATGTAGGGTTGAAACCAACCACATTTTCATCAGCCTTATTTTTTATTTTTGTCTTCTTCTTTTGCGTGTGAGTGTGTGGCAAACCCTGATGTCGGAGCGTTCAGAAGACCTCCGACATCGCCTAACGATTCTTGTCCTGAAACAAGAACCGACAACATCACGAACCCGCCGAAGCACGGCAGCGCTCTGAAGAGGATTCCGCATACGGTCATCCACCCAAAAGACGAACTGTGCAAGCGTTCCTTAAGTTTTCCGACCCAATATGCACGGTGAGCCACGCTATGCGCGCTATTAATAATAATTATAATTTGTGAAAGGGTTAAGCTATAGTCCTCCAAGCTGGACAATTGTGGGTCAGCAGACTCCTAAGTTCTCTCGCTCTCACTTGTAAACGTCACCACAACAGTGCAAGTGGTGACCTCCGTAAACGTTGCCGGTCTATACGAACTACGACTACGAAATGATATGAAAATCTGTTCAGCAATTTTTACATAAAAGTGGAACAAACGTCCATACATCCTTACAAACTTTCACGTTTAGATAATAATACTACGATGATACCCACAACTCGGAAATCAGAGTAAAAGCCACAGAAAAACACGTTTGTGTTTGTTCCTTGCAGTGCACAAACGTACTCACATTTACACATAAACGAAAAATAATGAGAAAAAAAGAGCACCAAACATGGCACCTTATTTTCTTCTGTGGTAACATTAAATGGTATCATTTAGGTTAATTGACTTTTGAGCTAACCTATCAGTTGTTTTTGAGCTAACCCCTAACAGACAGAAAGACGAGTAGGGGGCCAACGTTTTATAATACGCAAGGAAATAGGCCCGAACTCATCAAATAATTATTTAATAGTTTTCTTTGAATCTGGGTGGCCAGACAAATTTCTTATTCGACAGATTATACACACCTTGAGTGACAACTAAAACTAAAGGTGTAATAAGTTCGTACATTTATACATATGTAGAGGATGACCGCAGCTACACCCGCAAACTTTTTTTAAATTAAACCCCTTCTTACCAATTCGGTGCGAATTACAGGGAATCCCTTTTTATATGGTGCACCGTTTTTGTCCCCAAGGAATATACATGCCAAATTTAAGTTTCTTGCGCTCTAAGTGTTTACTTTGCTTTATAATTGTATATATACCTACAGAAGATACAGGCGTTGTCCTTTCCAAATTAAAACGTGCTTGACGTTATGCAGAAAAAATATAAAAAGAAAAGTTCGTAGCAACCCTGTCGTGCATACCAATAGTGCTGCACAATTCAAATTTTGCATATCGATTATGCATTCGATTCCCTCCCGCGGTCAAACCATTTATCCTCGGTGTGCCACGTAGACAGGTGGCCGTTGTTTGTGTGTTCTCTTGTCAACACATACTCACACATTTTTACATGTTATGTTATTTTCACATTGTCATGTTCAATGGCAATTTTATACTAACTAATTGATAGAATTAGTGTGGTGGATTAAGAATAAAAAGTATCACCTCCCCATTTTGTACCTAGAGTGTCGTCAGAGGCGACTAAGGAAATTACACGAAACAAATAATATCTTTGAAGCAGCGATAGCCTAGTGGAGAGACCGACAGACTGCTACGCTGAGGGTCCGGGTTTAAATCCACGACGCGCACCAATGACTTTTAGAAGTTATGTGCGTATTAAATTATTACTTATCGCTTGCTTAACGGTGAAGGAAAACATCGTCGGGAAACCTACATGTCTGAAGAGTTCTCCATAATGTTCTTGAAAGACATGTGAAGTCTGCCAACCCGCATTAGGCCAGCGTGGTGGACTATGGCCTTACCCTTCTCATAGTGAGAATAGGCCCGTGCCCAGCAGTGGGACAGTTTATATACAGAGCTGAAGCTGAGAAGGGGACGGAAAACTCGACATTAAGAGCGTTTAATCCGTCGGAGACGATTTTGCGGGTTTTTATTGTTCTATTACGTTGCAGATAAATAATAATTAATGGAAAAGATATAGAAAATATGAAAGTTCAGTTTTTTATCAAGAGAGTGCTAAAGATAAATATATGGGTTACCATAGTAAATATTTTAAAACGGATGAATTTAAAAAAGTCATTTTCGTAATTTCTGTAGTTTAGGCCAGCATTAATGGTCGCTAGTGCTATGAAAACTTATCGTTCTATAATTCTGTAAATGTAAACTGTACGAGCAAAAGCTATACAAGCGAGTCCCTAAAAAAGAAATTGTACTTTCATTCATAATTTTCAAGAAAATCGGAGAACAAACAGTGCATTTTGCTTAATTTTAGCCCGCAAATTTGCATTTATATCTAAAAAACTACTGTGATTATTAAAAAGATATATACATATTTACAAACCTTAAGATTCATTTTAAGTCATATAAAAAAATTGGAATCTAAACTTTTCGTTTGTAATTAATATGATTTTTTTAAAAAGACCTATAAAACTCGAAGCGCGATGCTATGTCCGCCATTCAGCGCTGAGCGCTCTCAGAGGACGGACCTGTCGCTCGCGTCCGCGTCCGCCATTTTACGTAAATATTGCATTCCAAAACGTTTATAGCGCGGCTAAAGCTTCTTGATCCTTATTTTTTTCTCAACGTATTTTTTTTTATAAATATGAAAAGTTGATGTACTTAACTTTATTTATGTATTACGTATTAAACTAGTATGTTAGTCGAGACATCTGGAGTCTAGTGGTTACTGGTTAGTATAGTAGCGCGGTCAACTAGGGGCTGGGCGAGACTGACAGAAACGGACCGTTAGATGTAATACCTTGCTGCAAAAATCAAGTGACAATATACAGTATTGTTACGAGCTGGGGTTCGACGATAAATTATAGCTCACTATGCCACTTAAACTGAACTTTATTCACTAACACAATAACACTAGATACACACACTTAATTTTCCAACACTAATAAAACACACTATTCACACCACTAGTACAACACTAAACACTTCCGAATTACTTCCTTCGCTTGATCTTGATCGCTTTCCGTATTCAAATGAACTGTCCGGTCCGTTCGCTCGCACTCTATTTATACTGGCCGGATAACATCACTAGACTTTTCGAGACGACTCACGAAATTTCTGGAAACGTGTAACGTGTTTCTAGATGTCGCGTAAATGTTCTATTTACACCAACGCCATCTATTAGAGGATAGATGAAACAGCTTTAAACAACCGATACATCTAATCTCATGTAGTTCTCCCATTCACTGATAGATGGCGTTATTTTCAATTCGTAACACGGCCTCCCTCTTAAACGTGTTCGTCTCGAACATCGTTGGACCCATAGTAACGAGCCAACCGGTCCACATGAACTATCTTCGGTGCACCTCGCGACCGCTTCTGGATTCGATAGGTAACGTCGTTCATCCTGGTAATTATGCGATATGGCCCGTCCCATCTGGCTTGTAACTTAGGCGATTTTCCTTTGCTTCGTACTGGGTTATGAAGCCACACCAATGATCCCTCATCGAAGCCTTTGTTATTTGCCTTCCGGTCGTAGCGAGTCTTCATCTTCTCAGACATCTGTTGTCCAGATTCCCTGATGCGGTGACCTCGGTCGTCGCGTCGCACTGCTTCCACCTCCAGAGCGTGGGCTAAGGCATCCTTGAGGTCCTTGAAGTGCCCAAGCCTCACTGCTGCTCTTACCTCCAGGTCCCGGATCCCATCCGTAAACGCCTGTACGAGGTTCCCATCAATAAGCGCAGGAGACGACTGGTATGCCTTCCTGACCAGCTTTTCCACCTCTAGAGCCCACTGCTGCAGAGTTTCTCCGGTGCGTTGCGTCCTGTCCTTCAGCTGAGCACGATACACATGTTCGAGGTGCGCGTCTCCGTACCTCGCCTCCAGCGCCTCAAGAAGCTTCTCGTAGGTGACGTCTTGTCCGAGTGCCTCCAACACTGTCAAGGCCCGGTCGCGAAGGCCCAAGGTTAGGGCGGTTAAGGCCTGTTCTTTGGTCCACCCATTCGATCGCATCACAGCCTCAAACTGGATCTTGTATGCAGACCATGATGACGAGCCATCAAATGGTGGAACCTTAAGCCCACGAGGTGAGGGCACTACAGTCGCAGATGTCACTTCGTTGGATCCGAGCCCACGCAATCTCCTCTCCACTTCAGCGACACAGGTGTCGTGATGGTCGTGTACACGCTTCTCTATAGAGGCGACGCGAGTCTCAAGCTGGTCGTGTACGAGCTTCTCCACGTCGCTGATACGAGCCTCGTGCTGCTGGAGCTCCTCCTTTACCACCTTCAGGTCCTTCCCTACAGCGGCGCTGAGGTCTTTCATCACCACCAGCTGTTCCTCCAAACGGCGGGCCTGCTCCTCCTTGTCGCGCTGCAGCTGTTCCTCTAGGCGGCGCGCGTGCTCCTCTTGACGGCGAGCCTGCTCCTGTTGACGACGGTCCTGCTCCTCTTGACGGCGGGCCTGCTCCTGTTGACGACGGTCCTGCTCCTCTTGACGGCGGGCCTGCTCCTCCTTGTCGCGCTGTCGCTGTTCTTCCATGCGGCGCGCGTGTTCCTCCTGACGGCGGGCCTGCTCCTCCTGACGGCGGGCCTGCTCCTGCATGAACGCCATCAGAGCCGCGATGTCGGGCACCGTCACGGAGTGTGTGGCGCTTGCAGGCTCCACTGCAGCCGCGGAGTCGCCTGGTCCACCAGACGATGGAGTAGGAACGTCTCCGAAGCGTCTCTGGTCCAGGTCTTGCTGGCGCTGGTTCCTGGTACGCACTCCTTCAGTTTCTTCTTTCGGCATAACCGGCATAATTTATCCCTTTCTTCTGACACCAATTTGTTACGAGCTGGGGTTCGACGATAAATTATAGCTCACTATGCCACTTAAACTGAACTTTATTCACTAACACAATAACACTAGATACACACACTTAATTTTCCAACACTAATAAAACACACTATTCACACCACTAGTACAACACTAAACACTTCCGAATTACTTCCTTCGCTTGATCTTGATCGCTTTCCGTATTCAATTGAACTGTCCGGTCCGTTCGCTCGCACTCTATTTATACTGGCCGGATAACATCACTAGACTTTTCGAGACGACTCACGAAATTTCTGGAAACGTGTAACGTGTTTCTAGATGTCGCGTAAATGTTCTATTTACACCAACGCCATCTATTAGAGGATAGATGAAACAGCCTTAAACAACCGATACATCTAATCTCATGTAGTTCTCCCATTCACTGATAGATGGCGTTATTTTCAATTCGTAACAGTATAAACAGGTAAAGTAGTTAGACGCATTTGATCTTTGATGGGTGACCATGGGATTGGCTTGCAGAGCCTTTATCGCAGGTTTATTTTCGTACAAACTACATAAGTTAAGGTAAAGTAATTGACATCACGGTCATAGTATGGATGGGTGACCGACCGATGAATTTACAGAGCCCATGTATGAGGTTCTTAATGGGGGCAAAATTATGGTTATTTTTAAGCTAGGACGCGCCGTCGTTAGCATGATACCAATGTAATAGGTATTTACCTAAAACGTACTATGCAATGCAATTAAAAGCACACTTGAATCGAATATTATCTTACAAACCGCCGCAGCTCAGCTGATCCCCACGAGCTCGCATTGCAGGTACCTAACACACACAAGCCCACCTACCTACTGTGCAGTCTTATTCTGCACCAGTTAACAGTTTATTTTGACTCAATTCTTCTAACTATATTTGTTCAAAATGCAGTTTCGATCTAATGTCAGTGTCATACTCATGTCACAAATGGTATTCTCCTAAATAAACTGATATTGGAATGTTATCGTGACTAGATCGTTAATTAAACAATGTCATCATCATCGTTCTAGCATACCTCGGATTCGAACCCGATACCTTCTGCATAGCAGTCCGTTGGTATCTCCAGTAGGCTATCGCTGCCTGTTGTTAATTAAACAATGTGTCAACGTCAGTGAGAACAATAGAAGTCAAATTATAGTTGGTGCCACGAGAAGATAGACTTTTTGTAAACAAACATTCAGAGCTTCACAACCTTTTTTCGAACAGTGGCGTTTTAGATTTTATGCTTTTGAACAGTCTTTTTTTTTCAATGCCTAATTATGCCACTATGTTTTTAAAGAACAATGGCCACTTCTCATACATTGAATGACCTGATAATGAATTATTGTGTATATAGATAAAATGTACAAAAACAAGTAGATCTATGATCAAGAAATTATACTGTAAAGACAGTTTTTCTTATAAAGGTCTAGTAATTACATAATACACCGAAATTAGTTCGTATTAATTTGACAGATTCTCCCATGTCCAATGTCACCGGCGGCGTCTTTACGTCAAAAACGTTCCAGTGCATCCTTATCCAATGTTTTCAACGCCAGAAATACAATTATATTTATCTTTTTATATCTTTTAACATAAAAAATACATTCATTTATGATCAGCTTTTAACAACTTTATTCAATTTATATATAAAATTAAGTTTGCTCGAGGTTTTGACAAAACCAAATGCTAAAGATGTGGTATAAGTGAAATGGAACGTAGCTAAACAAGGAAGTATCTTCGGGCACAGATAATATAACAATGCAGCGAATAAAAAATATTTTGATAAAGATGCGTTCACGAGTTCTAGAACATTTTTACAACCCAAAACTTTACTTTTTACCTAGACTTCTATAAAATATAATTGTTAGTGAAATCATTACACTAAAAAATAACCTTAATTTTAAAATAAGTTTTATCTCTATACATGTTTAGGTCAAAAATGGCCATTCTTCTTTATATTGTTAAATTTTACTGAAATAAAAATATTTGATTTTGTGTTTTAGTGGTCGAATGTTCATAAATTGGCCGCATTTTTGTTGTTTTACACGTAATAATCTGTAAATTAATGAAAAATAGAGTACCATGTATGTTAATTATAGAGTAAGTACCTACATGTTACTTTATTATTGACACGATTTTTAAAAAATCACTACGCAATAAATAATATTGCTCAAAGTAGCATATCTATTCTAAAATATTAAATTATTGACCAACAATGAATAATATAACAGATAACTAGCTAATACATTGCATAAACATTTCTAGGCATAGAGATTTTACGTTGTCTGTGAATGAAGAATGTGTCATCAGAATGAACTTAAACAAAAACCATTGAACGTTACGGTAGTCTGAAAACGCAATTTCTTTTTTAGGTATAAATAATTTTCTGCCATCTGATATTCTGCACGCGCTTTTTCGAGATGCCGGCAGCGAGAAGAGCGTTGCAATCCTATAAACTTGTATTTAACTTAACACCTACTCCTTCCTGATAACTAAAAATTTAATTTTGTCCTGTGTTAAAAAGATGTTAAGCCCAAGAATGTATCATTTCAATGAACTAGCGCGAAATGTTGACACTCTAGGCGTCAGTACCTCAAAACATTAAAAGATCCGGTTGACAGCGCATAATATCGATAAAAACCCGATCCATTGACATATTAGTTTCCAATGACACGTATCTATGTATAGGTCAGTTCACGAAAGTTGACCAGAAATGGCGGCCGTCGCGCATATGTACATTCGTGCACCAATGGCGTGGCTCCATTCTTGACTCATTTAGGGAATGCGTCAAGAACGGAGCCACACCATTGGCATTCCACCCGCGCCTCACCCCGAACCTCCACGGAGATCTAAAAAATGATTTCTGCGCAGTGGTCATCTTTTGTGAACCCGACCTATACCGTTGCGCTCATTGATTTGAAATTATTTGTTTTTGACAGAACTATCGCTAAGTCACTTAGTAAAAATTCTTTGTTTACAAAATGTCTATGTTCTCGTGACACGGACTCTAGATGATAATGACATTTAAATTAGAAGAATACCAATTCTGAGTCAATTTAAAATCTAATCTCATTTCGTTCAAAATATAATTTCAATGTCATATAAAATACGAGAATATCTATGTAAATTTTTATAAAAAGAGGGATTTATATCATCGCACACTGTGTGAAATAATTTTAGGTGAATGTGTATTGTATAATTACAATATTTTGTAAATACAAATCAACATATTGTATAATTTTTTCTTTCTTTTAATTAATTAAGTATTTTCTTTTACCCGACTCTTTTGGTTTTGTATTTAGTGTCATTCGTGGGTTTTCATGCATTCATAACAAAATAGATGTATATTTGAAATGTAACAATTATGTAGATGACAATTATAAATTATTTCTATTATATAATAAAACTGCGCCAAATTATTATAAATAGTCGTTGTTATCCTGAGGAACATCATCCTACTAAACAAATATGTAATATCTATCGTTATTTGATACCTTTAAATGCATGTGCATTGAAAATAATTAATTTGAATACTTTCATATCATAATCGACGTATTACATAAACGAATACTGTTCATGTATGGCAAGAAGGATCAAGATTATTATTCCACGCGATACCGTCATAGTGCGCCGGGTCTCGCATGCGCGGTGTGCGGGCGACCGCGGTACTATAAAAACCTAAACTCGAGCCGCCGCTCGAGGCGTATACGCTCTTAACACCCGTCTGGCCAGCGTGGTATAGTAGCCTAAATCCTCCTATTGACTCGTCATTGTATCACAATTCCAGCAGGGCCCCGTGATACGCTGTATGGTGATGATGATACTTTTTTAATTAAGTTTATCATTTTATTAAAGAATATAACGTCATAGTCATATATAGTTTCGTGGTCAATAACGATAGTTTTACATTTTCATACGGGATATATACCACGTGCCTGTATTTCGAGAGTACATCTATGAACATGTGCTTGTCATCATCATGTCAGCCTAGAGACGTCCACTGTTGGACATAGGTCTCACCCAAGGTTCTTCACCCAGAACGATCTTAAGCCTCCCGCATCCAACCGCTTCCCGCGATCTTAACCAGATCGTCGGTCCACCTTGTGGGAGGCCTACTCGTGCTGCGTCGTCCGATACGTGGTCGCCAATCCAGAACCCTCCTGCCCTAACGGCCATCGGTTCTTCGAGCTATGTGCTCTGCTCATTGCCACTTCAGCCTGGCTATTTGGAGGGCTATGTCAGTGGCTTTGGTTCTCCTGCGGATCTCCTCATTCCTGATTCGATCTCGCAGGGAAACACCAAGCATAGCTAATATATGGCGCTTGTAGCAGTGCCGAAATATCGGTTAGGTAGTCGAAACATAGTTACGTGGTACCTATATATCTCTAAAGAAAATGTTACACTAATTTAATGTTACTAATTTAAATCAAATAAATATTATTTTTTAGTTCTTAGCAAAACTTACGATTATATTTATGTGTGTCAAGTGTTACTCCGATCTTTAAAAATGGCGACAAGCATAATATTGCTAATTACCGTGGTATCTCCAAACTTTCTGTTATACCTAAACTTTTTGAAAAGATAGTTTACGATTCGTTATTTCCGGCGATGAGGCCGCTGATAATACCAAGTCAGCATGGTTTTATAAGTGATAGATCGACAGAGACTAATCTCTGTGAGGTTTTAGAATCCACGATAGAGGCAATTGATAAAAGTTATCAGGTGGATTCCGTGTATACCGATTTTTCCAAGGCTTTTTGATAAAATACCACATAATCTGTTAATAAAGAAATTGGTAAATGGCGGTATACACGGTGACCTCCTGAGATGGTTGACCTCCTATTTGCGGGATAGATCTCAGGCTGTAGCTTTGAAAGGGTATACTTCAAGCTTTGTCCCAGTCACACCTGGTGTGCCCCAGGGCTCCCACTTCGGTCCTCTTCTTTTAAATATTTTCATCAATGAAATTGTACGTTGCTTTAGTTATTCCAAGGCATTACTGTACGCCGATGACACTAAAATATTTACTTTATTAAGACCGTTGAAGATAGTTATCTATTTCAAAAAGAATTGAATAGTTTCTGTGAGTTTTGCTCTGCTAATTATCTTAAATTAAACATAAAAAAATGTCACATAATAACTTTTACACGTAAAATAACTCCAATACATTTTGATTATAAGTTTAATGATACTCTGATTGACAGAGTGACCAAGGTGAGGGATCTGGGTATGTACCTAAATAGCGGGCTAGACTTTACTTCTCATAGTGACAAAATCTATGCATTAAATGTTGTGTTTCATTTATCGACAGTGTAAGGGTTTTAAAGATAAAACTACGTATGTTATGCTATATAACTCATTAGTTAGAAGTCACTTGGAATATGCATCCACCGTATGGAATCCACAGTATGTGACGTATATAGAACAAATTGAAAGAATTCAATATAGATTTTTGAAAAGGCTACAGTATAAATTTAATAACGTTTATATACCAACACAAACATTAAGGTTGAGGCGTGAACACAAGGATCAAGTATTTTTGTCTAAAATTATAAATAACTTAATCGATTCTCCTTTCCTTCTTAGTCGCAAATTATTTAAATGTCCTAGGTCCAGTAGTCGGTCCAAAGCTGTATTTACCGTGCCTTCTTGCAGAACCAATTATTCAAAAAATAGATTCTTGGTAAGGGCTTGCAATACGCATAACGCTCGATATGCTCATATTGACATATTCAACAGTAAGATTACCGGTTTTAATGCTTCTATAAAACAAGATGTTAGTTCTGATTGATTGTTTTTAACCGACTTAAAAAAAAAGGAGGTTCTCAGTTTGACCTGTATGTATGTATGTATCTATGTTTGTCCGCGATTATCTCGCGTTTGGCTGAACCGATTTTGATGCAGTTTTCAGAAAAGTATTAGTTACACTTAGGAGAAGGTTTTAGGCCCTTAACCGACTTCAAAAAAGAAGGTTCTGAGTTTGACCCGTATATATGTAAGTTTGCCCACGATTAACTCGAGTTTGGCTGAATCGATTTTTATGCGGTTTTCAGAAAAAAAAAGTATTTGTTACACTTAGGAGAAAGTTTTAGTATTTTAACCGACTTCAAAAAAGAAGTTTCTCAGTTTGACCTGTATACATATATTGGTTCTTATTATGTTTGTATGTTTATTTATTTATTTTTATTATTTATTTAAAAAAGACAACTCCCGCATTAGGACTAAATCCTGTGTCGCGGGGGACTTTACAAACATGCAACTAACGGACACAATGTACACCCAGACTCGAAACAACAATTTATGAATAACACAAAGTGTTGTCTCGTGTGGGGATCGAACCCACAACACTGCGCGTAGAGTCAAGCGGCGAGGCGACCGCTTAAACCACTACGCCAACCGTGCAGTCAAAAGTATGTATTATATGTGTGTGTTTGTACGTGTGTACGTGTCTGCGCGCGCGCTCGCGCGCGTGTGTGTGTATTTGTATGTGTACGTGTGTGTGTGTGTGTGTGTGTGTGTGTACGAGTGTGTGTGTGTGTGTGTGTACGTGTGTACGTGTCTATCTCTCTGCGATTAACAAAAAACAAAGAAAGTCAGTGAAAGAATCTAATGCGAGAACATATTTCTCATTCTTGTCATTTCGGATAAGGCTCTGTTGTCGTGGGGATGGTTGAGTAATTTGTTCGAGTCAATATCACTTAAAGCCATGCCTTTTAGGGATTTGACCCGCCTCAAGGCAACATAGCATTGGCCTATAGCAAATCTTTTAGGCCCTAAGTCCGCGGAACTAAGTGTACATCCTTGCAACTTGTGTACCGTCACAGCCCAAGTCAATATGACTGGCAACATCCGCCTCTCAATATCACCATAACCACGATTGCCTTGATAGGTCGCTGGCACTGGAGCTATGGAAATGTAACCATCATCATCTTTAAGACGCAATGCTATTGATGGATCATCAAATAATATCAAAATGGCATCAGGCAGTTCACCTGGCTCAAGTTGATCTCTTCTTAGTACCGGCCATTTAAATCCTTTAGGAACACCCATTGCCCCGTTCGCTAAGCCATCCGTTATTGGCATATTTCTCCGGAGCATAATACGAGAGCTCACAGCCAATTCAATAGTATGTACAAGTCCACCGCATTTGTTTGGATCGTACTTCCGTATGTAGCTGATTCCCTAGACTCATCTCTCTCTTCCAGCTTGAAGCCTAAGTCCATAGGCACACAGAATAAAAGTAGGTACCTATGTCAAAGGCATGATAACAAACTGATAATAGCAGAAAACTTATCACTAAAATAATTGAATCTAACTATAAACAAACTATTAATAATAATTAGCCCAAAATTTAAAGTAAATGGAGTACCTATCTCTAAAAAGTATCAAATAAATAAAAGAGTAGTTAACACAAAACCAAGTAAACGAACGAAGTACCTAACACTAAAAAGTATGAAATAAAAATAATAAGAAAAAAAACAAAACCAAAATGAAAACTTAAAAATCGCACCAAAAATGTTTACTAGGTATTTAGTTTCTTTTTAAAAAAAAGAAAACCGCCGTCAAAAAATCGACCCACTAAAAAGTACGAAATATTTTTTACATACGCTAATATATAGTATATAACTTATACAAAATACTTAGTTTTTGAAGTCGGTGCCAAACCATCAAAAACAAAAAAGAATACTGGCAAACAGAGAAAATAATACGACGAATATATCAAATCAATAAAGCCTCAAAAAATATCTGAATTAATATTTAAAATAATCTACCTATATACTCTAAAAAGCAACATATATATTATGTAAAATATATCAAAAGTATGAAATAAATGCTTAATTATAAAATAATTATACTTTATGTTGAATGCGCTGGTTTGGAAAGGATAAAGCCAAACAATAGGCTTTTAGAGGGATTTGGTTTGGCACCGACTTCAAAAACTAAGTATTTTGTATAACTTATATACTATATATTAGCGTATGTAAAAAATATTTCGTACTTTTCAGTGGGTCGATTTTTTGACGGCGGTTCTCTTTTTTTAAAAAAGAAACTAAATACCTAGTAAACATTGTTGGTGCGATTTTTAAGTTTTCATTTTGGTTTTGTTTTTTTCTTATTATTTTTTTTTAATTTTGTAATATTGTTTGCTTTTTTGATGTGTTCGATGGCTGAGATAAAATTATTATTATCTCAGCCATCGAAGCTATCGCTGTGGATAGATAAGTATATTAATTTTTAAAACATAGCATGCTCAAATGTAGTGTATACTAGAATAATTAATTTACTACGTCTAACAATATACCTAACATTGTACAAAATTGTTTCTTTTCTATAGTCTTTGCTATGTCATTTTTATCGTTGGAGACTGTTTCGGCTAAAGTGCTATATAAACACTCTTGTATACGTGTATTATCAAAGCTGTTTGTTTCCTTGAAATATAAATTTAAAAAAATAAAAAAAATACAGGAAGTGTTGGTGTGTGTGTGTGTGTAATGTGTATGTGTGTTAAACTAATGAGTTACTACGGTCTCATCTACCAAACTGATTGACTGCCAATTATTGTTAGGTAGATATTATTTAATTGCGTTCTGATCCACCGTAGAATTTAAAAATTCCGGCCTGATCCATCACTTTATTGTAAATGCATTCAAAATATTTTAATACACAGTTGGGTACCCGAAAAACCACATAATATATTTATTAAATCTCTATATGGAGGATCAGAGGGCATGGAAAATAATCAAATTTATTTTTTAGCGGTGTTGGAGGTGCTTAGCTGGTACTTACTGGTTCTCAGGTACGATGTTGTGAAGGAAAAACTTAAGTCCACGCTCATACAGTTTATTGGTTATGTACAAGCACCAGTAGATTACAGAAGGAGTAAGAATGAAGCAGTAATGACAGCACACAGAAGGAGAAAACGGAAAGTCTTATTTTACGATGATAAAAATATAGCATACATAAAAGCAGGTAGGTAAGCGAGTATCGTATAGCGCGGCGCATAAGCAAGCGAGCATAGGTTTCGCGTCCGTAGCTAGATATCGACTGTCCGCGCGACTGTGCTGTGGAATGCGGGTGGGCGTGTCCCGTGCCCGGTGCGCAGGAGCAGGTTAGCGCGTCACAGCATCGCCGCGCGGTGAACTAACTATCTAATAACAAACTAGGTTTGTGTGTCCGCATAAATTTTTTGCAAACGCACTTTGAACGAACCTATAAAACTTTTGTTATTGTGACGCCTATCGGCGTTCACTGTCTTTCAAAGGGTTAATTACGTGTAATATTTTACGTAACAATATAAAATTAATATAGCTACACTAAATGTAATTTATATAATTCTAACTTATTACTTATATTATTTATTTATTGTATGACATATATATTTATAATTATAACACACATAAGTATACAAAAGTAGGAAGGCGGACACTACAATTTGTTTGGTTGAACGCGCTAATCTTAGAAACTATTGGTCCGATTTTCTGTCCTTTCAGTGTTGGACAGCCGATTTTTCGAGGAAGGCTATAAGATATACAACATCAAGCTATGAGCCACGGGAGAGGAGCAGTAGCCTTAAATAACGTTTCAAATATTTATATCTATAGGTACTAATCTATATAAAAAATATTAATACAGGTTTGGTGATATGATCTTGAATAATATATAAAGTGTGAGAGTTCGCTTGTTTTACTAGGTACCTAAAAATTTGATTCAATAGTATAGCTATAGAAGGGACATAGCTTTGCTATGAAGCAGTGACGGTTTAGGGTCCAAATTTGCGAATGCATAACAGTGCCAATTTTACGCCGGTCAAGCATACCTTTGGATATCCAAGTTCCCGAGAATTAATTTTGTCTTGGGGCTAGCCTTCGATTATCGGGACGAGATAGAATTACTGATATTTTCTGAAAATAATTTGTCGTAGCATGAAGTCTGGCAGAGTGCCCAGTAGGGTTAAAGGCCTAACCTACACAAGCTACCTAGTAGGAACTGAAAAGTGAAATTTGTGAAATGTGAATAATTTCACTCGTCTGTATTAACCTTAGAAACTTGCTCATAACCTTTTTTTTTTTGCTATATCGATAATCGATGCCTTTGGCAAAGGTTGACATTATACATGCAAATAATAGAAATATCTTGTAAATATAATATAATAGCAACAAAAAATATTAAATTCTTCACATAATATTAGGCTGTTGTAAAATTAATTTCAAGCCCAGATTATTTTAAAGCACCAAGATTGAAGCCTTGAAGATTTTATCAACAGAATTACTAGATTAGGCTGTAACCTAATTTATCCGTTCTAGAAAATTTCTGAAGGCCCTGATAGAATTACGTGACTGTTGGTTACCTACGTGAAGATGTAACTAACATTTTGATTTTGGAGAGATATTTAAGTGAAATGGCTTACATTTATTAATGGGTTACAATTACTGCACGGTTGGCGTACTGGTTTAAGCGGTCGCCTCGCTGCTTGACACTGCGCCGAGTGTTGTGGGTTCGATTCCCACACGAGACAGCACTTTGTGTGATTCATAAATTGTTGTTTCGTGTCTGGGTGTTTATTTTGTCCGTTAGTTGTATGTTTGTAAAGTCCCCCGCGACACAGGATTTAGTCCTAGTGCGGGAGTTGACATTTTTATATTTTTCGTAGTAGCTTCTGCACACGACTGCAAACGACTACATTACTGCAAAGCTTTATCAAAATCTGTTCAGTAATCTGTTGCCTGAAAGAATGCTTCACAAACATAGATCTATACATTTGTCCATTCTCAAACTGTCGCGTTTATAAAAGAAATAGGATACTCTATTATATATTATACCTAGTCCATTTGCAAACATAATTCCGAACTTAACCCAAACACTATTAATTTCACAAGCGTTGAGAACTAGTTTATCATAATGATATTTGTCTAAACCTAGCAGATAGCATAAAATGCTAATCCTATTCAAAAGTCTTACAAAAAACCGTGCGCGCTTCCATTGAAAGGCGGAATTACGTCGGCGCCGATTCAACGTGAAGCGCGCGTCTTTATACGACTATTATTATATTATCTATGTACGACTTTGTGAGAGTCTGTGAAATAGAGATAATATATAGATAGAGCAGGCAAGCTATAGGCGGGTGGACGTTCCAATAGACTGCCATGTAGAGGGTGTAGGGTTCAAACACACCCGGAAGAACCTCTGTGTACGATTTTGTGAGAGTATCTGAAATAGAGATAGTATATGTATAGATAGAGCGGGAAGGCTTTAGGCTGGTGGAGATACTAACAGACTGTGCTTTGCAGAGAGTATCGGGTTCAAACACATCAGTACCCTAATAATGTGCACGAAGTACCTTTTTTTAAAAGACTATTCCCGTCCTAGGACTAATTCCCGTGTCGTGAGGGACTGTACAAACATACAAATACAAACACAATGAGCACCCAGACTCGAAACAACAATTTATGAATCTCACATACTGTTGTCTCGTGTGGGAATAGACTCCAGAACACGCGGCGCAATGTCAAGCTACGAGGCGGCCGCTTAAACCACTACGCCAACCGTGCAGTCATATTCGTACCATACATACATACACATACATACATAGACTCACGCCTGTTTCCCCGAAGGGGTAGGCAGAGGCATATTAAACGCCCACTTTTCGCCAGTGTTTTGATCCCACGTAATAGGTGGCGAGCCTATTGCCGCTTATCGGGATATTTTGTTTGCCAGAGCCTCGTTCGTTGATCGGCAGGTGCACCACTTGCAGGTGAGGTTGGCTTGGGACCCTAAGTTCTTGGTGGGAACCAATATATTCGTACCCTCGTTCTTATAATTATTCAAATCATACCAGTAGTTCCTGAAACTAGCGCGTTCAACCAATGAAACCAAACAAACTGTTCTGCTTTATATTTAAGTAGGTATCAATTACGCGATTTAGCTCCTCACATAAATATATGTTTGACACTAAATCTCAGGACTGCCTCGGTGATCCAGTGGATAGTGTAGGTTCGATTCCTGGGTCGGGCAAAAGTGTTACTAAGTTTTTCCAAATTCTCAGTAGCAGCACGGGTTCTAGCAATATTCCCGGTAATGGCAATAGGCTCGCTCCCTATTACGTGGGAAGTAGAAATTTATGAGGTGAAAAGTGGGTGTGATATTACACCTCTGTCTATCCCTTCGGTGATACAAAAAAAAACTCATTTATGGTGATACTACTTCATACCGATTTTAGGCTTCAAGTTTTTATCGTCCGAAAAAAAAGTCTGCGGTCTGCGGCGAATTCCTGGTCCATGCGAGCCGGATTCTCTGCGACAGGCGCCTTGCGAAGGGTGCATATTTTTTTTTATTACCGCATAAATTTGCCGAATGCCTCCCTGATAATGGAAGTGGCACACTTATTAAATGTTTTCGTTTTGAGATAAATTATTTTGAATCGTGTGCTTATTTATAATATATATATTATTAATATGATTGAGTGTGCTACTCGCAATTGTAAGTAAAATGTACAGCCGCGATTTTATTTGGTGTTATTGAGGCTGTATTTTGTAGCGAATTTATAATTTGAAACGGATTAACATGTTCTAATATCACTGTGTGGTGACGGATTAAGGATACGGAATGTCACCACCCCATATCAACCCATGGGTGTCGTAAGAGCTGACAGAGGGAGCATATTATGCAGAGAACAGCACTGTAAGAGAAGGAAAACTTGATACAAACCCTAAATTAACCCGTTTGGCCAGCGTGGTATAGTAGGCCAGTTCCTCCTTTCAAAAGAGAGGCCTAGTCCAGCAGTGGACTGTTAAGGGCTCTATGCTCGCTGATGATGATGAATATCACTGTGTGGTGACGGATTAAGGATACAAAAGTTTCACAATCCTTTTTCAGTTCGGAGGCTTAGGGTGGTTTCAGCATACGCGCTTACACGCGCGCTACATAACGCACTTAAAAAACCGGACTCGCGTAAACGAGCATATTTCGGCGTGTTCGTTCGAAACGGTAGTGACATCTTGTCAGTGTCAACATGAATTCTGACGGCTCACGCCCATACGAACTTAGAAGCGCGTCAACGCTCGTACGAGTTGCGCATGTGCAAAAAAGCGCGCCTAGACGCGCCTACATGCACCTCCAAAAACGAGTTTATACGCGCTTATAAATCGCTAATCTGAAACCGCCCTTAAGAGGTGACTAAGGAAAAAATACGTAGTAAGTAGTACATATATAAGAACAAGCAGATATATAAGGCAAGTGTGGAAGGGACAGGACGAAGGGGAAGACCTAGGCGGACGTTCTCTAATCAGATTGGAGACATCCTAAAAACAGGTCAGGTTAGAAGTACCCTGAACAGAAGAGCGTGCATGAGGAATCTGATGGGAGTGAATGAAGCAAGAGAGATATGTCAGGATCGTTGCAAATGGCGTTCCGTAGTCTCTGCCTACCCCTCCGGGAAACAGGCGTGAGTCTATGTATGTATGTAAATAGTACATATCGGGAAGTGTTTGGACGCGGGCGGCTCAAGATAGCTCTGTGTGGAGAACCATGCTGAAGGTCTATGTCCTGCAGTGGACGTCGTTAGGCTGAGATGATGAAATAGTATCTTACAAAAGAGACAGAAAACTCGACATCAAAACCTACGCCAACCCATTTGGCCAGCCTGATACTGTGCCTTCTCATTACTCATAGATGTAGCAGTCAATCATTAATATTTTCCATCTCTTACATAGCCAAACATCTCTATCACCTAAAATAAATCATCATCATCATCATCAGCCTGTCATAGTCCAATGCTGGATATAAAATAAATAGTAACAGCAAAAATATACTGTTATTGGGACACATAAAACGCATACCCGCCCAATAACTATAACCATGAAAATATTAAATGGTTTGTTAAACCATGATCGTAACATGGTTCGTGCGGATATTTAGAGGTTTGTTTACCGGAAGTAGATGGGGCGCGCCATTATTGAGCGGAAGTGCCGCCATTACGTTAATTGACAAGTCGCAGGAGTACACTTAATGTGTTGATGTGATTATTACTCGTTGCTTAGATAAGTAGTGAGGTTAGATCTATATTTATTGATTTTGCCTTAAGCTTCTTTATTGGCATTTCTGTAATCCCTAATAAGAAGGTCTTATATGTATAACACTAGATCACGACAGTTTTAGACTTTTTAGATTAGGCTTCAAAAGAAGCATTTTTTATTCCTTATACAAAATAAATTAGCGGGTCTTAATCGCGTACAATTAATTTATTTAAGGTAGAAATACCTATTTGTCTCTCCGTGACCACGCTCGGTGTAAGACGAGCGAAACGTTGGAAACAAATAGGTATTTATACCTTAAACAAATTAATTGTAGACGATTAAGACCCGCTAATTTATTTTGTATGATGTATACAAATCGCGAAAGTTTAAAATGGATTATTTTTTATGCCAACAAATTATTCTCTACAAGGGCCTTTGTTACAGCCGTAGGAACATGTACAGACATAATATGCAGCACATTTTGTTTTAAAAAACGTAGTAGTAGTATAGCTAATACAACAAGATAACGCATAGGGCTATATTTTACACAATAACCAACACTCATACGGGTGGTATTACGGGCGGTATCTACTTAATAACTAGGTAATACTATTCCAATACATTAAACTACTATCTTAGACGCATAAATTGTCAAAATGAAACTTAGCTTAGTAACCCACAACTTAAAATAAAGCATCTCATTACTTACCTCTAAATCTATCTCATGTAAAACCATAGGATTTTATACGCAACTGTTTATTCAGTGGTGGCCGTAACTACTTACCACTGAATATTCAAGAGTTCTAATCCCTGTTAGGGTATAAATTGTATCCAAGTATATCAGTTTATGTATCTGTAGGTATTTGTGATAGCTGCTGGATGATGTATTTAGTTTTTGATCCAAAAATACTTTAGAATTACGACTTTTCAGTAGATTAACTGCGCTAATGGATGGCTTAGTGGTTTAAGTGGTTGCCTCGATGCTAAACACTGCGCCGAGTATATGGGGTTTTACACCTGGACTAGATACCTACAACTTTGTGTTATGATCAAACTGTTACTTTGAATCTCTTTTCATATAATGTATTTACCCATGACGTAGGTATTAATTGAAAAATTATTAGTTGTAATGCCGCTCTATTCATAACGCACGCACTGATGTGGCCCATATAAATACTCTATCGGAAATGTTGTGTGTATAACGCTCACTCGCGCGTTGCGCACTCTCAACACGGTGGCTGATGGGATTGACATATTTAACTGTACACTGAGCGAGTTCACAAGGGCCACTTACTGTGTAGTATGTAAGGAAGTATAGTTAAGGAAATATATTTTAAGTTAGGTACTTTGTCGAATTAGGTTAAGTTATATCTGTAATGGCAAAGTTATGTGGGATAAATAAATAAATAACTGACTGACTGACAGACAAGGCACAGCCGAAATTATAGGGTACAAGACGCTGAAATTTGTCATCTATGTTCCCCGGGGACCGAAATTCCCACGGGATCGAGCAGAAACGCTTAAATAGAAAACAATGTTTGGGCGTAGTCGCGGGCGTCTTGGTAGAATAGTTTACTCAAATGTAACGGTCTCTCCACGACCACGTTTGGTGCAAGACGAGCGAAACGTCGGAAACAAATAGGTATTTATACCTTATGTAACTTAAGTTAACGCGATTAAGACCCGCTAAATTATTTTGTATGATGTATACAAATCGCATAAGTTTAAAATCGATTCTGTAAGTTTTATTTGGTAGTAGAGGGATACATTA
This sequence comes from Euclidia mi, assembly GCA_944739405.2. Classification (NCBI taxonomy): domain Eukaryota; kingdom Metazoa; phylum Arthropoda; class Insecta; order Lepidoptera; family Erebidae; genus Euclidia; species Euclidia mi. The sequence goes on along the minus strand of OX123196.2, from coordinate 69,860,041 downwards.
TGTTTTGTGAGGAAGACTAAATATTTTACAAAATACCCTGATTAAAAATATCTTAAGCAAACCTCTAATTATGAATTTGTACCAAAATAAAGTTTACGAATAACTTCAAACTTTCGTATATGAAACTCTACAAGCCAAGAAATAATCCATTTAGTCAAAATATTACTACAGAATCTGGTCTAAAATCCCCAGTTTGCTCATGACAGCGGTCGGCACTATGAGAAGGAAGTTCCCTAACCTTTAGGCTTCGTGCCAACATTACGTCACATAAAACGTATGAATTTATTACCAGCACTGGTTTTCATATAAAATTAAGGAAATGCTATCATACGATCCTTTTTAATCCAATCTAGTCTTATAAATGCGAAAATTGTCTGACCGTTTCGTTTTCCACTGTGAAATTGCTTGAAATGTGAATTTGTGCAGCGCACCTGATGGCAAGTAGTTATCAAGTGTTATAGAAATTTCAACAACCTTATTAATTGATTTATTATTTTTGAGAAGATTATAATTTACTAGAGGATGCCAGCAGCTACGCCTGCATTTTTTTTAATTTACCCGTTTTGGCCAATCCCGTGGGCACTTCGGGAAATCCCTTCTTAGTGCACCCCTACGGTCCCCAAGGAACATACATGCCAAATTTCAGCTTCCTGCGCCCAATGGTTTCGGCTGGAGCGTGTCTGTCAGTCAGTCAGTAACGCAAGGATTTTATATATTAAGATTATTCTAGCTGTGCTTGCGATAACAGCCGCGCTATTTACGGCTACTGCGCGACACCCGTAGCTCATAGCGTGATGTTATATGTATAAGCCTATATCGATAAGTGAACTGTGCAACAACAACAGGTTTTTTTAACTAACCAGGACCAAGGCAAACTTTGTAATATAAGTATAGATTGATATCTTTACTTACTGATCACGGGGATATACTCTTTTTAAGAAAACTTCCGTTCCAGCCCTTCAAACATTCAAGAAACCACCAAAGTACACCCAGACTCAAAAGAACAATTTGTGGATCACACAGGAAGTGTTGTTGCGGGAGGGAAACGAACCCATAACATTCGGCACAGAGTTGCGGTTAAAACGGTCGCTTTAGCTTAAATGACGGTCCTAAGTGACAGAAAAGGATAGAAGCATAGGAAAGTGCGATGCGGTGCTGATAGTTGTAGCTCAACCCTTAGCCACTACGCAGTGCGTGCAGTAAAATCTTCCAAATCCTGGGAATTGGACCCACACCAGTCGATGAAAAGGACGTAAGCTAACTGAAGTTTAAGAAACGTGCTCTTCTAATATCGACGATATAAAACGCTCTTTGTACCTGCAAAGTCTTGCTATTGCCTAAAATAATTGATTTCATTAAAATAAATTAAATTTTATTATATTATAAGATGTCCTAAGTCTGGTCACCTTGTTGTGACATTGACATGTATCGATCGTCACCGCAGGCACTTCTCAAAGCCGCGAGGGACTTGGTGTACGCTACGTCGAACTATTTAATTTTATTGGCTAAATAATAATACATAATAATGTAATATATGTATTACATTTTAAGTCTATAATGTAATTAAAATGTAATACTAATGCCTATATTTGAAGGCAGCGATAGCCTAGTGGAGGTGCAGTCTGCTATGCAGAACGTATTGGGTTCAAACCCATGGCAATGAATGCAGATTTACATAGAAGCGCAGTTCTTAAGGATTTCGTGTGCCGATTCCAAGTGGAGACTGTCTCAAGTTTAGTTCGTAGTTGGCGCCGTTGGCAGCGCTGGCGTCGTTCTCCGTCTCTCTTGCTCTCGTAGTTAAGATACACAGGAGGATCGTTCGTCTCTCTCGCTCTCATAGAGACAGCTGTCACAGCGCGACTGCCACGCCGCCAAGCGGTTGAATCACAGAAATTTGTCTTCAGAGTGCCCATAAGAAATGCGCCTCTATGTAAATATCTTAGCTCTTTGCCCATGGCGCGCACCACTTTAACTTAGGAAACAGACTTACAGATTGCGCACGGGGTCTCAGGTTGTCGGTCCCATTCATCACCCATATAATTATTTAATCCAATATTCAAGTGATAAAATTATCGCTTATTGAAGTAAATCTTGAATAAACCTGCATTGAGAGTTCTCCATAATTTGGGATGTTGTTGAAATAAAATATAGTGAGCTTTTGTGATAAGTGTTCTGGTATAAAAACCATATAAAAACGTTGTGGTATTGGCTATGATTGGAACTAAACTTCAATCTGAAGGCCAGTTCTCGTATTTTATCTGAGATGTATATTAATATTATAAGCTACTAGACTTTGCTCGCGACTGGGCTCGCATGGGAACTCTTTCCCCCTTTTCGGGCGATCATTTACGAAATTCCTCTCATAGTGCTCGCTGACACTCCCCAAACAGTTTTTTCGCGCCCAGTAGTTCGCTGTCAGTTAGTAACGAAAAAATGCATAAAAATTGGTTATCTGAGTGAAAGAGTAACTAACATCCATCCTTCTTACAAACTTTCGCATTTACTATAGTTGTAAAATGTTATAAATATTTTTATTGAATACCAGCCACCTTCTGCCAGAATCGTTTAGTTTCATCATCATCGCTATTATGACGTCTGAACGGCCTACAAAACCTATTGACCTAACTTGACCCCACGAATGGGAATGGGACGATAAGGGTGGAAGCTTGACATCTACGCCACCTCAAGGGTTCTGAATTGATGCTCACATTGATGACGCATTTATGTGATCCAGGATTTGTAGTTTTTAAAGCTGGGTGTCACTTGGAGCGGAGAGTAGCGGAGCTTTGTTTATAAGTGCTTATAAATATGAGCATTCACTTGTAATGAGCATGTTTGCTGATGTCACATTACAGAATAATAAACGACGTAATTACATTCTGGCGAGTATTCTAGCGAAAAGACTGATGTATAATATTGATGTTAATGATGAAAATTTGATTTCAGCAGCCGACTTTAGAGTACTTGAAGGATTTTTTTAGATATAAAGTTCAAAAGAATAGGTGTATAGAATTATTTAAATGAGATATTTTGTATTACAACGCGGTTTTTAGGGAAAATTTACCCGAAGTGTTTTAAAATGATTATATTCATGAAATATCCTAGCCCACACTACATATAATTTATTTAAGTGGCTACAATAATATATGAATTCATGGTCCAAGTTTATTACTCAATGTTATATGATCGCGTCCAGTCTCGCTGGTAATAAAACAATATTATTGGCCACTCCGCACGCACTAAATAATTTATTTGACCAACACTTGTGTTTATATTACACGATAGGTATAAAATAATTTATTATTGGAGGGTACATATTATGCAACAGTACGCCACAGTTATATAATAGCCACTTCAAACAGTGCCTGTTTCTTTTTACTTTTTTATGTAGGTAATAGGCGGCAAACGAGGAAACGTATCGCCTGATGTTTGTTTTTCGTGTGAGTGTGTGGCCAACTCTAGTGTCGGAGTTTTCAGACCGCCCGAAGATCTCCGACATGGTCTTACGATCCTTATCCTTAGAAAAGAACAGGGACCGACAGCTTTTCGTGCCCTCCGAAGCACGGTAGCGCTCAGATGTAAATGCCACACACGGTCACCCATCCATGTGTTGACCTGTGCAAGCATTGCTTAACTTTGCCGATCTGTTACGAACGGCAAGTCAAGTCTCGCTATGAGCGCTACGGATCGCCTCACTTACCATCAGGATCACCTGATAGCAAGTAATTATTTACCGCCCGCCCATGGACACAAGCAACACCAGAGAAGTCACAAGTGCGTTGCCGTCTTTTGGGTTAGGAAAAGGCATATGAGGTGGAGTGGGATGAGGGAGAAAGGAATAGGGAATGGGGCCTCCAACCCTCTCTCTCATCGAACAAAATGCAACAAAAATAGGTTTTGCGGATAGACGGGCATGGCATGAGCACCTTTGTAGTTACCCAGCTCGCGGTGGAACTTCAATGATGCGGTACGTGTCCGGCGTTTAAAACCATGCACCGTGGGCAGCCAGCCGAAGATTCACAAAGTATAATACGTATAGAAGGTTTGAACAATATTCTTGGCTAAGAAGTGTAAGTATTGTTCTCAGTCCTAAGCTACCATCATATAATACCCTGTTTATAAACTGTACCACTGTTGGGCACAGGCCTAAAAAAGCCAAGTATGGGCTGCTGAAAACATTATGAAAACCTCTCAATCATGTAGTTTTCTTAACGATGGGGTCACTTGTCAAAATGGTAACCTCTGTAAGCTTAACTTAGCTGACCCATTACAAACAGCTAGTCAAGTCACAATTTGAGCGCTAACAACTGAAGGTCTTAGGCCATAGGGTCAGCTTTATTTGGTTTAGCCATGTCAGGATATTTTAAAGTAATTCGAGAGCACTAGTCTCCACAATGACCGTGTACCTCTCCCCAGCCTCCAATCAGACTGTTAGACTATCTAGGGACCTTTCAAGCACTCATAAAATTATAGCAACCATTTAGTGTTATTAGTTCAGCTATTTACATGGAATTCAGTGACATACACATGTATAGAAGAATGATTATAAAGTATAATTTCCTTAGGAGTGTTATTTTTACTTCGATCTATGTCAATGCAATTTCTTTTTACCGCACTATCAATAAAACTTGTGTCGCGGGGGTCTTTACAAACATAGAATCAATGAGAAAGAATACCTAAATTCAAAACCTGTCCGAATCGAACCCACGACCCTCAGAGTAGTGTAGTAAAGCGGCCGCTCAAGCCACCGCCGTACATCCAATCAGTGTCATATTATAATATGGTGATCATTTACAGTACAAACTGTTAATAAGGAAACAAACTCAGTTTAGCAGTAAGTTGGACATAAAGTTAATAAAGTTACGATTACCAAGTTTGGTGATAAACCCCGGGTCAGAGCGGCCCGAAGATGCCTGAGGGTTACAAGAACGAATGTGACAAATGTCCCATTAAAGTTATAGAGTAATTGATTTATTACAATTGTTGGTTTTCGTACTCAAAGACTTCATGTTACTGTATTAAGTTCATGAAGTTCATTGAATTTATATTCATCTATGTTCAGTAAACTTTTATATTCGGCTTTGAACTATGTACGGATATTGTAGCTATAGGTTATAGTTATGGTAGTGGCCCACAAGATGGTAAAATGAAGGTAAGTTACACAGCTGACATGGATGACATTGGTGACATAACTGACTTTAAGTTGAAACAGAGAACATAGGTGGCATAGTTTTTACCCTCATAGCTATTAGTGATTTATAAGCGAAGCTAGGAAAACCCTTGCTAATTCTCTGCTCAAATCCAACAAAAATATTTCAGCATCCTCTCCGCATCCCTCAATGTTTAAATCTCGGTATGTTATTGATCGTGACGACAATCGTCTTTAATTAAACCGGAGGAGCGATGGCGGTCTCTATTGCCGCCATAACTCACGGTCTGCCGTGCCCCGTATTATAATAGGCGTTAAGCAGACGGTTCGGCTAACAGCGGTTTCTTATTCGGACGAGGCTGATTAGATACGATCATGTTATCGATATTGAAATGGAATAAAAAAGTTACGTAACGTGCTTTAATTAAATTCTTTGGCAGATAGATAATTGGTTTTATTCGGCTTCAGTTTTTGTGTGATTCCAGTTTGGATATCCGCAAAAAGAATTTCGACATAAGTCTGAAGAAGATATCCTACCTACTGAATATTCGGATATAAAATATTAGATAATCTCAATCTGCCATCATCGCTGAATGTCTTGACTTGACTACGACCTTGATCTGACACGGTGTACAAAATATGCTAACGGTTCCATATCGTCCTGAATTTGACAGCGATAATTCGAGACAACCATGTTTTTAGGTATTATGCTGGACACCAAACTACAATGGGGTCCACATATAGAAAGGCTATCGGGCAAACTCAGTTCTGCAGCTTATGCAGTTAAGACAATTAGACGCCTCACAGATTTAGAAACAGCTACAATGGTTTATTTCAGTTACTTTCATAGCTTAATGTCGTATGGGATTCTTCTCTGGGGGAATGCTGCAGACCTAAATACAATATTCGTTCTGCAGAAAAGAGCTGTAAGGGGAATTTATAACCTCGGTCCAAGAGTTTCTCTAAGAGAAAAGTTCAAAGAAATAAACATTCTAACTGTTGTATCAGAATATATTTATGAAAATCTGCTATACGTACATAAAAATATTGTCAAATTTTGTAAAAAATGTGATATACATTCTGTTAATACAAGACACAGAAATAATCTCGTAGTTCATAGCACTCGTCTTCACAAAATAAGTAGCTTTTTTTTTACGAGGTGGAAAATCCCTTCGGATCTCCGACTCTTGGGGGAAATAAGAGCCGGAGTATGTGGTGTTTCCATTAAAAACCACCTCGACTTCCGCCATGTACCCGTGTGTCGGAGGGTGGGGCATCACCAAAGCACTCGTCGCCACCCTCCGACGGATATTGGCCCGCCAGATGGTCAGGCGGGCCCCGAACAAAACCCCCTTGGCGACGGAGTAAGGTGTTGGACTCCGCCGCCAAAACGCCCAGCGGCCGCAGAGGATAGGGAGGACGGCAACGCAACACCGTATCTCCTCTTTCTCTGCGGCCCCACCGCGACGCATCGAATGGTGCGCCCCCATTTGGTCGCGGGAGATAGGGCGCGCGGCAACGTAACACCGACACGCCTCTCCTCCCGCGACCGCACCCGACTGCGAGGGACAGACAGAACTGTCCCCCGCACCCGCACCGTTGGACGCATCCTGCGCAGGCCCCTCCAAGCCCACGCGGACCGTCCCCTCCTGGATCCCTCTTAGCTTCACCGCGGGTGACCAATCCACGGTTACTGAGCCCCCCCACCACGACAAGGTGGAGATCCCACAGGGGGGGGGGAAATAAGTAGCTGTTTTATGGGGCAATGTATACGCTTTTATAACAAGCTCCCTTATAGTATAAGAGACCTATCTATAAATAAGTTCAAAATTATTGTAAAAGCGAAATTGTGTTCAAAAGCATATTATAAAATATCAGAATATAAAGACGACCAAAACGCTTGGGACTGAGCTGTTCTAATTCGACACACAAAAATAATTGTATATAATGATTTTTTTTAATGACGTTTCGTAAGTACTTGCAAAGTTTACACGAAATAAAGAAGTATTTCATTTCATAATATTTTTACATGAATTAAGTTGGTTGATTGAGAGTTCTCCATAATATTCTTGAAGGACATGTGAAGTCATAGCCGTACACTTCTCGTAGTGAGAAGTGACCCGTGCCCAGCAGTGGGACAGTTAATGTACAGGGCTGATGATGATGATTAAATTGAAAAACAACGTGCCTGTGTTTTGCAATGGTGGCCATCCAAAAACAGTTTTGACACTCGGACTGTCGAAAGAAAAGTTAAACTTTCTTGATGCTCGCTCATCTTGATATAGAAGAATATAGGCATTCAAGTCATTTTCTACCGTAATTTTAAAATAAGACACATTGTTCTTTACTTTATCAGTGCATCCGTGATTATAGTGCACAGTGCCGTGACATCGGTACTTGAAATATTGGTGCGTGGTTCATATCCCGAAAGGCAATTTAAAACTATGGTTAATTTCTAGGAACAATAATCCTCCGATGGGCCATCGATAGCTTCCATCCCTTCAAAGCAGCCGGACTGGACGGCATCTTCCCAGGGTTATTACAATGGGAGGGTGAGCCTGTCCGAAGAAGACTTCTGGCAATCATGAGGGCTAGCCTGGCCCTTAGATATGTACCGAAGAGTTGGAGGGAAATCAAACTAATTTTCATACCAAAACCAGGCAAAACAGACTACACCAATGCAAAGTCCTTTAGACCAATAAGCCTGACCTCCTTCATGCTTAAAGCCTTGGAAAGGCTCTGCGAGAGGGAACTAAGAAGTGGGGCACTTAAGCACCTACCCCTACATGCCAACCAACATGCATACAGCTCAGGGAAATCGACGGAATCGGCCTTACATCAGGTCGTGAACCAGATAGAAGCTGCTATACAACAAAAAAGCATCTGTCTGGGCACCTTCATTGACATAGAAGGAGCCTTCCACAAGACAAACTTTTCCAGCATAAGCAACGCTCCAGCCAGGCATGGTGTGGATCAGATGCTCATACAGTGGATCCAAAACATGCTCAGCAAAAGGGTAGTGCGCCTGCACGGCGACACTCAGACAGCCTTGATAACTTAACTCTCCCCGCTATTGTGGAAGTTAGTCATCAATGAACTCATAGACAAACTCAACGCGAGATACTTCTACACAATAGGTTATGTAGATGATCTAACCATACTCACCTCAGGTAAGGTAACCAGTACAGTGTACGACCTTACCCAACAAGCCCTACGCATAGTAGAGTGGTGGTGTAATGAGTACGAATTATCTGTAAACCCGACCAAGACCGAACTGGTTATGTTCACACACAAACCCGCGCCGGGTACTTACCGACTGCCCAGGTTATTTGATATAGAGCTTAAGCTGTCTACCGAGGTCAAGTACCTGGGTGTCACTCTCGACAGCAAATTGACATGGAACAGCCACATGGAAAATAAGCTCAATAAAGCCAGCATCGTTTTCTGGCAGTGCAAGAAGATGATAGGTAAACGCTGGGGCCTATCCCCCAAAATAGTCTTATGGCTCTATAAGACAATAATACGTCCGATGATAAGCTACGGCGCAGTAGTGTGGTGGCCTCGGACCAACCTAACAACGGCCGCCAACAAGCTTCAAAAGCTACAAAGACTTGCATGCCTAGCGGCCACGGGCTGCATGAAAACTACACCTACAGCGGCACTCGAAGTGTTGCTGGACCTGCCTCCATTGCACCTGTTTATACAACAGGAAGCAACGACGTCGGCGGTTCAGCTAAGAGCACTGAAGCTCTGGAAAGACACTAACATACCGCATACTAACAACTTAAATACACTCTTCAAAGAAGTTCCTCTCACACAAGCCATTGGCGACCGAATACCGAAACAATTTGTGTTCGACAACAAATACAAAATCCAACTGTACGAGAATCTGCACGACGGAGCGGTTAATCACAACGAGCTCACGATCTTCACAGATGGGTCTAAGACGGATACAGGTACGGGTTCAGGAGTATTCTCCGAGGACCTAAACATCAACATCGCAGCACCGCTGGGAGCCTACAACACGGTCTACCAGGTCGAATGTTTCGGCATAATCCTAGCTGCCACAGCAATCATGGCACGTGAGTTAAGGGAACGATCCATTAGGATCCTCTCAGATAGTAAGGCTGTCCTCGCAGCCCTCAAAAGCCATACTATCAGCTCGGCACTCACGCTGGAATGCCACCAGAAACTGACAGAGGTAGGTAAACATAACAAATTAACACTGCAATGGATCAAGGGCCACAGTGGCTCAAGAGGGAATGACGCAGCCGACGTACTTGCCAGAAGAGGGGCCTCTTTAAAGGTGGTGGGACCCGAGCCCATTATTCCCCTCCCTTCTGGTTTTTATCGCAACCTGGTAAGAAATAGGACCAGGACCCAACACAATCAGTTCTGGATTGGTATTGAAACAAGCAGGCTAAGGAGGCTATTCCCGCAGTAGACGGTAAGATAGCCAAACAAATCCTCCGGCTGTCCAAACAACAACTGCGGACAGTCACGGCCGCCTACACAGGACACGGATTCTTTAATAAACAGCTATTTACTATAGGTATCACCAATAGCCCGCTGTGCAGGGCCTGTATGGCAGCAGACGAGACGGCAGCCCACCTGCTCCTCGACTGCCCTGAGGTCGCACAGTACAGACAGCAGTACCTATCCAGATACAGAACCCTGAGGGAAGCAGTGGGCCACATCAATAGTCTGCTGGCCTTCCTCGAAGAGCTGGGGTGGCTCGAATGACGACACCATTCCCTCCCGCACGCAAAATACACGCCAAGACGTGGAGTTGCGGCAACAGCCCGTGGCATCAAGTAGGAACAATAACATGCCTAAGTAGTTATTTAAGTACCTTATACATACTTCTGTTTCCTATAATTTGGCGACAAATATACATGTTTGTTAGATACACCAGCAAACGCACCAGTTACCCATAAATCTACTTCCATTGATCGATGGCTCAGTAAATTGAGAGCGGCCTTAGTCAGTTGATCGCTACGAGCAGTAGGTAATTATGACGGATCACTGTTGTACTAACAGGGCTAATGAAATTTTAACCGGGTTCGTTCCCCATACAGCTTGTTGTGAAGTGATTGGATGGCAGCTACCGACACATAATAAATTAGTTGTTGTTTGTGTAACAGTTTATGATTCATTTTGTATGCCCTACCGGGTTGTAACGTGTCCGCACTGTGCGCCATTTTATATTTAACGACATAGAAGAAAGGGGTAGCAAGCATTTTTCCCTTACATTATGATCAACTTTGGCTAAGCTAATATTCAGCCAAATCCGGTTAGACTAGAAAGCGGACCTCAGATTAAAACTGGGATAACGCTAAGAGGATGATGATGATGATCAACTTTGGATTATTTGATACCGTACACGTGTGGTGTAGTAATGACATTTTAATAAAAGTTGTAGTAATATATTTTATTTAAGAACTTAAACGTATTTTACAAAAATTTCAAGTATTTATAATTCTGCCGAACTGCCTCCGTGGTCCAGTGGATAGCGTATGCGACTGCTGGTCGGAGGTCCCGGGTTCGATTCCCGGGCCGGGCAAAAGTGTTACTGGCTGTTTCCAAATTCTGAGTAGCAGCACGGAGTCTGGTGATGTTCCCGGTAACGGCAATAGGCTCGCCCCCTATTACGTGGGACTTAAAAATTCATGGCAAAATGTGGGTGTAATATTACACCTCTGCCTACCCCTTCGGGGATAGGTACAGGCGTGAGTCTATAAATAAAAAATAAAAAAATATTATTTACTGATTAGCTTGATCATATTTACTTTCAAACTTTTACACTGATACTGATTTATTCAGTAGGTATATACTGTGCATTAAACCAGAAAAATAAAATTCGGAGCCTGCCGTGGTCACGGGCTAATTCCATTACGTTTGAGATCATCCATGCGACGCAAAACAAATGGTTAACATTTATTGTACGTCATCGTGCCATAAAAAACATTGCTAATCTCATACATACATACATACATAGCGTCACGCCTTTTATCCCCGAAGGGGTAGGCAGAGGTGTATTTCTACACCCACTTTTCGCCAGATATACTTTAGTCCCATGCCAATCTCAAAGCTTCATAAAATCTGCAGTAATAACACGCGAAAGTCAGCGCACTCAAATCATACGATACCTGAGACGGAGGTGAAAATTTACGTTATTTCACATTTAGAAGACAGAAGGGCAAAATTGTACAAAAGAACCTTACAGTCAGAGCTCCTGTTACATAACAAAAATATACTGTCTGCGATTACGAGAAACGTTCTGAATTTTCTTTGTACTCTTAGGTCTCACATTACAACAAATGTTATTTACGCTCAAGGGCGGTGAATATTTTTCTTCAATAGTTTTTAGCGAGATTTATGCGTAGTAGAACAATGAGACTGGTACAAAATAAAGTTTCGTATATTTGGTGGATCTTTTTAATAAAAAAATAGTAATGGAAATTACAGGGCCAAAATCTTAGTAAAAACTTTAAAAGTTAATCGAGCATATAAGCATACCATTGCAAGAAAGATTCATATTAAAAATACTAAGATAATTTACAAGAATTAACATTGTATCTGCTGCCTCCGAGTCTGGTGATGTGCCCGGTAACGGCAATAGGCTCGCCCCGTGGGACCTAAAAATTTATGGTGAAATGTGGGTGTAATATTACATCTCTGCTTACCCCTTCGGGATTTCAGGCGTGAGTCTATAGAAAAAAAATAGCATTGTATAAAGATGTCACAGTACATCGACATTATTGAATGTGGGTTCGATCCCCATACGGGACAGTACGTTGTGTGATCCATCTGTGTCCGTTGTTTGTAAAGCACCCCGAGACAAAAGATTCATTACTGACTTTAAAACAAAACGGTAAGTCAGACGGGTAAATTAGTTCCATAAACCTAAGCCCTAAACGCCTAGCGTATTAGTCTCAACATATAAAAAGTACCACCCTAAGGTCGAAATTAACTTCCTCTTCATCGGTTGATTTTCCTTTGAAGCGCTATTCTAACGGTTCTTAAGACAACCTTACAGTTGTTTTGATTACACAGAAAGTTTTGTTATAATCTTATACCTTATTCTTTGCTGACTGTACGTTATGACGTCTTTCTCTACATCAATTGCTTCTCATGTGTGTGTCTGACCACGAGTGGTACATTAGCCGACTAATCTACTTGCGACGCGTCGAAGCAATCGTAAGTAATCGTAACATGGTTATGTGATGGACGCAGAGTGACATAGTGTTTGTGTGGGTGGATGTTATTGGGTTACGTCTAAGGCGATGCGAAAGGATGACTATGTTCGGGAATGGGATAGGATATTTTGCCTGCGAAAATAGGATAAGGTCAAACTGGCACAAAACTCGCGTTTTCGTATCTGGGAAAAGCGATGTTAAGCGATAAGGAATTGTTTTTGTTTTCTTGTCAGACGTCATTCTTTTGGTGTCCGGAACTCATGCTCAGGGCTACAACCCCATAAACTTAATTTTACACTTACCCCCTCTTAACATCTATAAAATAAAATTGCGTCTTCCGACAAATGCACGCTAAGCTCAAAAAAATGTAACATTTCAATGGAATACCTAGTGGTCATACATTCTATTGACTCAAATGTCAGTCATGTTATTGTGCCGCCAATTAGAGGAGGCCTATAGCCAATAGGGGAACGTGGAAGACTTGTAGATGTCATTTATATACCTACCACACCTATAAGTATACAGGTAGGTACTCTTGGTTATCGCTTCGCATTTATTACGCGTAAAAACATAATAATATAACAAGATATATTATAATACAGCATTCAGGTGGATGAACGAAACTTTCGTCGAGTTATAATTATCGATAGTTGCAAAGGACAACTAGTAAGAAATCTCCGAGATAAATTGCTGATAAGTTCTCAGTAGTTTCGTATAAGTTACTCAATATATTTGTAATGTACGACCGGTAGTTTTAGAACTGGCTGGATTATGGTGAAATCTGTATTTGCGATTGAAAAGTCGGAGATTTCAGGTTTTTTTTTGCCGATGTGAATATAAAATTTCTGGTCACTAATTGAACAAGTAGGTAGTGTATTTATTTCACGCAAGGATTCCAACAAGCTATTCAGTATATTATAACTAATGTACTTTTCATTGTCCAAGCGGTTCACGTGGATTGGCTGCCAAGGTTCTCCAACGTTACTCTCTGCGTCTACCGTTCTTTAAATCTTGAGTTCAATTTCTCGATCATTCAGGTTCAAAATCGGACAGTTCACGAAGCTGTAATCAGTGACTCAGAAAGCATATAAAGCCGTTGTCTTGCACCAAATCTTTCTCTTCAGTCTGTCCTATGAGACTATGAGTAACAAAATAAATAGTGTATTTTTGATAGCGTATACACTTCATATGGCGTCAGCTGCTAGCCTTCGCTTACACTGGCCTTTCTTTACAGCTTTCAACATTCAACTGTTGGACGTAAACCTATTTTAATTTCCTTCACAGTAGTACTGTTAATAGGAGGATGTAGCCTACTATACCACATTGGTAAGTATGGTACAGGTTCTCTATGTCGAGTTTGCCGTCTCTTCGCAAATACACTACCTACTTACTTCGTGGACTGCCTCATTGGTCTCGCGGCATAAATGTGCGCGTGGGATTGGGAGGTCGATCCCCGGGTCGGGCAAAGTGTTATTGGGTTTTTCCGTTAAGAAATTCTCAGTAGCAGCTCGGAGTTTGGTAATGTGCCCGGTACGGCAATAGGCTCGCCCCCTATTACATGGAACTAAAATAATTCTGGCGAAAAGTGGGTGTAGCAATATCCCTCTGCCAACCTCTTCGGGGATATAGGCGTGAGACTTTGTATGTATGTATGTATTTACTTCGTGTTGTTCCTTAGTTGCCTCTTACGACCCCTTGTTTTTTTAATCATTCACCACACAAACTGTCATTAGTCGCCATGGCAGAAATTCCGTCTGCAGTACATTTCAATCACGGCGCATAAGATGTGACATTCATTTTGCAAATTTAATATAATATCATCAAAGAAAATCGGAGTCCTACGAAATATTATACGATTGGCACAAACTTCCACGTTTACATAATCACATTAAAACTTCGAGCCATGTTTTAAGTAACAATATTAATCAAAAAAATAACTACGTTAAAAACAACCGACTTCAAAAACGGAAAAGTGAAAAATAATAAAGATTTAACATTAATTAAATACTATCTATTATTTATATGTGCTATTTACTAATAGGTTTGAAGTCGGTGCCAAGCCTAAACAAATAATAATATTTTAATCACTTAAATGAATACGAGCAAATTAATACAGTGAAATGACTACTATAAAGATAAAGATGCATAAATAAACCTAATAAGGAGCAATTCGATCTTAATATTATAAACAGCTTCAGTTAATTCGAAGAATAATGAAAAAAATTAATACGAAAATCTATTGAACAAAATGTGAATTCATGTGAATTATGAAATGCCTTCTTTAATTTAAAGGCTTTTGAAATATGATTTGGCACCGACTTCAAACCAATTTGTAAATAGCACATATAAATAATAGGTAGTATTTAATTAATGTTAAATCTTTGTTATTTTTCACTTTTCCGTTTTTGAAGTCGGTTGTTTTTAACGTAGTTATTTTTATTTAATACTTTTTAGTGAACCTATTGTTGTATTGTCAACTAGGTTGTTATAGGTAGACCTACAAAAGGTGCTGCGCGACTTAAAATATAGATATCAAGAAACGGGAACGAATAAAAGTAGTCGTCTCTGTAAAAATGCTCTTCGGGACACAGTTTTACGTTCTTGTGAGACTATTAAAGATCCTGAAAAACGTCTGTTGGCCAGGAAAGCACATATGAAATCACGTTAACGTCAAGAAACTCTTAAACAGTATAATTCTACACTCGGTAAGATCCAAGAGCGTCTAGCAAATGAGTCTTTTGAGCAGAGAGCTAATAGACTTGTTCTCATTAATAATCGAAAAATCATGGCATTACCGCATGGTTAAAGTCTTTGAAGTCACCATTATCATCATTGTGCAATTCAAATAGATTTTTGCAATTACTGAGTTCGTATGGCCACCTTCTGACTCCTTCATCGGACGAGAACGAGCCCAAACTCTATAAAATTTTGTCAATTAATTACTGAGTTCCTATATTATTCCTATGGCCACCTTTCGATTCCATCATCAGAGCAGCTCTGTCATAATAACTTTTCATTGTCATCCAATTTAAATACGTAGGTATTCAAAACCAGACACCCGATGTCTGACATATTTTTTTTTATAGACTCACGCCTGTATCCCCAAAGGGTTAGGCAGAGGTGTAATATTACATCCACATTTCCCATGAATTTTTAGGTCCCACGTAATAGGGGGCGAGCCTAGTGCCGTACCGGGCACCTTACCAGACTCCGTGCTGCTACTGAAAATTTCCTAACGGAAAAACCCAATAACACTTTGCCTGACCCGGGAATCGAGCCCGAGACCTCCCAATCCCACGCGCACATATATGCCGCGAGACCAACGAGGCAGTCTGTCCATTCTTTTTTGAAGTTTCTAGAATTTTCTAATTTTTATTCGAAATATTTAAATAATATTTTGATGATGCTGGCGCTGCTGCTGCATCGACGGAAACCCTCAAACGGCGCAAATACGGAAACCTGGCTGGTAATTACGTTTTTGAGCCGTTTGGGGTCGAAACGCTGGGGCCATGGGGCCCTAGTGCACGCGCATTATACAAAGAAATCGCCAGAAGGCTGATCGATGCCTCCCGTGACCAGAGGGCTGGTTTATATCTCGCTGAGAGAATAAGCATTGCCATTCAACGTGGCAATGCTGCCAGCCTTCTGGGCACGCTACCGCTCGACAGCGTTGCGGAGGAATTTAATTTTTAATTATATTTTATTTACTTTTCTTTTCATACTTTTGCTTTTTTATAGTTTAGGATAGTTTAGTTATATAATTAGTTTTATTTTATTGTACATTATAATGTTAATCCTACTTATAGAACAATTATACTTTAGTTTATTTAAAGTCTACCTAAAATTAAAAAAAATTGCCAAATATTCATAAACATTTTCCAAATTAAATAAAACCAAAACCCACTAACTGTAATGACTGGGATTTGAACCCACGCCTTTAAACGTAAAGCGGATGTATTATCAGCACGGCCATCGCCTTGTTATCAATTGGTGGCGAATTTAGCGAACACTTGATAGAGTGCTTACGTCGTCTAACTTAAAACTGTCATTTCCAAATAATGAATCACATGAAATAGTCTTCAAACCTTTTTGCTAATTATTATGTTTGACAACCGGCCAGTTTGTCGTGTAGACGTCAGTAGTGCTTGGTGACCGTAGTGATGACAACTTGACATTACACCAGCCGTCACAATTTTTATTCATAGGAATTACAGCCTTAAGGATAGGTGAAAATAAATTAAAAAATGCTCATAAAATAAAAACTACAGGGCCTACATGAATCAAATTTTTATGGGACCAATTCGAAACTATTGCGCATCAAACAAAAAAAGAATTACGTAAATCGGCTCATAAACCTCGGCGAAATCGGTGTACATACATCGAAAAAAAATATACCGGCTGAATTGAGAACCTCCTCCTTTTTTTTTTTGTTTGAAGTCGGTTAAATATGGCTAATTTCTTTCCGATTCGCCTCTGAATCGCGGAGTAATGATACCGTGAGGTGGTTACCGAGACCCACTTGTTACAAAAGCGATCCTTTTGATTAATTAAAATTGACAGAAGGGGTTTAATTTGTATGGTAAAAGAGGAAGCGAGAGCGAGAAATAGTTATTATAACAAAATAAATAGAAAGTGAATACTCTATACCTATGTATTTATTATATCATTATCATAATCCTGCAATCCAAGGCCCTCACCTCGAAGTGTGTTTGTATCATATTTATCACAGCGCCATCATCACGGATGTATTGATTTGTCAATTGTAAGCCTCTATCTTAGTGACACTTTAACTATAAAATAATGTGCGGGGAGCCTGTTAATCTGTGTGACAGGATTTTCCTAGTTCAGATACCAGTCTCTCACAAAGGTGTAATCTGTTTTTCTGGACATGAATCAATGTAGTTTGTAAGTTGCCTTTGTAAAAGAAAATAAATACTTTTTTTAATAGAATTGAATTTGAATTGGATTATAACGCTTCCAACTGTTCTGTGCCGAAATCCGAAAAAAGAAAGTTTTGTGGTACGTGATATACGAGAATATCCTGGTGAGCACTATTATCGCACTAGATATAACCGTGAAAGTTCAAGTAGAAATTCTTAAAGTATGAATTCTAGTAATATATGTGTTTTGAGTATTTCTATCATGCTAAGAGTATTGTGAATAAATAAAGTTAGAAAAAAACTGCTTCAGAGTTTGGGCCCTTTTGCTACGAGCGCTTATCGCTAAAACAGCATTGCCCATCTCAAATTGCAATCGCGACCAACGATTAGCCAATGCGTATCCGCTCACTAGGCGATGTAAGTGTGTCTCCTTGAAATCAGTTTATGAGTCACTTCTAAAAATTCATTTCAATGACCCCGCGTCACGCATTAACCTACTTTTGAAGGCATGACATAAAACCAAATATACGATTGAAAATCATCGTGTATAGAGTTACCACGGCGTAGCAACCCCTTTCTGCCGACGTTGCAGCCTACACCACAAACCACGAGCAGCGTAAACTGTCAGCGCAGCATTTTCATTGTTTCAATTTATAGTTAGAATTAAGTCAGTCTTTTGTCATTGTTAGTAGAATAAACATCCTTTTGTAACAAATAAATATTTTTTTTTAATTAAATTCCCGACCGCGAGAATTTAACTGGCGCAGTCGGTAGGATCGCGGCACGCTATCCCAAATCGAACTCTTTGAGATAAGCTGTGACGGTTCTCAAATCGTACCTCGCGATCCGTATAAAGAACCTACGCGCGGTCGGGCACCGGTAGCAGAGACTCTGAAGCAATAGAGAAGCTGCTGCATTGACAAGGACTCCACGGGCGATGCAGAGACTACTCTGGTAAGTACTCTCGTAACTAACAAGTGTTCCCTGCTATATTTCCCGTGTAATTGTTTATTGTTTTACTTATTGTGTGTGTCTGTCTTTATGCTATAATCGCGTAGGGCATTCGACATTGTTATTATAATAACGTTGTTACTAAGTACATCTAAATCGGTGCATAAACGCGTCCGAGTACCTAGTACCTAGAAACGTGTAACCATACACGCCTATTGTTGTATACCCATTGTTTCATAAATTTATTTTAAAATTTCTCTTAAAGATTGCGATAATGCGCACTTCAAGATTCTTACTAGCCTTATGCCTAAGTACGATGGCAATCCGAAACGGTTAAACCATTATATTAGGGAAGTAGAAAATTTACTGTGCTTAATGGATGAGGCAGATCGTGCACACCCGGCATTAATATGTTTAATTAAAAGTAAGTTAAGCGGTACAGCTATCGACGCAATTGCGTATGATGAAGATTTAAGTAATTGGCTCGTAATAAAGCACGCTTTAATACGTCGCCTTAGGGAACCGCGTAATGAGATTGAAGTTATGCAGGAACTCACGCGCACTAGGCGCAATAGAAATGAGGACGCCGAAAGCTTTGGCAAGCGTTTACGCGACTTCCTAGATACCCTTTACTCCATAGGCGAACATGTGAATAAGACGTATTACGAGAAAATGGTCATAGAGCAGTATGTCAACCAGCTTGACTTCCAAGTATCTATAGGTGTCAAAATAGCTAGACCGGAGACCCTTGAGCTAGCCATAATAGCAGCTAGGCAGGAAGAAAATCGCCTTGCATATAATAGATCCACTAGTACTTCATTTAATTCACCTTCAACGTCAAAGCCGAAAGAATTAGTAAAACAAAATAACGGTAACAGTGGTCCGTTCCGTACAGTCCCGTTTTTTATCTCGGAGGAGGATCCAGACAACCAGAGCTAGTTAAAATTAACTTTCAATATAAGGATCACTTACCTTATATTGAGTTACCAGAATTTAATGGTAAGTTTTTAATAGATACAGGAGCCAGTAGATCTTCAGTAGCATCTGATGTTATTTTCGGCACTATTTTTGAAAATTCTATAGACATAGAACCGTTCCAAATAGTAACCGCTCACGGTACATCGCTACATAATCAAGTAGTATATCTCCCTTTACCGCCAGCATTTAACTGTGAATTAACGCATAAGCTTTTAATTTTTAATTTAGACCCCAAGTATAAAGGTGTTATAGGATGTGACTTGCTTAAATTACTAAACTGTAATATTGATCTTAATAATAATATCTTACATACATGCACTGCCGATATACCTATACATTTCAGTTATCCTATTCAAAAGATTAAAATTGAACCTAAATGTGAAAAGATAATTACCGTTAAAACACACTATACAGACGGGCAATACTTACATGATAGTTTTTATTGGTCGGATCGTTTATTCTCACCCGCAGCTATTGTAAACGTGATCGATGGTTCGTTTAAAACCTCTATTATTAACTATAGTAATGAAAAGAAATACGTACCCAATAAGTCGATTATAACGCTAGAGAATTATATTGAACCTGAAACAGAAAATACATATAAATTAAATAGCATGCAATTAAATGATGTCGATAAAGAGCTTTGTGAAAATTTAAAGAAAATACGTACCAGTCATATGAATGAAGAGGAGAAGCGCGAAATTACTAGGCTATGTTATCAATACAGAGATTTATTCTTTTCAGAAAATTTACCACTTACTTTTACTCACGCTGTCAAGCACGAACTTAGACTTACCGATAATACTCCAATATTTGTACGTAGTTACAGGCAAGCTCCTAAACAGCGAAACGAAATTCGTAAACAAGTAGATAAACTTTTAGAGCAAGGAATTATACGCGAAAGCATATCTCCGTGGTCTTGCCCCGTGCATATTGTGCCCAAAAAGGCCGATGCCTCTGGAAAGGTCAAATGGCGACTTGTAATAGATTATAGGCGTTTGAACGATCGAATAATTGAAGACAAGTACCCTTTGCCAAATATACATGATATTTTGGATAGAGTAGGGCGTGCCCAGTATTTCACCACCCTAGATTTAGCTAGTGGCTACCACCAAGTAGAAATGCACCCTAATGATATTGAAAAGACCGCATTCACCACTGAACGCGACCATTACGAATTTCTCAGAATGCCCTTTGGCTTGAAAAATGCACCAAGCACTTTTCAACGCCTTATGGACCATATCCTAAGAGGAATCGATAATGTGTATACGTACCTTGATGACGTCATCATCGTGACGTCAAGCCTCCAGCAACATACTGAAAAGCTCAAACAGGTCTTTGAAAGATTCAAAATTCATAATTTAAAGATACAGTTAGATAAATCAGAGTTCCTTCAAAAACATGTTACATTTTTAGGTCACGAGTTAACAGATGAAGGTCTTAAACCTAATAAAGATAAAATTAAAGCTGTCCTTAATTTTCCTTTGCCGAATACACAAAAAGAAATAAAAGCCTTCTTAGGACTTGTCGGTTATTACCGAAAGTTCATTAAAGATTTCGCTAAACTCACTAAGCCTATGACAGTTTGTCTCAAGAAAAATCACCAAGTAGTTCACTCCCCAGAATTCATAGAAGCCTTTAATAAGTGCAAAGAGATCTTAACTAACTCCCCGTTACTACAATACCCAAATTTTGATGAACCATTTATTTTAACTACGGATGC
This sequence comes from Euclidia mi, assembly GCA_944739405.2. NCBI lineage: Eukaryota > Metazoa > Arthropoda > Insecta > Lepidoptera > Erebidae > Euclidia > Euclidia mi. The sequence continues at coordinate 69,839,161 of OX123196.2, read as the reverse complement.
GTCCGATTTTGCCTTGGGCGCTGTCCTTTCACAGGGCATAGTAGGTTCCGATAAACCCGTCGCATTTGCTTCGCGTACATTGTCCGATACCGAATCTCGTTATTCCACCATCGAGAAAGAGCTATTAGCTATAGTTTGGGCAATAAAGTATTTTAGGCCCTACCTATATGGTAGAAAGTTTACAATATATACGGACCATAGGCCCCTCACATGGTTGATGTCACTTAAAGATCCAAATTCTAAATTAACTAGGTGGCGTCTGAAACTCGCTACCGGAATACCGTAGCTGATAGAGTTTTCCATTGCTATTTTCATAGTGACGAATTATATTATGCATTTTCCAAAGTTTATACAACGATTTTTAATGACCGTGGCCCAAAATTAATAAAATGTACTTCACGCGTAACTTTAGTAGAGAATAGATCTGAGCAAAATGAAATAATAAAGAAATACCATGAAGGTAAGACAGTACACCGTGGTATTCAAGAAACCTTTAAACAAATTCACCGTAATTACCATTGGGCAAATATGTTACTTACTATACAAAGTTATATCAATCAGTGCGATACATGTTTAAAAGCAAAGTATGAAAGGAACCCATTGAGACCACCTTTGGCTCTTACTGACACCCCAACTAAACCAATGGAACACCTATTTATGGACCTCTATTCAACAGGCGGTGCTACCTTTCTTACAATAATCGATATTTTTTCTAAATACGCACAGGCGGTACTTTACTTTGAGTGCTAGCAGTAGTATACACATAGCAGAAGCTTTGATGAAAAAATTTTCAGTATTAGGTTTACCGTGTAAAATAACTACAGATTCGGATAGTAAATTTGAAAACGATGTAATTAAAGAAATATGTGCACTTCATAATATAGGTATACATTTCACCACGCCGTATAATCCCAATTCAAATTCACCAATTGAACGTTTTCATTCCACCATAGCAGAAATAGTCCGCATTCAAAGAATGACTAACAAAGATGACCCCATACAGTCCATAATGACGTATTCTATTATAGCATACAATAACGCAATCCATTCAGCTACAGGTTACACACCTTACGAATTACTTTTCGGTCATACAGCCTCTAGAAACCCTTTAGAATTGTATTATCCAAAAGAGTTCTACCAAGATTACGTTATTAAACACCGTGCAAACGCTGAAGCGGTTCAGGAATGTGTTTCGGCCTTAATGTCTAAAAATAAGGAACAGATCATAGCTAAAAGAAACCAGGCAGCCGAAGAAATTATGTTCAAGGTAAGTGAAACCGTTTATAAGCTGGTAGCGAAGACAGCACGCAGCGACAAAACGAAACCAGTTTACAAGGGACCCTACAAGATCATTCACTTGCATCCGAACAACATCGCCGAGATAATAGGATAATAGGGTTCATTTTAACCTTCTACGCAGGCCTCATCTTGTTACAGGGCCCTCGTCGCAGGAGCCGTCGTGCTCTACGCATCAGCCACCGTGAATGTAAAATCTATCGATAACGGTAATGGCATCCTTTTGCTTAAAGAAGGACAGATTCTTAAGCAAGATAATTACTTTAGTTTAGTTTGTATTTACAATATAAGTAGTTTACGTCTTACATCTATGAAGCTAATGGCTTTATATGCAAGCACTAAAGCCGCTGAAGGTTCAGCTTTCGGGGAGCTCCATAAAACTTATAGAGACCAAATTCAATACAGTCTTAACCTTATTAGTAAAAAGTTTCAATTCTTAACACCTCACATTAGGCAAAAGCGTGGCATCATTAATGGTTTAGGTTCAGTAGTCAAGGCAATTACAGGCAATCTCGATAACGACGATGCACTTAAGTTTGAAAATGAAATAGCTAATCTTAGAAACAACATGATAAACATTAAAAGTTCTCAGAAAAAGTCTTTAGTATTAGCAGAAAATACGATAGACGAATTTAGTAATCAGTTAATTAGGCTAGATGAAAATCATAAGCATTTAGCAGATGTTCTTAGAAATTTAACTAGAGATAGTAATAGTGTTAAAAATCATTTGCATTTCTTAGATGTATACGTACAAATAGATTTTAGTTTACAGATAGTTTTAGATAGATTAATGCTTTTAGAAGATGCAATGACCTTTGCCCGTTTAGGAACGATGCACCCGAGTATTATTAGCACACAAAATTTAATAGCAGAATTAAATAAATTAAATAAAATAGATAACCTTAGATTAGTAGCCGAAATAAACGTTAGTAACATACATATAATAGAAAAATCCATAAGAGTTAAAGCAATATCTCCCAAAACATATGACCTAATTCACCTTTACTCCATTCCCGATAAAAATAACCTTACCATTATTCCAAAGTCCAAATACCTTGCACTTGGTTACGATGAGTACACTTACCTGGAGGAAAGCTGCGACTCGCTGACTGATGACACCCAGCTCTGCAAAGCGCTGCAAACAAGAAAGACGGACGACGCTGAAGACTGCATCGTGTCCCTGGTACAACACAGAACAGCCAACTGCACACATGCTAAGATGAACCTCGCCAAGGGCAAGATACAGAAGATCGGAGACAGCAGCTGGCTGGTGGTCCTGACAGAAGATCAAGTACTCAGAACGGAATGCAACACCAAGACAGAATACAACAGAGCAGCCGGAGTCATGATCATCTCGCTAACAGAAGATTGCAAGATATCCGTAATGAATACAACCCTCATTTCCCACACGAGTACACTGGTTATCAACGAAGTTATCCCGTTACCCAAGCAACAGTCGTTGCCTGAAAGTATAAAATACGAGCTGAAAATAGAAGAAATATCACTGGACAATATACATAAGCTGATCAACCGTGCAAACGAGATAGCTGCCAACAAGGACGTCGAGTGGCCTCGGATTGTCGCAACACCAAGCTGGACAACGTTGCTGCTCTACATCTTGCTGATAGCAGCTACTTTACGAAAAATATACCTTTGGAGAGCTGCAAAGTACAGACAAAATCGAAGGTAGCGAGGACGCTACCGGAAGCAGCCCCTGCTTCCGTCTTAAGGAGGGAGGAGTTACCACGGCGTAGCAACCCCTTTCTGCCGACGTTGCAGCCTACACCACAAACCACGAGCAGCGTAAACTGTCAGCGCAGCATTTTCATTGTTTCAATTTATAGTTAGAATTAAGTCAGTCTTTTGTCATTGTTAGTAGAATAAACATCCTTTTTGTAACAAAAAAATATTTTTTTTAATTAAATTCCCGACCGCGAGAATTTAACTATCATAGTATAAAAATATTTAATTACACGCATACGATTAGCACGTAATCACGGAGCGCGCGAAACAAAGAGTGGCATTTGACATTATTTTTTCGTTCCGGGTTAACGATTTTAAGACTCGCTTCGTATTTTTAGCATGAAGAAATGTTCAATGATTTGAATAGAACAGAGAAAAAGGATTTAAAGCATTACGTAATAGAAAGAAACAGTAAATTCAGACCGAGTATAGCGCTGTCACCAAAAAGGGAAAATAGTCACTTGTGCGCGGTCTACGGAATTTCGAAAAAGGGAGAATAGTCACTTGTGCGCGGTCAAGCGGGTATAAAACTCAGATGACTCATCAGCTGCTGCCTATTGATCAACGAGATCGTCTAGAGTACAGCCAGAGCGTCATAAACCTCAACCTTGAAGAGGATATATTTCTTCAACATTAATTAATTTGGGTTTATTTGAAATCTCGGGTGTTATTATGTATAAATCAAACCTAAAAGCTTAAAAGATTCCAAACATTAAATCACAACGGCATTCATTATAAAATATGAATACCAAAATTTGTCACAAACACAATGACATCATCTTTATAACTTTCTTATACAACAGTGTTCCGCTAAAACTGCCAAGTCAGTGTGGACATCAATCATGAGGCTCTATTAACCTTACGAACGCCACTGTCATGTATAGATAACAAACTAAAATGTACCCTATATATAGTGTGCTAGGTTTACTTTGGCTTGTCACCTACACATGACTATGACGGTAAAATGTTTAAGTACACGGCGGTGACCGAGTGTGACGTCATCGATCTCACAAGGTGTTCCCATCATCGTCGTTGAGTCATAAATCTGTACTGGCACTTAGTTAAGAACGTGACGACGTAAGAGAGACATTAGCTTAAGGAAGTCGAATAAACTTGCAATACCATGAAATAAAATTGTAAGGTATACTTACTTATCGTGTCGATGGCAACACATTAAATAGATTTGGCCCAAAACTCGGCCTCTCGGATGGCATTTGGCCTTGCCTCATATAGGTCGTTGAGCGTACACGACCCCGGGCCTGGATGTAAGATATAGCGCGGTTTTCTCTGCGAGTAAAGTCAAAAAAGACGTCTTCATTTAAATAAAAAGTCAGACTGTGAAGAAAAAGTGAAGCCAATTATTTACCCGACTGTTAATATTATTATGTGAGAATTGGGCGCTTGTATTTCTTTATTTAAGAATTCGATACACAATGAGCCTACCAAAATGTGTGATAAAGATTGTTTTAATATTTGACCGACACCCAAATATTATATGATATTATGTTTTTTTATTTATAGACTCACGCCTGTATCCCTGAAGGGGTAGGCAGAGGTGTAATATTACACCCACATTTCGCCATGAATTTTTAGGTCCCACGTAATAGGGGGCGAGCCTATTGCCGTTACCGGGCACATCACCAGACTCCAGGCTGCTACTGAGAATTTGGAAAAACCCAGTGAAACCGGGACCTACGATCAGCAGTCGCATACGCTATCCACTGGACCACGAAGGTAGTTATATGATTTTAAAAATGATATATTTCTTTTTGACATATGCGTGCAATTCATAGGCAAAATACTAGCATATAATAAGTGACTTTATCTGTTAAGCCATTCGAAGGCCACCCGACACCTCGTGTTTGCGTGATGTATCGAGACACGCGACACTCGCTCTCAAGTCACACCTGCCTGCCCATCTACTATGTAAAGATATGGTATGCGACGTTTTATATTGACGCTTGAACATCTTGTTATTATTACAAGCTTTTCCTGAAGTGAATTTTAATCAATGTAGGTACCTGTAAGGTACATGTAAAATATACTGGTCTACTCGCTTGCAAGTCACACCTGCCCTGCGCTCCATCGACTACGTAAAAATGTACCTACAATGTATTGTATTGATGCTTTAACATTTTGCTATTAGTATAGTACAAGGTTTTACTGAATTGAATTTTAATCAATATTAATTGCAATTGACAGTTGCCTTTCCGACAACATCTTTATATCTCAAAGATTTGAAGAGGCAGTCAGTGTAGAGTTAGCTTTATATACATACATACATAGTCTCACGCCTATATCCCCGAAGAGGTAGGCAGAGGTATATTGCTAAACCCACTTTTCGCCAGATTTATTTTAGTCCCACGTAATAGGGGGCTAGGCTATTACCGGGCACATTACCAGACTCCTTGCTGCTACTGAGAATTTCTTAACGGAAAACCCAATAAGACTTTGCCCGATCCGGGAATCGAACCCAAGACCTCCCAATCCCACGCGCACATTTATGCCGCGAGATCAACTAGGCAGTTAGCTTTATACCTATATTATATTCTTCTTTTCTTATGTATTCTAATTATCTGAATTATTCTTGTTTAACTCAATGAAAATGCGTCAAGAAGCTTATTCTTCCATTATGTAAAATCTGAAAGGAGTCCTGAGTATCAGCGAAAACATATTTCTTCTAATCCATTTGCTATTATTAACATACCTAAGTTAAATAAAATCCGCAGTAGCAAATATGGACAAAAGTTTTAGCGTTTTATGGCTTTATTAAAAAAATTGCATTTACAAATAAAAAGGGATTATACACGTGCTGTGTATGTACGCGAAAAATAATAGTTGAGCGCAAACAAGAGCAGGTTAGCGCACGCGCTCTTGCACTCAATTAACGACACAAAAGATAAAGGTTTTCTTTGACGAAAGCCTTACGTGGCTTCTTAATTAATTCCTTTATAACTACTGACTCCACCAAGCCTCCACTTCGCAATTAACGACCATTATCACTATGGGTTTACCGCGATCATTAAGATAATTATCGTCAGGTTTGGAGTAAATTGTTGGGTAAACATAGTTCTAGTCTAGGACTTGAAAGGACGCTTTTCTAGGCGTTTGCCTAGAAAAGCGTCCTTTCAAGTCCTAAAGTGTTCAATGAATGTAGGTTACGGTCGCTTCCAGTGCTACTTTACACAAACATTGACATTCGTATACAAAACCCCGTTTCTAGAGTGCATCGACTCTATGAGCGAGCCAAGGGATTTTTCTGACTGGTCCACCGCCGACTTGTTTGATTGTGCCTACCTGCCTATCATCATCATCAGCCTTTTGCAATCCACCACTGGACAATGTCTTGCTGAGCGATTCTCACCTTTAAGGTGGTCTAGCGGGAAGTTGTTCGACTGTAAATCCATTATATACGTGTTTTTAATGTTTTCTTCTTTAATATAATATCACCTTTCATCCGCAGGTACCTAAGTATCTAAATTAAAAAAAAAAACAAAGAAAATAAACAAACCAATAGGCTCAAAACATAGACCTATATTGCAACATATCGACAGCTCCACCGCCGTAAAAGTCTGCCATTTTTACCGTGAATTTACGATCACATAAACTGGCACCATGTGTCACATCCATAGACAGAGATTGTGCCTAGAAGTACATACTGTATAAGCAATATAAATATGTAGGTATTATTTCCCACCATAAACGCGAAAGTTTGTGGGGATAGATGGATTTGTTACACTTTCACACAGAAACTCGTGACCAGATATTGACGTAAGTAGTGCAGTAATATAGCTTATACATCGGAATAACACATATGGTACCCTTTTGTTGTGATAACTGATACCCATGCAGAATTTTGTTAATCTCTTTTGGGACATGTACTACGGATCTTTGTTTCAACTTAAGAGCAACTATATCGGTCTAGCCGCTTCTTTATTCGTTTATATCGAATAGAACCACAACGAGTGTGCCGTAGTAATTAGTAGCTAGCTAGGATATCTGATCTAATCTAATAAAAAAGCTGCTGGGCTGAAGAGTTTGTTTGTTTGCTTGAAAGCGCTAATCTCAAGAACTACTGGACCGATTTGAAAGTCTCTTTCTGTGTTAGATAGCCCATTTATCGAGGATGGCTATAGGCTATATAACATCACGCTATGAGCTCCGGAAGCGGAGCAGTAGCCCTAAATAACGCGGGTGTAACCGCGGGCTCATCTAGTAATACATAACTAGCTTTATTTGTAGCAATGTATCAAAGAACTAATTAGCGTGCTTAGTACGAACTTACTCGTGTCACGTTTCACTTTGGTTCGGTGGAACATCTCCACTCTGATTGGGTTACTCCGAATCCTAATACGATCTGACGGGTGGTCGCCATACCTCTTAAAAGATATCTTTTCGTGCATCGCGGCCAGTTGCAGTCGCGTGATGGATCCCTTGCGGCAGACGCGAACGTCTAATATGAAAATAGTCTCTGACTATTGTATGATGTCGTTGTGGAGGTCTGTAAAGAAACGGAGGATACATTGTTATATTCTTACCATTGTCATATTAGCATTGCACGTCTGCCTCGCGAGATGAATGGCGCGGCTGCAATTGGCACCGCAATGCACAGAAATGCACCTTAAGTCCCCAATCTTAAAGTCAGACAGAGTACCTGTTTCCTCTGTATGTTTGCCTCAAAATACACACCAATTTACAAATTTTATGTTAATAATACAACATTAGTACACCAAAACATCACACATGGTGCCCACAGTGCTATTATAATAGAGCCATGTTAAAGATTCACATTAGCAGTCGACACGACGGTGCTGCCATCTGTCGCCACCTGCGCGGCAACACGTACGACACAAAAATCGTGGAATGCTCTGGATTATTCTAGAACGTTCTATATCTAGAACGATTGTAGTTTATAGGTACATGTGATATTGAAAGGCTTAGATTAGTATAGAATGAACATAGAATGCAATTTCTTACTGGTTGTTCGTGCGGCTTCCACGGTGTAGAATTAAAATTTCACAAAGTACCGCCGCGCCTGCAAGTGTGCAGTAAATGCGAAATGAAATAATTTGCAATACTTTGATTCCAATGTAAGTTCAATTTATTGGCTAGCCTGCTGGTTTAGTGGTTGATTGCTAAGCAGGAAGTTCGGGTTTGATTCCCACATAGGTCGCTCCTTGTCTATTCTGTGTCTGGATGTAATATATCTGCACACGCATGTCGTTTATTTATGAAAGAATATAGGAATAACAATTTGTAATAGTTTTATGTATTCAACTACTGCTTATTTTGGCATCAGATGACGATATGTGTGAGAAGTGCCAAGTTCCAAGATATTATTAATTAATCATTATTATTTTATCCATTATAGCAGACTACATTATACATTACATTATCATTCTGAAAAACGGAAAGGTCCGAAGCACCCGCAACCGGCGAGCATATATCAAAAGAGTAATGAATGTAGAGGAAGCGCGTGAGATTTGTAAGGATAGAAGTGGCGTTCCGTTGTCTCTGCCTACCCCGACGGGAAAAAGGCGTGAGTATATGTATGTATAGCAGACTATACTTGCAAATCGGTCGACAAATTGTTACGCTATTTAGTTTACTCGGATTTTTCTCGAGCAAGAAGAGTAAAATAAAAATTCTGAAATCGAAAACACACAATCTAACTATCCTAAAACGAATTTACCAGCATCAAAAACCGAACGAAAATACAAACGAAGTTGCGCAGTCGATCAGACAAAATACTATGTTTTTACCTTCCTAAAATCTCACCTCGATTCGATAAAAATTTAGTGCTCTGATTGGTTTAGAAATTTAAGTGGATTAATAAGAGGTTATTAGACGTTAGCAGCCACGCGTTTAGCTTCGATTTGAACAGCATTCGGTTCACTGGTCAATAAGTGATTACGAACATGTATAGGGGAAGTGTATAGATACATTAGGAGTTACAAGATTGCTATTAGCCCTCCCAGCACTGGCATACTGCGCAGAAAATGTCCACCCCTTAATAGATTGGTTCGTACTGAGTTACTCAATAACCTTCGATTTATCCCTTATCATTATCATCTTAGGCTTGTCATAGTCCACTTCTGCAAATAGGCGTCTCCACGATTTGTCCTTGAAGCGGGCCAAACAGTGCCATCGCCATTCAAATCTTGGTGAATCGTAGGTATGGTGGTCAAAGTGGTGATGAGTTTAGAATTTATACTTATCGCGATCGAATCTAGCAAGGTTGTGGCAAGGCTAGACGCTTGGTAGGTGCTCAGGTCAGGGGCATATCGCCGTATGGAAAATAAAGATTGTTATGCAAGCCGGTGGTCAGGCAGTCTAGCTGCTATGTTCGTTCAATTTTCCAATTTAAAGAGGCGTAAAAGCCAGCTGGCGCTGCAGATGCGGTCTTATTGCTCGCAGATTATTATGGAACAGATATAGGGCACTAGCTTTGAATAGATTACAGGTTAGAAATAGCTATATTTTGTAAAATGCAAGTATCCTACTTGCTGTTGTCTAGGCAAGGCATATTCGCGACTTGTGATAGTTATGTAACGGGTCTACGGTCAGCTCTTGACCACCGCTGGTGTACCTAACCCATGCCGAAACGTCGAGGGAAGTATAAAGTATTTTAATTATATTTTCAAGTAATTGCGATGTTACCCGTTACATAAATATTACTTTAAAAGCATATTCGTTTGTAAAATTATTTTACCTTCTTGTGTTTTACTATATTGCACCAACTTTGTATTAGAAAAAAAGAACAGGAATATTTACTCGCATTCATTTACTCTGGTGTAATCTTTGTAAAATCGCCATCATTGGCATTGCGGAGACCAGACGGCAGTCGCTCTTTGGCAATTCTATAAAATCTGGTTCAGCCGGAAAGCAGACCCCAGGCTCCAAGTCTTAGATGCAACCGTCATAACGTGTGGACGATGATCCATATCTTATGACCTTATATTCGAGCCTTTCTAATGCTTAGGCTTTTCATTATTTAAAATAACTATTTAATTTTGTAAACTTTTATAATTTCTTTTAAGACAACGGACGCACAGGGTTATGGTATATTTAGTACAGTTGCCGTTAAAACAGATCTCAAGCATCAAGACTTTCATTTCTTTGACGAAACACGCTAGATATTATATGTTTAAGTGAATCAAATGCGCTTATATGTGTACTTAAGAGAATGAGATGAGAAAACAATATTAATAATACAACATAACGACGAATAACCGAAGCACGTATAAAATGAAACATTATTGCGTTTTGAGTATTAATAACCACTCTTTGTTGTTTGTTGGCAAGGGGAACGGTAATATATTAAACACTCATATTTTATCACAGTTTAAGCTATATAAATGTATAGAAAGATATGTCTTGGCTGTCATATCATTGCAGAGCTTAAAATACTCAAGCTTTTTTTCTTGTTTTTTGTAGTTTGCAATTCCACCAATCATTAAAATCCAGTATTTTCAAAATGTGGGCAGTAGCTAGTTTTGTATAGCAGCTGAATTATTTAGTATGAACGCAGCAGTTCAAACAAATTTAATATTTCGGAAAGGTACAGGATTCAAAATATTGAACTTTAATTTACATAAATTTAAACATCAAATATGAGTTCATAGATTTGTGAATACCTATAATCAAAGACTGCAATGCAATATTAATGAATATTGCAGACAGAAAAGCACAGGCCAAGCAAGACGACGCGACGCAATGTTGCCATCTCTGTCGTAATTTTTGCAGTGTGTTGGTAAGCACCTTTACATTTTGTAATATTACAAAAAATGTAGTGACAAAAACTGGTAGCTTTTGTAATTCCACTGCGTTTGCTGTATTTCAATTATCACAAACACACGCATAATTATTCTTCAGCGCAGCGATGTTAAATGTAATGAGCTAAATGAATTGAATTATCGACGAGCGGTGCATTCGCACAATGGCCGGTCCAATGTAATGGAAATTTGATTACGATAGTCACTAAATGCAGTTGTTTATTCATGCATGCATATAGTCGAAAGAGTTAGGCAGAGAAATATAGTACTCATAGTCAAGTCAAAATCATTTATCCGCTTATGTCACAATGTGACACTTATGATTGTCAATTTTAAAATACTTAATAGGCGGATCCACACAGGGCGAGCAGCCTTGCGCGGCAAATGCTTCGCGAGGCTGCTCGGTCTATGTAGACGTGGCTTGGTCGAGGAAAGCGCATGTGCAGCCGCGGCCGAGCCACCGTGCGGCCGAGCGATCGAATTAGGCACGTCCACACAGAGCAAGCAGCCTCGCGAGGAATTGCCGCGCGAGGCTGCTTGCTCTGTGAAAAGCGCGTGTACCGCCGCCGCGGACGAGAGACTGAGCAGCCGAGCCACCGAGTGTCGGATTTTTGTTTTGCTCAAAGACGCCTCAATCTGGACGCTTCGTTTCGTGCCTCGTTCGAATATAATAATCCCTACAAATAATATGAATTCAAAATTGTGTATGTATCTTATAATTTTTTTTGTATAGTCTCACGTATGTATCCCCAAAGGGATAGGCAGAGGTGTAATATTATTACACCCACATTTTGCCATGAAATATTTAGGTCCCACGTATTTGGGGACGAGCCTATTGCCGTTACCGGGCACATCAGCAGACTCCGTGCTGGTTCTGAGAATTCGGGCAAACCCAGTAACACTTTTGCCCGACTCGGGAATCGAACCCAGGACCTCCGATCTGCAGTCGCATACGCTATCCACTGGTCACTGCATCACGGAGGATACATCCATCATAACATTGTCATCTTTGATGCAATGTATTATACCAATTATAATCCTTTAGTCTGTGCTTCGGTTATAGTATCCTTGTCTACAGACATAAATTTCCTATAATACATCCTATATTTTTTCATATCTACCTATTCCTCATCATTTATAACAATAACATTATCTAGGAGGGTTGGAGTCAGTCAGGCAGCCGCCTAGTAAAAACACACGCCACAACCCTATTGCAGTATGAACATTTTCAAGTACTATACCTATAAACAAAGTTTTAAATTATGAGAGAGAGAGAGAGAGAGAGAGACCAACGATCTCATATTGATACGTAAAACCGATAGATGGCAAATGTACTATTTCACTCTGATTCAAATTGAATTAGATTTTCAGCTATATTTACACAATCATTACGGTTAAGAAAGCAAAATTTCCCGCACACGGCTTTCGGAATTCAAACTTTATGTCAACTACAATTTCGTTTTTTCCTACTGATATCAATAAACAGATGTTGCCAAGGCTGCCGCGCTCGTTCGGGGACAGTTTCCTCGCGCGGAAAATGCCTCACGAGGCTGCTCGCTCTGTGTGGACCCGCCTAATGAGTCTACATCTATTGGTAGCGCCATCTACCTTCCTATCTATAACGAATCGCATCAAGATCAATCGTTCCATCGTATCCATCTCCTCTTCCCTTATTCCTTTCTAGGCGACCCAGAACTCGCCCTAATACAGTCCATTCCATTAATCCTTCCCAAGTCGCCTAGAACCCTACGGTTTCGGTGTAAAGCCGAATCATTTTTTTGATCCATACGAGTCGGATTCATTTACGTTTTATACGTTATACCGCTATACCTAGGCAGTTATAGCACCTAGCTATACTCCTAATATATTCATATAACCGTCACATGGTTATTTCTGCCCGCATTAGTAGGTAAACTTTTATGTAGCTACCTACTTATTAAATTATTATTTCTGCAACTATCATAGTTGTCTTGTAAATCTCATATTTCAAGCAACTTTTATTTCCTCAGCTCTAAAGTGTTGCCTAATTAGCCTACTTAGGTAAAATAATAGATACATTAGATATTCTTATTTTGTTTCGTTCTCATTAGCTTATACTTACGTAAGCATGTCACAACAAAAGAAGTCACGCGTGTCGGAAGACAAAGAGATGACAATCTTAGAAGCGAAACGCAATATTTTATTTGAGCGCATACAAAACATCTATGAACGATCAAAAACCGCATCTATGTCTGACAGTAATAGCGAAGCATTTCTCAGTTATTGTATAACAGTAGATAGTATTCGAACAGATTTTCATAAGTTGTTAGACGATTATAACGCAAGATTACTTTCTATCAATCCTGATGAAAAACCGAACTATCAGGCGTATACCTCATTCGAAGATCTTTATTGTATTATTAAGCGTATACAATCGCAATTGGAGGGTAAATGTTCAGCAGAGCCCGTTGCCCGCAAACCGAGATTACCGCCAATCGAGATTATGTCGTTTGACGGAGATATACGAAATTGGCCGTTATTCTATGCGAGTTTTAAGTCTACAGTGCACGATAATGGTTCTCTGACAGATGCTGACAGGTTGTACTATTTAATAGGTAAACTGTCACCGAAAGCCCAGTCCGTATTTGCAGGTGTCACACCCAGTGCTGAGAATTATCAGGTCATATTTCAGTCACTACTTGACAGATATCAAGACACGCGCGTTCTAGCGTCTACGTACTTTGACCAAGCTTTAAATCTCAAACTGTCCAGCAACGCGTCTGTCTCGAATTTCCAGCTGTTTATTGATAACTTCGTAACCGCGGTTAATTCTCTTAGGAATTTAAAATTAGAAGATCTTTCCGACTTTATGTTGCTTCAACTCGCTTTGAAAAAGTTTGACACTGATACAATTCGCGCATTCGAGATGACGGAACGCAATAATAAAATACCTACACTGGATAGTTTTATTTCGTTCATCAAAGATCAGTGTCGAATATTTCATAATACGCAGTCTGGTTCACCTGGCCCGTCTAACACTAACAACAACAAACAAAGGTTGAATAAATCGCGAAATAGTAATAATAACTCAGTCCCTAATCCACAATCTTACGTAACATGTTCGGAATCTAATAGTAATAATTCACAGAAGTGTCTGTGCAGTAATATAGTGCACGACCATTACTATAAGTGTCCCACCTTTAATGATTTAAATCCAATTGCTCGTTTTAAAAGCGTAAAAGATAACAAAGCTTGCATTAATTGCTTAAGCATAAAACATAAAACGAGTAATTGTTCCAGTAGAACGAGATGTCGCACGTGTAAACAAAAACATCATACACTGTTACATTTTGATAAAAATAACCGGTTGTCAAGTCAAGCCGCTAACCTTGACACACTCACGCAAGTGCAGAACACGGTAGCTGCGCCTTCCGCGTCTGAGGGCGAAGTATCGTTGTGTATGACATCCATTGCGCGGGCGACGCGCACGCGAGGACGGCACTCGCGCATCTATAATGATCCGCGCAGGGCCAAAACGCAGTGTACGGCGTCTAACACGGTACTGTTGGCGACAGCGCAAGTTATCGTAATTGATGTTAATGGGTCGCCGCACATGGTACGTTGTCTGCTAGATAGCGCATCTCAGACCAATCTAATAACATCGGAATGCTTCAAACGCCTCGGATTATGGAATAACTTTAAAAATACTAACTCAACCGTCAAAGGGATAGGCGGATTAGAAAAGCATTGCAGGGGTTCCGTAGATATTAAAATACATTCGCGTTTTGATAGGAACGTTAATTTTAACATTTCTTCGCTTATCGTGGAGCGTATCACGGACGCATTGCCGAACGCTAATGTAGACGTAGCATCACTCACTCATCTCGAATCATTGCCGCTAGCCGACGCAGAGTTTGCGAATCCGGCAGGCATTGATCTTTTGATCGGAGCTTCAATATTTCCGCACTTGCTACTTACTAAAATAGTACGTAGTGAGCGATATGATTTACCGCCCGCTATTGAGACGGTACTTGGGTATGTGATTATGAGTACCGTACCTACGTTACATACTTCTCATTGTATTACGTCTTGTTGTTGTTCTGCTCTTCAAGAGATCAAGGTGGGTGCATAAACTGTGTGTAAGATAAAGCACTAATTAGCTATGCTATGCTATGCTATGCTGTGCTATGCTACGCTATGCTATGCTATGCTATGCTAAGCTACGCTACGCTACACTATACTATACTACACATCCGCTTTGTATATAGATGACATTGCCTGTAATGTCATACCCGCTCCGCTAGCAATTTCGCTTTGTGAAGAGCTTATTCAGCTTTTCAAGCGAGGCCAGTTTGATCTTGTCAAATGGACAAGCAACTCTAAGGAGGTTCTCGCACGCATACCAGATTCTCATAAAGCTTCTACGACATTGAGTTTGAGAAGTCTGTACCGCATAAGGTTCTCGGTTTACGCTGGGACAAATCCTGTGATAGTTTTCGGTTTGACATCTCACCACCAGATGATAAGTGCACCAAACGCACTATGCTGTCCACAGTGTTTCGACTATGGGACATAATGGGTTTTGTGGCTCCCACAATTTTGTACGCCAAGCTCTTGACAAAGGAACTTTGGCTATCAAAGTGTGAGTGGGATGAAACACTCCCTGACCATATTGTCGCCGCTTGGGGCCAGTTTGTATTGAGCTTACCGCGCTCAATCAAATTACTACTCCGCGTCATCTTGGGTTGGTAGATGGATGTACCGTCAACTTAATAGGTTTCGCTGACGCCAGCGAGCGTGCTTACGGCGGAGTCGTATATCTGCAAGTCCGCATTGGTTCTAACTACTCGGTGCAGTTAGTTTGTGCCAAGTCTAAGGTCTCGCCTGTTAAACCATTTCAGTTGCGAGACTGGAGTTGTGCGCGGCCCTTCTGCTGTCTCAGTTGCTCCGCAAGGTTCAAGACACAGTTTTGCCCCACTACTCTATTAATAAATATACGCATTTTCCGACTCCAAAGTAGTGCTCGCTTGGATTTATTCCTCTCCTCACCGCTGGCAGACTTTTGTCGCCAACCGCGTTAGTAAATTGATTGAACTTGTTCCCGCTACTTGTTTCAATCACGTCGCGGGTTATCGTACTCGTCTTCAGGAAGAACTCTCCATAAATCATATTGACTGGAAGTTTATTCCACCAGCATCACCACATTTCGGTGGATGTTGGGCAAGCATGGTCAAAGTAATTAAAACGCATCTCTTCAAAGTTATAGGTCAACAGATCCTCTCTTACGAAGAGCCTTTAACTGTTCTTGCACAAGTCGAGGCACTGATCAACTCGCGTCCGCTTCCAACTCAGTGAGATCTAGCCTCAAGTTGGACCTACCTCTTAGTTTAAGTATTTAGTTAGTAGTTTTCGCTATTATTGCGTTTGTAGTTTTCGTTAAGGTTAATTTAGATTAATTTTATTGTCATATCGCTGTCTTAGCCTATTGATGGGTTATGCGGTAGTACACCCAACATAGCTAAGTTCAATTCTATTTTTTTAAAGGCAACCCTTTAGGGCCGGGGGGATATGGTAGCGCCATCTACCTTCCTATCTATAACGAATCGCATCAAGATCAATCGTTCCACGTCTAGTGCGAGCGATACCATATTTCCGTCCCGCTCTATCCCACTCCCTGGAAGAGGCACTGCCTTCGCCTGATTTCGTCGCCGCGATTCGTCGACCCAGAACAGTCTAGTACATTCCGCTCGCTAAGAACGCCGTCTCGATACCGCTCCGCGCCGCACCGCTGTATGTGATTTACCGCTTCCACCAAGGAAAACCCGCTCGTGAGTGAAGTGAAAACAAGCAGCTGCATCACGAAAACACCAGGAGGAAAAGAAACGAAGAAGGCTGTATAAGGTAAGTGCCTTCCATCCTGGAAATATCCTATACCCACTCAATCACCTCCTCCCGTATCCATCTCCTCTTCCCTTATTCCTTTCTAGGCGACCCAGAACTCGCCCTAATACAGTCCATTCCATTAATCCTTCCCAAGTCGCCTAGAACCCTACGGTTTCGGTGTAAAGCCGAATCATCTATATTTAGTGCCACGTCCATAGAGCAAGGGAGTACGAGAAATAACGAGCAATAAAAGTCATCAGTCAAAGGACCATTAACAATTTGGTCTTATTTACCTATGTAGGTATAATATCTAGGTGTTACAAGACAATAACAAAACATACTAGGGCAGATTTGATTAGACGATAGATTGCGGTGCCAAATGTTTCGAAGTTGAATTTACAAAAGTCATTTAAAAACATACGAATCTCACAATAAAAAATAGCTCAGCAATCTAAAACGCCTCACCGTGGCTTTCCACAACGTAAACAAAAACTACACACCGCATTTCTAAAATAACATCGGGCGATGATCGAATGGCGAAATGTTTCCCGTCAGCCACCAAGTCACCCTCAGATAAAACTTCAACTTTGAAAAAGCTCCGTGCAAAACTCTTCGAAGGCACACATTGGAAACCGTTCATTCTTCGAGAACATTCGAGAGAAAAATAACTCAAGTCTAAGGAGGCATACGATAAGCTCTCGTCTTACAGTAATTTAATTGCGACCAACACCAACTTAAACGCGGTTTAAACAAACTACTGATTACTGTTTACTTGGAGAAAATTCTGCTTAATAGAATAGTTGGAATTTTTCCAAGTGTTAAATCGTTGGCTTGTGTAGTACTTAAGAGCTGTTTTACACTACAAGTGGTAATGTTGCAAAGTAATTTATTTTCTTAGTACTACCTACGCCTGCACTAGGCATCGATCCCAAATCCCGGTGGACTTCATTGATAATAAAATTCAAAGAGAATCGAGATTCAAAACCATATTTTACGGATCACACAAAGTGTTGAATCAAGAACACTAGGGTATGTGTCGAGCGTAAAGGCGACTGCTTATATACGTGTTGCGTGCTTGCAGATTTCTTTTCTTTCAACAAGCGTTAGTCTAGTGGAGAGATTTACATACCGCTACGTTACCTAACGAGAGGTCTCAAGTTCAAAACCGATCCAATATCTTTTAACCGAAAAGAACATTTATTAACCAGTCATTCGCTAATGGCGGTTACTTCATGGTAGCATCCAGTTGGTAGACTAGCATACCTACTGCTATGTAGAAGATCTCGAATTCTAAGCCCACCCAATATATTTTAACCAAAAAGAACTTTACTAACCAGTCATCCCCAACCACCAGTTACTCCCCGGTACTAACCACCGATGTCTAAGTTTTTGTGAACACGACTCTGACCGCTCGTCTTGCACTTCGCGTGATTTCAACGATTTTTGTCGGTGAACGATCGAGCGAGGTAGTAAAGGTGAGGTAACACCCGGTAGAAAAGTCACAAAGAATACTGAAGCCACTATGAGGAACCGGTTCTGAGCAGTCTTAGTCAAAATAATGAATACACTATAGACGTCAGATTTGCAGATTACTTTAGTTATAGATAATTTATTTTCTATAAAAAGACTACTATTGCTAACTAACTACACAATCATAATGTGAGAATATAAACTTTTTAGCAGATTATTAACATACTGTTTCTACAATTTTATAAATAGTGCGACACGCTAGATGCTTTTGTATAATGTCGAAGTTGAAACAGTTAAGTTGTTTGCCATTTTGTGATTCCATACATTAGTTGTTGCTTTTTTTGCAGTACGTCGTATTATCTCAGAATTAATTGTCCTCGTCTTAGTGTCTCCGGTAGCATCCAAAACTTTCGCGTTGTAGCCTTCTTAGTCTAACGAGGTTTGTGTGTAAAACTTCGTTAGACTAAGAAGGTTCTAAGGCACATAATTGTCTCAGTGTTTACTTTCTTTTTTAACTCATCATCATCCTCTTAGCGTTATCCCAGTTTCAACTCGGGGTCCGCTTACTAGTGTAACCAGATTTGGCCGAATATTAGCTTTTCCACAGAGCGACTGCCTGTCTGAACTCCGCAATCCAGAGGGTTAGCGATATGCCATTGGCTTAGACTAGTGTCAGTATTATAAATAAATAAATAAACTGACGCCCTATAACGACTGTCTAAGATCTTCATGTCAGCCGGGACCGACGTGCTCTCCGAGGCACAGGGTAACTGATAATTTACAATCAATAGCCACATTACTCCGAAAAGTAAGTGGTGCGCGGATTCGAACCTGATACCCTGCGTAGCAGTCTATTAGTATCTCTACTAGGCTATCGCTGCCTCTTTCTTATTTAAATATGGGATGAAAACTAGGCACGCTAGATTCGCACTACCAAAAGTAAGAATTAAAGCGGTGCCTGTATAATGTATGGAAGCGTAGCAGCACCAGTCAATGCGCATAAATAGTTTGTACCAAGTGATTTCTCTAGTGTACAGATATCTTGTTGGTACTTGGTGGTGATGACGCGAGTTGTGGACATTTTACCTGATGTCTTTCTTTTTCCTAGCCGTTCCTACTGTCTTATTAAGGCGAATAACTTGCCTTAAATAAATTCTAAGCATTCCTATATGTTTATCTGTTCTATCATTTCTGGGTGAAAAATAGTAGACAAATTTTCCATTTAAAATTTTTGTTTATTGCAAAAGTTGGTAATCACGAATCATAACATTAGTAACGAGTACATCGTTACTAATGTACTCAAGCTTGTGAGGGCAAAAAGCAAAAAACATACACGCAACTAAAAGACGTTAAACTTGGGGCTTTACTGGCAACACTCCCTTTTTTGTGTACCCTCTAATGCTAAGTCGTACTTGGCTAACTATTTGCTAACCGAATTTACCGGTACGTAATGAAAAGTAGCGATAGCCTAGTGGGAAGCTTGCTATTTTTCGGATGTACTTAGGTATCCTACTTGCTAAAGGGCTAAGGCAGACAACATGTAGGGTAGACCGGGTACAATTGTACCAGGGGACGATTGAACCATCGCAAATATCTTCTAAACTAAGCGTCGTACTGTTGTGTGAGTCTGAATCAAGCGCGCCCCCGAACGCGGGCCTCTCAACCGCCAGTCTCGCGCGAAAGCGGGACGAAGCGGGCATGTGTGGCGGCAAGAGGAAATTTCTGCGCATCAAAAGTAAGATTTTTGTTGTAATATTTTTTAGTTATATCAGAAAATCAATGCTTTATTTTTTACCTGGTGATAGTTTAAACGCTTAGTATAAGTAACAGCAATGTATTTTAACAGTTTTTGTGTCATATAGAGCTCGTATTCACAAGTAATTTACCTTTTCTGTAAAAATAACCTTGAGGGGACAATTGTTACAATTTTTTGGGTATGGTTGTACCGGTACAACTGCCCCCGTGGTACAATTGACCCCATGAGGCCGTTAAATTATGTAAGTCTTCTTATTTATTTATACGGGACAAAATTTTTAAAAGGTAGGAGATTAAATACATATTACCCGACTTTTCGGTTGAGTTACATCAACCGTGGTCGTGGGGTAAATGAACAGATTTTTTTTCCGTCCAAATATTTATATTTTGAGTATAATAATATAAGGAAAAATATTAGCCAATTTCTGAAAAACATGCAACTAGCCTATTGCACCAGGGGATAGTTGTACCAAGGGGACAATTGTTCCATGTCCCTTTCCATACATAATGATAATTGATTATTTGCATGTATTTTTGTAGTTCACCACAATTATAACAGCTATATAGTGGCTTCTATGACTTAATTAACCATGTTTTAAAGTCCTTACTATAGAATTTGTTGCTAAAGTTGAAAAAAAAATATGTTTTATGTTTTTCAAGTCAACGAAAGTTTTTTCAGTTATTTGTGTAAATTGTTTTGTTTTTTAATTTTATTTACATAAAGGTTTGTACCGCCGAGTTAAAGCCATAATTAGAAATACATTTCTTTGCTTAAAGACAGTTTTTTATTTTCTCAAATCTTTGGTACAATTTACCCCGTTATGAGGTACAATTGTACCAATTTCCGAATTCTGTTCAAAGACAAAAATAATATGGTTATACTGTTTCTATAGCCATAAAAATAGTTATATCCTCTAGCTAATTAAACTAGCTATCGTTGAGTATTAACACTATTTAATAAATATCAAAAAACAACTAGCAATTCAACGCCAAAGGCAAAATGGTACAATTGTCCCCGGTCTACCCTAATGACGTAGTTGATCGTGTTCTCGAAAGACGCGAGATGTCTGCCAACTCGCTTTTGGCTAGCGCGATCAAACACAGCCTTCCCCTTCTTATAGTGAGATCAAGCTTGTGCATAACAGTTACAGGCAGGGCAGTTTACAAATAGGTGGCCAGGCCTATTACTGTCGTAGACGACTAAGAAATATTGGCACAATGGTAGTTGACTAGTGCTACATTGGCTAAAACACAAAACATCTGATTTGAGTGGTCTTGAATTTGACAAAATTTCACTTCCCAAAAAAAATTTCGCATAATTTTATTTGCCAAATTATTACTTAGCAAAAAATCTATTCACAAAAAATTTTAACGCAAACCTAATGTTTGGGAATTTTACGTTTAAACTATAACTTGTTTACCAACTAGCACTTTTGATATTTTTTATTTAGTCAAATATTTCAGTTGGAATAACAGTTTTTACGCAAAATCAATAATTATCCTAATCTAAATAGTTGAGTTCCGGCTAACCTACTAAAAACAATCTCTTTTTTCTATTAATGCAAGTCGTTTCTGGAGGTCACAGTTCTAACCCAACCTTTTTTTTTTTTTTTTTTTTTACTCATGGTGGAAACCAGACAATTTACGGGCTGACCCCCCCAGGCTGGGCCCCTAAAGGGGCTCAGTCTAGGGAGAGTGTGGTGACTCCCCGACGAGAAGCGCCGGGACTACCCACTAAAACCACCATGGTGTTCCTCTATCCGATCCCATTGAATGGCGGGGTCACGGGACCTACGTTAGTATTACTGCCGCGACCCCGCCTGAGCTGGCCCGCCGAAGCGGGCCCCGTCCCTCGCATGCATCCATCTGCATCCATCATAATTGTCCTCATACATCCTCTTTCATACTACGAGCGGAAAAGAACGACGTAGTCTACTAACGCTACGAGAGGCGCACGCGGAACACGTGCGCCGCCTCTCGGGCCTAGCGAACGGCGGGCGGTTCAAAACAGGCCCGCCGCCCGCTGGCGTGTACTCACGGTGGCCGGAGATCGTTGAGCGCCCTCCGGCGACGACGCCCGGTTCTGCGGGTGGAGACAGGTCGCATGGGCTCCCTATCCCGCTCCGCCGCCTCCTTGATCGACATCACCGTCTCACAGAAGGAGGCGGCGGCGTCCCAACACATCTCGCTCCGAACCATGGAACGAATCAAGGTCCGAAGCGAGAGTTCGACCACTCCTATCGCCGCGACTAGGTCCCGGCGCTGCGATGCCCAAGCAGGGCATTCCGCCAAAGTGTGCAGCGCCGTGTCCTCTACTGGGTCACGGCGATCTCCGCAGTGGTGACATCCGGGCGTCTCCTCCCGGCCAATGCGGTGCAGGAACCGGCCGAAACAACCATGGCCGGTTATCACCTGTGTCAACCGGAAGGTGAGGGCGCCGTGTCGTCTCTCCAGCCACTCGTCGAGTACGGGCCTCACTGCCTCGATGCAGCGAAGCCCCGCGCTGGGGTGCGTGAGTCGCTGTCGCCATTTCGCCACTAGGACCTGTCGGAGTTCCGCCTTCCGCGCCTCAATCTCGCGAGGCGCGGGTTCTCCGCCTAGTGACCGGGCTTCGCGGCGCCACTTATAAAGCGACGCCAACAGCCCGGCCTGCAGGTCCCAGGGCGGACATCCGGCGAGGAGGGTTGCGGCTCCAAAGGAGACCGTGCGGTAGCCACAAATTATCCTGACGGCCATGGCGCGCTGCGGTGCGCGAAGCGCCCGAACGTTGCGGGCCGTCAGGTTCTCGGCCCAGATGGGACACCCGTATAGGGCCATCGACCGCACGACTCCCTCATATAGCCTCCGGCAAGAGGCGTTCGGCCCCCCTAGGTTTGGCAGCAGCCTTGACAGAGCGGCCGCCGCCCCCAGGAGTCTAGGTGCCAAACGCTCAAAATGCCGGTGAAAGTCCCATCGGCTGTCGAGAACGAGTCCAAGGTACTTCAAGCTCGTCCCGATGCCGATGCGGACCCCTCCTACCATTATGTTGGCCCCTGCAGGTGGCCTGTTCCGAGGCCCATGAAACGAAATGGCCTCGGATTTCGACAGGGCCACCTCAAGGCCCAACTGCCGGATGCGACTCACTACGTGTGCAACCCCAGCTGTCGCCAGTATGGCCGCCGCCCGGTAGTTCTAACCCAACCTAACATTACCATTTTTTTTATAATTCTACTTCCATAAATAAATCACCAAACGTTTATTGTCTGATTGTTTGCTGTAATAAAGCATTTGATTAAAGACCAAATGCCATAATGACATTATACTTGGTAATATTTTGCTAAATAAAAATTTTACCAAATAAAAATATGCATACTAAAATCATTCGAAATATTGCAATGGTATAAAAAGAGGTTCCTAAAATTTGTTTGGGTAATGAAATTTTGTCAAAATCTTTTCGACAAAACGGCAGGATCCCGATTTGACATTAACATCAAATGGGCCTTCAGGTGGGTCACGTTAAATGGGTAACATGTAACGTGACCCACCCTTTCCGACTGTTATAAGCTTCGCTACTCAGTCTCAGAACTCTGTCACCAAAGAATGCCACACACTCATACGAAAAAGAAAAATAAATGAAGCTAATATTTTCAAAAACGTCCAAAAACCTTTCAAAACAGTATATTGAACAGATAACACGCTACGAATTCACAGCCTTCCCCGACTCCGCCTTGCGTCCTCTTCAAGACGATGTTCACATTGTGCGACGCGGCGAGAGACGTTCACAATGCAACGTCATCATAACGACGACTAGATAACTTAAACCTATTAAACCGAAGAACCTTGTACTAGAGGCATCGATCGATTCACAATAAAATGTTGATATTAGAGTTAAAAATCGCATAGACTCCAATGCTTAAAGTATACATTGACGTTCATATGCATCATCATCAGCCTTTAACTGTCCATTGCTGGACTAGGCTTTGACTTTGAAAGAAAGAATTGACCTAATATACCACACTAGCCAAACGGGTTGATAGGTATAGGGTTTTTATCAAGTTTTTTCGCTTTTTACAGTACTGTTTTCTGCATAAAGTGCTGCCTCTGTCGGCTCTTACGGCACCAACAGGATGATATGGGGTGGTGACATTACGTATTCTTAATCATTAACCACACGGACAAGCATCACACAGCGAATAAATTATTTGGACTTTGCCATATACATACATAATTTATACAGGATGTTGATTTGCATTTGCAAAATATTTAAGGGGTGAATATACTACTATAACTGAATACAAATACATAATAAAATAGGTCACAAACAGTTGAAACATTTTTTCGTCATCATACACTTTGAAAATTAACTTGGTGTATTGACCACCGCCGCCACTCAGCTGATCGCCACGGCAGGTGCCTAACACACGCAAGCACACGTACCTACAGTGACTGCGCGATACAGTCTTTAACACTGTAGATTTTCACATCATACTTGGCATTCTACGCTCTCTTAACGTATCTCCATCGGCAATTGGCTGGTTTCATAGTTACCTGTTTGGTCGCCAACAACGTATACGCATTGAAGATTCTTATTCAACTTGGTCTGATACTAATGCCGGTGTGCCACTGGGTGGCGTGCTATCTCCTTTACTCTTCGCGATATTTATAAATTCTATCTCAAACCACTTACTTTCATCCTACCACCTTTATGCAGATGATTTGCAAATTTATACGCAAGCACCTTTAAATAAGTTATCTGAAGCCTGTACCACCGTTAACACGGACTTGGCGCGCATCTGTGAGTGGACCAATAAATATGGTCTTCAAGTAAATCCTGAGATAACTCAACTCATTATTATTGGCAGCCTCAAACTGGTCTCGAAAATTAGGTGGTCCGAATTACCTAAAATCAGCTTTGATGGCAAAGATCTCACCTTCAGCAAAACTGTGAAAAATCTGGGGATCTACTTGGACGAAACTTTGTCATGAAGACCGCAAATTCAAGAAATGAGTCGAAAACTATTTGCATCAGCAGGTTATTTGCGTAGACTACGCAATTTTCTTCCTACAGCCACTAAAATTGCGCTTGCTCAATCCTTGCTTCTGCCCGTAATCGATTATGCTGATGTCAGCTATCTTGACCCCACCGAGGAGCAGTTAGATAAACTTGAGTGTCTCCAAAACTTTTGCATACGATTTATATTTGGACTGCGCAATTTCAGATTTTTGTAATAAGCTCAAGTGGCTGCCGATTCGTCTTCGCAGGAATACACACATTCTCACATTGTTATATAATGTTCTATTCAATCCTTGTACTCCCTTTTATCTCAAAGAACGTTTTAAGTTCCTTCATGACACACATGTAAGGTCCTTGTGGTCATCTGAGGATCTAACGCTGGAGATGCCGAAGCATTCCACAAATTACTTCACCAAATCCTTTGCTGTTCAGGCTGTCCGCCTGTGGAATGGTTTACCATTAGAAATTCGAAGGGCAAAATCTCTGCCTATATTTAAAAACCTAATTAAAAATCACTATTTACTAACTTGTTAATTTAACGGTTGTCTGATTTTTCGTTTCCTTGTTTTTTTTTTACTGTATCTGTTTGTTCTGAGTATGTTTATATATATTCAAAGTAATATCTATGATATATGTTTATTTATATATGTATTGTCTATGTATATATTCCAAAGTATTATTAAATTGTATGTATATGTTTATTTATGTATGTATTGTCTATGTATGTATTGTCTATGTACATATTCCATTGTATGTATGTATTTTATTTTAAATTATCTTGCTATCCAAGTCAGCCAGTACTACACCATGGCTACGAAAAATTGCTAACATCATTCCTGTCCATCCAAAGGTAGCCTGGAAGAGATCGCACTTAGCGATAAGGCCGCCGATTGTACATATACCATAGTCTAAGTTACTTATAATTAATGTACTGTTCAATTATGTATTGGTGTGCAATAAAGCATATCTAACTAACTAACTAACTACAGTCTTGTTTTGCACGATTCAACAGTTTATTCTGAATTACTTTCTAAGTAAAATTTAATGAAAATAGGGTCTTATATCATCGCACACTGTTTGAAATAATGTTAGGTTAATAAGTATACTGTCTATGTTGTATTATGAAAATATTTTGTGAATGCAGATCAACATATTATTGTATAAATCGACAAAATGTCTGTGTGGTGATAGATTAATGATACAGTGTCCGCATAAAACTTCTAATAGAGCGATTCAGGATCTTCTGTCTACGTAGTTCCGTCTCTGACCAATAGATGTCGCCAGTTTTTGTGTCTTCACTCATCAGTGTCGCAGAATAATCCCAGTTGCAATCAAACACATTTTAGAGCCTGGAATTCGATTACTAGTCCAACCACCTTTGCCAGAATATCAGCTTATTCAAAGAGTCACAGCCGTTTGACCTCTACAACCCTGAGTGACAGCGATATTCCATGGTTTAGGTTTATTCAGTGGAACTGACTGTCGATAACGACTGTGCTAGATCTTCATGACAATCGGGACCGTCATCTTAAAGTGCTCTCCGAGGCACAGTGCAAGCGATAATTTAAAATTTAATACGAACATAACTTTAAAAAGTTAGTGGTGCGCGCCGTGGATTCGAACCCAATACCCTTTGCATGACAGTCTGGTGGTATCTCCACTAGGCTATAGCTGCCTTTGTGTCTGTACTATAGTACGATATATTATATTCTCATTTGTATGAACCCACCGCTACAGGTAAATGCAAACCTCAATAAGGTAGTTTGATTGCAATAATGACACTCGGTTCATTGACGGGACGACTCATTTTATGCATCACTTGTTCATATGATAGCGAATGTGTATTTCGCTTGAATTATTTTGGTAGCGTGAGTATTTCATTTTTTTGTAACCAACTGATAAAATTTTCTGATGAATTTTGACTGTTACAATTTTGATTATCTTTTTCTGAAAATATTTTAGTTATTTTTACTTTTCTGTAAGCATTTTGGTCAATTTTCGATTTTTGTATTCAAATTCAAAGTTATAATTATTTCATCACTTAGGTCGCAATGTGACGATTAGATATCGTATATACATAAAGATTCTACCTTTACATTTAGTGCCACGTTTGCAATGCAAGGGAGTAGAACCATGAGAAAGAACAAGCAATAAACTCACGACTACTCATTTCATTACTTTTCACATATATTAATGTTACATAATATGGGGATGCCTGAAAATTCTCCATTAAGTTTTCCAAAGACATCTGAGATGTCACCGTGGTGGACTTTACTCTAAACGTGCTCATAGCAAATGAGGAAGGCCTGTGCTCGCTGACCAAAGGGGTGAAGTCGAGTTTGTCATCTCTTCCCAAAGATGTTATTTGTTTCGTGTATCTTCATTAGTCACCTCTTATGACACCCACGGAATGAAATGAGATGGTGCTTGATGATGGAACTTTGTATTTTAATCCGTCATCACACATTTAGAAGTAACGTCAATACGGTGAACTGAATTAATGTTTTTACATACAAACATTCATACATACATAGTCTTACGCCTATATCCCCGAAGAGGTAGGCAGAGGTATATTGCTACTCCCACGTTTTGCCAGATTTATTTTAGTCCCACGTAATAGGGGGCGAGCTTATTGCCGTACAGGGCACATTACCAGACTCCGAGCTGCTACTTAGAATTTCCTAACGGAAAACCCAATAACACTTTGCCCGACCCGAGGATCGAACCCGAGACCTCCCAATCCCACGCGCACATTTATGCCGCGAGACCAATGAGGCAGTCAATATAATAATATTTTTATGGCTTAAAAAGGGGGTTGAACATTACTCCGGGGCAACCATACCTAATAATAGATTTTTAGTTCGGCGTTCACATATAAATATTTTATTTGACCCTTTAATATGACTAAAGGCAATTGTGAATGGGAAAGGACGAAGGGGGAAACCTAGGCGGACGTTCTCTGACCAGATTGGAGACATCGTAAAAACAGGACAGGGTCGAAGTACCCTGAACAGAAGAGCGTGCATGAGGAATCTGATGGGAGTGAATGAAGCAGGAGAGATATATTAGGATCGTTGCAAATGGGGTTCCGTAGTCTCTGCCTACCCCTCCGGGAAACAGGCGTAAGTCTATATATATATATATATATATATATATATATATATATATATATATATATATATATATATATATATATGTATTAATATGATTATACCTTTTATCTGCGTGCAAAGCCGCGTGCAGCAGCTAGTAATCTAATACGCAATGCAATCATTGTTCCGCAGTGCGCGGCTAATGATAGACGCAGTAATTCTGCCGCGCTCTGTTTTAACGCCTTGTACACTAAACACATCGCGGCTGATTTTAAACCGCGAATGAAGTAGGGTTGACACCAACCACAAACTGATATTTTTTAAATATTAGACTTCCACACATTTACTCCAGTAACTCGCTGTAGCCGGACTTCTACTGAATATAAAAGAACGCAGCAAAGTAAACAGTAGGTACAAGACGTATTATTATAACAGTACGGATGATAAACGTCAAAAAATCAGAAAAAAGAACACCAAACATGACACCTTTTTACTTCTTTTGCAACATTCAATGGTATCATTTAGTGTTGACGTTTCGTACCTACTTCAAATAATAAATAATTTAATTTAATTTATTGTAATATATAGCGTTCATAGCGCGACTTGTCTTGCCGTTGGTAATATTTCAGCAAAATTAAGCAACACTTGCACAGGTTGCCACTCGGATGGGTGACCGTGTGTCGCATTTTCATCATAGCGCTACCGTACACGTAAACACGGGAGGCCATGCTGGCGTTGCTGCTGCAACTGCGGAAACCCTCAAACGGCGCAAATACAGTAATTTACTGAGTAATTACGTGTTTGAGCCGTTTGGGGTGGAAACGCTAGGCTCATGGGGTCCGAGCACTCGTTCACTATTCCGGGAAATTTCTCAACGGTTAATCGACGTCTCACGTGTCCAGAAGGCTGGTTTATTCTTTGCTCAGAGAATCAGCATTGCCATCCAGCGTGGCAATGCTGCCAGCCTTCTGGGCCCGTTACCCGATGATATTAAAGCGGAGGCATTTTACGACGCCTAAACCATGTAGATATTTTCAATTTTTAATTTCTTTTTACGGTTTTTGTACATATACTACTTAGACATTAAGATTAGATTAAACTTCATATAGCTTATAAAATTATATTTCTTTAATGTGTATAAATAAAAAGAAAGAACACACGTAAAGATGTCGGTCCCGGCTCTTGTCTCGGGACAAGAATCGTTAGGTTAAGTCGCTCCTTCCGGTGCCGCGGCGGTCTGAAAACTTCGACACCAGAGTTGGCCACATACTCACACGAAAAAGAGAATATTTATTTCTATACTATACGAGCTGACAATGAATTATTTATTCAAATCATTGAACTAATGCAGAATTATATGATCTTTCAAAACGACAAGCTAACAAAAAGTAAGCAAGCCAGTTTTCCCATGACCACTGCTAGTGTAAACCATGCCAAAATGTCGCGCTGATTAAGAGGTATTTTACCTCTATATTCAATAAAAAAACTAAATAGATCCGTTAGATACATATTAGTATGTAACAAAAAGCAATTTGTGCCTAAGAGTTATTCGTCATAATTTTTACGTGACACACAATAATTTTAAAGTTATACTGCGAGGCGATTTGCATAATTTTTCTGTAGTTATAATGTTAGTGTATGCAATTAAAAAAAAAGTTCGTGGCGAAATGTGGTTGTAACATTACACCTCTGCCTACTCCTTCGGGGATACAGGCGTGAGTCTATAAATAAAAAATAAAAAAAAGTTATAAATGTTGACTTGTAATTGCAAATCTGACTAAGCTAGTCTCGCCACTCAACTCTGCAATGAGTGTTGTGGGTTCGATAACACAGGACAATACTAGGTGTTCTTTGACTTCTTTGTGAACATCATACATATTTCAGTACATTTAAGGCATTGATAGCTTTGTGGAGATACCAACAAACTGCCATGCAGACGGTATCAGGTTTGAATCCGCGACACGCACCCCTGACAGTTCAGAGTTAGGTACGTATTTAATTGTTAATTATCACTTGCCCCGTCCGATAGAAAAATAACTAAGAGTAGAAAGTTCCACGGGGGCGTGTCGGTGTCCGCGCGAAATGCACCCAGAGTGCATATCGCAAGCAAATGGCCGTTGCCGCGTATTAGTACACTTTCGACCGTGATCGCGACAATTTATAAGAATGCCGTCTTGTTCAGTGGTTTTCTGTAAAAACCGAAGCTCAAACCAAACTTTTGTGAAGAATGGAATCACTTACCATATGAAACTACAAGTATTTTACTATATTTGTCTTTAAAAACATGACAAACAACAAATAGTTAAATATTCGTGAAATATTAAACATTTGTGAGCATGAACATGGATGTTTGTCTTGGTCTGGGTGTTTCTATGTATAAAATGTATGTATTTACAAAAAAAAAAGTATGTAAGTATGTTTATCCATTATCTAGTACCCATAGTACAAGCTCTGCTTAGTTTGGTACTAGATGGTGTTGTGTGAATGTGGTAGAATATTATTATTATTATTCCTTGCTGTTATTATGTTATTATTGTTTGCAAATCTCACAACGACTATATTATTTTCAATAAATAAATTGCTCTTTAACTACCACCTAAATTTGTCGCGAAGTGACTAGCCAAGCAATGTAATCATGACCGAACGATACTTTATTAAGGGAATGCATCGCGTAGTACGGCCGCTGCATCTAGCAACGAATTAGTGTACAGTTCTTTTGCATAGCACAACGATAGTGGCCGATGTTTTTGTGTGAGTAAGTTGAACGTTGCTTGGTAAATACAGGCTATGTTCGATAGGATAAGGTGTATAATTGGTTTTCTTTTTGCTTTTACTGATCTGCATGTGTAGTAGTAGCCGCGTGGTAGGGGCAAACTGGCGACACAGGTTTTTTTCTGATAGATTTTCGTCTACAGGGCATATCTCCTATTAATTACTATTTACTATATCTAGGCCCCGTTCCTATACTAAGCAAAAAAAAAGAATACAAAAAGAAGAACAAATTCGTGGCAACCCTGTCGTGCATACCAATAGCGCTGTACCATTCGAATTTCGCATATCGCTTATGCATTCGATTCCCTCCCGCGGTCAAACCATTTATCCTGGGTGTGCTACGTTGACAGGTGCCCGTTGTTTGTGTGTTATCTTGTCAACACACACTCACACAGCTGTACTGTCATGTTCAATATCAATTTCATACTAACTCAGTGATAGAACTTCTTGTAAAGTGTCACGACCTCATTTTATTCCATGGGTGTCGTAAGGTGTGACTAGGGAAAATGTACAAAGTTTTTAGTATCTTTGCGAAGGGACGGCAAACTCAATATCAAACCTTTTGCTAGCTCTTCTTGACAGCGTGATGTAGTAGCCCAAATCCTCCTATTGTCTCTCAATGGTATCGTGATGGAAACTAGGAGAGGCCTATGTCCAACAGAGCAATGCAATAGGTAAAGTGATGATTCAATTTTTTACCCGACTTAAAAAAATAGGAGGTTCTTAATCTGATTGTATTATTTTATGATTGTAACCTCAGAACTTTCGTTCACAAATTAAACTTGTCATAAAAATACACTACGTCATTCATCATCATCAGCCTTTAACAGTCCACTGCTGGGCTAGGCCTCAGTTTAAGTTTATTACACGACGTGGAACAGAAAAGAGTGGTCAATAGAAACAATGAGAACAAATTGTTTTTCAGTTCTATAATACTTAATATCTTGCTACTGTAATGAATCTTGTTCTAAAATGAAATTGCCGCGAACGACCTGTCTGCTAGTACGAAAGCTATATACTCAAAAACAACAGAATAGTTTTTGTATGGTTTTGATTAATAACAGGGTGATTCTTGAGGAAGGTTTAGGAGTATAATTCAGTATCGAGGAGCCGCGGGCAAACTCTAGTGAACTTTGTGAAGATGGGTGGATGTAAAAATATTATTTTCTTAGTCGACCATTCGTGCGGCCTTGTCACGGGTCAACGAATAGCAAACATTCTGCTCCAGCTCTGATAAAAACTGGTTCAAAACTTCAAACATGTTCTTTGTTAGGTAAACTTAAAAAATATTTTAAACGCCCAAGTCTGACCCAAAAAGGTTATACAAATATTCCTTTGAAACGTGAACTTCACACAGATTGATACTACAATCCGTATTTTCCCGTAATAATATAAATTGAGTACCATATTTTCCAGAAAGTTCCTTTACAACAGTGCAACAGAGATTCTTAAGTCAGGAATATCGAATCAAAATCAAATTCTTTTATTCAACGCTCGAACACAATATAGGTACAGTATCATATTTGATAGATATAGGTCTGAAGTCGAGGAAGAACAAATCCATGGATAGACCATCATCTTTCAAATTATATCTATTGATTTTTTTTCAATATAGATGTACCTATGTATATGTGAAAAGTAACTTGTCTTAAAATCAAAATAAGCAAAGGTATATATAAAAGAATCAAAAATTAAAATTAAATTTATAAAGTGTCACGAAAGTCATCCGCATCGCAGTCAATTGGAAGCGTGCCCAGAAGACAAGCACCATTGCCTCGTTGTTTAGGAATGCTTATTTTTTGTGCCAAATACGTGCTAGCCCTCTGGTCACCCGAGGCGTCGATCAGTCTCTTTGCGAGATCCCTAAGAATCTTTCAAATTAAATTAAAATTTGAACGAATTTTGTACCTACGAGTTATCTGACGAATTTATTTAACAGGAACTTATAAAAAAACAACGGTGAAACATATTAACCTTGCATGACCATGCTTGATCTTTTGATTATACGTATGGCGTAGTGGTTTAAGCTGATTCGTCTTTTGTGTGATTCACAAATTGTGATTGGGTCTGTATTTTATTAAAGTTCTATACGGCTGTTACATAATACGTACCACCTTCAAGATTTGAACGACGTCACCTTTGAACCGAAGCTCAATATCTAGACGGCACATTCTAGAAATCTTTGAATTTCGATTCAGAGAATAGAATGCGTCACTCCGGACCAATTCGAACACTATGCGACGAACATTTTTATAGTCACCATTTTGAAAAGTGCATTCATGTGACGTATTGCGTTTGATATGACTCAGATTGACTGGCCTCTTGGTGAAGTGGTTAGTGACCCCGGGCTGCTGAGCCGGGTTTGATTCCCAAACAGGAACAATATTTGTGTAGTTGAAGTAAATTAGGTATCTGCGTATCATTTCAAAGTGTAGCGCTTGCAGTAGCCTATGCTCTGTTAGGAGGAATATTCTGAAAAATATATTATTACTAGTTGAAATAGATGTAAATAAAATTTATATAATATAAAATGAGAAGAGGTCCATAGCGAACCTCTTCCCATACTTATCAAATAATCACGAAAAAAGACATAAAAACGGTCAGAGGGGTTCGATAACAAACACTGTGACACGAGCTTTTTCATATATTAGAATAGTAACTGTATATCGCCTAAATAGTCAGACCTATATAGTTCCAAAAAACCATCTAAACCTACAATTTTGTTACTATTTAAGACACAAATAATGCCCAAAACGAGCAAATCCTAGTTTTAGATTCTATTACGATTTCAATAAAATTATTTACGTAACCCCACGCAAGGTAGCCACATAAAACCTTAAATCACAACAGTACAACTACAACCCCTACTTATTCATTCCATAATACCTGTACAAAAACGAAACGCTACGGAATAAATCACAAGAGCTCCCGTGTGAATCTGAATACAAAAAAAAATGTACAAAATAGTCTAGGAGCTCTGTATAAATTTATGTTCGGAAAGTTAAGGGACAACATTGTTCCCGTCATTTGGTGAATTTTACTATAATTTGTAAAAACCATTTTCCATTTTGGTAGTTGGTAAAATACTGCCATATTTTGGCATGTAAACATGTCATCTGCAACATCGTGGACGTTTTCAATTAGTGCCGAAATTGATTTTAAAATGTTTCGAATAAAATGTTAATGAATTTGCTTACGTTGATTTTTCGTAATACAATTGCTACACGTGCGTATCTTTTCTTTTGATTTATTAGGTTTCATCATATTTGGGATGTGTGCGTTGAAAAATGTGTTGATTTTTAGAAGCCCTACCTGTCTGGCCTGTACTATCTATTTAGTTCACATGGTAACAAATAGTAACAGTAATTTTTCTAGAGCTTGTTGATGGAGATAACGGAATCGAAGAAGAATGACCTTGCAATAGCCAAGACTACTAGTATGGTATTATATTATCTGTGGCCAAGACATACCTAAAGACTAGAGACATCTAGCTGACACCGACGAAACTACGAAAACACAACTGAAGGTACCTTAAACGAACTAATAAAAGGATCACCGGCGATTTTTTTTAATGGCAGCTAGGTAGCAGGCAATCTGACGGCTCACTTAATGGTTAGCGGTAACTTCCACCTAAGACTTTGGCCATGTCGGAGACACACCCAGGTCGCTACTCTATCGCTGTACCTGCTAGCCCTCGGAATAAAAAGACGGTTCTCCCTACAATATTCACGTGTTCACATGAGCCTTCCTTTAGTTGAAAGAAAACCACTCCTATTTTCCACAGCTGCATTAACTAATATGAAAACTCTTATCGCGTTGGTTCTTCTGACATAACAGAAATCTTCCAAATGCGACCAACGAAGATGCACCCTAATACACTACGTATGAAACTCATCACATATCTACGAAAACGCACATATGAATTCCATTGGATATTTTCATCTCGATATAATACATAGAGCGCACCGAGTGCTCGCCTTGGATATCAAAGCTAACAACGTGAGTGCGCGCCGCTTAAAACTAAACGCGCCGGCTAAACGCACAGCAAACACTACGGACAAACAGACAAACAAGATCTCGCAAATACGGGCGATATCTTACATTCTGACGCCATTGCTCTAATTAGTTTAAACAGATCTTAAATTGTTTGTAAGATCTTGTGTGTTCATGTATTGACGTTATACAATATCAACTCTCAAGGGTGAGAGATATTTGCCCGTAGTTGTCTTTGTTTATACTGTATGCTTACGGTGGGTTGCATACGATGTCGGTAAAAGGTTTTATTTATACTGGCGTGTTAGTTTACTTGATAGTGACTCTGACAGCTAAGCTGGCAGGTTCGATTTCCACGAAGGACAAATTTTTGTGCGATGTGACCATTATATCTTGTTCTATGTATGGGTGTAATTTATCCATGTATTTATAATATATGTGATCGATGCAAGGTTATCAGTTATGTCGTCATATTAAAATTAAATCCCCCTTTCTTCTTCTTTGAACGCGATATACCCAAAAACTACTAAACATATTTGTGTGCGGTTATCACCCATAGATAGTGTGATTCCTGAGATAGGTTTAGGTGTACATTTCACGCGGGCGCAACCGCGAGTGAAGCCTAGTTATTTATATGATAGTGTGTTCTGCTACTCCGTTTGCTTTTTATCATATATCATTATAAAGGAAACATTAATAACACATTTGCATAAACAAAACATTTCACTGCACTTAAATATATTTTTGGCCACCATCTCCAGACTAGTTATGCAATTGCTGATAATGAATTGCAGGCGAAAAAAATAAATGCTTTTAAGGTGGATACCGATGTGGCAATCGTCCCATGCCATCGGTTTTGTAATTTCAAGCGAAAACAACCATGACCATGCACTACAATTACCACTCACCACCAAAGTGGCGCTGTCCCGCTGCCAAAAGCAATAAGGAGAAACGGACATCTCAATAAATATTACGACCTCTTTGTAAAGTTATTACTGAACTATTAAAAACTATTGTTCCCGTTTTTGACCAATCGCCGACTTAAATAAGACTTATATGGCTATTAAAGTGGCATATCTGGCTCCAATTTACCTTTAAACGGCTTGCTATGCGTTTTGCTGATTATATTAACTAAAGTACTCTAATAAATAACATGCACGAGACTAATGTTTTTCACTTTTATTTAGTTTATGGTACAGAACCATAAAGATGTGGAACTCATTACCTGCCCACGTGTTCCCTTCTTATGGGTAGGCTTTTTATAGGTAGTATAGCCTTGCTGATTTCAGCATGAATGGGCCGGGTTGACCGGGGAAGTACTACCCTCTCACAGAAAATCGACGTCAAGTAACGGTACCTAAACTGTTGCGTTTCGTTCGGAGAGTGAGAGTGCCGGAGGCCTTATTCCCTATTCCTTCTACCTCATCCCACTCCTCATCCTATCCTCATTCCCAACCCCAAGGGGCGGCAACGCACTTGTGACTCCTGTGCTTGTGTCTATGGGCGGCGGTAATTGCTTACCATCAGGCAATCCGTCTGCTCGTTTGCCGCCTACTAACATTAAAAAAAAAAGCGGGGCGTGATAAAGGTTTTCTCCGGGCCATCAAGGTAGGGGCCATCATACTATTATTATTGATATTCTATTGGTATGATGACTTTTACCACGTGCTTTTACTATGGAATTCCATGTCTGCTTAAGATCAGGCGGCATGAAGATATTTTGATAGGTAAAAATAAAATAAAAATTAAAACAGTATAGATACACGTGCACTATGATATCAATTTGGATTGTACTCTTTGGAGTTGTACAAACTTTCTTAATTAATTATTCTGATTGCAGGTAACAATCCTGTAACAAGAATGCCAATACCTTTCACTAAAACAAGGAAAAACATTTTAGTAATTCAAATCAATATAGCTCTATGAAACCATCCAAAGGTGTGAACAGTGTAATGTTTCGACCAAACAACGTTCCAGTTTGGAAATATAAAACAAACATGGCGGCTGTTTGTATGTTTGTACCAGCTGTGCTCGAAACATAATCCTGGTTAAAAAGCCACTACGAGCGAGTTCGTGTTGAAACATGAGATTAATATTATCTGTAGTAAATAGTTCAGAGAAATATGTTTCTGTGTTAAATATAATGTTTTTTAGGTTCATGTTTTGTCGATTTATTGGGGTATTTTGATGTATTTATAGACTAGGATCTAGGTATTAAGCGTTATTTATTACGCCCTGCGTAGCGTTTTAGCTGTTCAGCGTTATTTTAAAACGCTTTAACTTGTGTGGTGGCTATGCTGACAAATAATTTCAAGTAGTATGTAATGTTGCATTGTTTTCACACGCTACAGTAATGAGACAGTCATCATGTAGACCTTGCCTTGTCTATGTGACGAATGCCTGATTTGACTCTGAAATAAATATCTTTATTTTTGGTAAACATTTGACCTGTTATTTATCTCCTGCACACAATGACCTGAACACACCATAATTATAATGCATCAATCTCTAAAGTTTAATTGGGTGAATTTGTTTTGATAAAACTTGTCCCGGTTCTAGTCTCAGGAAAATAAATATAAGGCCATGTCTGAGACCTTAAGGCAGCCCATAAACACTGACACCAAGATAGGTCACAAACACACGATAAAAAAAAAAACAAAAAAGGTTCCACAGCCATAAAAGTGTAGAAAACTAAAGCATTACGCCAAATAACATGACGTTCACAAGTTAACGTTTTATTCACCGGTCACCTCACCGCATTCACAAAACATCCGGGCGGTCGTTCATTACGTGACCGTCACTTAAGGGAGGAGGTGAAGGGGGAGAGAAGGCAGGAGTGCAGGGAGGACTCGTTTGTTACTAAGTTTCACGCGGCCTGCATAATGACGTCGCGGAGTTAGGTATTGGAGGTACTGAAGCGATGCGATGCTATGGAAATTGGTTTTGATTGGCTTTAGTTTATTGCAGGTACCTTATTTTTACGGTGCAGTGATTGGGTGGTAATTGTGGAGTTTGATTCCCAAACCTATACTAATATTAAACAGCTGAAGCGCGTGTTTATGTGGTTTAAAGCGGTAATCTCCGGAACTGCTGGTCCGATTTGAAAATTATTTTTGGGTTGGATGTCCATTTATGTACCTAGGTTATAAAACATCACACTATGAGACAAGGGTACGGCACAATAACCATCAATAATCTCAAAACGGATGTTACCGGGCACGGCTAGTAAGTTATAAATTGTTGAGTCTATGTGTATTTGTATCCACTACTTTAGTGTTTGTTGAGTCGTTTAAAGGTCACGGTACTCTGTTATGTACCGGCACCATAACGGAACAGCTGCAGCACGGCGTGGCACTGTCTTAATGCAATAAAGGCAAAGCCTGTAATAAACGGTAATACTAGAATAAAATGTAGGGGCGTAGCCGCGGGCATTCTGTAGTGTAAATTATTCTTACTTATCATATTATTTTCTAACTTTTGCAGCTGTAATGTGTGACGTCAATCCTTGACGCATCACTCGGCCCGGTCGACCCCGCCGCCCGCGCCCTGCAACGGACAATAAATACGGCCGCGCGGCGATGGGAGCTCCTTTTTTGCTGCCTTCAGACCGAGCTAAGGGACCAGCTTTCCTCGACGACCACCGGGCAGCCGGACCCTCAACAAATCCCTTACCATCGCCGAATCACGCGACCCTGTTTATATCTTTTCGAATAACATTTTTTTTTGTAATTTTTTCGTAAGTAAAACGCTTTGCTAAATGATGTTTAGATTTACTTGACGAATTAAATTAATTTTTATTGTAACATTTAACCACGTTTCTCATTTAACAACACCCCAAGGTAGTCCAACGTTACAGTGGACACCTGGTAGGTCTCCTTTGTTACAAATGCTAAAAACTTACTCTCACATATCTTGTGTTGGCCCGCATACCTTACTAAAACGAATGTCCGCAAGTCTGTTAAAAAGGAGTACCCATACCTTTTCAGCCAGTTTTACTTTAGCACTAGGATATGAGAAAACGCAATACTTATGTTCGGTACGTTTTCTACATTTCCTATTATAAATGAACTTGCAGTGCCTCGGTGTAGTGCTGTTTGTTGTGTAGTTAAAACAGTTCTGAAGTTGAATTTTTAGGGTTTCGTAGCTCAAAAGGAAAACGATAACCCTACAAATGAAAATAGAATTAAATAATATTTTTGTAGTCCATCAATTTGTGTGTTTATCTATTTGTTGGCTGTTAAGACTATTTCACTAATGAATGCGTAAAATATTAAGGAAAAGTTATCATGAGTATGAAGTATTCGTGAAATATAATGAACCCACTACACTCGAAACAATATCAAGCTGCGAGGCGACCGTATGCAATCCATGCAATATTGCAATCGTATGTCAACAAAAAAAAAACAATTCAAATATACATAGGTACCTACATCTTAAGCCCTTCAATCTTTCTATTTTCAATGACAAATGCAAGACCAAATTAGAGTCACATTATAATAGAAAATTGTTTTCTTCAATACAAGCACAAAACTACTACCCAACTCTGAGTTCTTAATAATAGCGGGCGAAAGTGCTATATCTTTTGTCTAGCATATTGTGTTCATTCTTAAATATATTCTTTACATATCTTTGGAAAAAACACGTATTTACCCTCAAAGCGTAGCTATGACAAGATTTATCTGAATCCATTTTATCTTGTAGTGCCCGGAAATAGTGGTTCTAAAACTATTTACAATATTTAATGGGAGCTTACGCCGTTAAGAAATATAGAGGGAATTATATTTTTATTTATGTAGGTTTAGGTGTACCATTCTAGATAGGTAATATTTTTTATGTGTTTTGTTTATACAAAATCTTAAGGTCTGATAAACTTTAGCATTCGGTTGTAATGAGATTTTTTTGCGAAAGTTACATTAGAGAAAAATAAACGAGAGCGTTGCGTTGTAGCGAGCATTATATCGAGCATTCTGGCGAGCGTTTTAGCGAAAGGACAGTAGATTTTCGACTGCTCGATGTTCAGTTACAAGTAAATGCTCAAATCTATCAGCACCTTTACTTTTAATTTACGTTCATATTATTGTAAGCTTTTGAATTTGAAAGGTAGTACCAGCCTAGTAGTGGAGAGATTAGCAGACTGCTACTCAGAGGGCCTAGAGTTCAAATCTTCGGCGTGCACTGCTCACTGTTCAAAGTTAAGTGCGTAATTAATTGTTCATTTTATTGCCGTCTGCCCTGTACGAAAACGTTCGACCGTGGGTCCCGTCATGAAGATTTTTCATAGTCATTATGGGGAGCCGGTACCCTAGAATATAATATTGACACTGGTCTTAATCATGGAATATAGCTGTCCTACGACTGACTATAAGAGAGAATAAATATATTTGTTTCATCTATTGTGTTGTATAATATTCGTCGTTTAATCACTGCCTATCCAGAGCACATTACTGACTTTGTCAATTAAAAGTAATTGAAGATGTGAAACAATTATGTTGAGAATCACTGTCGCTAAACAAACGGAAGCGAAAAGACCAACTATTAGGTTAATATTGTAGGCTAATGCTAATAGGATTTGACCATTTCGCTCATATAGGCTTTGTTGTTTATAAGCGAATGATTATTTTAGATTATGGGTTTGCGGACGATTTATTCGTGGCTTACTGAGATTGTTTATTAGAAAATCTTCAATGCACCGAATTTGTGATTACAAAATATGTACGTAAAATATAAATTGTTCAGCATCTGCTGCATTAAGTATTAACAAATACTGTTTTTAGACTTAACAAACGTTCAACTAACAGGGACAAAGAACACTCAGACTAGTGCTATACCTCTACTACTAGCGATACAACTACATTATGCTCATATGTAGTAGGTCTGTGTTATTATATGCAAATGCCTTTTCCCCGTCGGGGTAGGCAGAGACAACAGAACGCCACTTGCTTCTATCCTTACAGACCTCACGCGCTTCCTCTACGTTCATTACACTTTTTATACATGCTCGCCTGTTACGGGCGCTTCGGACCTTTACGTTTTTCTAGACATCAAAAACAAAGAAATTGCTTCATCATATTAATCAATCAGCCTATCGCAGTCCACTGCTGGACATAGGCCTCTCCCAACACGCGCCACAGTACACGGTCCTCAGCCTTCCGCATCCAGTCTGTCCCAGCCACCTTTTTCAGGTCGTCGGTGCACCTAGCCGGGGGCCGCCCTACCTTACGCTTGCCGAGGCGTGGTCTCAACTCTAGGATACGCTTGCTCCATCGGCCATCAGTCCTTCTACAGATATGGCCAACCCACTGCCACTTGAGCCTACTGGTTCTGTGAGCTATGTCGGTAACTTTGGTTCTTTGTCGGATAACTTCGTTTCGGATTTTATCCTTCAAAGAGACGCCAAGCATAGCCCGTTCCATAGCTCGCTGCGTGACTTTTAGTTTGTGGACTAGTCCCATTGTGAGTGTCCACGTCTCGGCACCGTACGTCATAACAGGTAGGACGCATTGGTTGAAGACTTTGGTCTTCAGGCATTGCGGTAGGGGCGAAGAGAAAACTCGACGTAGCTTGCCAAACGCTGTCCAACCCAACTGGATCCTGCGGTCGATTTCTTTCTCGAAGTTGTTTCTACAAAGCTGGACTACTTGCCCAAGGTAGACATACTCTTGAACAACTTCGAGCATCGATCCGTCCACATAAACCGGTCCCGGCACAATGTGTTCGTTGAACATAATCTTGGTTTTATCCAAGTTCATGCCGAGACCGACCCGTCGAGAGGCTCCATTTAGGCTGTGCAGCATCTCGCTCCGCTCTTCCAGTCTCTCTGCCACGGTAACGATATCGTCGGCAAACCGAAGGTGGGATATGTACTCGCCATTAATGTTTATGCCCCGTCCAGTCCAGTCCAGCGTCTTAAAGACGTCTTCGAGTGCGTTGGTGAAGAGCTTAGGGGATATTACATCCCCCTGCCTCACCCCTCTACGCAACTCAATGGGGCTGGTTTTAGTGTCCTGGAGCTGGATGGTCATAGTGGCCGTGTCGTACAAACATCTCAACACCTCGATGTAGCGCCAATCGATGCGACACCGCTGCAGAGCATCCAGAACCGCCCAGGTTTCGATAGAGTCGAAGGCTTTCTCGTAGTCCACGAAAGCCATACACAGCGGCTGATTGTATTCGTTGGTCTTCTGTACAATCTGCCGAACAGTATGGATGTGGTCTACGGTACTGTAGCCTTTTCGAAACCCGGCTTGTTCCGGTGGCTGGAAGCCGTCGAGTTTTCTGGCGAGGCGGTTTGTTAGGACTCTCGAGAACAACTTGTAGACGTGGCTCAAGAGATGGGTCTGAAGTTTTTCAGCAGGGTTTTGTCACCTTTTTTGAAAAACAGAACCACCGCACACCCACTCCACGCCTGAGGTGTTAGGCCTTGGTGTATAACGGAATTAAACAGGCTCGCCAGCTCTTTCAGAACTGCTGTCCCACCTGCTTTTAAGAGCTCTGTGGTGATTCCGTCATCCCCTCGAGACTTGTTGTTCTTGAGCTGCTCGAGAGCCAGAGAGAGATCAGGGATGTCCTCCGTGTAATGGCACGTGAGTTGGGCTCTGTGGTCATCATCGCTGGGTCTCGTAGGTTTAGGCATCCGTGATGCGTACAAGTCCTTGTAGAAACTCTCAATTTCAGCGAGAATCTCGAACTTGGAGGTTACGGTTTTGCCATCCGCAATATTGAGTTTCGACAGATGAATTCTACCAAGCTGGCGAGCGAAGACTTTGGTGCCTCGATTCTGTTCAATCACAGCCGTAATGGCGTGGGTATTGGAACATCGGAGGTCACGTCGCACCGGCTGCTGGATCTTTCGGTTTAGGTTTCTTCCATCTGTCGAAGATGTCTGCGCATATGACATTCCCCTTCTTTGCCTCATAAGTTCGAGAGTCTCGAGTGAGAGTTTACTTTGCTTGTTAACGCTTTTTCCGGGAAACACCCTTCGAGACACATCCTGTAGCGTTTTGACCACAGCGTCGGCTTTCTCGTCAACAGTGCCATGGGTTTCCAGCAGTCCGAAACGGTTTTGAAGTTCCAGTTGAAACTTTTCGGATCCTACTGCTAGCTGAGGCGCAGTAGGTCTAAGAGTAGACTTCATCATGCGAAGCCTCTCAGCTCTGAAGTCTATATTTAGAGTGCCTCGGACAAGTCGGTGATTGCTACCGGTATTAAACCTGTTGATCACTGAGACGTCTTTAAATATATACCTCCGATCAGACATGATGAAGTCTATCTCGTTCCTTGTCACAGTATCGGGGCTTCGCCATGTCCACTTTCTATGAGGCTTCTTCTTAAAGAAGGAGTTCATTAAGAAGAGCCCCTGTGACTCCAGAAAGTTGACCAGCATTTGTCCCCTGTGATTTCGGCACCCCACGCCATAGGATCCGATTCTCGTTTCGCCGTGTTCTTGTACTCCCACTTTGGCATTAAAATCCCCCATAATAACGCTGTAGTGTGTCTTGGTGGTATGATGTAGAGCCTTAGTAATGTCCTCATACATGGCTTCGACTATGTCATCGCAGTATGTCGAGGTCGGCGCATATACCTGTACCACCTTCAGGGAGTACCTGTCGGTGATCCTTAATATTAGGTACGCTACCCCTGTCAATTCAATACACTGCTGATTTCTACAACGTTATTAGCGAGAGATTTGTTAACGAGGAAACCGACACCGCCCCAATCTTCATCAAAAACTGATCGCCTTCTCGAAAGTAGAACAGGTTGCCTGACTCAAGGGTTATCGTGTCCTCCCCCAGTCTTCGGACTTCAGACAACCCCAATATATGCCAGTTTATATGACCTAGTTCTACTTCGAGTTCGGTGATGTGTTGGTCCAGCCGTAGAGAGCGTCCATTGTACGTAGCCAGGGTCAGTTTCTTGTGGTAGCCGTTTGCCGTAGCCCGGTGATTCTTAGCACCCCCTGCCCCGCTGTTACCGCGACCGCTACCGTAGTTGCGGACAGCGGGACTACCGGGAACTGGGGGCCTTTCATTCGTTGGTGCGCTCATTGGGTGCTACTATACCGCGCTGGCCAGACGAGTAGGTATAGGGTTTGGTTTCAAGTTTTCTGTCTCATCGCAAAGATATTATTCGCTTTTTGCAATTTCCTTAGTCGCCTTTTACGACACCCACGGAATGAAATGGGGTAGTGACACTTGTATTCTTTATCCGTCACTACACAGAATCCGTCACTACACGGAATCATATCGACTGCATAAATAATATTGTACGTTTATTATGGTGGTGTAGGTACCTTATGAAAATACGGTACAACTTAGGTAACACAATTTAGTAACTTTGTGTGATCTCTCAATTGTGTTGCCGACTGTTCTTTGTATAATGTGAAATATATTATGTAAGTCCGTTGCTTGAAAGTGCTTTTCCAAGTATATGTGTCCCGCAATACAAATTTATTCCTAGTGCGGCGTTGTCTATAAAATAAAATATCAGATATCAGACTGTTATGAAATCAGTAATTCAGACTGCTTTAGGCAATAGATATCGACAAAGATAATCCCACTAACAGCACAAACATATATACCTACCCTTCATGTATGTAAGTGTAAATCGCCGATAGTCAACTAATTAACTGGCTCGGGTACGCTCGTTGGTCAAACAGTACCTTTTAATAACGCGATCGCTGTACGCATCGGCGAGCACGCATTCATCGCACGCATTACACGCGTTGCACGCATTGCACGTATTGCTCGCGTGATTACCACGCGATTCACCATCAGTATGTTATGACTGTTATGAGTGATTTAACATGAGCTAGCGTGTGATTGGATTTATTTCTACACAATTAAATTGATCGGCTATGCTCTGTGGAAGCTAAATTACATGGATGTTTGCTATATGACTTATCGCAGTTATCCACGCTGGAACAGGAGTCAATAACGGTATCGCAATACGCGATAATAATAATTTTAAGCCTGAGTATATATAAAGTCCTCAATTGCTGGGGTTCTTTCACAATGCGATAGACGGTAGTCCTCAATGCAGTAAACTAAATGCTGGTCGGCAATATGCTATAGTCCACCACACCAGCGAAATGCTGGTGAGTAGATGTTATATGCCTTTCGAGAACATTATGGAGAATTGAAATCGAACTACAGGCAAGCA
The DNA here is from genome assembly GCA_944739405.2 of Euclidia mi. Classification (NCBI taxonomy): domain Eukaryota; kingdom Metazoa; phylum Arthropoda; class Insecta; order Lepidoptera; family Erebidae; genus Euclidia; species Euclidia mi. The sequence goes on along the minus strand of OX123196.2, from coordinate 69,794,252 downwards.
GCATGCAACATCTTCACCATGTTTTCCTTCGCCGTTTAGCAAGCATAATAATTAACAATATATACGCACATGATATCAAAAGGTCTCATTTCAATGGTTATGAGTTTTTCTGTTGCCTTTGAACCCTGAAATCTCTAAGTGGGCTTTAATATATATCTCTCCACGGTTACGGCACGGAGAGTTATTTTTTAACGCCTCCTAGCATCTATTATTGTCCTCCCACATTTTGATAACAAATCACGGGTGGTTAACCTATGTACATACGCAATAACAAAAAAATATATGGTGGCCAATGTCATTCGCTTACCATTTACTTCCTTAGCATAAATAGTTTTTACTTCCGACCTTTTCATAGGAAACCTTGCAGATTCTTATTGAGTTATTAATAAAAAAAAAATATTAAAAACATATGAACGTAGAAATCTTGCGATTACAGTACTCTCGCGGTGGGAGATCAAGAATACCCGTAATGGATCTTTGTAATCTTTTTCTGGGGCCTTAATGTCTGTTTAGTTTATAAACCTGTTAGTTTATGTAACTGCGTCAAGTTTTATAGGATGGGTGTTGTAGGTTCCAACCCCTTCTTTGATTATTACGAATTCGGGATATAAGGATAGGACCTATGGAGAAACAAATGATACACATATATTTATTATTAAATACAGTAAAACCCGCTTAAGACGATTTCTCAAGGACCCTACCAAAAACGCGTCTTAAGCGAGAAAGCGTATTATGCGGGATAGGGAAAATAAAACGTACTACATATTATTATGTATTATGTTCTAATTTTGGTATATAAAGGTATTAAATTATACATTTATAAATTACATTAAATACGTAGTGTAATAATTATAAGTACATTATTTAAAATAATCACTTATTTTGGTTTGACCAAAAGATTTTGATGCATTAGCAATTACTTAAAAGATTTTCAACATCTGTATTTTTCTTTAATTTCTTCTCTATTCTTTAAAATGGTACGTAACGTAGAAACTGGTAAGTGAAGCTCAGCAGCTAACTGAGTTTGATTTGTTGTTTGTGATTTTATATCGAATACTTTTAATATGTCAATTTTTCTTGGAGTGACAATGCCTTTCGCTTGGTTGCAGTCATATTGTAACAAACAAAAATTATGCACTATTACAAAAGAATCAGAGCGCGCGCGCAACACATGTTAAGTCAACCAATGACGATCGGCAAACGGCAAACGTGCGGCCTTTCTGGGCTCGCGTTAGAGCGCTCGGTTAGACCTCCCGGCTCGAGCGTATTAAACGGGATGACGAATCGCGTTAAGAAATGTATGAAAATATGTCTCGAGTTGCAGGGACTTGCATAAAGTGGCGTATTATGAGAGAAATCCTATTAAGCGTGATCGTCTTTCTACTGTATGTGGAAAGGTGTCACTATACTACAGGGAGTTATTAAAAGAGTTCTATAAAAAAACCTTACCATAGTTCCCTATAATAACACGTTTAGATACCTATCCAATAATTTTATGTATAAAAGGCCTAAAACACTTAGAAACCTGACCATCTCACATTATAAAACCGACGTAACTTTCGCGCACACTAAATCAGTTCCAAGCTCGCTAACACATGGCCAGTGATTTGTATGTGTTCTCTAAGAGTGGATTAGAACATTGCTCCTACATATCTCCGCTACAGCTAGCGAATACGTCCGAGCGCTAAGTACACGCTGAAAGGTTCCGAGGGAAAATTTTGTTGCTAGCTTTGAATACTTTAGGTATTTACTTAAGGTATATGGCGAATCGCTCGAAGTTTTAGAGTGAAACGTGAGTGTTTTCTTAGATGTTGCGGATGTGCTTCATTATTTTTACAGGAAGTGTGTGTGTGTGTGTGGGTGTGTGTGTGTGTGTGTGTGTGTGGGTGTGTGTTAAACTTATGACTTACTATGGTCTCATCTACCAAACTGATCTACTGCTAAAGTTACTACCGCCTGATCCACAAAACTGATCTACTGCCAATTAATTATTATGTAGATATTATTTAATTGGGTCCTGATCCACCGTAAATTAAAACCTTCTGGTCTGATTCATCACTTTATTGATAACTAGCAGTTTCCCGCGGTTTCACCCGCGTCCTGAGTGAATAAAATAAAGCCTATGTTACTCGCAGATAATGTAGCTTTCTAATGGTGAAAGAATTTAAAAAAAAAAAAATTGTCCAGTAGTTTTTGAGTTTATCCATTACAAACAAACAAAAATACAAATTTTTCCTCTTTATAATATTAGTGTAGATGCATTAAAGATATTTTGAAATACAGTAGGGTTGCAAAAAAAAAAACAGAATATATTAATTATATCTATACGGGGGATCAGAACAGCATAGAAAATAATTTAAAATATTACTGATCGCCTAGAAATCAGTGCTAGCGGATCCGAGTTGAATAACACAAACTAACAGGTTTGGTGATATGACCTTGCGTAATATAAAGGATGTAACAAGACCCTTTACGAAAACTGAAATCACATGTTGTACCAATCAGTACGAACATTTTTTACTTCGGCACCATACCTGGGAAATTACTGGTTCAGGAGATTTTGAGGCTCAAAGTTAGTATGGAATTTTTCTAATTAGGTACAAAATCGATGCCTTTACCCCGCCAATATGTTCTTTAGATGCCCTTTAACCCCATGGATAAGTAGGTATTTCGAGTATAGCACGCGCGCGCTTTTAATTGCGGTTTAAAAAATGTGAAAACTCAAAAAAAAAATCGTTCGACTTGGCATGATGTCCACAACAAGTAGACTTCGGCTTAGTGATTGGTCTTGTGACACCCTGTATAAAGTGTGAAAGTTCGCTTGTTATAGTAAACTACACTACCTACTTTTATACCTATATGCTATAGAAGGGACATAGCTTTGCTATGAAGCAGTGACGATTTAGGATCAAAGGACAATGGCAGATATCTCCATACATCAAAATGTCTGAAATTAAATTGAAGCGTACAGTAATAAAAAATATATAAAAAAATTGGCGTAAGCGATTAATAGAGTCTATAAATTATTTATTTATTTATTTTATACTTTATTGTACACATTAAAAAACATTATTAGAGATCTTTTAACTAACTATAGTACAAAGGGCGGCCTTATCGCTGAAAGCGATTTCTACCAGGCAACCTTTGGATGGAAATATTATTGGTAGGAGAAAATCGGTAGTTGCATGTGTAAACAAAGTAAACAAAGCTATATAATATATACATACTTAATATACCTATATTCATTCCTGTAATATGATAATAAATGATAGACATAATTATATACATATACATACATACTTATACATACATATACATACACATATTTAATACTTACATGTATTTTGTAGAACTAGAAGAAGTTATAGTGATAGATAGTGAGCCTTTACTGAAGCTTTCAATTTAGTTATCGTTTGAGCCTGTCTTATATGTAATGATAAAGCATTCCAAAGGCGAACAGCGGTAACACAAAAAGATTTGTCATACAGTGCTGTGGAATGTACCGGCATTTTTAGTTTCAAATTTTCTGATGACCTTAAATAACGGTTATGCGTATCATGAAGGAACTCGAATCGTCCTTTATGATAGGAAGGAGTTGAAGGGTTAAACAATATGTTGTACAGCAAAGTGAGAATATGAGCATTCCGGCGATGTCGTATAGGTAACCACTTGAGCTGTGCTCGAAATTGTGAAACATGATCATATTTGCGTAGTCCAAATATGAATCGTATACAGAGATTTTGAGGGCGCTCAAGTTTATCTAGCTGGTTTTCGGCGAGATCTGAATAGCTGACATCTGCATAATCGATAATGGGCAAAAGGAGGAAGTTTGCTAGTGCAATTTTGGTGGCAGTAGGAAGAAAATTCCTAAGCCTTCCCAGTGACCCTGCTGAGGCAAATAACTTTCGACTCACCTCTTGGATCTGCGATCGCCAATTGAGATTAGAGTCCATAGTGAGACCCAAGTTCTTAACTTTGTCTTGTATGGAAATAAAGGTACCATCAAATATGACGCGAGGGAGTTGAGACCAGTCAATTTTTGATGTCATTCTTGAAGTACCAATAACAATGGCCTGAGTTTTTGAGGTATTCACTTTTAGTCCAAAGGATTTGCTCCAGTTGCTAATCAGTGCCAAATCACTGTTAATGGTACTTACAGAAAGTGACATATCTGCTAGTGACGACTGTGTATAAATTTGAAGATCATCTGCATAAAGGTGATAGGAACAGCGAAGATTATTTGATATAGAATTAATAAAAATTGCGAAGAGTAAAGGAGATAGCACGCCACCCTGGGGCACACCAACAGTTGTGTTACACCAAGAAGAAAGTGAGTTTTCAATGCATATACGCTGTCGGCGGCCACACAGGTAAGTACGAAACCAATCAATCACCGTAGGAGATATGTTAAGAGTACAAAGTCGACTGAGTAGAATATCAAAATCGACTGTATTGAAGGCGTTACTAAAATCTAGTAGAGCGAGAATTGTGAGTTTTCCGCCTTCCATACCAGCCCTGATGTCATCCGTAATATTGACCAGGGATGTAACGGTACTATGTCCCGAACGGAATCCGGACTGAAATGGATTAAGGAGACAATTTTTGCAGAGGAAAGAGTTTATTTGGTTATAAACGAGGCGTTCAAAGACTTTTGAAAGGAATGGCAGGATGGAAATGGGCCGATAATCAGAGAAGGATGAAGGATGAGAGGTTTTTGGAATTGGTGTAATAAGAGCGTCTTTCCACATCGATGGGAATACACCACTAGACAGAGAATAATTGAGGATATGGGAAATTATGGGTAGGATTATATCGAGGATAGGAAGGATCATATTACGGCTGACACAGTCACTACCTACAGCGTTGGACGTGATTGACCTTATGCACTTCTTAACATCACTATCGGTGAAGTGATTAAAGACAAAGGGTGAATAACTAGGGGTTGGCAGAGATGAAAGATAATTTATAGTGCTTGCTTTAGTAGTCCCATCAATATTGGACGAAGCAGAGAAATGTTGATTGAGCAAGTCAATATTGAAGTCGTTAGAAGTAGCGTGTTGGCGTGCTTTGCCAACTCCCAGGGTTTTAAGAAATTTCCAGACCTTCGCTGGATCTCCGTTTTTCACAGAACTATGAATATGTTGGCGTTGTGCATCCCTACACACCCTATTGCAGTGATTTTTTATCGCGACATATTTTTGTAGGTTAGAGGCATCGGGCTTAATTTTATATCTAAACTTAGCTGCCGCTTTTTTGTGTATCAGTCGTTTAATGTTTTTAGTGAGCCAAGGTGAGGGACGGTGTTTTAGTTTTACTGGTCGCATTGGTGCATGCTTGTCATAGAGCAGTATAATTTGGTTTGTGAAAATGTCGACCTTTTCATCTACAGATTCTGAGTTGATCAGATGAGACCTATTGATATATATGAGGTATCTTTACAAAGCTCATCGGTGTTAATGCCACCAAAATTGCGCTGCAATAGAATTTTAGACTTAATCTTAGGAGTACGGATTTTGTAGGAGATGAAACGCAAGTCATGGTAAGAGAACATGTCTGCAGGGTATTGCCCGTGCATGGCAACATGTTCTCTTGAAGAAACCATAATTAAATCAAGAAGAGAAGGCGAAGAATTTGGGAAATGATGAGTCGCGATTGTAGGAAGAATTGACATATTACAAGCTATAGAAGTGGAAAGAAGAGAAGAAGAGCGGGAATCATTTTTAAGGAGACAGGTATTAAAATCGCCCATTATGATTGTGTGACTGTAAGAGGGCACAAGATTAACCAGTAGGGTTTCGAAACTAGCAAAATAATCTATACGTAATGAAGGACAGTAATAAACGCCGAGTAGGACTTTGGTGTGGTTTAATAATACTTCTAGAAATAGATGTTCGCCGGCATTAGGAGGCGGTGGCTGTGCAGACATGCCTACAATAGTGTAAGGAATATATGAGCGTAGATATATGGCAACACCCCCACCACCCCCAACGGCACGATCATTTCTGATTAGTTGGAAACCAGGTAGGGAGTATAATGTAGAAGGCAGACATGGCTTAAGCCATGACTCAGAAACAAGGATAGCATGAATGTTCTTACAGTCTAGATTGGCCAGCATATCACATAAATGTGCCGGAATGCTTTGGGCATTGATATGAACGGCATTGAAGTTTTTAGGTACATCAGAAAACTGTGAGTTAAGACAGTCCGAAAGGGATGGCACACTAATAAAGCTATCATCAGAAAATGAACTACATAATGAGTGGAAACTATCTTCACTTACGTCATTAACGTCAATGATTGCAATAAATATAATATAATATACGTACTAAAAAAAATAATACAATAATAATAATTAAAAGAAAATGCTATTAAAAATTAACCAATAATACACCAGCTGCCAGTAGTGCCATCGGTAGAAATAACTAGATTTAGTACTACATAATATTAATATATAAAAAAAGGGGATGAAAATTAGTAGGGAACATCAATCCGGGTAGTCAGCAAAACATAATAATTATTAAAATAGATTAGAAAGAGACAAGGAAGGCAAAACACATAATAAGAAAGAAGAATAAAACTGAAACAGAATAGTAACATTAAAAGTGAAAAGTAAGAAAATGCGGACTTATACCAAAAGCCTTGTACCCAAACACGTTACAGTTTTGACAAATAGCATTGTTTTATTATTTTCACTCAGGAAAGGTGGAAAAAGAAGATATCGGTGTTTGAAAATTTAGTTGAGAATGAACAATGTAGGTAAAAGAAAAGTTATAGTATGAAAGTTAAACAATGTAGGTAGGTAAGTTTGAATCAAAGAGATTGGATATATTTAAATAGAGGTAGTCCTAGTACTTACAAATTGAACACAGTCAACTGACGTATAAGATACAATTTAGACAATATTATGCCATCAAATTATATAACCTTAGTGATTTTTTCTTTTATAACAGTTCTATCATGATTTTGAATTTAGCCGTATAATATTTGTATCGACTTTTCAAGTGTTGTAAAAAAATCTTATCGATATGTCTATCCACAGTATTTAATCTCGTTATTTTTTAGATTTCCACGTGATAAAGATTTATAAATAAGTGGATTGCTGCAGTATGTCGTGGCGAAAATTGGGTGCCTAGAAAGTACCATAGAATTTGTTCCAAGCTTTTTACTGCGGAATGTTTTTATAGTATTGACAGATGGCGCAGACTAAAAGAAAATTCTGTGTCAACATTACTCTTCCATTCTAAACGTATCAGTGTGAGCGTTTAAATAATTACTTGCTTTTACTTTTATTAGGGTAGCAGCGCCAAACAGGAGTCGGATCTTGGGCTCCATTCGATGTCTCGACCAAAGGAATAATTTAATTTTAATATTTTGTTCAATTTTATTATCAGTGCATAGGGTTCCCACCAAGAACGTAGGGTCCCAAGCCAACCTCACCTGCAAGTGGTGTACCTGCTTATCAACGGACGAGGCCCTGGCAAACAAAACATCCCGATTAGCGGCATTAGGCTCGCCACCTATTACGTGGGATCAAAAGTCTGGCAAAAAGTGGGCGTTTAATATGCCCTTATACCCTTTCGGGGAAACAGGCGTGAGCCTATGTATGTATGTTATAAACAGTATTCAGCCAGCTACCTGCAGTAACACTGTTGCCACGAAAAGCCACGACACGCTAAGCGACAAGCGATTTCGATGTTTATTTCTGCAGTTTAGTTCTGCACTGAGGTGACAGCGCCGGCGGCAGAATAAAGGGCGGCATGAACATTGAAATCGCTTGTAGCTCAGCGTGTCGTGGCCGTTCGTGGCCAGGCTGTTAGGCGACATCCACTCATTTCATAGTTTTACCATATCCTTACTAATACCTATTATAAATGTAAGTGAATTTATTTATTTGTTACGCTTTCACATTTTGACTACTCAATCGATCATAAAAAGTTCAATGCACGTTGCTGGAAGTAATGGGAGTACAGAAAAAGGTGCAAGATACTTTTTATCAATCGGCTTTGGCCTATAAATCAAGCTTCAGGTATCATCGGTGATTGCTAGGGTAGCAAACACAAAGGTATGCTTATTTATTTTAATGTACTGCTTTGCATTAAAACGTGGCTTTTTTCTTTCTTTAGTGTACGCGTGCGCCTTCCATAAATGAGACATCTTCTGTTTCTCCAACAACCAGCACTAAAGCGCCTACGTTAGTTACATTTTCTCCACCAGAAGGTACAGAAGCGATGAAACTCGTGTGCGCTAAACACTTACGTACAATACAAAACTACAAAAAAAGAAATTTTTCACCTTGAGCAGCTTGTTAAAAGTTTGTTAAAAATAAATTATTTAAGACAACGGGCTAAACGTCTGATGAAAAAGAACATTGCTATGAATTCACGTTTACTTGATAGTTTGCAAAACGAAAATATCGTGAAGGAGGATTTGATAATTTTAAATCACGTGAAAAATAACAGTGTTATTGAAAAATACCTTTCACGCGCGGCTGGTGACAAAACACGTGAGATTAGCTTGAAGTAAAAAAAAAAATGCTGTGAGGCTTCATTATTATGTGCTACTGAGTACCCATTTGAAACAAGAAATTATAGATTCAGTTTAAAAATGCAAGTTTGTGTAATAATTATATAAATACTATCCATTAACTAGCGTTCTGACTGCTGTGGACACAAACTTACGGAATGTATAAAATGTACATACTTACTATACTTTACAAGTCTGTTTGATTTTGAACCTATATTGAAACTTTGATCGATATCGATAGCGGATTTGCTCAATCACTAAAAAATTAAAAAGTTACGAAATTTGTGTTCAAATGGTCTTTAGCCCTAACTGACAAACATGGTGACATCTTCTTCTGGCAACTCTAATTTGTCATATGAGTGAAGAGTGTAGCTATATTCAATTTGTTCATAAAAATATCGTTCATTCCATGCTTTAGTTATTCTTCTGTGGTTTGAATTATTGAATGACATATGTCAGATTGACATCAAAACGCGGAAGTAGGTATTTTGTAGCATCTAACTGTCACAGCCAAAGACAAAAGCAGAGCTGCACATTTTAAATAGATTTTATGTGAAATCGATACAACATTAAAACGATGCTGTGACGTTTTTATTTGATTTAAATGTTGTTTCACTTCAAAAATATTAGCTTATTGATATAATGTTGATTAAATATTAAATAACTGCATTTTAAACCAAACCAACTCTATAAAGGTCGATCGTATCGATTACTTATTTAATAATCGATACGGGTATAGCACTCACGTCTATTCCTGTCACACCATTGTCTATGGCAACAATCAAATAATAAAGTATTCGTAATCAATTGGAATGCTTTTTATCATCATAAAATAATCCAGCTTTAACGAGACAAAGTGAAAATATTAAAAATCGTAGACAAAAGAACAATTTGTTTTGTTCATATGAAGTTTAAGGTCGCCACAACAAACCCAGACAAAATTCTGCCAGTGTTCTTTGTATATGCATCAAGTGCAAATTTTATGCCGGTCAAGCATATATTTGGATATCCAAGTTCCCGAGATTTTATTTTGTCTTGGGGCTAGCTTTCGATTCTCAGGACGAGATAGAATTACTGATATTTTCTGAAAATAATTTTCGAAAAATATCAGTTAAGTGACAAGAGAATTTCTCGTAGCATGAAGTCTGGCAGGGTGCCCAATAGGGATAAAGGCCTAACCTACATAAGCCAAGGCATAGCCTAGCCTAGGAAAATGGGAAAGGTACTGAGAAAAGTATGAATTGTAGGGGTTTTTGAATCTGTAGGTGAAGTTGGACAGCTGCCCCCCTCTGCCCCCCCCCCTTGGCGAGGCCCTCGTATACATGCAAAATAATATAAACATAATATGATAGCACCGAAAAATATTAAATTCTTCACACAATCTTAGGCTGTTAGAGAATTAATTCCAAGCCCAGATTATTTTAAAGCACCAAGATTGAAGCCTTGAAGATTTTATCAACAGAATTACTAGATTAGGATGTAACCTAATTAATCCAATCTAGAAAATCTCTGAAGGCCCTGATCGAATTACGTGACAATTGGTTACCTAAAGTTACGTCAAGATGTAACCAACATTTTGATTTTGAAGAGCTGTTTAAGTGAAATGGTTAACATTTTTCGTAGTTGCTTGTGCATACGACTCCAAACCGACTACATTACTGCAAAGCTTTATCAAAATCTGTTCAGTTATCTGTTGCCTGAAAGAATGCTTCACAAACATAGATCTATACATTTCTCCATTCTCAAACTGTCACGTTTATAATAGAAATAGTATACTCTATTATATATTATACCTAGTACATTTGCAAACATTATTCCGAACTTAACCCAAAACTATTAATATCACAAGCGTTGAGAACTAGTTTATCATAATGATATCTGTTTGAAGCCGAGGCAGATAGTAAAAAATGCTAATCCTATTCAAAAGCCTAACAAAAAACCGTGCGTGCTTCCATTGAAAGGCGGAATTACGTCGGCGCCGATTCAACGTGAAACGCGCGTCTGTATACGACTAGCACAGATGTGAGAAGTATCAGATGTAACGCGCGGCACAGTTGCGTGCGGCCACTAAAGCAAATACAAAATTGAAAAGCGAATACAAACTCGTCTCAGTGCGCTACGAAGCATCGTACAGTTCACGCGTCACGATCACGTCAACTTTTAAATTCTCAAAATGCCGTCTTGTGTTCTTAAAGACTGTAAAAGTTGTTCCTAAAAACAAAAACAGGAAAATGGAATATCTTTTCACGGGTAACTATTGATAATTTGACTGTTTCCTAATTTAATTTCGATAAAATTCGTATTTGTGCAATAAATATGTAAGTGTTGCCAGTTTTTGTCGACGCCGTTCTGCCTGAATTAGGGAAAATGCACTTGTCAATTGATTATGCGATAATGATTGTCATGTAAATGAAAAATACATTACCGTATTATAAAAGTATATTGTAGATATATCTTCTTTCTCATAAATATAGTAATAGAATTTCAATTTCCATTAGTATATACCTTACATAATATTGTTTTGAGTTCGATCCCCAAACGATCCAAATATTCGTGTACACCCTGCTACTCGTCAAGCTTATAAACTTTGACCTTTGCACCGTTCTTATGGCGTAAAGAATAAGTATCATAATCGCACAGCAAATGTTTAGCTTGACTTGGCGCCGTGTGTACATACATACTTATGGCGTAGGGAATCAGTATCAAAATCGTACAGCAGTCAGCAACTGTTTAGCTTGACTTGGTGCCGTGTGTACATACATACTTATGGCGTAGGGAATAAGTATCAAAATCGTACAGCAACTATTTAGCTTGACTTGGCGCCGTGTGTACATACATACTTATGGCGTAGGGAATAAGTATCAAAATCGTACAGCAACTGTTTAGCTTGACTTGGCGCCGTGTGTACATACATACTTATGGCGTAGGGAATAAGTATCAAAATCGTACAGCAACTGTTTAGCTTGACTTGGTGCCGTGTGTACATACATACTATTTATTTCTCAACTAATCGACGCCAGCGGCTTCGCACGCACATATTTTCGTATTTCTCGTTTTGCCTGATCCCGTGGGAATTTCGAGAAATCCCGTCTTACTGCACCCCTACGGTTCCCAAGAAACATACATGGTAAATTTCAGCTTCATGCGCCGAGTAGTTTCGGCTGTAGCTTGTCTGTCAGTCAGTCAGTAACGCAAGGATTTTATATATACAGATTTACGAAGTAGTTAAAACTTAACTCGGTACCTACATTTAAGAAATGTATTTATAAAAGCATTAATTAAATCCATGGTAAATTTTTCAAAACCGTAAATGAATATAAGAATATTACATAACTATATGCAAAATACTGGGAGATTATTCATAATCTGGCAACTTTACACACACATAGACGCGCGTGTCCGTACAGTGCCAGTCGCCAAAGGTCACGCACACATAGCTGTCAACGTGCCACACTTAGTTGGACGAATGCGCTATATCTGATACTTCTCACATCTGTAACGACTAGTATTAAATTATCTGTGTACGACTTTGTGAGAGTCTGTGAAATAGAGATAATATATATATATATATATATAGAGCAGGCAAGCTATAGGCGGGTGGACGTTCCAATAGACTGCCATGTAGAGGGTGTAGGGTTTAAACACACCCGGAAGAACCTCTGTGTACGATTTTGTGAGAGTATCTGAAATAGAGATAGTATATGTATAGATAGAGCGGGAAGGCTTTAGGCTGGTGGAGATACTAACAGACTGTGCTTTGCAGAGAGTATCGGGTTCAAACACATCAGTACCCTAATAATGTGCAGGAAGTACCTTTTTTTTTAAAATACTACTCCCGCACTAGGACTAAATCCCGTGACGTGAGGGACTGTACAAACATACAAATAATGAACGTTATGAAGCACACAAACTGTTGTCTCGTGTGGGAATCGAACGCACAACACTCAGCTCAGTGTTAAGGGGCAAGGCGGCCGCTTGAACCACTACGCTAACCGTGCAGTCATACTTATTAGTACCACAGTCTAATACTGTGTTAGTACTCTCGTACTTATAATTATTCAAATTGAACCAGTAGTTCCTGAAACTAGCGCGTTCAACTAACCAAACAAAATAAACTGTTCAGTTTTATAGTTCAAGTAGGTATCGATTACGCTATTGAGCTCCTTACTTAAATATTTGTATGACACTAAATATCTTGACTGCCTGCGCGGTCCAGTGGATAGCGTATGCGTCTGCAGATTCCGTTGCCTTGTTGCCGTTCCCGGGTTCCATGCCTAGATCGGGCAAAAGTGTTACTGAGTTTTTCCGTATTCTCAGTAGCAGCATGGAGTCTAGCAATGTGCTCGGTAATGGCAATAGGGTCGCCCCGTATTACGTGGGAAGTTAAAATTCATAAGGCGAAAAGTGGGTGTAATATTACATCTCTGTCTATCCCTGCGGTCATACATGCGTGACGATATGAAAAAAATAACAAATCGCATTCATCTTGATACTAACATCTTCGCACCGATTTTAGGCTCCAAGTTTTTATCGTCCGATAAAAAGCCGACTATTTGTCATCCGACAAAAAGTCTACAGTCTGCGGCGAACTCCTGGTCCATGCGAGCCGGATTTTCTGCGACAGACGCCTTACGCGTGCATTAAAATTTTTATTGCCGCATAAATTTACCGAATGCCTCTCTGATAATGGAAGTGGTACACTTTTTAAATGTTTTCGTTTTGAGACAAATTATTTTGAATCGTGTGCTTATATTAATTTATGATTGAGTGTGCTACTTGCAATGGTAAGAGAAATGTACAGCAGCGATTTTGTTTGGTGTTATTGAGGTTGTATTTTGTGGCGAATTTATAATATGAAACGAATTAACATGTTCTAATATCACTGTGTGGTGACGGATTAAGGATACAAAGTTTCACAACCCTTTTTTAGTTCGGGGGTGTCTTAGGGTGGTTTCAGCATACGCGCTTTCACGCGCGCTACATAACGCACTTAAAAAAACCGGACTCGCGTAAACGGGCATATTTCGGCGTGTTCTTTCAAAACGGTAGTGACATCTTGTCAGTGTCAACATGAATTCTAACGGCTCACGCCTACACGAGCTTAGAAGCACGTCAACGCTCGTACGAGTTGCGCATGTGCCAAAAAGCGCGCCTATACGCGCCTACATGCGCCTCCAAAACGAGCTCATACGCGCTTATAAAACGCTAGTCTGAAACCGCCCTTAAGAGGCGACTAAGGAAAAAATACGTAGTAAATAGTACATATCGGGAAGTGGTTGGACGAGGGCGGCTCAAGATAGCTCTGTCTGGAGAACCATACTGAAGGTCTATGTCCTGCAGTGGACGTCGTTAGTCTGAGATGACGAAATAGTATCTTGCAAAAGAGACAGAAAACTTGACATCAAAACCTACGCCAACCCATTTGGCCAGGGTGATACTGTTCCTTCTCATTACTGATAGATGTAGCAGTCAATCATTAATATTTTCCATCCCTTACATAGCCAAACATCTCTATCACCTAAAATAAATCATCATCATCATCATCAGCCTGTCATAGTCCAATGCTGGATATAAAATAAATAGTAACAGCAAAAATATACTGTTATTGGGACACATAAAACACATACCCGCCCAATAACTATAACCATGAAAATATTAAATGGTTTGTTAAACCATGATCGTTACATTGTTCGTGCGGATATTTAGAGGTTTGTTTACCGGAAGTAGATGGGACGCGCCATTATTGAGTGGAAGTGCCGCCATTACGTTAATTGACAAGCCGCAGGAGTACACTTAATGTGTTGATGTGATTATTACTCGTTGCTTAGATCTGTAGTTAGGTTAGATCTTTTGGTTTTATTAATTTTGCCTTAAGCTTCTTTATTGGTATTTCTGTAATCTTTGATAAGAAAGTCTTTATATGTATAACACTAGCAGTGGCGTAGCTAGGGGGGGCGGTGGGGGCGGTCCGCCCCGGGTGACACAATTTTTGGGGTGACACCCGGGCACATTACACAGATGTGTAATGTTACAGATGGATATAGAAAAAAATGCGTTACTGGCTGACTGACAGACCACCCACAGCCAAAACTATTGACAGGCGCGGTCCGAAGGGGGGGGGTCACGGGGGTTATGACCCCCCCCCCAAATCAAAGGTCAAATTGAAAAATCTCAAAAATTTGCCAAATAATAAAAGAAATTTCTAGCTATCCCCTAACAGCGATAAATTTATAGTTTGCTGACTCTATCTAGTGGTGTTTTTATGAACTACCTACGTACGATGGCCAAAATAACTTGGAAATTACATCTAGTTTAGAAACAAGGAACCGAACTACCTACGTAGTTTTGATAATCCTAGCAAAATCGATATGCGTCGTTATGATAAAGATTGTTTAACAATATTCTAATAATGTAATTTGTAGGTTTATTGTAAAGATTCAAGATAAAGGCTGTCTCTACTTAGTTGTGAATTGTGATTCTCTTGTTGTTAAGTTTTGTGATTAAGGAAAAATTAAAATATAACTTAATTGTCGAATACTTACTACATATAATTTAATTTGAAGAACAGTGCTTCATTTAATGATAATTTTATAATAATGGTAAGTCATTGTTAATAAGTAATATCGAGCCTTTCCTGCCATTTTAGCGCAACCGACAAAAACTAAATTTTACAGGAGAAGGTTTTTTTAAAATATTTTATACAGAAATATCCTAATAAAGTAAAATTTGATGTACATTAATGATTTTTATACATTTACATGTATAATTAAAAAAACTACAAATATAATAAGTATTTTAGGTTGGATTTTAAAACGAGTCGCCTGAATTTGAGGGTATTGGTGGTGTAGGGGGCTTAAGGGAGTTATTCTTAATCCCCTCAAAGTAATTTTGGCTGCTGGAGTTGCGTCTAAATATTTTTAAACAATTTCCAAAAATTCTTAAATACTTTGGCAATTATGCAAAATGGAACGCAATTTTTATGCTTTAGTACAGTTTTTCAAATGTAATTTTTAGGTTTTATGACAAAAACGTGAAACGAAACGCAACCCGCCATCTTGAATGGATAATATTGACAGCTAAAATTTCAAATTTGTGCATCATTCCTTTGCTTTCGAGTGCCTAGGGTTAGGTTAGGTGCGACTGTAATTGAAGTTACTAAATAGGTTATGTTAGGTTGATTGAGGCCTGCTTCGCACGGCTCCGTCAACCTAACATATAATATAATATTTATTATTATATAATTTATTTTTTAATATAATTTTTATTTAGACAGCATATAATTTTTATTTTTTCTAAAGGAACCAAGTATTTCCGGCTGGTGAAAATGGTGTGGGGGGACCCGAACCGTCCCCCCAACTCACTCCAACCACTCACAATCCCTTAAATGGCGACGTATTTCGAAATTTTGACGTGACAACGTCTTATAAATTGGTTTGCCGGGTGACACTTCAAGAAACTGCGTTACGCTCCGCTCACGTTATGCGCTCACAATGAGAGCGAGTGAGAGGCACGCGTCCCGCCAAAGAGCGAGAGAGACAGACATAAAAAGTGAAAGGCACGCGTCTTTCATCCTTCTTCCTACTATACGAATGAATATTCACATTAAAATTATTTTACCACTCAAAGTCGTTGTCACGTAAAACTTTCGCCCGTATACCGACTTTACAGGCAACCAATTTTTATTTACCAGTATTTACGCTATAAATGGCGATCCAGGTACCTATTTTTTATTAGTGTAGTGAGTGACCCCCTCCAAAATTTCAGGCTGCGACGGCGCCTGACTATTGAGGACAAGAAGCTGAAATTTTGCACGTCCCTTGAAGACCGTATGGGTTCACTAAGAACGGATTTCAAGAAATTCTCACGGGATCGGGGAGAAACGGTTTAGTTAAAATAAAATGGCTGGGTGTAGCTGTAGTAGCCTCTAGTATATAGTAAATATAAGCCTTCGTCCCGTCCGCGTGAATTATACTTACACCTTATCGTTCCTCAGGAATCGCACTAATTATTTATTGGTGAAAAGCGTACAAAATCAGTTTTGTTGTTTTTGAGTTTATCGGGTTCATACAGACAGAACGAAAAGGGGACTTCATTTCATTATAATAAGTGTACGTATCAGAGCCGCGCTGATTCAAGACGGCGCCTGTGTGCGAAACCTATGAAGAGATTTTTTCGTTCTATTTTGTCATTCTATTTTATTATATTTGTCTGAAATAATTATGTTCTCCAGTTTTATATTAGTACCTAAGCTATTTACCTAATTACCTGAAGTTCGCTACCAGTTGGGAAATAGGTACTGCAAAAATTAAGCACGTTTAAATTTTTTACATAGTTACCTATTATATTTAAGACAGCTGACTTTCTTAATATATACCATCTTGTACAAAAATCATCAATTGTTAAAGAATATAAATATAATTTATCATCATCTTCAGCCTTTCGCAGTCCACTCCTGATATCTAATCAGATAATTTGGTAGAACACACTTTGTCTGAAGTCTTTGCGGTAAGCGTGACGAAAAGTTGCGTGATTTCCTATACGCTGCCCAGTTAATCTGTATTCTTTTGCGAGCCTTCTCGAAATTGTATCTACCCAACTGCAAGTTTTGCCCGACGCAGAAATTTGACATACCTCTGAGCAAACGGTACAGTTACACGGACTCCAGAATAAGGTTGCAATAAAGTCAAAGGCTTTTTCACAGTTCATAAATGCTATACGCACAGGGGATGATTAAACTCACTGTCTCATGTATAATCTGCCGTAATGTGAATGTCATCTTTGGTGCCACCTCAACCTCGAGAACCGGCCTATTTGGAGGTCTAAAACAAGCTCAATCAAACTCATCAAGCGAGACGCGAAACGATTGGTGGTGACTGATGACACTGAAAAACAGGTTATCTACGTTGCTCAAGAGAGTGACGTGTCGATAGCACTTAAAAAGGGTTTAGTCCGCCACTCCACGAGAAGAGGATAGATTTAAATATACATTGGAGCTGCACATTGTTTTGACTTCTACTGGGGATTTTCCACGTTTAAGTTATTGGCTGACTTCTGGTAACTAGTCCGTGAAGTTCCATTAAGGTAGTTCGGGGATCCTCCGAGTAGAGATGAGGACAGCACGCTGCCGCCATGTAGAGATCACTGTAAATGCATGGAACTTCAAGAATTTCGGACCCAGAAGTGACGAATTTCCATCAGATGTGGTCAACTTCTCCTACCAAATCCGTACGATCCCACTACAATTGGTATATGCACTCACACTTTGGCGTTGTAGTTTCTCCATACATCATTGAAGTGGGCCTTCTGTGTGTTATGTAAGACTCTAGAAATGTCAAAATACATTTCCTCCACTTCATCATGCGAGTATATCAAAGTAGGTGCATATACTCGGACAATTTTCAAGTTCATACTTTTGCCGACACACTGGAAACTGCTATATCGTTGCCAGAGAAGACTTTATATACCAAGAATCCGGCTCCGCCTTGGGATTGTTGGTGTCCCTCTCTAAGTACATAGGGTGGCTAGAATCTAAGGTAATGGTATTCTACGCCTCGCTGTGAACTTCACATATTCCCAAAATATGTCAGGCGTAGCTTTTGCACCAGCGACGTTGCTGCCCGTCACCGATATTTGGCATTTTAGAGACTTTTTGAACCTTACACCCACATTTTCAAATGTTTTTGTTTTGTTCACCGGAGGAAGCCAAAACAACAAGTATTAACTTTCTCACTCGCAAAAATAAAAAAATTATGACTGAACCCATACACAACACACAACGTGTGTTCACACATCACATCCGGTTGGATCAAATCTGACTAAAAAGGATTTAGGATGATAATGAATTAACTATGTATATTTTCTTTAACAATTGGGCATCTTTTTTTATTAGTCGTGATTGCTAATCGCAAGTGGATTCTTTCTACCTAATTAGGAAATAAGGTACTAATTATAAAGCTAGGGAATATTTTCAGTCAACAGTTTAATACCTAAAAAAATATTGTCGAAACAGGAGAACAAAAAAGGCGCTTTATAGATTTCGCTCACAGGCGCCGTCAAGGGTTGGCTCGACCCTGGATCGCTAGCTTTATACTGGCTATTGTAGGATTTATGAAGATAATCATTGAAAAGCCATGGGAGAACTCAGATGCTTTGGAGAGGGAAATGAGCCGCAATACACCCGCGATATGGGGTGACACCACTAAAATCCGCCCCGGGTGCCACCCAAGCTAGCTACGCCACTGCACTAGATCACGAGAGTTTTTGACTTTATTGGATTGGGCTTCAAAAGGGGTCTACCTTTTAAAGCAGAACTTTTTGCGGCGATTCGTATCTGTCAAAAGTTCTGCCATGTTTAAAAGTATGCCGCATGCCGTTGCTAATTCGGGCATGTAAATATTGTGCCAACAAAAGATGATGATGATGATGATGTAGTCCTCTTATCCCTCATTAGGGACATAGGGCTCGCAGAAGAGTCTTCCATTTTCGGCGGTGGGCGGCCTCCTCCAGTTCTTTCCAGCCGAGACCAGTTGAAGTAGCCTCCTTTTCGACTGAGCGCCTCCATGTGGTAAGTGGCCGCCCCGGCCGTCTCTTGCCATTTGTCCGCCAGCATAGACCTTGCTTGGATAGGTGGTTGTCCGGTCTTCTAAGCGTGTGTCCAATCCAACGCCATTTTCTTGGCAGGATTTCTTTGTGGATGGGCTTTTGGTCTGTCATTTGCCACAGTCTAGCATTAGAGATGGTTCGTGGCCAGTTGATGCTGAGAATGCGCCGCAAACATTTGTTTACAAACACTTGTAACCGACTGGTTATACTACTTTTGACGAGCCATGTCTCGCATCCGTATAGCAGTACTTACTTGACGTTGGAGTTGAAGATCCTGATTTTTGTTCGCCGGGTTATAAAGTTAGACGTCTAAACAGGTTTGAGTTGCGCGTATGCTGCTCGCCCTTTATTAATACGCGCTTCGACATCGTCATCTGCTCCTCCTGTTGGGTCAACTACACTACCCAGGTATGTAAACCGCTCATCTTGTTCAACTGCCTCGCCGTTAATGTATATTGGCACTGCGTCGGAGCTGTTAAGGCGCATGTCCTTCGTTTTCGAGCAATTTATGCGCAATCCTTCCTCTGCAGCGAACTTAGCGAGGTCGTTGGTCTTGGACTGGAGATGGTCTCGTGATGTGGCGAATAGACAGAGATCGTCAGCAAAGTCTATATCTTCGAGAGTTTTCTCTCTTGTCTTGTCACTCTGCGCATCACGTCATCCAAAACAATCAGAAACAAAAGTGGCGACAGCAAGCAACCCTGTTTCACACCGGCCGTGACATGTATCGGATCCGATAATTGGCCCTTGTGCATGACTCTGCAAGAGGAACCCACGTAAAGATTATGTATTATTTGGATAATCTTGTCTGGTATGCCTCTTCTACTCATTGAGCGCCATATGCTTGTCCATTCGACTCTATCGAATGCTTTTTCGAAGTCCACAAACAGAGTGAACAGTTCTTTCTGCATTTCGTTGCACTGTTCCAATATCAACCGTAGAACGTTAGTTTGGTCAATACAAGATCGCCCTGCTCTAAATCCACTCTGCTCATCCCTTATGGTGCATTCGACAGCACTCGTCATCCGGTGCAGTAAAATCTTGCAAAGCACTTTCGAGCACACCGGAAGCAGGTTTATTCCTCTCCGCCAACAAAAGATATACTAAATAATTTAATGCCTTAAAAATATTAGATTAAAGACGATTATGCCAAGTGTGTTATGCCAAATAAAATTCCGAGTATCAAGATTCTGCCAAATAGAAGGAACCCCTTCAAAAGAACCTTTTTTTATTCGAACAAATTATTATCTACAAGGGCCGTTGTGACAGCCGTAGGCACATGTACAGACATAATATGCACCACATTTTGCTTTAAAAACGTTATAGTAATATACTTAATCCAACAAGATAACGCATAAAGCTATATTTTACGCGACAACCGACACTCATACGGGTGGAATTACGGGCGGTATCTACTTAATAAGTAGGTAATACTATTCGAATGCATTAAATTACTGTCTACTATTTTATCACTCCATAAAACAAAATGCAGACGCATACATTATCAAAGCGAACCTTCGAAACCCACAAATGAACATAAAAGATCTCATTACTTACCTCTAAATCTATCTCATGTAAAACCCTAGCATTATACAACATGCCATCAAGTTTACAAGAACAAGAAGAAGTAATACAAGGTTTCAGAAATATATGTGGTTTTAGAAATGTGATTGGAGCTTGTTTATTCAGGGGTGGCCGTAACTACTGACCACTGAATATTCAAGCGTTCTAATCCCTGTTAGGGTATAAATTGTATCAAAGTTAAGTATAACAATTTATAAGTATATGTGTATATATTTAAGGTAGAGATAGCCTAGTGGAGATACTAACAGACTGCCCTGCAGAGAGTATCGGGTTCGAATCCACGGCACGCACCAATGACTTTTCGGAGTTATGTGCGTATCTAATTATTAATTATCGCTTGTCCCGTGCCTCGGAGAGCACGTTAAGCCGTCGGTTCCGGTTGTCATGAAGATCTTTGACAGTCGTTACAGGGCGTCTGTACCTTCTAAATAAACTGACACTAGTTTAAACCATGGAATATCGCTATCCCTTCGGGTTGCAGAGATTAGACAGGCAGTCGCTCAGTGGAAAAGCTAATATTCAGCCAAATCCGATTAGACTAGGAAGCAGATCCCAGATTGAAACTGGGATAATGCTAAGAGGATGATATGTATAATTATATTTGTGATAACTGTTGGACGGTTTGGTTAGTTTTTGTAATATTTATTCATGCAGCAAACTGACAGGTGGATGGATGTCTTAATAGTTTAAAATTCGCCTCGACGCTTAACCAATGAATACAGATTTACATAGAATATATGTATATTTATATGTTTTGAGGCAGCGATTGCCTAGTGGAGATACCAAAGGACTGCAATACAGAGGGTATCGGGTTCGAATCCACGGCGCGCAGCAAAGACTTTTCGAAGTTAAGTGCGTATTAAATTGTTTATTATCGCTTGCTATCCAAAAATAGCTTTGTTTCATATCTCAAGAAATATTTGCTAGAAAAACAAAAAAAACAACACATAATTTAATAAATCTAATTATATACATAATTAATAAATATATATACACTTTATTATTCGTATCACCTTTTCAATTTCTTAGTTATCAATATTTTTTACCTATCGATACTATATAATTATATACATTACACAGGATATTTTAATTAGCACCATTTTCTATTAATTGTATAACACTTATACATCTACATCCAGTAGGTACCTATTCAAGCACCTACTCACCTTCTTGGATATGGCCGACAGGTATTGGATCAGATCTCAAGTTCCAGCCAGTGTTGTTGTACCATTAGCATTTAAGCATTTAAGGATAGTTTAAATGTTGCATTGAAGATTGGGCATTTTTCTGGTATAATCATATTGTCATACTATGGATGTCATCAGATCCTACGACAGAACAGGTTAATTTGTGAT
Organism: Euclidia mi; assembly: GCA_944739405.2. NCBI lineage: Eukaryota > Metazoa > Arthropoda > Insecta > Lepidoptera > Erebidae > Euclidia > Euclidia mi. Next base: position 69,772,188 of record OX123196.2, on the reverse strand, counting down.
TATCTGCTCAATTTCACTTTACATAAGCTTATATTTATTTTTATAATATTTCTGACAATCACTTACCTCTTGCATACTACGTATTTGGTCATAATTTCAACAAGCCGCAAGCGCAAGAACATTACAGTATGGCGGTATGGGTAGGTACATATAGCACACTGACGCTGTGCTTTAAACTATATAATTACTCGAAAGATTCTTCATTTGACACTACACATTAGATACCTCTTGTTTTATAAATCGTTTCTACTCGCATATTGAACACAGTGAGTTATATTTTAGGTAGTTTTTAAAGTTTTAAATAGACACTCGTGCGCCGACGCCATTAAAAAGGATTGCGCAGAATACCAGTGTTGCGGCTTAATAACCGCAACGTGTACTGAGCGTAGTCCAAATTTTGGCACTAATGAGACACACACTTCCACTTCTATTTCCAAATTTGGTTTAAGAATAAATAAATACATTATATGAGAGAGGATGCTATATTCTTTCACTTCGGTGAGATCAGTGGACAGCACGGGGTGGGTTTCATGGTAGCAAAGAAATGGAAGGATAACATTATTGAATTCTTGGGCTATTCTGAGCGAGTTGCGGTACTAAGATTCCAACTGAGCCATAATAAAACACTAACCATTGTTCAAGTTTATGCACCAACATCTGCACACACTGACGAAGACATAGAAGATTTTTACGATCTTGTCAACAAAGCTTGCGATGAAAATAGAGGCACTTGGAACTTGGTGATTGGGGACTTTAACGCAAAAGTAAGACGAAAGAAAGATCTGGATTGTGGAGATACCGTGGGATATTTTGGACTAGGAGATCGAAACGAGCGAGGCAATCGTCTCACTCAATTTGCATTTGGTCAAAATATGCATATAGCTAATAGCTTCTACATGAAAAAGGCGCAGCGTCGTTGGACTTGGGTCTCGCCGGATGGATATACACATAATGAAATCGACTATATTTTGACCTCTGACAACGATATAATTAAGAACCTTAGCGTTATCAACAGAATAAAATTTAGCTCCGACCATAGACCAATACGAGCCAAAGTTCGACTAGACTTTAAAATCCAAAGAGCCAAATTTTTTACAAAACACCTCAAGAGATTTACCAAAGACACACTAATTAATAACGAAGACCAATTCAATCTGACATTATCAAATTATTTTAAAGATCTAAATATTGATGACATAAGCTCAGAAAATCAGTACAATATCATAGTCACTGGAATAAAAAATAGTTCGAAAACTATAAAAAGCACACCTAGAACTAAAAACAAATTAACAGCACAGAGTTTGAAATTGATAGAAGAACGAACAAAGAAACAAATAGGAACACCAGAATATAGACAATTAGATAAAGAAGTCAAAAGAAATATCAGAAAGGATTTAAGAAATTTAAACACACATTTAGTCAAAACAGCTTTGGAAAAACACACATCTCTGAGGGTTTTGAAACAAGGAGTTACTATAGGGAAATCCTGGATTAATAGCCTAATAGATAGTAATGGCATAAAACATCACAACAGAGAGAAAATTATAGACATAGCAACAGATTTCTATGAGTCATTATATTCCGACAACACTACAGATGCTGCAAGCACAGAATATCACCTACCGGATACCATCCCACTTATAAGTGATTCTGAGGTGCATAGAGCGCTTAAGACTTTGCAATACGGCAAAAGTCCAGGCGAGGATGGCATTACTACCGAGGCTCTTAAGGTCGGCTCCACCTCCTTACTGTCTCCACTTACAAACCTATTTAACACCATTCTACGTACAGGCAAAGTCCCAAATGATATGTGTCACTCGAACATAATCCTTTTGTATAAGAAGGGCAACAAAAGTGACATCAATAATTACCGGCCAATCAGTTTAACATCCCACATATATAAGGCCTTTATCAAAGTAATTCATAATCGCATAGACGGACAATTAGACAAACACCAACCTCCAGAACAAGCTGGCTTCCGTCCTAGTTTCTCAACCACTGACCTCTCACTGAATCTCCAAACATTAAACCAACTATTAGAAAAATTTACAGAATTTAATAAACCAGTGTATTTGGCTTTCGTAGACTATACGAAAGCCTTTGATAGCATTCGGCATTTCTTGAGGAGCTATTCAAATCACTGGCAGCCTCGTGGAAAACCAAAGGCATAGTGCTCGGCAATAAGAGGCTTACAAACCTGAGATTTGCCGACGACATTGTCCTTTTTGCGTCCACAGCCCTGTAACTACAGACCATGCTCCAAGAACTGAGCACAGCAGGCTTCGGGGTGGGGCTTGCGATGAACCGGTCAAAGACCAAAGTAATGACTAATAGTTCCAAATACCGTGTCGAGGTGGATGGGCAGGAGATACAGTACGTCGATGAGTATATCTACTTGGGCCAGTTAGTTTCCGCCGAAAACAGGCAAGAAAGAGAAATCGATCGCCGAATCGAGAACGCCTGGAAGAGCTACTGGTCCATGAAGACGCTCATGAAGGGTAATCTGCCGATCTCCCTAAAGCGAAAGCTCATCGATATGTGTATCCTGCCCATTCTTACCTATGGTGCCCAGACCTGGTCATTGACTGAATCGCAACGGTCTCGCCTCGGAGTCTGCCAAAGAGCAATGGAACGCAGCATGTTGGGTATCAGACTAAGGGACAAGATCCGAAACACCACACTGCGCGCCAGAACAGGGGTAACAGACGTGGGAAAAAAGGCAGCCAGCCTCAAATGGGACTGGGCGGGACACGTTACCTGAATGCACGAAGACCGTTGGGCAAAGATCTCCTCAACATGGGTGCCCGAAGGTGGACAGCGCCGCCGAGGCCGGCCCCGAAAAAGATGGCGAGACGAATTGGACGCCTACCACAACAGCTGGTATGAGGTTGCGCATGACAAGCGATTGTGGAAGGATATGGGGAGGCCTTTGCCCAGCAGTGGGAAAGTATAGGCTAAAAAAAAAAAAAAATTATATGATTGTTATCACTGCTCTTTGACATCACTTGCAACTTGTGTTTGTTTTGTTTGGCTTTCCGCTCTGTCGACCAATGGAGGCGGACGGCTCTCGATGATTGGTCATCCGGGCACCGTGGTATTGCCAGTGGGCAGGAGTAACAATCCACTAGATTTAATAATTTAGTTATTATATACTGTTCCTTGTTTATGTTTTAATTTGTTTTATTTTATGTTTTTTTTCTTTACTATTATGTCGTTTTTTGTACTTTATATATATATATATATATTTTTTTTTTCTCTGTAATATTTATTCTGCTTAACATTTTTGGTGTGTGCCATTTGTGGCAAAATAAAGATTTCTTTTCTTTCTTTCTTTTTTATTTTTTCTTGCCCCGTGCCTCGAAGAGCACGTTAAAAGGTTGGTGCCGGTTGTCATGAAGTTCTTTGACAGTCGTTACGGAGAGTCAGTACCCTCAAATAAACTGACACTGGACTAAACCATGGAATATCGCTATCCCTTTGGGTTGCGGAGGTCAGACGACAGTCGCTCTGTGGAAAAGTTGATATTCTGTCATATCTGGTTAGACCAGTAAGCGGATCGGCTCCAAGGCGTGTCAGTCTTGGATTCAATCGAGATAACGCTAGGGCGATGATGATGACAGATTTACATAGAAGCGCAGTTCTTAAGGATTTCGTGTGCTGCTTCAAAGTGGAGACCGTCTCCAGCTTAGTTCGTAGGTGGCGCCGATGGCGGCGATGGCGTCGTTCTCCGACTCTCTTGCTCTCGTAGGTAAGATACACAGGAGGAACGTTAATCTCTCTTGCTCTCGTAGAGACAGCTGTCACAGCCCGACTACTACGCCGCCAAGCGGCAATTTTGGTCACAGAAAGTTTGTCTTCAGAGCGATCATAGGAAATGCGCCTCTATATAAATATCTGAGCTCTTTGGCTTAGCACTGCGCAGACTATTGTAGGTCTGATGAATGACCAGCCAAACGGAAACTACAAATCCACAAATATTTGTAGTTTCAGTTTGGCTGTTCATTGTGTCCGTTGATTCAAAGGTTGTAAAGTTTCCTGCAATACAGTACTTATTCCGAGTGCGGATTATTAATCTTGTAACGAAAAGAAACAAAAAAATTCAGCTTACCTTAAAGTTAATGAAATATTAACCAAATGTTATCCTGAATATGTAAATAATAATATTTTAATCAGTTTTTAAAACTTAATATAATTTTCCCAAAATAAAAATTATGTATAACTACAAACTTAAAATTGGAATATGAAACCCTCTACAAGTCTACAAGTCATCCATTCAGTCAAAATATTACTACTGAATCTAGTCTAAAATCCCTAGTTTGCACATGACGGCGACCGCCACTATGAGAAGGCAGTTATAGTACCCTAACATTTAAGCTTCTTGCCAACGCCACGCCACATAAAACGTATGAATTTATTACCAGCACTGGTTCTCATATAAAATTTCGGAAATGCTATCATACATACCTTTTTAATCCAATTTAGTGGAATAAATACGAAAGTTGTCGGACCGTTTGCTTTTCACTGTTAAATTGCTTGTGTGATATATTGACAATGGGTTAGTTGCTGTGTTGCAACTAACCAATTCCCAATATGTTTATTTTCTTTGAAAAGATAATAATTTATTGTATGAACTGTGCCTGCAATTGCACCCGCGTTTGTACGGCGTGATATATAGCGTGATGGTTTATACTCGTAATTAGCTTATAGCCTTCATCGATAAATTATATCTATGCAACACAATAAGGCTTTTTAATAACGACCCAGTAGTTTCTGAAATTAGCGCGTTTAACTAAACGAACAAACAAACAAATAAATTCTATAATATTAGCATAGATATCACACAGGGATATACCCAATTTTTTGAAACAACTCTCGCTTCAGCGTTTAATCCAAACATCATAAGATTTGGATCCTATAAACATGCCAGAAACGGATATAACGCGAACACCCAGACTCAAAACACTAATTTGTAGATCATACAAAGTGTTTGTCTGGTAAGGGAATCGAATCTAAAAGAAAGAAGATGTAGTGACAAAGGTTGAAAAAGGAATGTTGCGTTGGTTTGGACATTTGGAACGGATGCATGAAAGAAGGAATACGAAAGGAGTGTATCGTGCGAGAATGCATGGAAATGTCGGTAGGGGACGCCCTAGGCGGACGTACGCCGACCAAATAGGTGACGTACTGAAAAAGGGCCAAATTAAAAGTACCGATAACCGACGCGCATGCATGATGAGGTTAATGAATGTCGAGGAAGCGAAAGAAGTATGTTTGAACCGAAGCATGTGGCGTTCTATAGTCTCTGCCTACCACAATGGGAGACAGGCGTGACGATATAGATAGATAGATAGGGAATCGAATCCATAACACTCGACACAGGGTTAAACGGTCAAGCGGCCGCTTAAACCACTACCTACGCCGTTCATGTAGTCAAATTTTCCACATTCTGGTAATTGAATCCACACCAGTCGATCAAATGGACGTAAGTTAACTGAAGTTTTATAAACATGCTCTTCAAATATCGACGGTATAAAGTTCTCTATGTACACGCAAAGTTTTCTTATTGCCTAAAATAATTTATTTAATTAAAATAAATGTAATATTATTCTTTATTAGATGTCCTACGTCTGGTCACCTTGTGACAAAGGCATATGTCCATCGTCACCGCAGACGTCACCGCAGGCACTTCTCAGAGCCGCGAGGGACTTGGTTGACGCGCCGTAGAGCTATTTTATTTTATTGGCTATAGAATATACTATAATTGAATTAAAATGTGATGCTATCTATTTTTATTATTATATATTTAGATAAAATAATTGCGTTCCTTACTGACTGGTTGATAGACAAGCTACGGCCAAAACTATAGGGTGCAAGAAGCTGAAACTTGGCATGTATGTTCGTTGAGGATGCATTAAGACGGGGTTTTTCGAAATTCTCACGGTGTCAGGCAAAACGGGTAAAATAGAAAAAATGTGCAGGCGTAGCCGCGGGAATCCTCCATCATACTTATATTTGGTAGAATGATGGGAGAGGTTTATGTCCAGCAGTGGACGATAGACCTATACAGATGAGGTACTTATTTTTGAAGGCAGCGATTGCTTATATAGCAGACATACAGAAGGTATCGGGTTCAAACTTAAGCGGCCACGTCACGCACCAATGAACTTTGGAAGTTACGTGGCTATTTAATTGTTCATTATAGCTGGGCCCGTGCCGCAGAGAGCACGTGAAGGCGTCTGTCCTATTTTGAGTACTACATTACTACTACACCACTGAGTAAAATGAAACTGGTCTAAGCCATGGAATTTCTTTATCCTTTTGAGTTGCGATGTTAACTCGGCAGTCGCTCTGTGGAAAGCTAAGTAGTATTATGTCAAACCTGGTTAGACTAGTAAGTGTACATCGGACTCCAAGGTGACACCCTTCAATGGAACCAATATGATTTTGACTCAAATTTATGTAACAGGTATCAAAGGTAGCGATAGCCTAGTAAACAGACTGTCTCGCCGGAGATCGTGGGTTTGATTCCCACTCAAGTTAAACATTTGTGTGCGATATTCTTGGTGTGGGTGTTTCTATGTATAATATGCAGGTATGTTTTAAAAAAAAAGTGTATATAATATGTATGTAACATTTAACATCTATCCATCCTCCTTACAAACTTATTCGTTTATGATAGTAGTTAAATGTTACAAATAATTTTATTGACCTCGACAAGCACCTTCTGCCAAAATCGTTTAGTTTCATCGTCTCCGCTATTATGACGTCTGAACGGGCTACAAAACCGATTGACCTAACTTGACCCCACGAATGGGAATGGGACGATGATGGTTGAAGCTTGACATCTACGCGACCTCAAGGGTTCTGAATTGATTCTCATATAGATCTCGAATTTATTTGATCCGATATTTGTAGGTTTATTTGTAGGCTCCGTCACCACATGGACAATCCGTCACCACACTTTTAAAATGTCTTACACACTCATAAAATTTTGTCAACCATTTATTATTATTAGTTCAGCTATTTAGATGGAATTAAGTGACATGTATACACACATTGCTGGACTTTTTTCGAAATTAGATCTACTAGAAATTACATTGACTGATTTAAAAAAGACTAATAAATTGCCAACAATACTTTGTTTTTCTGAGACATTCATTAAAAAAGGTCTGGAAAATACAGTAAAACTCAATGGTTATAGCATGAGCTCTCTTTACTGCCGTGACCAATCTCGTGGTGGGGTTTGCATCTATACCAAAATAGGCATGAAATTTAAAGATCTATCTTATCTTAAAAACTTTGCTCTCAAGGATGCTTTTGAATGCTGCGGCATAGAGCTTTTAGACCAAAAATTAATAATTATTTGCCTATACCGCACACCAAAATCGAATACTGATATATTTTTCAAACAATTAGATATATTATTGCGTAAACTGACTAAGTATAGCTAAGAATAAGAAAATTGTTTTATTAGGTGACCTAAATATTAATACTTTTATTCAGAATAAATTAGTTCAACAGCTAACTGACATAGTTAATAATTATAATTTGACTTTTTACATAAAGGAACCAACTCGACAGAAATCATGCATAGACCATATTATAGGGACATATTTAAGGAACTCTTATGGTGAGGTTCTTAAATAGTATTCCCTCTATGACAGTGTCGAATCAACCTAAAGTTTCATACATATTGAGAAGGGACTATGAATCTACAAACGTGTCTAAGTTCTTAAACTGTATGAAAAGTCTTAGCTTTAGCGAAACACTCGCCGAGCCAAATATAAATACAGCGTTTAATATCTTTTATGACGATTTTGTCTTATACTATAACTTGTGCTTTCCTGTATTAAGACACAAAATAAATACAAAAACCCGTGACCTTAAATGGATATCAAAAGGTCTAAGGCGTAGTTGCAACACTAAAAGAATGCTACGCTACAAATTCTACCGAAATAAGACTAGGGTTAGTAAATATCAATATAAAACATATTCAGATATTTTAAGACGCTGTATGATCCATTCGCAAAAGATATGCAACCACAAATTCATATCTAACTCAGAAAATAGATGTAAGGCAGCCTGGAAGATTATAAATAATAGATGTAAAACAAGTGTGCACTGTATAGATGAAATTAAAGTTGGAAATCAGTCCATAGTTGATCCAAATCAGATAGCTACCACATTTAACGACTATTACATTGATTTAACGAAAAATTACAAAGATGTTACAAATACAAACAGGACCTGTCTACAAAACAGCATTTTTCTGGAACCACTGAGTGTTTTAGAAACTCATAAAATAATAATGTCGCTAAATAATAGTAATTCAGTGGGTTATGATGGTATTACTACATCTATTCTGAAAAAGTGCTCGTGTATTATAGCCCCTGTAATATGTCATTTAATAAATAGTTCTTTTGAACAAGGCATCTTTCCGGAACGATTAAAACGGTCTCTTGTCAAACCAATTCACAAAAAGGGTGATAAGACTGATATGTCAAACTATCGGCCTATTACATTAATACCCATTTTTTCAAAAGTATTTGAAAAAGCAAGGCACATCAGAATGATGAGCTATCTGAATAAATTTAATGTAATAAAACAAGATCAAAATGGTTTCCAAAGAGGGAAATCAACAACCTTAGCCGCATTTACTTTGGTCCATAACGTTGTATCAAATGTAGACAAAAATTTACATACTTTAGTTCTGTTCTTTGATATGTCTAAGGCATTTGATTTTGTGTCCCATAAACTATTATTACAAAAATTACAGGACTATGGAATTCGGGGACCTGCCTTAGCTTGGATGGAATCTTATCTATCGAATAGACTCCAGTGCGTAGAACTTTCCAGAATAGAAAAAAACTTAACCTTGTCACATTTTAGATCGCAATACAAAATAAATTGCTGTGGGGTGCCACAAGGTAGCGTACTTGGACCCTTGTTATTTTTACTATATATAAACGATCTTCCTGACATAACAGACTATAAATGTATTTTATTTGCAGATGACATCTCTATTATATTGACATGTGATAACTTGACAAATTTTGACTACGAAATAGATAAGACAATTCAATCTGTGATGCATTGGTTAGACTCTAATAACTTAAACGCGAATCTTACTAAAACAAACTTTATTCAATTTCAAAGCAAGAAGTCTAGACATTTGGCCAGAAATATCGTTTATAATCATACCAAAATCAACGAAGCAGACACTACAAAATTTTTAGGAATCTATTTAGATAAGCATATTGACTGGCAACATCATGTGATGGAAACGTGTAACAAAGTAAATAAGTTTGGTTTTGTGCTAAGTAGACTAAGTAAAATATCATCCTTGGAGACGACTTTACTTGCTTACCATGGCTACGTTAGCTCTGTATTAAGATATGGTCTGATATTGTGGGGAAATTCGACTGAAGTAAATAGGGTATTCATAGCTCAGAAACGATGTATCAGAGCTATAGTGGGTATCCGCCATGATGAGTCATGTAAACCACATTTTAAAAAATTAGGAATATTAACGCTACCATGTATGTATATGTACGAAATAGCCGTTTTTATTAAAACCAATCCAAACCTCTTTATAACCGCAAAGGAAAAATTTCCGAGAAATACAAGGCATTGTAACAGATTAGTCCTAGAGACAAAGCCAAGAACAACAATGTATCTAAGAAGCTGCTATGCGATGTGTGTACGCATATATAACAAAATACAAGAACATATCAAGGAGCTTCCCTTGACAAAGTTTAAAAATGAATTAAAAAATTGGCTGCTTGAAAAATGCTTTTATACCACGAATGACTTGATTTCCACGTAAAATTTTATATTATTTTCAGTTTATTAAGACTATGACATTGCATATTATATTAACTATTGACATTGCTACATTTACTATTTTTTAAATTTATTATGTAATTATTATTTTTCTAGATATTAATTTAATTCTTTTACTGTTATGTTAAGGTGTTAAGAGAAATAGCATGCTTAATTTTATTGTATCTTTATTATTTTCAAAATTAAACATTGTTTTATCCTTATAAAACTTATAAAAAAAAAATTCACATGCCACTTGTGGCAAAATAGAAGGACGATGTATTGATATGACCACCCTAATGAAATGTAATGTACTCTATTTTATGTGAAATAAATATCATTTATCATTTTATCATTTATCATTTATCACACGTAGAGAAGAATTATGTATAATATTCTCATATTATTCTTTGACCGATCTCAACGCATTTTACTTTTTTATTACTCCGTATTTTTTTATTACGCTATAAATAAATCTCGGGTCTACCTTACAAATATAGAAATAACGAATACAAAGAACATCGAAATACGAAACAATAATCATTATATTGATCACAAATATTCTTTTCTTTTAATTAAGTATTCCTCGTATCCTAAGTCTCGGAATCGAAGCCGTTTAAACCACCACGTCATCATCATTATCAGGCCTGTATGATTATGTCCCACTGCTGGACACGGGCCTCCTCCTTCACTATGAGAAGGATAAGGTCTCTCGAAAACATTATACGATGTTTTCCTTCACCGCTAAGCATTGGTGCGCGCCGTGGATTCGGATCCGAGAACCTCTGCATAGCTGTCTGTCAGGCTTTCCACTACGCCATACATGCAATTAATTAACACATGCCTCGTTGGTCTCGCGGCATAATTGTGCGCGTGGGATTGGGAGGTCTCGGGTTCGAATCCCGGGTCGGGCAAAAGTGTTACTGGGTTTTTCCGAATTCTTAGTAGCAGCCCGGAGTCTGGTGATGTGCCCGGTAAGGGCAATAGGCTCGCCCCCTATTACGTGGGACCTAAAACTTCATGGCGAAATGTGGGTGTACTATTTACACCTCTGCCTACCCCTTCGGGGATACAGGCGTGAGACTATTAATAAATAAAATAAAATATTACAATAATGTTAATATACAGTATGAAACTCTACAGTGACTACAGTTAGCAGTTAACACTATAAGTAAGTTGGATATAAATTTAATAAAGTTACGATTACCAAGTTTGGTGATAAACCCCCGGGTTAGTGCGGCTTGAAGACGCCTGAGGGTTACAAGAACGAATTTGACATAATATGTCCCATTAAAGTTATAGAGTAATTGATTTATTGCTTGTTGGATTTCTTACCCAAAGAGTTCATGTTACTGGATTAACACTTTGAGCGGAGCAACGTTATAATACGTAAAATTTGATAAACGCTATTTGACACAACGTTTAATCACGTCAGTAAAAAATATGTCTTTCTTCAAAGAACGTGTATAAACGGCTGAGACTTATGCAAATTCCTTCAAGCTACGTCATCGCGCCGTATCACTTTAAATTTTGGGACTGCTAGCGCCACTCCGCGTTAGTTTTTTTGTGCACTTTATAAAGCTACTCGCACACATACATTCTAGTTACGCATACATTCGCAACGTCGTAATACGTCCCTCGATGACCCCGCTCCCATACTTCAGTCGTCCCGTGCGCCGTGAGCGGGAGAGTATTGCATTGCAGTGCCGCGGCCGTGGTTTTGCGAAATTACGCCTTCGAATTATCGTAAGTATTTCATTATTTTGTGTGTTGTTTGCGTCTATATTTGTAAAAATAATAAGTATAATCATGATTTCATTATGATAAATATAGGTAATATTATGTAGGTATGTAAATCGTACGTATAATCATGATTTCATTATGATAAATATAGGTAATATTATGTAGGTAGTATGTGTTGTTATGTAGGTATGTAAATCGTACGTATAATCGTGATTTCATTATGATAAAATTAAATATAGGTAATATTATGTAGGTATGTAAATCATACGTTACCAATTTATTGATAGAATGGTACTTATTGTTTTAGATGGATAAAAAACAAGATAAACAAAGATCGATGAGGATTTTCGATGAGGCATCGGCGTCACGGGAATCTACTCCAGATCCTTTCAGTGACGATGGTGAACATGGATCTGATGCAGATTATGACCCGGAGCCAGAACGGTCAGATGGGAGCGATAGTTCAGTAAGTAATGAATTACTATTTCACGGAAGACCACGAGCAAGAATCCAGGATAAACGTTTAGATTCCGATCAGTCCAGTTCCGAGACTTCAGATCATAGTGCAAGTTCTGGAAGTATTTTTGACACTAGAAAATCAAAACGACCTAGAACTATGACAGAGCATTCCAATAGTGCTGATCGCGATACGGAAGCAATGAGCTCACCTGAGCCACAGTCGCGTCAAGAGAACGAACTTGAAAGTCGTGACCCGCCACCACTACTAGATATAGAGGGTAACCTCGAAATGCCTAACCCACTGCCGCTTCTAGATATAGGGAGAAACCCCGTAATTCTCGAGCTGCTGCCTCGTGCAGACATAGAAGGTAGAGTCGGAAATCCTGAGCCACGACAGCTTTTAGACATAGAAGGCAACCCGGGAATTCCTGAGCCACTACCGCTTCTAGACATAGAAGGCAGGCCAGGAAATCCTGACCCACCACCGCTTCTAGACACAGAGAGCAACCCTGGCAACCCAACAATTCCTGAGCCACCATTGTCTTTAGAATTAGTGGGCCATTTTGTAACTTCTGATCCGGCGCCACTTATAGCGCTAGGCGGTAATTCAGCTTCTCCTGTCTGCCGTCCACCTGCTACGATAGAGGACAACCCAACACCAGGCCCATCTCACGGTCGTGCTCGAGATACTTCGAACACCGCGCGACGGCATCGAAGAAACCGAACACCGTCTCCAGTAGCAGATTGGACAAACTCTATAGCAGACATACCAGAATTTGAATTTGACGACAGCTCTGTCGGTGTCCAGTTTCAAATCGATTCAAATACATCAGTTATCGACGTCTTCAACAAAATGTTTCCTCCTCATATTGTAGATTACATAGTGACAAGCACAAATAATTATGGAAGAGCACTGTGCTCCACAAATAGACCGACCACTAGACATTCACGACGCTACCGTTATAAAGATGTAGACCGCGACGAAATCCTAAAATTTTTAGGATTATGTCTTCTGATGGGACAAGTAAGCATTCCTAAAAAAAGTAAACTTTTTACATACAATGATCCCTTATATTTTAATCCGATTTTTCAATATACATTGTCTGCGCGTAGGTTTGAACAAATTTTGAGATGTTTATATGTGTCCCAGTTAGGAGCTACAGGACAAGAAAAAATTATTAAATTTATAGATGCGGTTTCGAAGAATTTTCGTGAATGCTACAAGCCTACAAAAGAACTGTCATTAGATGAATCAATGTTACTCTTTAGGGGACGCCTGTCTTTTCGACAATACATAAAATCTAAAAAGGCTCGCTATGGAATAAAATTTTATGAATTGACAACATCTGATGGGTACGTTCTCAATTTGATTATGTATGCAGGAAAAAATGATGACGATGAAAACGAAACAGGAAAAAAGACAGAAAAAATAGTTATGAGACTAATGAGACCATATTTACTAAAAGGGCATTACTTGTTCATGGATAACTATTACAACTCAGTTACGTTATCTCAAAAATTATTAGATTTAAAAACTCATTCTACAGGGACTCTACGGACTAACAGAAAAGACAACCCAAAAGAATTAACAACGAAAAAATTAAATAAAAATAAACATTTTTGGGTACGTAAAAATAAAGTATATGTGTCCAAATGGCAAGACAAAAGGTCTGTGCTTATGGTAACTACGTCAAATCATCCCAAACTCGTAGAAGTTACTAACAGACGTGGACAAAAACGTATGAAACCGCAGGCAGTGACAATATACAATCAATTTATGTCGGGAATCGATCGGGTAGACCAAATGATTTCATACTATTCCACACCCCGTAAGACCTTGAGGTGGTACAAGAAGGTATTCTTTCATTTACTGGATCTCTCAGTGTGGAATAGCTTCTTTATATACAAAAAGTATTGCAAGAATAATAGCAACCGATATAATTTTTTGACCTTTAGAGAAGATTTAATAAAAACACTCATACAGCTGCCTCTGAATCTAAAACCCGACAAACTAATAAGCAGAAATAAATTCGATAATCGACTGAAAGAAAGGGCTGACGTTGTGCCATCAAGAGATGTTGAAAACCGTGACAATTTTGGGCACTGACCGGAAAAGATTCCCGTACGAATGAACTCGAATAAGACTTCATATTACATGAAGTGTAAAATGTGCACCAAAAAGAAGATAAGAAAAGAAACCAGTATACGATGCAAAGGATGTGAAGAGAAGCCAGCACTATGTGCTATTTGTTTTGAAGAGTGGCATGAGTCAATTATAAATATTTGATTAGTTATGTTCCTTTTCAAAACATTTTTTTTTATTTTTTTTATCATTCTGTATTGGTACACTGCTTGGCAAAGGTCTCCCCCATTTCCTTATATTAATCATTAATTATAAGAGATGATAAGGCTGATTATGATTATCAAACGTGATAATAAAGACTGATTGTTACTTTGATAAGTTCTTTATCTAGGAAGATACATTGTTAGTCAAAGAGATGACAACTGAAAAGAGATGACTGATTTATGAATAAATACCAAATATGATTAAGATTATGTTCCTTTAGCGAAGTCAAACTGTCGCAAATATTGTTAGAAGTGTTTTTTTTTCTGTAGAATTGTGAGACCAACAATTGTTAGTGAGTTTATAACTACAATATCTAGTGTATGATTATAGTCAGAAGTCAGACGTTTTTATTTCAAAATACTAATTATTATTTGAATAAATATCTAGCGACGAACAAAACTGTTTTATTGCCTCCATCTCAAATTAAATTCAAACATCTGTCAACGTTAACAGACTTTGTTTTCTATGTTACATACTACAGAAATAACAGTATCCATAGACTAAACAGTATCTAGCACAACTTTTATGGACGTTGACGTGATCAGATGTTCGCCCTTAATTTATATTGAAATAGCTAAAAGTATATGAAACAACGTTTATAAACGCCGACGTGGTAAGAAGTTGTTCTATAATTTTTCGAAATATATCTTATAGTATACGGCACAACATCTATATACGTTGACGTGGTTAAACGTTGCCCCGCAATTTATATAAACGCCTTATAGTTACACGACACAACGTTTTAGAACGTCGACTTGTTTAGACGTTGTTCCCCAATTTATTAATATATATGGACAGTATATGACACATCGGTTAAGAACGTCAACGTGGTTAGACGCTGTGCTCTATTCATGTACTATACGTGGATTGCATATGACACAACATGGATAAACGTCGACGTGTAGTAACGGTTGTGTCACATTTCATATTATCTTTGGTTGTATGAAAAACAGAACGTCACTAATCGTCATTTATTTTGTATGAGAAAATAGTGCGCCGCGCAACAAACTTTTGAATACCCAGATGCTCAGCTGAAAGTGTTAAGTAACATGAAGTCTTTGAGATATGTTTTTGTAACTTTGAAAAACAGTTATGAACTTTGAATAAGTATTTTGGCTATTGGCAGAAGTTGTACCAGCAATCCACATGAAGGTAAGCTGTAAGATACATAAGTGACATAGTTTCTGGCCACAGTTTCATTAAATAATATAATCAAAGCAAACAAACCCTTGCCAATTCTCTGATTAGAAGAAAGTACAGACAGAAAGTGAACACAAGTTCTCCAGCTATCAAAAAATAATAATAATGTATTTTTTTATGTAATAGGTGGCAAACGAGCAAACGGATCGCCTGATAAGCGATTACCACCACGCATGGACACAAGCAACACCAGAGGAGTCACAAGCGCGTTGCCGCCCTTTCGGTTGAGAAAATAAATTATAGGAGGAATGGGGAGCAGGAATATGGGATAGGGCCTTCGGCATTCTCACTAACCGAATGAAACTCAACAGTATAGGTACTTACTTTACGTCGATTTTATGTGAAAGTGCTTCGCCGATCGAGCCGGCTTATACATGCTGAAATCAGCTAGCCTCTACTACCGTTATACGTTATTATATACTTATTATCAGTATTTCCATTGACAATCCAATCCCACATATTTATCCAGGAACAAGCAAGACTTTCATTACTATTCTATATCGACCAAGAACAAAATATTTTCCAAATCAAATCCATCAAAAATACTTCAGCATCTCCGCATCCCTCAATGTTTAAATCTCGGAATGTTATTGATCGTGACGACAATCGTCTTTAATTAAACCGGAGGAGCGATGGCGGCCTCTATTGCCCCCATAACTCATGGTCTGCCGTGCCCCGGATTATAATAGGCGTTAAGCAGACAGTTCGGCTAACAGTGTTTTCTTATTCGGACGATCCTGATACGATCGTGTCATCGATATTGAAATGGAATAAAAAAGTTACGTAACGTGCTTTAATTAAATTCTTTGGCAGATAGATAATTGGTTTTATTCGGCTTCAGGTTTTGTGTGATGCCAGTTTGGATAACCGCAAAAAGTATTTCGACGTAAGTCTGGAAGATATACTGATATTCGGGCATTAGCAAAAACGCCAAGATTTTTTTTATAATCTCAATCTACCATCATTGATGAAAGACAGTCTTGATATGGATACGGCATGCAAAATATGCTTTGGGTTTTTTCCCGTCGTGATAATGATAGTGAGAATAATATTATGTATTAAATTAATAACAAGACGTGGCCGTGTTTAGCAACGATGGCACTCCGAAGACAGTTTTGACACTTGGGCTGTTGAAGGAAGAGTTAAACATTCTTAAAATTTGCTACATCTTAAAAGTGAAAAATGCAGGAGTCGTTGTCAATATACCTAATTAACCTCAATAAGGTACATTATAATATTGGCTTGTAGTGTATCATTGCTTTATAGTAACAAACATCGGTTACTCGGTACATGAAGGTATACCGAAATAAAATTAAAAGTACTGGTAATGGCCACGAACCCATACTCATATGATAATTACTTATAGATACTTTTGTTTCTTATAATTTGTCGACAAATATGCGTGGTTGGCTACACCAGCAAACGCAACAGTTACCAATAAATCCACTTCCATTGATCGATGGCTTAGTAAATTGAGAGCGGCCTTAAACAGTTGATCGCTACGAGCGGTAATTATGACGGATCACTGTTGTACTAACAGGGCTAATGAAATTTTAACCGGCTTCGTTCATCATACAGCTTGTTGCAAAGTGATTGGATGGCAGCTACCGACACATATTATATTAGTTGTTGTTTGTGTTACAGATTATGTTTCATTTTGTATGTCCTACCGAGTTTTAACGTGTCGGCATTGTGGGCCATTTTGTATTTAACGACACAGAAGAAAGGGATAGCAAGCATTTTTCCCTTACATATGATGAACTTTGGATTATTTGATACC
Source organism: Euclidia mi (assembly GCA_944739405.2). Lineage (NCBI taxonomy): Eukaryota > Metazoa > Arthropoda > Insecta > Lepidoptera > Erebidae > Euclidia > Euclidia mi. The sequence goes on along the minus strand of OX123196.2, from coordinate 69,754,837 downwards.
GTACACGTGTGGTGATATAATGACATTTTTATGAAAGTTGTAGGCAGTAATATCTTTTATAAATTTAAGGGCTTAAACGTATTTTACACACTGGCACACGCCTGTATCCCCGAAGGGGTAGGCACAGGTGTAATATTACACCCACATTCACCATGAATTTTAGGTCCCACGTAATAGGCCAGGTAATTACCGGGCACATCACCAGACTCCGTGCTGCTACTGAGAATTCAGAAAAACCCAGTAACACTTTTTGCCCGACCCGGGAATCGAACCCGGGACCTTCGATTAGCATTCGCATACGCTATCCACTGGATCACGGAGGCAGTCTCCATTGGATCACGGAGGCAGTCAGTTTTAATAAGAAAATAGTAATGGAAATTTCAGGGCCAAAATCTCAGTAAAGACTTTAAAGGTGAATACAGACTTTGCGAGGCATGCGCTACGAACGGCGCACAACGAATGCCTCTGTTTGAGGCGTGCGTGTTGAAAAACTATACCAACATATGCTCGGGTCGAGCCATCGCGTACGAAGCAAACGCCTCGTTTGTCTGTCTTCATGTTTGCTGCGAGGCATGTGCTACGCACAGACGCGCGCGTGCGAGCCGCGCGTGTGCGCCGGCTCATTGCGAGCAGTGCGTTGCGTTTGGACGGTTGTGTCCGCATCGCTGTGATGTTTGCACGCATTATGAACGAAAAATTTGAATTATACGAAAATCACCGATTATCCAAAACATCATTATTATTATAATAAAAACAAAAGACAAGACATATGGCATTTAATTGCGAATGAAGTAGGTAATGTAACCGTCGCTGAGCTGAAAAAAAATATCTTCTAGGATCTTATAGAAGGAAAAATCTCGAGAAAATAAAATATATTATAAAAGCAGCAGCGGATACGCGCACGCGATGCAAAGGTGTCATCTTGACTGCTGCTGTGTGGTTTGGATCGGCCCGAGCATGCGCTGCGCGCTGTTTGGCCCGAACAAACGCAGTTTCATTTTCGCAGTCGAGGCGTACGTGGATATTGTACGCGGCGCACACCTCGAACGAGCATGCGCGGCTACGTCCACAACTAATGTAATGCTCGCACTGAGGCACTTTGATCTTGTAGCATTTGCCGACATTCGTTGGCTCGCCCTCGCACGTGCGTAGCACATGCCTCTCCACGAATATAAAGGTACACACCTTGCGAGGCATGCGCTGTGCGCCGTGCGCAGCGCATGCCTCGCAAAGTCTGTATACGGCTTAAAAGTTAATTGAGCATATAAGCATACCATTACAAGATAGTTTCATATTAAAAATACAAAGATAATTTATAAGAATTTACATTGTATAAAGATGTGACAGTACATCGACATTATTGAATGTGGGTTCGATCTCCATACGGGACAATACGTTGTGTGATCCATCTGTGTCCGTTGTTTGTAAAGCTCCCCAAGATACAAGATTCATTACTGACTTTTAAAACAAAACGGTAAGTCCGACGGGTAGATAAGTTCGATAAATCTAAGCCCTAAACACCTTTTTTTTTTTGGTGTCGGATTGGAAAATCCTCATGGAGTCCCTCCGCCCCGGGAGAAAGACGAAGGGGACTGTCAGACTCTTACTGACTAAAAACCAACCCGTGTCCCTCATGTACCCGTGTATCGGAGGGTAGGGATTCACATAAGCATTCGTCGCTACCCCCCGACGAGTATTGGCCCGCCAGATGGTCAGGCGGGCCCCGAACAAAACTCCCTTGGCGGCGGATTAAGGTGTTGGGCTCCGCCGGCACTCAGCGGCCGCAGAGGATAGGGAGGACGGCAACGCAACACAGCATCTCCTCTTCTTCTGCGGCCCCAACGCGACGCATCGAATGGTGCGCCCCCATTTGGTCGCGGGAGATAGGGCGCGCGGCAACGCAACACCGACACGCCTCTCCTCCCGTGACCGCACCCGACTGCGAGGGATAGACAGAACTGTCCCCCGCACCCGCACCGATGGACGCATCGTACGCAGGCCCCGTCAAGCCCACGCGGAGCGTCCCCTTCTGGATCCCTCTTAGCTTCACCGCGGGTAAACAATCCACGGTTACTGAGCCCCCCCACCACAACAAGGTGGAGATCCCACGGGGGGAAGCCCTAAACACCTATCGTATTGGTCTCTACATATAAAAAGTACCACCCTACGGTCGGAATTAACTTGCTCTTCATCGGTTGATTTGTTTTTTTTTTTTTGTTTTTATAGTAATAGGCGGCAAACGAGCAAACAGATCGCCTGATGGTAAGCAATTACCGCCGCCCATGGACCCAAGCAACACCAAACGAGTCACAAGTGGGTTGTCGCCCCTTGGGGTTGGGAAAAGAGATGGGATGAGGGAGAAGGAATAGGGGATATGGCCTCCGGCACTCTCACTCACCGAACGAAACGCAACAATTTAAGTACTGTTACTTTACGTCGATTTTCTGTGAGAGGGTAGTACTTTCCCGGTCGAGCTGGCCCATTAATGCTGAAATCAGCAAGGCTCTACTACCTATAAAACCTTTTCCTTTGAAACGCGATTCTGACGGATCATAAGACAACCTTACAGTTATTTTGATTACACTAAGGACAACTAATCAGAAATCTCTGATATAAATTGCCGATAAGTTCTCAATAGTTTTGTTTAAGTTATTCAATATACTTGTGATGTACGATCAGTAGTTTAAAACCGGCTGAATTATGGCGGCATCTGTATTTGCGAGTGAAAAGTTGGAGATTGCAGGTTTTTGTTGCCGATGTGGATATAACATTTCTGGTCACTAATTGAACAAGTAGGTAGTGTATTTATTTTACGCAAGGATTCCAACAAGCTATTCAGTATATAACTAATGTACTTTTCATTGTCCAAGCGGTTCACGTGGATTGGCTGCCACGGTGCTCTAACGTTACTCTCTGCGTTTACCGTTCTTTAGATCTTCAGCTCAATTTCTCGATCATTCAGGTTCAGAGTCAGACCGTTCACGGCGCTGTAATCAGTGACTCAGAAAGCACATAAAGCCGTTGTCTTGCACTAAATCTCTCTCTTCAGTCTGTCCCATGAGACTATGAGTAACAAAAAGAGTGAACTTTTGATTGCGTATACACTTCTTATGGCGTCAGCTGCTAGTCTTCGCTTACACTGGCCTTTCCTTACAGCTTTTCACATTCTACTGTTGGAAGTAAACCTATTCTAATTTCCTTCACAGTAGCACTGTTAATAGGAATATGTAGCCTACGAAACCACACTGGTAAGTATGGTACAGGTTCTCTATGTCGAGTATATCGTCTCTTCGCAAATACAATACTTACTTCGTGTTTTTCCTTATTTGCCTCGTACAAACCCTTGTATTTTTAATCATTCAACACACAAACTGACATTAGTCGCCATGGCAGAAATTCCGTTTGCAGTACATTTCAATCACGGGGCATAAGATGTGACATTCATTAAGCACACACAAGCAAATATAGAAAATCTTAGGCCTACGAAATGTTATACGATGGGAACAAACTTCCACGTTTACATAATCACATTAAAACTTCGAGCCATGTTTTAAGTAAAAGTATTAATCAAATATGGCTCTTTCCGATTCGCCTCTGAATTGCGGAGTAACAAAACCGTGAGGTGGTTACCGAGACCCACTTGTTACAAAAGGGATCCTTTTAATTAATTAAAATTGATAGAAGGGATTTTATCTCTATGGTAAAATGAAATGAAATGAAAATTGTTTTATTTGCAACTCCAATGCAACAGTAACAATGTAGTGAGTAAACAGACAAACAGTTATTGGATCGCAAATAAGGTACCTGCGTCAGTATAAGTTGCAGAATCCAGCTGAGACTGCAACACTGATATTCCCGCAGGACCTACTTACATACATACAATCTCTTACAACTAGTCATCTATATATTAAAAGAATTTGTGTTTTATAATACGAGTCGGCCGGCCCGTTCTACGCAACCGATTCGCATGATATTTTTTTTAAATGAAAGCTCTCGCAGCATAGATTTGTCATCAAGCATTAGAAATTACCTAACTTGCACATTCATCAAGTTATATGCAAAATCAGTTTTCTCCCATACATTTTTTACGTTTTCTTAGCCGTAGTCAATGACTTTCTGCTTCTATATATCTGATTCTCATTGAAGTAGGTGTTTTGTTATAGGCCTAAAACACGCGCTGAAAAAAGCTCTTTCATTTGATGGTATGCTCATTTAAATTGGGTAAGTTTGAAGGAAGATAGGTGTGGACATTGAACTTATTTTTCAATATTTTCCCTAAGACTACAGAACAAAAGGCAGACGGAGCGTGTGGAACACTTGCGTGAGGCCACTAGAGCAAATACAAAATTGAAAAGCGAATACAAACTCGGCTTAGTGCGCTGCGAAGCATCGCTCAGTTCACACGCCACGATCAATCTAGCTTTTAAATTCATAAAATGCCGTCTTGCGTTTTTCAACATTGTAAAAGTTGTTTCCAAAAGCAAAAACGGGCAGATGGAATATATTTTTACAGATAACTATGGATTATTTGACTGGTTTATAATATTCTTTCGATAAAATTCGTATTTCTGCAGAAAATATGTAAGTGTTGCCAGTTTACGTCGACACCGTTTTCCCTGAATTAGGGAAAATGCACTTGTCAATTGATTATGTAGGTAATAATTCTTGTCATGTTAATGAAAAATACATTAATGTATTGTAAAAGTATATTGTAGATTTTTTTTTCTTATAAATAAAGTAATAGAATTTCCATTAGTATATACATTGTTTTGAGTTCGATCCCCATATACTATACACTTTGACCTTTGTCACAGAATAAATCTTTGTACCGTTCTTATGGCGTAGGGAATAAGTATCAAAATCGTACTGCAACTGTTAGCTTGACTTGGCATCGTGTGTACATTACGTACAGAAACAGAAATTATTGATTGCAGCCATTATTTATTTTTAGTTGCATTTTTTTGGTTATGATCTATGAATCATAATATTCATAATTTGCTGTGTGCATGACAAAATGTTTTTAGTGAACCTCATGATTGGTATTCGTAAATATATGTAGTTGGTATTATATAAGTATTTCTTCTGGATCGAGGCTATGAATCACAAAACATTATCTATTTATTTCTCAATTTACGAATAAAATTAGTTAAAACTCGGTACCTACATTTAAGAAATGTATTTATAAAAGCATACTTTAATGGTATCTTTTATTTGAATAATTTTCACAACAGCATTACATATTAAAAGCATTAATTAAATCCATGGTCAATACTTCAAAACCGCAAACGAATATAAAATATTGCCTATGTAATATTTTTATATTCGTTTGCAAAAACTATATGTAAAATAGTGGGAGATTATTCATAATCTGGCAACTTTACACACACATAGACGCGCGTGTCCGTACAGTGCCAGTCGCCAAATGTCACGCACACATAGCTGTCAACGTGCCTCACTTAGTTGGACGAATGCGGTCCATCTGGTTCTTGTTTGTTAAATCTGTGTATTTTCCTATAAATTTCTTAAGATTCCATTGCTTTCTCTCTAAAGTGCGTTCATCTTTACCTGGCACAACTAGTAAACAAACATACCTTCATCACAAATCACAAGATTGTGGCCGCATCACGTAATATATGCTACTAGAAAATATTTACAATGTAGTTCAAATACCAACACATTATTTTCCACCTAAAATAGCTTCATATTTTCCTTTTAAAACATATTTATTTAAATAAAATCGTAATTGTGATGACACTTCAAACCACAGATTATTACGATGTCTTGTAAATATGACATTTGACTGTAGAGATGGGATGAAGTGAATGATAAAATTGAATGATTATAGAAAAAGTATTAATATATTGTAATCCGTTTATGGTAAACGTAAAGAACATTCAGATCCGTATAAAATGATTTCATTAACTAAACTGAGGTCAATTTTCATAAGGGCCTAAATTAAAAGCTTTTCCCTGCAGACAATATGGATAAAAACCGATAAGTCAATAAATGTATTTTTGGCATTATTGTTGTAAAATCCTTATTAAGGCGCTGTGCTAAGCGACTGTTTTGGTAAATGAGGGGGTGAAGCAGGGGAGGTGAAGGGAGCTTAGCTCCGTCTACTGCGGGGCGCCCCCCTTCATTCTCATCGTGTGCGGCCGTATTCTGGCGACATCCGTATTCCAATATTTCAAAATCGCAAGCAAAACGTTTTAGCATATTCAATTGAGATACTGATATTAAAATTTATATTACATACATCAATCTGTTTGTACAATATAGGCATAGCGCAATTTTTGTTCTCAGTGCAGCCATGAGCAAAACTGGTTTACATTAGACGTTATAGGTATTAATAGTTGACGACAGTAGGTAAATACCTACGTGCCGTAAGATGTTCAAAATAATTAAGTCAGTTCCATGTATGGAGAGGCCATTATTATGTTTGTTTTGTTTTTGTATAAAAATAGTGAAGCAGTTCATAGAATATCTACATCTAATTCCATTCCTGTCAGTTTTCAAATCTGTTTTGCAATAAATTGGCTGTGACATACGGGCGGACAGACAAACAGACATTGCGAATCTATAAGGATTCCGTTTTTACAATTTTTGGCTACGGTACCCTAAAAAACACAATACTGCTCTACTAAGCGCAAAAGCCGTATTTCAACTTAAGCGAGTTACGAGATAATTGAAGTTTAGTAAAAGTTGATTTCTTTTATTTATTTATGGATGTTTATTGGTATTATAGGTATAATTATTATGGTAAAGGTTTCGAAATACGTCGCCGTTTTTAGGGGTTGTGAGTGATTGGAGAGAGAGGAGGGGAGGTCTTGAAACCCCCCTCACCATTTTCACTTGCCGGAAATACTTGGTTTCCTCTGAAAAAAAAAATCTCCAAACATCGGTGTCATGGCACAGCCAACTTCCACATTCATCACACTAGTTTAATAAACTAAGGTTGACGGAGCCCTGCGAAGGGCTCCTATTTTCGGATTAAGGGTCAAAAGAGAACCCAACATAACCTATTTAGTTACTTATTACAGACGCACCTAACCCTAGGCACTCGAAAGCAATGACGCACAAATTTGACATTAGCTGTCAATATGATCATTCCAAGATGGCAGTTTTGCGTTTCGTTTCACGTTTTTCACATAAAACATAAAATAGACATTTGTAAAACTGTACTAAAGTATTAAAACTACGTTCCGTTTTGCATCCGTTCAAAGTATTAATGAAATTTTGGAAATTGTTTAAAAATATTTAGACGCAACTCCGGCAGCCAAAATTACTATTAGGTGATTAAAACGAACTACCTTAAGCCCCCTACACTACCAATACCCTCAAATTCAGGCGACTTGTTTCGAAACCCAACCCATTATTATTTTTCAAAATAGATGAAACATCAAAAATATATGTGGATATACCTTATTCATGAGATACTGCTATGTCGCTTAGAAAATTATAGAATTAGAATTTGAGTTACTGCTTTTTCGTTAGCTGTCGTCATACATGTTTGTATGGAAAAATATAAAAAAATTCTTTCGCTTCAAATATGTGTTGTTTCAAAGAAAATAAATATTAAAAGATATTTATTTATATTCATTTATAATTTATTAACGAAATACAGAGTTTACAGCTCATCAAAAGTTAGCTGTCTGCTACAACCCGGCAGGTTTTCTTTATTCTCATCGAATGTTAAAGGCAGTGTGTGAGGTGATAAGACTTATTATTTGCTGTTGCTCACGAGGCACAGTTTCATTTACTTTCCTTTTACGGCTTGGTATTGTAGAAATTTCAAGCACTGATGAAACATTTTCCTCTCCGTGATCTCGCAATGCCATTCTTTGAGCTTGACGAGAATCAACAATTTCAGGCAACTGCCAATTCATATAAAACGCCACAAGCTTCTCCCAGAAAACATCATCTCTTTCTATAATTTCTATTTTTAGTGGTATACTTTCGCCACTCCACACAGCAAATAAACACTTTTGTTTGCGTGTAACGTGGCGTTGCCCCTGAATTTGGTAATAACAATTATAATATTTGTTTAGACTAGTCAGTTCACTTTTTTATCATGTTTCCATATTTGTATTTTATTTGCTCTTATACTATTCTCCAGGCCATTCTTATATGTAACTTTAGAACATTAAATTTCCACAATCGTGTTTGGACCTATTAATCCATCTGGCGTGGCACCAATAATCGAATAATCCACAAGGCTCGATTGTTACATTTTCTTGCTTCGCCAGTTGTTGCAAAGCCAGTTGTTCATTTTAGATTCCATGCGCAACTGATTTTACATTGCAAATATTTTATTTGTACAAAATATTTTTTACTAAGTTGGCTTTACTGCTGTTATCTCTTCTTTTTACCACTATACAAAAAATTCTATCTGCCAACATATTCTTACGCAATTCAAACCAGTCACTGCTATCCCTCTTGTAATTTTTGCTTATCACTACGGAATTTGAGTCAAATTTGTTAAAAAAATTGTTTGGCATTTCTTGGCTAGCTCTTGAACAGATCGAGTTAGGAATGACTGCAGTCAAATGTGTGTAAGACGTTGCAGAACTGTTATCTTTAACTTCACTGTAATTACAATAATGATAATTAGTTACGTACTTTATTATTAAAAAAATACTATATCTTGTGTTATAGCAAACAGACAAGTCACCTTCTTACTTATAAATGATTGATTTTAGAAATTTAAAAGATATTAGATGTACTGAGACATACCTAATAGTTTATGAATAATCAAAGTTTTACCCGATGTACCTAAAAAGGTTTATGTTCAAAACACAATAATACAACATTCGTTACCGCTTGTGTGCGGATTGCGGAGCGCCATATTAGCGCTGTCATCATTATTGTTCGCCGTGGCGGCATCTTAGCGCTCCAGGCGCTCTGACAAGCTAATGAATTTGAAATATAGGTACATAAAATGATTCGATTTTATGTTATTACTCTTTCAAAAATTGAAAACTGTGGCAGCTATGTATTGTGAGAATAATTTATATAATTATATTATGCATAATCGATAATATATAAGTAACATAGTTAGTCATAAAAGACTCTTATGAAAATAATTTGTGTAAAAATGTTACATATTTCACTTGGCCATGGATGAATTTCTATTTTATTACGACGCTTTCTTGTACAAATCCTTCGTAGAACTTCATTTCTCTAATTGTCCATATTTTATTCTTCTAATTATATATTTATAGGCACAGAAACAATAACACATTAAACGCAACAAGAGTATAAACTTAGGTCCTAATTATATGTGCCCATAGTTACATGAAAAGCCTATTTGATTCAAAGTATTCAGTCTATAACATAAAACATGAAATTACGAACTCAAATCGGCGTATTATAATAACAAACAGGTTTACGTAAAATTTCGTGCAGCGGAGACGCGAGCGACATGACCTATCTCTCACAGGGCTCATAGCCGAATGATGAGGTCTGGGCGGGGCGTAAACTAGCAACTGACACTCAGTACACCGCTTATGCTAATAAGGTTTAAATTGCTGAAGCGTTTGATATTGATGGGATCTACCGAGCGTCAAAATCATAGACGTTTGGCAGATTTTATTTAATTTTACAAAATATACAGGTATAATATGAAAATAAATAGGGTAATTCTTTAGTTCATTAGATTTCCTACAATATTATCAAAAAAAATACGACAGCTTACGATCAAAATATTGCAAACAGTGAGACGAAAGATTATTTTCTGCCTCGATTTTGTGATTTTTTTACCGTGATTCTATTTTACGTACATGAAAAATTCTTTCAAAAGTCTTTTGTTCAGACTTTTGACTTTAAGCTCTAATTTTTGCTAGTTTGTAATATGTACCGTTATGGCTAGATGCGCGACGAAAAATTAGGCGTTTCACAGCTTCTGAGGTATAACAGCGCCTTAATTAGCAACACTGAGAGCAACAATAATGAAAAGAGTTTGGCGTCAAACATTTCGGGTATTCTATCTAGAACGATTTTGAAGTTGCTTACGACCGACCTGACTTGTTTGTGGATTTGTATTAGCTTTTCATTACGACTATTATTTCTCTTAATCGACAACCAGGCTACGTACAAAGGACTTTGAGATTGCAACAGATTGGACTCTTGTAACTAACCGAGAGATAAAAGTAAGTGTAGTTTTTATATCAGGACAATTAATCTTAATAAATAAAACTCAAACTCAGATAGACATAACTGCTGCACCGATTTAGCTAATTCATTTTTGTTGTTTGTATGAATGAAAACATTCAAAAATGGATGGAAAAGTAAAATATGGGTTAAAAAATCTCCATACAAAACAGTGAAATTTAAAAATAGAATTGACTGACAGAGTTTTTTAAAAATATGTATTTTGTGCGCCCCCTTTGCCAGGCAAAGTCCTCTCCTTTTTCTAGTCAGAGATGGGCAAAATGTAATTTGTAACCATCAATCATGAAAACATTTACCGAAAGTAATCGAAAAAGTATCCATTCTCTGATTGCAGTCAGAAATCGTTACCACGATTACATGATATATGGGGGCGGGCGATAGATGCCGCTAACGCTAATTGTTGAAGTCATTATAATGACAAATAGTGTTTACATTCACTTACCAGTATTAAGTTATAAACGCATTTTGCCTTGAATTTAGATAAGATTTCAATATAAAAGTGGTTGATGAAATGACGGCCATGAAAAATATTATTGTTGTTCGCCTTCCGCCTTATCATTGTGAACTAAACCTAATAGAATTGATATGGGCACAAATAAAATCGCATGTTGGCTGCAATAATAAACTTTTAAGATGGGAGAAATAAAAGATTTAACAAAAGAGAGCATTGCCAAAATTGATGCTGAATCGTGGAAAAATGCATCGAACATGTTATCAAACAGGAAAATAAAATGATACTCGATGGGTTTATTGATGATGGTCGCATCATCATGGGTGGAGCAACCCCCAGATTCATAATTAACGTCACATCACAAACAAATTCTTATGAAACCACAACGTCTATCGACACTGACGATCTGACATAATATATGTACATTTAAAAATATAAAACCTTTTACATGAACCAAAATACCATTTCTATTTCTACTCTCATCGAAAACATTAAAAGTTTAAAATCTCTATCTCTAATATGTTTTATTTCATTCACTGAATGAATTTTAAGTGAAACTTGATTTAGTTCATGCAATGTTTCCCATCACTAGTCTTACGGACGTACTTATCTGTCCGCCATATTTGTTTACTATTTTTGCCAGATAAGAATGAATGCACTATACATGGACGGTTCTTTATTTAAAAATATTTTTATGGCATCTAATAAGTTCCTTGCGGTAACTGCCAGGAAAAAACGTTATGCCTCCTTAAAGTGACCTTGCCTTACTTTCAAACGGGTGTGAGTGTGGTGGTGTGTAAAATTATACCCGATGTTGGTCAAATCATCACTATAGTGAATTATCGCTGATGGCAGGTAATATTCCCCGAATGTTACCAGTTAACCCTTAATGTTGGGTGAACTGATCTCTGATGTTGAGGAAGTTTCCTTACGTTTTTTGTTAGGATATTTTTTGTGTTTTTAAATTACGGACTTTCTTCGGGCATCTTATTTTTTTTTATGTGGAACATATTACAGCGGTTCATAGTTTTTTATGTGGAACATATTACAGCGGTTCATAGTACTATTGTCATATAATTATATTATTACAAGTGGTAGTTATGGTATAAATTGTAGCTTTGGTAAGAATAGTAGTTTTGAGAGAAAATGTGGGTACTTTTGACAGCACCGGCGGTTTTGGTAGAAATGGTAGTTTAAAAAAAGGTAGATATTATGATAGTGTTAGTACGATTAGTAGTTTCGGTACAAATAGTAGTTTTGATAGGAATAGTATTTTCGGTAGGAATAGTAGTTTTGGTAGAAATGGTGTTTTGGCCTATATTGTAGTTTTGGTAGCAATGTTACTTACGATTGCTACCAAAGCTACCATTCCTACTAAAAGTACAATTTCGACCAAAACTATAAACGTCATTATTACATTTCTAAATTATGATGGATTAATCACACCCATACACAAAACAAAATAAATCGTGCTTCTTACAGAAATATTTAGCTGGATAACAGAAATAAAACCTATGTTCTTACTAATAAAAAAAATATATCTATATTTTTAATTTTGATAGTAAAATATTGACAGATAAAGAAAAAAAGTGAAGTTAGCGTAAGTTAGTTACTTAAGTTTCTGATAACGTATTTTTAGTGAGTAGTTGTGTTTTCAATTAGGTATAATGATGGTTCTTGGAAGGAAATTGAAAAATCCTCAGCGAAAGTTTGAACAAAGAATCTTGGTCAATGACGGCCCTGTTGGAGATGTGGTACCGGATGGTCCTCCTACTGCTAAAAAAATACGGGTGGAAACGGGTTCAGATTTGATTAATTCTACCATCAACAATTTTCAAGTGATTTCCATTCTTGGTGACGGTAATTGCTTATTCCGCGCAATTTCTTATTGTTTAGGTATATGGAAGTGAGTTTGGCCACTGTTGATAACATTGTTAATAAGTGAGATGTATATAGTAACTTCACTGTTGGGGACGAAGCATATGGCCAGACCATTACAAATGCAACAGATTACAAACGTGTGATGGGTGCCAATGGACAGTACGCAGGGCATGCTGAACTTCAGAGTGTAAGTGAGATATATCCCGAGTGTCAATTCAGAGTTCACCTGGAAAACAGCAATACGATTACTGACTATGGTACTGGCGAAATTGTTCATAACTTGCTATGTTCATATCTTGCTAATGGAAAGAATGGTAGGGCAGCACAGTCATATTGAAGAACTTTCTTTCGTCAATGTTCAGTTATACATATTATATATATCCCTATTGCGCGGCAAACCATTCAGTAATACCAAGGTGGAAATTTCACGATACCGAAGGTGCAACGCAAAGCCAGTTGTTGTGAGAAAAGAAGTTTTGTGATATACCTATTATATTTTTGGTTAGAATATCATCTTTTTACTTATTAGATAAGGCTACAATGTACTCATCATACCTATATGTAAGAGCTTTTTTATAATTTTAAAATATGCTGTGAAGCAGCACGGGTCCTCTAATAAATAATAATTATAAATATTACATACACTATGAAATAATATATAAATATACATACATAGATTAAGCGAGAGAGATTAAAAGAGGAAGCGAGAGCGAGAAATACTTATTACCTTATACTTACTAATATATAAAGCTGAAGAGTTTGTTTGTTTGGTTGAACGCGCTAATCTCAGGCCCTACTGGTCCGATTTGAAAAATTCTTTCAGATATAATCTTGTTAGATAGCCCATTTATCGAGGAAGGCTATATAACATCGCGCTATGAGCGACAGGAGCAGAGCAGTAGCCTTAAATAACGTGGTTGTAACCGCGGGCATCATCTAGTAATAAAATAAATAGAAAGTGAATACTCTATTTATTTATTATATCATTATCATAATTCTCGCGTTTTCCCGGCTGCAACCCAAGGCCCTCACCTCGAAGAGTGTTTGTAATATATTTATTACAGCGTCATGATCACGGATTCATTGATTATGTCGCTTCCAACTGTTCTGTGCCGAAATCCGAAAAAACTAAGGTTTTATGGTACCTGGTACCTATACGAGAATATCCTCGTGAGCATTTTTATCGCACTAGATATAACCGTGAAAGTTCAAATATGAATTCCTAAAGTATGAATTCGAGTAATATATGAGTTTTGAGTATTTCTCGCATGCTAAGAGTATTGTGAATAAAACAAGTTAGTAAAAAAACTGCTTCAGAGTTTGGGCCCTTTTGCTACGTGCGCTTATTGCTGAAACAGCATTGCCCATCTCAAATTGCAATCGCGGCGAAAGATTAGGCAATGCCTATCCGCTCACGAGGCGATGTAAGTGTGTCTCCTTGAAATCAGTTTATGAGTCACTTCTAAAAATACATTTTAATGATCCCGCGCCATGCATTAACCTACACTTGAAGGCATGACATAAAACCAAATATACGATTTAAAATCATCGTGTATAGCTGTAACAAAAATTTATCCTCCCGCTACCTTTCACACCTTGCTTCATCAAAAATGTGAATTATTTTATTCAGAACTTGACCTACCTGTACAGTTCCATAATCTTAATATATAAAATCCTTGCGTTACTGACTGACTGACAGACACGCTACAGCCGAAACTATTGGGCGCAGGAAGCTGAAATTTGGCATGTATGTTCCTTGAGGACCGTAGGGGTGCACTAAAAAGGGATTTCCCGAAATTCCCACGGGATCGGCCAAAACAGGTAAATTAAAAAAAATGCAGGAGTAGCTGATGGCGTCCTCTAGTGATAAATAATTCAGAGGACAAGTATCTAAGTTGTGACGTTTCCAAATCTTCAGTAATCCCGTTATAAGTTTCCAACAAAAGTTATCGGGAGCGGGACGAGTTGGACGCCATTTTGTTTCTATATATTTTTGTGTTGGCAACTGTCTCTCAGATTGATTGTGACTGGCAGTTTCTGCTAGTGACGTTATCTATTTTTGAATTTCGAAACTTTGTTTTTGTTTGGTTATAAACTGTTCTTAAGGATATTGGAAGTGCGTTGGTGTGTTGTTTTGTTGTTTTCTATGAGACTGATTTTAATAATCTCTTGGGACGGCATAAAGATTACTTAAGAAGGAAAAAAATCAACCATATAAAATAATTTTGCGGATTTAAATCGCGTAAAATTAACTTCTTTAAGGTATACAAACCTATTTTTGCCGACGTTTCGTGCTAGTCGTGATTCGCCTGACCCTGGATGCGCGTGACGCGTGATGTCAAGGACAAAGGTGGTTTTAGCGAGTATGCATTGAATAACCCTTCGGGCTCCTTTGTAGAGTCGTATGTAAAGTTCGTGGTTCGGTTTGGGGACAGGGTGTGAGACATTCTTTTCTTACATATTCTCATGAGTCAGCGTCGAACCCCAGAGTGGTAGAAGAGGCCGCGCGCAATAGACTTTTTACCGCAAAACCAAAAAAGGGTCATTAATCTCCAGATTAAAAGCCCGTCAGATGATGTCTCAAATTCAATTTCCGATGAAGTGCTCGAGGCAATTTTCGTATCATTTTCGCTGTTACTTCAGCTATTAACATTTTCTAGATAAAACTTGGTATAGAACGTATTTTTCGTCATGATCTATTACATCATGCTACTTATTAAAAAATGTCCAGAAAATTATGACGAAACAGTTTCATAACTATATGTTTTGTCATGTTTGATAAACCCCAAACAATAAAATATTGACCTATGACGAAACAGGTTCATTTTCTCCTTGGAGAATGTAAGACGTAACCACAATAGGATCGTGTGGACCCTGAAACTTAACAAAAGGACCTCAGTACCAACAGTTACAATGTAGCTATTACACAAGGAAGCTATATAGACGTAATAATAAGTTATCAGCCAGCAGATAACGGACCTTTAATGCTCCATTCATAAGTGTCCGTCCACAGCTTAGAAATAGGGTTGACGCTACAACTCCTTTCAATTTGTATATTTAGATTTGAAAAGCTGAATCGTGTATGAACTCAGAATAAGTAAAAAACCGGCCGGCTTCACTGGTGTCTGATAAGTTACTGTTAAATAAATTTGACAGATAACACATACAAATTTATTCCAATTTATTTATATGTACATATATGAAAAAATTATCTGACGAATAGACCCTATCCAGAGGTGGTGGAAACTGGGCCTAAGTAATATGAAATATCTAAATCTATTTGTGCAGCGATAGCCGTGTGGAGAGACCGACGGACTGCTACACAGCGGGTCTCGGGTTCGATTCCACGGCACTCAGCAATGACTTTTCGGAGTTAAGTGCGAATTAAATTGTTAATTATCGCTTGCTTATCGGTGAAGGCAACCTGCATGTCTGAGAAAGACAAGTGAAGACGACATGTGAAGAAAGACATGTGAAGTCTGCCAATCCGCACTTGGCCAGCGAGGTGGACTTTACCCTTCTCATAGTGAAAAGAGGCTCGTGCCCATCAGTGGGACAGTACATAGGGCTGTCGATGATGAAATTTATTTGTGATGTAAGCAATGTTTTTATCTTGACAGTCTATTATGCAAAGAGACTGTCACATCTTTTGCTTTTCCGTCGCAGCATATCAGTAGTTCTAACCTTAAAGGTTTTACTTTAAAGAAATGAGTGCTTAAAACTGAACACGCAACAGTAGTGAATTACTTTACTGCCCAGAAATGGTGAGTAGCTGGAGCTGAAGTTAACGTATTCATTTTCATCAACCTGAGCTACTCAGGTTGATGAAAATGAAAGAGAATACGCTAGGCTCGTGCATTTTTTCCATTTGAAATAACCCGAGCATGACAACTCTATTTTACTGTCTGAAAGGTTCCCAGAGGCCCGTGACGATCTTACTTGAAGAAAATTTTAATGTACTTGTCTGTTTGTCTTATTTTCTTACACACAACCCTGTATAGTTTAGAGAGCAGGTAATGCTATTGGTCGCGAACGTTAACGACAGCCGATGTTAATGGTTTTCCTGTTTCGGTGTCATGGGGATTTTTCCTATTGAGCTTAAGTGACAATGTCGATGCTATACTGAAAGGTCATTGGCAAGTTTTGATATCAAATGTTAGTTTTATCCGTGGTCAGTGAAGAAAATTATGTTTTACAGTCCGGAAATACTTCGAATAAAGAAATAGCCGATTGGTAGGCTTATAATGGTAATCCTGTATGCCCTAGTAAATGAACTCTGTATTGCACGGGTATCCTATTTGAAGAGTAGCTAGCGCAAATCTTGCTACCTACCCTGTTTGCCCACACTCCAGGAGATGGTTGACAAAACTCGGATGAGTCATGTCACAAACCTATGGATAACCTACGTCCTAACTATGGATGATTAGTTACATAAGTATAATCGCTTAGCCATGACATAAACATTTATCTTGTTAATGGTTTAGCAGCTGTTTTCAGCCTTTGCTTATAGTAGGTAACAACTGATTAATGTGCATGAAGAATATTATAAACATGGCTACTATTACCACTTTAGTAGACAGTCTTGTACGTATGAAAAGTGGAAACAGAAAACTCATTCAAGACACCCATTATATAGCCAAAACCCAGAAAACTTCTGAATTTTTAGTCTTTTAGCTGCCGAGCTAAAAGACTAAAAAGTCGGAAGTTTTCTCCACACCATATCCACATGAGCTAATAACGCCTCTAAAGATAGGATCAACTTGTGGCGGGATAAATTTTCCAAACCTTCATTCCACTGACAGAAAACTTACCTCCAGGATATAAACTTCCTTGGCCAACTTGGAAGACACTTAATAGGCTGCGTACCCAGGTCGGCAGATCTAAAGATAATCTGTCAAGGTGGGGTTATATCCACCCAAGCGAAAATAAGTGCGACTGCGGCGTATCACCACAGACAATGAGCCATATGCTGACGTGCACCACAAGCCCAGACTCGTGCACACTTGACGACATGTATCAAGCAAGGCCAAATGCGATACGCGTTGCCGAGTTCTGGGTTAAAACCGTATGAAAAGTGTGGCCATCGACACGAAAAAGAAAGAAGTAGACCGTACTATGAATCTTCATTTTTGTACAATGTTTAAGAAAGATAGTGGCTGTTACTGCTTAAGTAGACACTACACTTCGCTTGCGGCTCCACTCACGTCGATTATACACCTAAGCCTTCCTTAGGAATCAGACAATTTATTAATAATAATAATATTCTACCACATTCACACAACACCATCTAGTCCCAAACTAAGCAGAGCTTGTGCTATGGGTACTAGATAATGGATAAACATACATAATTATATACTTTTTTTGTAAATACATACATATTATATATAGAAACACCCAGACCAAGACAAACATCCATGTTCACGACAGTAGGGAAGACCTTTCCTTACATCATTTTATGATTTGCATAGTTACCTACGGATATATACCTCGTAACTGTCATATTAAGTCTATCACCAAAATTATCATTCTGAAAAATTACATAGGAAAAAGTGATAATTCAACTATTAGTCCATTCACGCACTTAAGTTATTATAACGAATGACTATATTTTGTCGAACCTCCGTCGTACTATTGGCTTACCGGCACATTGACGGCCTTCATAAAATAAAATTATGTGACACGAATTTAATTTTGCTGATATGTGAAATACGGGAAAGCTCCTCATGGAAATCGAAGGCCTTTAGTGATAAGGAATCAGGTTTTGATATAGTATGTTGGGCATGTGTCTAGAGATCTTGGTTGCAAGATTGTGTCCTTGAGAATAAGTAAAAATCTTTTTTATTTGGATCTACTTTTTTATGGACTTAATGTTTATATGAAGAAAGGAAATGGGCTTTTCTTGCGAAACGATTCACGATTCATTATATTTTTTTATCTTCATTATCTATTATATCATATTCAGCTTTTAACAGTCCACTGCTGGACTAGGTCTATTTGGAAAGGATGATTTGGCCTGCTACACCACGCAGACCAAACGGGTTGGTCTAGGGTTTGTATAAGTTTTCAAGTATTTTATTAGACTTCACCCACGGTTCTGGCGTGTGAATTATACACTAAAACCTCTAGCAAGAATCACCCTAGCAATCCAAAAGTACACCCCCCAATTGGTGAAAATCGTAGAAAATTCTGTTCGGGAGTTTTTGAGTTTATAGGGCTCCCACAGATAGACACGACGCGGCACGGACTTTATTATGTAACATTTATAGATACTTATCAAGATTTTGTAATTTATTTTTGTACAACACAACCCTGCGCCCACAAGGTTCGTTGTCTTTCATAATTATTATCTCGCGTGTCAGCCTGACCCTCATTTGCTCACTACACAATTAAATTGTATTATCTCTATATTAAGAGTTCTTAAAATAATAATACAGTACTTTGTGTAATTACCCTGTGTTGCTATTATTTGGGTGTCTCTGCTAGATGTTAAAATTACCGCCAGTGTATTAAAATGTCAGCGGTATTTAAATGAATAATTGTTCTTTTGTTTTAATACAACATAAAAGGATATTTAATTTATATACTGTCTTCAAAACATATTTTAATTCAAATTGAATACATGTACACAATACGCAAACAAGGTACAATATAAGGTAAGGTAGAGCGTGGTGACGTGCCATTGGAGAGGCCTATATTATGCTGCAGGCTGAAAATGATGATGAGACAAGATACACGATTTGTACATTTTAAGCAACGGGTCTCAATCGCGTAAGTATTAGGTTCATAGGAATTATTTCTTGTAAATACTTTACAGTAACACATATGTAGGTATATACAAAGACCCACGCCAATTTCCCGAAGGGGTAGGCAGAGACTACTTACCCCCTTTGGCAACGGGCCTTACATACCTCTTTTGCTTCATTCATTTATTTTATGAAACAGGCACACGCCTACTTTTATCGAGTTTTACGTACTGCAAGAGCGTGAAACCACCGGAAACTCTAGTTTACATATACAGTATATACAGTTCCATAACAGCCAAGTTTATCCAGTAAATCTACATTTGTTGACTGCTATTTGCCTAATAACACGTCAATTACAAATGCGCAATTCAACAACTATTAACTACTTATCATTAAAATTAATAAATATAAACATTATCGTGCTAGCCGTTCAGACATTTGTTGGTTCAATATTATAATAATTCAGTATATTAACATAGTTTTTATGGTAATTGAGTGCAAAATATAACGGTGGGAGTTATAATGAAAATGTTGTTTGCGTTTTCGGTGCAATGATATTGGAAAATACTTTTCTATTAGCGAATGTTAGAGCTCTTACACACACGCAGATTAAAATAGCGGATTTGAAATCTATGGTTGAACGAAGGGTATCTAACTCCATGGAAGATGGTTGTCTATGAGTATGTCTATTAAAATAAAACTCCTGCAATCCTGGGTAATTTTACCAAAATTGGATCAACGGACTCAAAGGACACCTTAATTTGAAATATCACTTTGTAGATCACACAAAGTGTTGTCTTGTGCGGAAATCGATCCCACGTCACTCGTCGCATTACTGAACCAAGAGGCGGCCGCTTAAACTACTACGCCTTAGGTGCAGTCAAACCATGATTTAACCGAGGCACTATATATAAGTATTTGTGTTATAGTACTATAATGTAAGCCAATCGCAATGTGTTAAATATTCGATCGGATGAGTACACCGATCGTCAAGTTTCACAAAAAAGACAAATAAGACACGAAACAAGAATTATTGTAGACCGCAGCTTCATATACTTTATCAAAGCCGTGTTGAATTGAACACGACATCTTTTTGGAAATCATAAATAATTTGATTACCTAATCATGATTGAACTTCTCCAAAACATGATACAATATCAAATTTTTCAATCATGATTTTCCTTAAAATAGCTTTAGACACCTAAATAATTCAATCACCCAAGTCACATAGGCACTAACGCTACGTTTCTAAGATTGATTTCAGTAGGTAAGCCAAACCTCTGTCGCTCACGTAGTTATCGCACGAGCGACGATGACACGGGCTATGCTTTAATATACGTTATGAGAAGGTTATCCCTACGGTCCGATGCCGATAGTGTAATCAGCTGCTACAGGGTTTGTTGCTTTAAGAAGTTGGTGATTACATATTGGTGTTGTTTGAACGTTTTAAGGACTTGTGATCTTGGTCGGTGTCGTCTTGGTGTCGGTTGATATACCGAAGAATGACAAGATATAGGATATTTGTACCCACCGTTAATATTTTAAATTTAAATAATTTAACATTTTTTATTTAACGGGTACTAATCAATATTACAAACATAATTAAGACCTGTTATAAAGATATACCTGTGTATGTTCTGATTAATGAAAATTTGAGTGAATGGTTAACCCATTTACTCAAATTTTAATTATATCTTGTGGCCATATTAGATATAATTTTATTGCACTGATATAAAATGTCTGTTTATTGTAAGCCGAAATTACTCATATTTTACTATTGTTACATCTACATATATATCATCTTGATAACTACAAAGATAAAAATATTTTGAGTCGTTAACAGACGAATGATAAAATGATCTGATAGACATCTGGTTTTACTATTTGATGTACGTGTTAGATTCAGGAAAGCTCGCTATAGTGTAGAGAAAGTTTTGATATTTAAAAGAGACAACAATCTAATCATACTTTTATTTATTCTGTTTGGCACAAGGATATATCTTTAGATTACGTCGTGATTCTATATTTACATTTAGAGCCCAGTTCGCAAAGCAAAGGCATAGAACTAAGAGAAAGAACGGGCAATAAAACTCTTGGACATTCTTTTCAATATCTTAATATATAAAATCCTTGCGTTAGGTACTGACTGACTGACAAGCTACAGCCTAAACTATTAGACGTAGGAAGCTGATATTTGGCATGTATGTTCCTTAGGGGCCAAAGGGGTGCACTAAGAAGGGATTTCCTGAAAATCCCGCGGAATCGGGCAAAACGGGTAAAATAAAATAAATGTGCGGGCGTAGCCGTGGGCGTCCTCTAGTAAGTAATAATTTACAAATAGTGGTACAGCTAATTTATATCAAATATCAATGTTGTGGGTAGTTTCATATTACAAGAAAGGTTTATCTTACAACATAACATAATAAGCATTATTAAGCATCAATACAATTTACTAAACGTGTGCCACAGATATATAATGAATCTCATTGATACAACTTGATATATAAAGTATACTATTATATCCTATATTACAATCTTTAACATAACACAGTGGCAGTTAAATAGTCAGAACCATATCGTACCTGAGCCGTCGTCGAAGGAGAATGGGACAAACTAGCCGAGCTTGTCGACTTATATAGCTGGCTTAAACCTTATTTACACGTTTGACAGTTTAACTGTCAAACGTCATGTCAGTGTCATTTAACTGCCACTATCCTCTTACTTATTATGTATACATATATATATATATATATATATATATATATATATATATATATATATATATATATATATATATATATATATATATACATGGTTAACCATATAACCTTGACGGCACAACAGCGACACAGTTTATCAATTTCGTTGTATCTATTTCCATTGTTTTTTTGTCATGTAGCAACAAACATTTCTACATTCTTTCTAAAGACTTTCTTAGTATTATGTTCAATATTCTCAATGCCAAGTTTTTATATTCGACAAATATTATTACACGCAATACGGTCACAAATCCTGATTATAAACAAACGAGGCCAAATTCAAAGCCGAAGCACAGAATAGACAGTACTAACGTAGCCTTAAGCCAAAAGTCGAGTTCGGGAATCAATTAAAAGTTATCGCAAGAATTGTTGTGTTTTAACGTAACACCCGTCTTTGATAAATTAATCAAATGTTTTGTGTAACAAAATAAAGGTTTTCTCTTTATTAGGTAACTGTTTTCGGAAGTGTGCGAAATTTATACGCATGTAAGTCCGTGGAATTGCGTTAAGCTGATTGTTTCTTACTTATTAATTGCTAGCTGAGAATAAGCAGTAAACATAATGATTTCACAAAAAAATATTAAAATATTTTTCCATTTTCGGGGACTAGAATCTAGAGCAATGCTTAATAATATGTTACTGTAAAAGCCCGTAGTACGGTAAATCTTAAGATTTACCAGTAAGGGTCGTAGCACACATATCAACTCGGAAAAGGATCGTCACCGTATCGCCTTTCGCCTCGCCGTCAAACAGAAGGCCAATTCTCGTATTTAACAGACACTGACACTGAATTTTGACTGAACTGCGATTTAATTTTGAATTGACTCACAATTGGTATTCTGCTCCACTTAATCTCCTTATAGTATAATTTCGATATAATCAATTTATAATCTCTTGTTGATCTTAGAGGTAATGTCAAAAACTCAAAAACAAAAACATGAATTTTGCCATTGTATGGGAAAATACATTAATAGGAATGGTTATTGGATGCCAATACCTTTACATGCCAAATTAAAATTAATATACAACTAAGTAATAAAATTTCGGTAAGTAAATATATTGGTTCCTTGGATCGTGTGAATTATTTTCAATAGGTATTCAATAATTAAAAAAATTAATATTCAATAATAGAAATAATTCAGACATTATAAAGATTTTAACGATGGTAACGTACAATTAATATAAATATATAAAATAAATAAATAAAAAAAAAAAAAAAAAAAAAAAAAAAAAAAATTGGGTTTTTTAATTGGTTTTCCTCCTGATAATTTTATCTCATTTGTTGAATTTCTCGAGCAAAAGTTTCGCGAATATTTCGATCTTGAAATAAATATTGTCAATGCTGGCAACGAAATACTTAACATGTTTGCATGTTGTCCACCAGGATCTCCTAGCCAGATCCCCCAGAGGATCTTCGTGAACTCATTAGTTGTGAAATTGTATAAAAGCAATTAACGTTTACAAAACCAGTGACTATCAGAAAGTTATCAGCCATCGATAGGGATTACAAAAATCAGGTGCATGCGATTTTCGACCTTATTGACGTAACTCAGAATTTATAATTTGAATAACGTATCAATGTCAGAAAGCAAGAAAATACCAAAAAGAAGTTTATCATGAATTGTCAATAAGGTCGAAAATAGCATGAACCTGTTTTTTGTAAGCCCTATCTATGGTTGATCATTTTATAGTCATTTGTTTTGTAGACATGAATTTGTCTTACACAATTTCTTTTTAAACTTATTTTAGATACCTATCCCCGTGGTAAAACTAGTGGCACATAATAGCTAAAGGCGATTCCTATGTTTATTAGCAAAATAGATCATAAATATTACCAGAAAAATATTCAACACTATTAGTGGTATCGTTGGGAATGTCAAATAAATCACGTCATCACGTCGTGTCCTTGGTAACAAATGTATATTTTTATTCCGTGCTTTTAAAAGTATCAGGTGCATGCTTTTTTGGTTCCACTCGCTATTTTATTTACAACTGTACTTCTGCCGTATAGCGAATCGGTCGAGTCCAAGAATCTGCCCAATTCACGAATCTGTCGAGTTGGGAATCTGCCGAATCACGAATCTGTCCATTCCAGAATATGTCGTATACCGAACAAGCGATTTGTCTTAACCTATTGTGACAACCCTACCAAAATAGGGAACAAATTTACAAGCTCTTAAGAAGCTGTTTCTCTGTTCGGTTTATTTACTCATGTGGTTATATTATGTACGATGGTATCATTGTGAAAAAACTAGAAATACCTTACCTGCTCTACTAATAATTAGCAGAATACCGTTCACACTAGTTCACACTTGGTTCAATTTTCGATGTAGTCCCGATCTCATTCAAGTGTCAGTTAAGTTACGAGAATACCATTTATGACGCCGAGACTAGATCGGTATTGGAATTTGAACAAACATAATTACCAGAATTGGCCTTCAGGCGTCAACCTGACGTAACCACGTTACGTGGTTACGTCAGGTAAGCGGATGAGAAGCTCCGGCACGTCGACTCGGCTACAGCTAGGCGATGCCGTGCTTACTTGACTTGATACTTGATGGCACGGGCTGTTTCCGCAACTCCACGTCTTGGCGTGTATTTTGCATGCGGGTGGAAATTTTGTCGTCATTCGAGCCACCCCAGCTCTTCGAGGAAGGCCAGCAGACTCTTGATGTGGCCCACTGCTTCCCTCAAGGTGCTGTATCTGGTCAGGTACTGCTGCCTGTACTGTGCGACCTCAGGGCATTCGAGGCTGCAGGAAGAGCCTCCTTGGCCTGCCTACATGTTTCAATACCAATCCAGGACTGGCTGTGTTGGATCCTGGTCTTATTTCTTGCCAGGTTGCGATAAAAACCAGTAGAGAGGGGAATAATAGGCTCGGGTCCCACCACCTACAAAGTGGCCCCTCTTCTGGCAAGTATGTTGGCTGCGTCATTCCCCTTTTGAGCCACTGTGGCCTTGAGGGCTGATAGGACAGCTTTACTATCTGAGAGGATCCTAATGGATTGTTCCCTTACCTCACGTGCCATGATTGCCGTGGCAGCTAGGATTATGCCAAAACATTCGGCCTGGTAGACCGTGTTGTGGACTCCCAGCGGTGCTGCGCTGTTGATGTTTAGGTCCTCGGAGAATACTCCTGAAACCGTACCTGTATCCGTCTTAGACCCGTCTGTGAAGATCGTGAGCTCGTTGTGGTTAACTGCTCTTTCGCGTAGATCCTCGTACAGTTGGATTTTGTAATTCTTGTCGAACATAAATTGTTTCGGTATTCGGTCGCCAATGGATTGTGTGAGAGGAAATTCTTTAAAGAGTGTATTTAAGTTGCTAGTTGGCGATGTGTTGGTGTCTTTCCAGAGCTTCAGAGCTCTTAGCCGGACCGCTGACATCGTTGCTTCCTGTTGTATCAACAGGTGCAACGGAGGCAGGTCCAGCAACACTTCGAGTGCCGCTGTAGGCGTGGTTTTCATGCAGCCCGTGGCCGCTAGGCATGCAAGTCTTTGAAGCCTTTGAAGCTTATTGGCGGTCGTTATTAGGTTGGTCCGAGGCCACCACACTACTGCGCCGTAGCTTACCATCGGACGTATTATTGTCTTTTTTGCGGTTTGTGAGCTTGTCCCTAGGCGAGGCGGTTACGTTACGATTCCGATTAGTGTGCGTTGCAGTAGAGAGTTCCATACAAATAATACTGAACGGCTCCAGTTGATACGGTGCCGATCCCTTTCCGAGTTGATACGTGTGCTACGACCCTTAATGCTAAGATTTATCAGAATGAGTTAGTAAAAGTTCGATTTTTTCAAATAAAAAAACACGAAGTTGACGTTAAGTTCTCTTGTTACACTTAACCCAAAAATAGGAACCCTGCCAAGCAGGGCTCCGTCGACTTATTTCGTTTTTTATTTATAAATTCACATTTACAAACTCATGCTGGTATCTTAGGATTTACTGGTAAATCTTAAGATTTACCGTGCTTCGGGCTTTTACAATAACATATACATTGCACCAGATTCTAGTCCCCGAAAATTGAATTCGTTTTTTTCTGAATTATTATATTGGATAGGTTTTTGTAATGGATTAGTTAGCCTGGTTTCATAATGAAAAGGCGAAACCAAATATTAGAGTTCTAAGCATTTTTTGTGAGCCAATAGGAGGATTTAGTAAACGGATACGGATGTACTACGCTGGTCAGACGGGTTGGCATAGGGTTTGATGCAGAGTTTTCCTTCGCTGACTCACAACAGTCACAATGCTATTGTCATACAAAATATTTGAGGCCTATATTCTGTAGGGGACTGCAAAAGGTTGTCATGATGATGATAAAGAAGCACATTTTTTAAGTTCTGCTTTTGCTATTGGAAGTCTCTTACTGTCTGACTACTAACTATTACTACATGTAGATGCTTCATGTGAATATTTTGTCACGTCAAACTTTGTCAAACACCCGTTCTACCCTTTATGTATTACATTACAATTGAGCAATGAAGCATATTTATATTCGAGAATACGCCGCATTCTACCAGCCAAGTGAGTCACACCCTAACCGACACTCCATTAGCATTCTTTGTATCACAAGAGCTATCATCCAGACAAGTCACATACATACAGATTCTGAATAAATATCCACCAGACAAACATTCGTCGTACACTGAACAAATCTACCGACCCTTGTCACTGAGACTTTTGCGAGTACTCGAGTCTATTATTATAGGTTAGAGATATTTGCATATATTTCGATACTTTAAATGCGTGAGTGTGTTTATATCGATATAATATATAAATAAAATTGAAGTGTGTATGTCTGTAATTTCAAAATAACTATGAATTTTCAGTGCATATACATAGTTAGTTACCCGATATTAAGCTATGTACAACTTTATTTTTGTGTGTATGTCTGCCTTTCTGTTTGTCCAGTGTAACCTCAAGAATGGCTGAACCGATTTCGATGGAACTTTCACTGGAAGATAGTCTTTTAGACATAGATTATAACATAGCTATTTTAGCGATATTGAAAATAGCCTTGGTGAAACCGCGGGCAAAAGCTAGTAGAATTACAGACAGTTGCAGTGACTACATAATATGTATATTAGACGAATCCATCGCTTCAATGTCCGTTGATAACGTCGAGACAAAGACACAACCTCGAATCGTGACTAGACAGTAGACATTCTTAAAGATCCCCTTACAAAAAGAACAAAGAGTTCATTTATTACGAAAATATCCTATAAACCGACTTAAAACACACTCCGCAGGAGTCATAAAGATACATCGCACTCAAAATTAAAAGCGGTTGCTCGTCAAAACGTTTTTTATTTGCATATTTTTAAAACACAGAGTACATTCTGTTGTTTAAAGGTAAGGCATTTGTAACGTAAAAACATGAAGTACTAAAACGAAACTGTAGTAGGGGCAAGTTGCAAATGTTGAGTTTTTAAGTGCGTTACATATTATGGAAGCTCATGACGGTTTTATAAGATGAGTTAAGGCGTGTCTACACAGGCTTTGTGTACTCTAACAATAACATTTTAAAGATTACGGTATGGATGACACACTAGTTGTGACCATTGCTTATTAATCGATCGAATGCTATGGCTTGGAGATCTATCGATCATCATCTTCACCCCTCTTGGAAACTGTCACACTCTTTCTCACACTCTCTTTTATTCTTACTATAAGAAGGGCAAGGCGATAGTACCAAGTACGGGCTAGCAGACTTTCCTTTTTGGAAAACATTATGAAGAACTCTCAGACAAGCAAATTGGCTCACGGTGTTTTCCATTATGAAGAAATTTCAAAGAAGCAGTTGCCTCATCAAGGTTTCCAACATCGTGGAGCAAACAAAAATTCACGATTTAATAGGAACCTAACTAATTAATGACTACGTGTATGGTTTAAAATAAAGAATTATTTGATGTAATCTAACTTAGTAGTACGCGCCGTAGGTTTAAATCAGATACCCTCTGCATGGCAGTCTGTTGGTATCTTCTCTAGGGTATCGCTGCCTCCGATGATCAACAGCTTATAGTAATATAGGAGAGCTAGACGCAGACAAAGTAAATACAGTGTGCGTCCACTGAGTCGATAGTCACGTAATTCCAATGTTTATTTTGTACGAACGATAGTGTACGGTATCTTAGTGGACTGGGACATTGATTATTTTGTTAGTTCGGTTGGGAATTAATGATTGTTGAGCACACGGGAATAAAGTATCCCATAAAAACAATACTTGTCAAAAATACCAAGTCTCGCGACCGTAAAAATTTGTGAGATCCATGTAATACCAAGTCGGTCAATTAAAATTCTTTAATGTTTTAAATAAAAAGATTCACTCGGCCATCGCATGGAAACATAATATATCTCAAAAGTAATACATATATAAATTAGATTGTTTAATGCGATTGCCAAGTCAATATATTTATTTAAAACATTAAAGATTTTTAATTTACCGACTTGGTATTACATGGATCTCACATTTTTTTACAGTCGCGAGACTTGGTATTTTTGAGAAGTATTGTTTTTATGGGATCTCAGTTCTTTTTGTAGATAGTGTTACTTTTGTCCTTTCCGGCACCTTCTACTTCTTGTACAGCAACAAAGAATTTTCTTAATTAAAGCTCTAACTGCAAATGTAATTTTGTAATCCTTTAGATTCATATGGGATTACAAAGTTATTTATGCAATTGATGTATCTCAAAAACTGGACCGAAATATAAATTTATTTTAGTTTTTCTTTGGTTCATACACTAAATACTAATTTTTTGATAAACATGAATTATTTTGTAAAGCACAAAGAGGGTTTCGTAAAAATACTACAATAAATATGGCGATATTTGATTTTCTCTTTAGTGTAATGAATGCTGTTGATAAAAAGACACCTGTTTGTACTATATATGCTGATATGACAAAGGCATTCGATTATGTAAATCACAAAACGTTGCTTAGTAAACTACGTGGATATGGTATTAGGGGAAATGCAGAGAAATTAATAGAATCTTATTTAAGTAACCGTATCCAGTACACAGAGATATCTAGAATCTGTCCAATAAGTAAATTAATGAAAAAATATATATCTAGTCCCCGTTATATTCAATTTGGTGTGCCACAAGGGAGCGTGCTGGGTCCTTTACTTTTCTTAATCTATATTAATGACCTCCCTAAGTGCACAAATCAAAACATGATCCTCTTTGCGGATGATAGTACAATCATTGTGGAATGTTCTCAGTTGCCTGAATATCAACGTGACATTAATAATTCTTTATCAGATATAGTGCATTGGCTTGATAGAAATAATCTGGAAATCAACCTTACCAAAACAAAAATAATGCAATTCTACCAAAGATGTGAAATACCCAATATTACTATCGCTTACAAAAACCATGTAATAGAACAAATCAATGAGGCTAAGTTTCTGGGTATAACAATTGATGAACAGCTTACATGGAAACCTCATATCCAGGAACTGTGTAAACGGTTAAGTAAGTCTGCTTTTGCGCTCCTTCAACTATAGCACAAAGTCGGCAATGATACCCTCCTGACGGCTTACCATGCACTAGTGGCATCAGTTCTGAGATTTGGAGTTATTTTCTGGGGTCACTCGACTGATCGTGATATTGTCTTCGAAATGCAAAAAAGATGCATCAGGTCCTTGTGTGGTTTAAAATCAACCGACAGTTGTGTAACATATTTTAAATCCTTAAAATTATTGACATTACCATCGTTGTATATACTTGAAACAGCACTGTTCGTAAAAAGTAATATGCATTTATTTCCAAAGTTATCTGCTGTTCGAAAAGCCCCGATACGAGCTCAATATGTAAATAGATTATGCCAGATTAAGTGTAAAACTGCTTTAATGCAAAAGAGTTTCTTTGGTTTGGCACCCAGAATATTTAATAAAATACCAGACTCTTTGAAAAATTTGCCAATATTACAACTTAAAAGCTTGTTAAAGAAACTTCTAATAGATAAGTGCTATTATACAATTGAAGATTTTCTCAAAGATGAACTAAACTAATTTCTAATGTAGTAATGTATTTGGAATTATAATTGGATTTGAATAGTATTGAATGTATAAATTGACATATTTTTATATTATTTTTAAATTTTAAGTATACTATTATTATTTTATTTTTGACATTTAATTATTTTTAACTTCTATTTTAAATGGATATTAACAATCTATTGTGATATTTAAATTTGACCATTACCAATATTTGTATGTCCTGATGACAAAACATAGCGCTCTCTAATTCTAAGACTACTATCTGTATATTTATATGACCTATGTTTCTGATTGATTCTGATTCTGATTCACTAATTGTTTCCTAAATTTGAAGCCTCTATGATTGCTAGAAGTGCCTTAGACTTTTAATGATCGGTCAGTGAGTGACAAAATTAAGAATTTTGACTCGTTATAAATCTTAAAATACTAGTTCAAATTGAATGAAATTTGAAATACACCATCTTTATACAATGCCTGCATGGTTACTAAACAATCAGGCTTCTAGTTTTATCCACAACGAAGTTACAGGGGGTCGAAAATGGCCTGAATTGCTTCGAGAAAATGATGGTACGGCCGTGCCGCTTTTTTGCTCGACTTGGTGGGGGCACTGCCGTGCCCCCAGATACGCAGTAAATTGAGAAAACGCAGTGATATGGATTGACAAACGAATGACCATACGAAACAACATTTTCTCTAAGTCAAAAATATATACGTGTCGAGTATAAGCAGTCTCTTCCCTCTGCGACGCCGGAAACACGCTTCATCTGGATTACCGAGCTCGCGACTCTCATCTCTTTCTCTTCTCTTCTATCTTTTGCAAAAAATTGTTCAGAGTCAGTTCAGTAAAATTTAAATTGCTTAAAGTTGTTTAGAGTCCTTTAGAATAATAAACAAATTGTTTCTGGTTACTGGAAATCTTTGTATTTGATTTAACTAAATAGCGTTGACCCGCGTGCAACGTTACAGTGGGTTGAACATTTGGGTTAATAAAACTGTCTTTGATTCTTTCGTTTCGTGTGAGTACCTGTAGTGTCGATTTTGGTGCCGGCGTTAGTACATATATATCGATGGGTGCCGGCGTTTAAAGAACACCGATGGCCGCCGACAAGGCCTTACGACTAGTGTACAAAGGCAAGACCCAGGACTGAAGCACGATAATGCTTTGATGTAAATGCTACAGGAAAACCGACACCCATCAAAGCGGTGACTTGTGTAAGCTATGCTGAACTTAGTAGTATTACGAACGGCAAATCAGCACGCTATGAGTACAACATTGTCTCTGATAGAGTATTCCTTGCGTGTAGATAAGCCTTATCTTATACCCGATAGTATGTGACGGTAATAAAACTCTAAATAAACGTACGCACACCAGTTACTCAGGAATTGTCGGATATTACAAGGAATTACTAGGAATTACTGCGTTGTATGAGGCCGGTTGTATGAGCCACATTGTATGGGGCTCGTTGTATGAGGTACGTTATATGGGAATCGTTGTATGAGGGGTAATATTCGTTACGTTTTACAAACGCGTTTTAATGTTGCCAGTGAATTCGCAATTGTAATGACAAGGTCTTGTTAGATGACGCAACTTCGTTAAGAGACATCCACAATAATCCACATTCTTAATTTATCAATACTGTATGTTAGTACTATTTAGTAAGAAAGAATAGGACGAAAGAAAGATCGTTTCATTATTATCATCTTCGCGCTGTCCCAGTTGCGATTTAAGAACTTATCCTTCGTGCCCGGGCTTCGCAAACATTTATCACATATTTTGTCCGACAATAAACAGATTAAAAAATCAATTGCTATGAACCATTCGTTCATCCGTTTCAATTTCGTATATGTTGGTCACGGTTTTGAACTTTTTAGAAGACTACTCCAACAGCACGCTTGCTTCAAAACTGCATATGGCACCTTTAAATAAGTTGGTAACAATTTAGTTAATTTAGAATATAAGAATCCTAAGGCTTCTCTCACATTGGGCATGTGCGGTCCTAGGTGACGTCGCCCTAAATTATGCAATGCTAGTAGTCTGAACATATAGAATCACCGCTTAGTTTATAAAACAGATTACATTTCTATAACTACTTCGAGGCCGCATCCATCGTAACCTTAACATTTTGCATGACATAGCAATATTCAACGAAATGATAAGAAACATATTATACTTTGTTTCTCTTTCACGGCTATTCTTTTAACCTTTGATGTTAGAAAAACAACCGGCCCGTTTGGTAGGTGTACACGGAGACATAGGTCCTACGCGCAGAGGCCCCTTTAGAGTTTTAATCTAGAATTTGGTGGGACACCTAGAGGAGCCTCCATAACTGCACTATTAAGTGCAGTCACGGATTAGCCGCAGCAGGTGAAGGACTATTACTACTTGAATGGAAACTAATTAATCTGGGCTATTGTTATGAGTATTAAATGGACTGCTTTAAATGGAAACTGTGGATGAAAACCGGCGTCTGCAAGGGGCAGACGGTGACTCGCCAACTCACTAGATGGGCCCTCTCTAAATAGCCACCAAGGTTAACAAAGTCTACCATAAGGCAGCCAGAGGGCAACACCGACGAGCGGCGAACATTGATTTCTATGTACTTATACTTTTTTTCGTTGAAGAATGATTCTACTAAAAATTGTGAGCTCTGCATAGTTTTATCACACTGGAACTACGGTTGGAACACACAAGGCGAAATATTTACAAACCTACCTACACGTTAGCATTAAGGAAAGTGTTGTAGCGGGGAGGAGCTGAAAGGCAATGGCTGTTAGGTATTTAAACTTGGTGAAGGCAGGTTTTTCCCAAGGTAACATTAAGTCGATGCTTTTGACCGCGGGTGAGAGAGCGCTTAAGCCATTCCAACGAATTTAAAGTGCGTAGGTAATATGTACTTATATAAAAGTGAATATTTAACCCAATTACACGCGCGGGCTCACCGGTGTGCCCGCTATTATTATTCTCGATATGCTCAATATTCATTTCAACGTTCTTTGCAGTGCTAGTGCCTGGACTTTGTGTAGTTTGTGTTGCATCTCTTTTTACCATAATCCTATTGTTGCGCTGCCGCGCTGATAGCATTACTTGGCTTGTGGTTCGTAATAGGTCCGCAAAGTTAAGCAACTCTTGTACAGGTTGCCACATTGATGAGTGACCGCGTGTGGCATTTACAACATACGTTACTTTGCTTCGGAAGGCACGTAAAGCTGTCAGTTCTTAGGCTATGTCGGAGGTCTTTGGACAGTCTGAAAACTCCGACACCAGAGTTGGCCATATTCATCATCATAAGCCCTGTATATATTCTGTCCCATTGCTGGGCACGGGCCTCTTCTCTCTATGAGAAGGGTAAGGCCATAGTCCACCACGCTGGCCAAGTGTGAGTTGGCAGACTTCACATGTCTTTCGAGAGCATTATGGAGAACTCTCAAACATGCAGGTTTCCTCACGATGTTTTCCTTCAACGATAACCAAGCAATAATTTTAATACGCACTTAATTTCGAAAAGTAATTGGTGCGTGCTGTGGATTTGAACCCGAGACCCTCTGCATAGCAGTCTGTCAGCCTCTCCACTCAGCTATCGCGGCTATTGCGGCCATATACTCGTACAAAAAAGCGATAATTCTATGCCTTTCAATACAATGAGCGGCGACAAACATGCAAAATTAAAACTACCTCCATAACTTTTACTTCTAACTGACCCCATGCATATTGCCAATAGCTTTAATGATTATTTTATAGATAAAATTGTACCAATTTCTAAAACAGTAACAAACAATACCTCATTGATTGAAAAAAAAAGACATTCCATGTTCATGGCTCCTTGTACACCTCAAGACATACTAGCTATAATCAGAAATCTCAGAAATACTCTTAGTGTTGGTTACGACGGCATATCTACTAAAGTAATAAAATCTGTAGGAAGGTTCATCTGTGGACATCTTAGCCACATATTTAATATGTGTATATATCAGGGTGTACTTGATACTTTGATACTTGATGGCACGGGCTGTTTCCGCAACTCCACGTCTTGGCGTGTATTTTGCGTGCAGGTGGGAATGGTGTCTTCATTCGAGCCACCCCAGCTCTTCGAGGAAGGCCAGCAGACTCTTGATGTGGCCCACTGCCTCCCTCAGGGTGCTGTATCTCGTCAGGTACTGCTGCCTGTACTGTGCGACCTCAGGGCAGTCGAGGAGCAGGTGGGCTGCCGTCTCGTCCGCTGCCATACAGGCCCTGCACAGCGGGCTGTCGGTGATACCTATAGTAAATAGGTGTTTATTAAAGAATCCGTGTCCTGTGTAGGCGGCCGTGACTGTCCGCAGTTGTTGTTTGGACAGCCGGAGGATTTGTTTGGCTATCTTACCGTCTACTGCGGGAAGAGCCTCCTTGGCCTGCCTACATGTTTCAATACCAATCCAGGACTGGTTGTGTTGGGTCCTGGTCCTATTCCTTACCAGGTTGCGATAGAAACCAGAAGGGAGGGGAATAATGGGCTCGGGTCCCACCACCTCTAAAGTGGCCCCTCTTCTGGCAAGTACGTCGGCTGCGTCATTCCCTCTTGAGCCACTGTGGCCCTTGATCCATTGCAGTGTTAATTTGTTTTGTTTACCTACCTCTGTTAGTTTCTGGTGGCATTCAAGCGTGAGTGCCGAGGTGATAGTATGGCTTTTGAGGGCTGAGAGGACAGCCTTACTATCTGAGAGGATCCTAATGGATCGTTCCCTTACCTCACGTGCCATGATTGCTGTGGCAGCTAGGATTATGCCAAAACATTCGGCCTGGTAGACCGTGTTGTAGGCTCCCAGCGGTGCTGCGATGTTGATGTTAAGGTCCTCGGAGAATACTCCTGAACCCGTACCTGTATCCGTCTTAGACCCATCTGTGAAGATCGTGAGCTCGTTGTGGCCAACCGCTCCCTCGTGTAGATCCTCGTACAGTTGGATTTTGTATTTCTTATCGAAAACAAATTGTTTCGGTATTCGGTCGCCAATGGCTTGTGTGAGAGGAACTTCCTTAAAGAGTGTGTTTAAGTTGCTAGTGTGCAGTGTGTTAGTGTCTTTCCAGAGCTTCAGTGCTCTCAGCCGGATCGCCGACATCGTTGCTTCCTGTTGTATGAACAGGTGCAATGGAGGCAAGTCCAGCAACACTTCGAGTGCCGCTGTAGGTGTAGTTTTCATGCAGCCCGTGGCCGCTAGGCATGCAAGTCTTTGAAGCTTTTGAAGCTTGTTGGCGGCCGTTGTTAGGTTGGTCCGAGGCCACCACACTACTGCGCCGTAGCTTATCATCGGACGTATTATTGTCTTATAGAGCCATAAGACAATTTTGGGGGATAGGCCCCATCGTTTACCTATCATCTTCTTGCACTGCCAGAAGACGATGCTGGCTTTATTGAGCTTATTTTCCATGTGGCTGTTCCATGTCAATTTGCTGTCAAGAGTGACTCCCAGGTACTTTACCTCGGTGGACAGCTTGAGCTCTGTGTTGAATAGCCTGGGCAGTCGGTAAGTACCCAGCGCGCGTTTGTGTGTGAACATAACTAGTTCGGTCTTGTTCGGGTTTACTGATAATTCGTACTCATTACACCACCACTCTACTATGCGTAGAGCCTGTTGAGTAAGGTCGTACACTGTACTAGTTACCTTACCTGAGGTGAGAATGGTCAGATCATCTGCATATCCTATTGTGTAAAAATATCTCGCGTTGAGTTTGTCTATGAGTTCATTGATGACTAAGTTCCACAATAGCGGGGAGAGTACACCGCCCTGCGGGCAACCTTTAGTTATCAAGGCTGTCTGGGAGTCGCCGTGCAGGCGCACTACTCTTTTGCTGAGCATGTTTTGGATCCACTGTATGAGCATCTGATCCACACCATGTCTGGCTAGGGCGTTGCTTATACTGGAGAAGTTTGTCTCGTCAAAGGCTCCTTCTATGTCAATGAAGGTGCCCAGACAGATGCTTTTTTGTTGTATAGCAGCTTCTATCTGGTTCACGACCTGATGTAAGGCCGATTCCGTCGATTTCCCTGAGCTGTATGCATGTTGATTGGCATGTAGGGGTAGGTGTTTAAGTGCCCCACTTCTTAATTCCCTCTCGCATAGCCTTTCCAAAGCTTTAAGCATGAAGGAGGTCAGGCTTATTGGTCTGAAGGACTTTGCATTTGTGTAGTCTGTTTTGCCTGGTTTTGGTATGAAAATTAGTTTGACTTCCCTCCAATTCTTCGGTACATATCTAAGGGCCAGGCTAGCCCTCATGATTGCCAGAAGTCTTTTGCGGACCGGTTCACCCCCCCATTGTAATAACCCAGGGAAGATGCCGTCCAGTCCGGCTGCTTTGAAGGGATGGAAGCTATCGATGGCCCATCGAAGTTTTTCTTCTGTGACCACGGTGTTTGCGTGTCTCCACTCGTGTTCGGTCGCCACTGTTGGTGTATCGTGCCACGTTATTACCGGGGTGAGGACGCAGCCTGGGAAGTGTGTTTCTAGTAGAACGCGTCTTGTCTCCTCCTCCGATGTGGTGTATGTGTTATCCGGTTTACGGAGAGTACCTGGTGCAACCAACGGTTGCTGAGCCAGTAGTTTCCTTACCCGGTTTGCTTGTTGGCAAGATTCAATGCTCCCACAGAATTTCCGCCATCCCATGGTGCGTCTGAATCTGAGGCATTTCTTGTAGCTTGATTTGGCCGCTTTATAAGCGTCCCAATCTGCGTCCGCGCTTGTGTTCATTGCCCTGTTAAGGGCCCTTCTTACCTTCTTGCGCTTGCGTTCAAGCTCAGCGCCCCACCAGGGTTGCTTACCTGGGGTTGAGGGTAGAGTGGTTTCTGGGCATGCTGCGTGGTAGCTGTCTAGCATCGACTGCGTCAGTGTACATACCTGCTCGTCGATCTGTTCATTGTCACCCAGTACCGTCGGCATAGCAGTAAGGGTAAGTTTCTCTTTAAGTAATTGGACATACTTTGCTTTGTCAGTGTTGTGTGGTTTCCTGCGTGGCTGTGTAGGTTGTATAACGACTTCCATAGAGAAGCTGATCCATCTGTGGTCTGAGCACGATGCCTCTTTCGAGACGTGCCATCCCTTGATGCGTTCAGCCGCTCCTTCTGTTGCGAGAGTTAAGTCGATAATTGTCTGACTACGTCTTGTGACGAAGGTGGGCTCCGTACCTGTGTTTAATAGGGTAAGATTGGTGGTGAATAGGTATTCAACCAGTGATTTACCTCTGTTGTTATTGCAGTTCATGCCCCACATTTGGTGGTGGGCATTGGAGTCCGTTCCTATTACGACCTCCGTTTTGGTTCTCTCGCACTGGTTAACCAGACGCGTGAGGTCGAACGGTGGCGGGTCTTCGGCCTCGGGCATGTAGACCGATGCGAAAACAAACGCTATACTCCTTGGCTGCTGTGTTATTTCAATTTGTATCGCTGTGATGTCTCTGGAACAGAACTCCGTTAGAACATGGGCTCTGATGTTTTTAGTTGTCAGTATGCAGGTTCTTGGATGTGTGTGGTCAGTTGAAGAATAAATCTTACCTCCCAGGCTGGAGAGGCCTCTGATGAGGCCACCCCTTATCCAAGGTTCCTGGATGAGCACGATGGCTGATTGTTGGACCTCCATCCATTTGCGCAGTTGCGCAGTGGCCGTTTGGCTGTGATGGAGGTTGATTTGGAGGCAACTGACGTCACTAGGCAGAGGGTTCATCTTTGGATGATGTCCCCACCTCCCCGACCGTCAGCTGCGTTAGGCCGGCCAAGATGTCGCCAGCCTCCACCCCGTCGTCCCGCCGCACCGGGCTCAGGAGCAGGCTCTCATCTTCCGAGTTACCCTCGGCTGACGGGCCAGCCCCCGAGCCAGACGCGGCCGGCTCTGACGGGCCGGGTTCTGCGTCGCACCCTGGCTTGGTGTTTGAGTCCTGCTTGACTCGTGTGGAGTTGTCGTCCGGAGGATGGTCGACAAACTTACCTGACGGGTCCCGGAACCTGACGTAGACGGCACCTACCCCCAACGCGAGGCGGCGCTCGTTCTTCATCAGGATCGGGACCTGTTCTACTGGGACGCCCACTACTAGGAACCACCCACCCGACTGCCTTTCAGAGTGCAGCATCGACCATTTGTCAACCTCCAACCAGGGGTTCTGAAACTCCAGAGCGCGACCCACGTCGCGCACGTCGTCTAAGACCCCCTGTTCGTCGGGTACGACAATGCCGCACCGCACTCTCTTCGGGGTCTCTTCCTGGCCCCTGACCTCCAGTTCGAAGCCCGGTGGTGGGACCAGGAGAGAGACTGCCTCCGTCAGCCAGGTACGCGTTGCCTCGTCGGCGCACCAAAGTTTGAGGACCCCGTCCGCGTGCACGGGTTTCCCGGTGAACGCTGGAGCGGGGCGTTTGGGGGTTTTGGTCGACCAGGCATCACTCAGGATCTTCTTTTGGAGCTCCCGGAGTACCTGGTCCACCAACTCCTTCGGCAAGTTCCCTGTGCGTTTGCATGTTACTGCAACACCCAGGGACGCCTTGGAGGCCTGTGCGTAGGACTTACCTTGTATCCTGGAGGAGTCCAGGCGGGGCTTCTTGTGCTCCCCTCGAGGCGAGCTGGTCTCGTTGAGAGCACGTTTGGCCTCACCTCTTTCCTTGTTTTCGGCAGTTTTACCTGCCGCGTTTCCCGGTGGTGCTGGGGCTGGATGCCGTCCAGGGTGGCCAGCCCGCCGCTTGGCGGCAGGCGGCTTCCCCGTACTGCCTCCGGCCTTCGTGCACCCCTCGCTACTGAGCGTGGGCTGCGCGCTGGTCACATTGCTGGGACCTGCGACGGCAACCTGCTCAGCTGTTTTAGTGGAGGTAGCACCGGCAGTAGCAGCGGCTTGTTCAGCCTTCCGCCTAATTGCCATGCGCTGTCTCTTGCTTTTGTTGTTCCTCTTTTTCTTCGTGGAACTGGTAGCAGCGGGGCCACTCGGTTGTGTGGTGGGCGTGCGTTGGACAGGACCGGTGGTCTTGCCCTTACCCTTACCCTTACGGTGACTCACCACTTGCCAGCCCGCGAAGGAGGAGTCATCTTCCCGCTTGATCTCAAACGGGCTGACGATTGTAAGGACGGGACCAGTACTAGCGTTAGCCAGCGCTGAAGTCACGTCCTTGGGGGATGGTTTGACACCTGCAGCCGGGGCCACGGCGTCGACCATCTGTATGGTTTTGGTTGTGGCGGCGGGAACAGCTTTCACCGTCCCCGTCGCGGTTGGGGTAATAAAAAGGATTTCGGTATCCATACGTTTACTTAAAGACTTCATCTCTCTGGCTTCCCACCCTCCATGGAGCCCGCAACAGGGAACGTCATACCGGACGTTAGGATTACCAGAGGGATATAGGAACGCAAGGCTGGCTTACAGCACGACATCGGGCGCCCGCTCGGGTCTTCCCTCGCTTGCGCCTTCAGTATAGCCTTCACC
This sequence comes from Euclidia mi, assembly GCA_944739405.2. NCBI lineage: Eukaryota > Metazoa > Arthropoda > Insecta > Lepidoptera > Erebidae > Euclidia > Euclidia mi. The sequence continues at coordinate 69,715,413 of OX123196.2, read as the reverse complement.
CACCACATCAACAGCCGAAATAAATTCCAACTGCTGATGCGGACCCCACGTCCCTAGCCTGTGGCCCTCTGACGGGACACGATGGCCATTTCCCCCGCTGCGGCTCACAGCGGGGGCTACCGTTTAGCGTGAAATCGGGACCAAAGAGGGCGTGTTGCCTCACGGTCGCATTACCGCCAGCGCCGCTCGGCTCAACCCCCCAGGACTCCGTCATCCCCGCGTACGGCGCTCGACTGCGCAGGTCCTAGCGCAGGTGGTCAACTTCTCTTACCCGTGACTGTTTACTACGGGCCCAAGCCCACCCGGCCACGAGGGGGCGTGGTGAAGAGATGTGTAAGTGAATGTGTGTGTGTGCGCGCATGTGTGTACGTGTGTGTGTATGCGTGTGTAAAGTGCCTGTTATTTGTGTTTCGGCTGGAGGTTTTGGTTGCATCCATTTCTGAAGGAACTGGACTAAGAACGGGCGGCAACCTCGAGAAGGATAGTCCACCAGCCTTGCCTTAGGGATCATCGCGACCTGCGCTACCCCTGAGACCATTCGCCACTCCCTGCACCGGACTCAGGTGCAGGGAGTAGAAGTCAGTGCAGCTCAGTGATGCTAAAGATGAGTTGACCTGCACGGGCTTCCGCCCTATATCATCAGGGTGTATTCCCCGAGGCTCTGAAAAAGTCTATAATAAAGCCAGTACATAAGAAAGGAAGTCAAGATATTATGCCAAACTATAGACCTATAGCGCTTATATGTATTTTTTCGAAAATTTTTGAGAGGTACATATATAAAAAACTCAATAGCTACCTGGAGCTCAATAAAATTCTATGTACAGAACAGAAAGGCTTTAGAGAAAAAATGACAATTAATTTGGCTATTTTTGAATTTCTGCACAGAACGATGTTAAATATAGACAAGAGGAACCCAGTTTGCGCAGTCTACTGTGATATGTCGCAGGCTTTTGATCACGTGGATCATAGTATTTTAACGAATAAGCTCGAGTGCTATGGTATTCGCGGAAATGTGCTTGACCTGCTGGTATCGTACTTATCCAACCGAATCCAGTGCACGGCCATAACAAGAATAGATCTTACAACTAAAAAAGAAATAACAGCCTACTCAACTGAACGTCTAATAAAGTATGGTGTCCCACAGGGAAGTGTCTTGGGTCCTTTATTGTTCAATCTATACATTAATGACTTGCCTAAATCAACTAATCAACCCATAACACTCTTCGCAGATGACAGTACACTTACAGTTGCATGTAAAACATTCGATACGTACGAACATGACATAAATAGATCATTGTTGGAAATTATTAATTGGATGAATAATAATAATCTAAAAATCAATATTAACAAAACGCAAATTATGCACTTTAGCCAAAAAGCTACTACTTTGCAACAAAACCAACCTTGCATTAAGTATGATAATACAAAAATACATGAAGTTGATAATGCTCAGTTTCTTGGACTCATAATAGACCGTAAACTGAATTGGAAAGCTCATATATCACAATTATCTAAAAAAATAAGTAGTCGAACCTACGCTCTGTACAAGCTTGCTCCAGTAGTTAATACAGCTGCATTACTTACTGCGTATCATGGACTTATCGAGTCTCTGTTCAGATATGGGATTATATTTTGGGGAAACTCAGTAGATAAAGATATAGCTCTCAAACTCCAAAAGCGGTGCATTAGAGCAATGTTTGGGCTACAACTTACAGACAGCTGCAAACCGTATTTTGTAAAGCATAAAATTCTAACTCTCTCATCATTATATATCTACGAAATAGCGGTATTTGTTAAAACCAATCCACATCTCTTTAACAAATTATCAGATGTCACCATACGCAACCGTCGAGATAACCATAGATTGTGTATGCACACTGCTAAGACGGCGCTATTGGGCAAGAGCGTTTTTTGCATGGCGCCCAAAATATACAATAAAATACCCAACAAATACAAGGATTGTAATGTTAATATATTTAAACGCAAATTAAAAGATTTATTATTGGATAAATGCTATTATACTGTTAATGATTTTCTATTTGACAATTTTATATAATTATTTAGTTTTGATGTATAATATGACATATCAGGATCTAATTTAATTGACATAAATATTTTATTATTATATTTTTTTATTATTATTGACCTTAATTATATCTTTTACTATTTTATTGAATGAATTTTGACTGTCCAATTAGAATTTTGTTAGCTAAGAAACGCTTATTAAAAAGGCAATGTAACTGCCTTTTATATTAGATCCAGATTTAATGTATATTTAATAGATTATTAGAATACACTTATATTGGCATGTCTAACCAGACAGAACATGTTGAAACAAAAAACCTGTAACACCTTATGTACACATGTTGAGACTAATAAATATATCTTATCTTATCTTATCTTATCTTATCTAGTAAGTAGGTATAGTATTATAGTTATTACCTCTGCTACTACACAAGGCCAAGTTCATAAAACTAAAAGCAAACCAACTTGGTACGTCACCAACCAACCCATAACTTGTAGTCAAAAAATATTACTTGAAGAAGTTCACAACTTCAACTTTACAATGTACTTAAATCTTAGTTTGTTCAAAGTTCGAATCTCGTTTTAAAGTTCAGCGTCATTCTTTTATGGTCACTCGAAAGATCGGTAACTTTAACTAGGTAGGTACTTACTAGCGATGGAAGAATGTACGAAAAATATGAAATTATTCGATAGTTCTTCTCGTTTGAAATTGTTCGATGTTCGATAGTGATAGATAGATACATAGATTATGGATATTATTTATTTGCATTAAAACTCTCGAATAACTGTGTCAAAAATGTGCAAAGTATGGATGCTAATATTATAATTTTCTCCCTTTCTAAAATGTTCTATTGAACAGTTCGTTAAAACAATGGACACAACACATAGAGAAAAATGCAGAACAACATTATGACTTAAAGCTTTTTAAATTTGTTTTTTTTCTACATACCTATTTACAGGTCTCAACCGCAATAATACCCATATGAAATGAAAGGTAGCTTTATTTGCCTCATGGTTTTGTTTTGACCGACATTCGTCTCGTTACCATAGCTACCGCTTTGACACCTTCAATTACCATCTTTTTTCTGGATCGGACTAGGTGTGAATATAATAGTGTCATGCAAATTCCGCTACCCCTGGCGAATCTGTCTCCTATAGACGAAGAATCACGATTATTTTGATTATTTTCGATGTCGAATATTTGACATACTTACTTACATGTTAATTCGATATAATATACACATGGTCACCACTAGCGGCCATTTTCAATATTCGATCCATACAATACATGTATTTTGAGATTCGAGATTTGTGTTTGACATATTTTGTATGTGCGTAAGGGGCGGCCCCTTGGGGGTGAGAAAAGGGATAGGATAAGGAGTGGGAAGAGGGAGAAGGAATAGGGGATAGGGCCTCCGGCACTCTCACTCACCGAACGAAACGCAACAGTTTAAGTACTGTTACTCTACGTCGATTTTCTGTGAGAGGGTAGTACTTCCCCGGTCGAGCCGGCACATTCATGCTGAAATCAGCAAGGCTCTACTACTTCAAAACTTTTGAATTTCTTTGACAGTATTTATAGGGAGTCAGTACCTCTGCAGAAGGTGATGCTAGTTCGAATCATGTAATATCGCTATCCGTTTAGGTAGCGGAGTTCAAAACATTTTCGCGCTATGATTTTAAGTGTCGCCTGAAACCGAACGAATCGTACGATAGACTTCAAATGGCATTCATGGATGAAGGCCCTTCTAAGGCAACCGTGTATCATTGGTATAATGAATTTAAGCGCGGTCGACCAACTTTGGGGGATGATGAAAGAAATGGTCGCCATTTGACGGCTGTTACGGAAGAAAACGTGCTGGCAGTGAAAAATTTTATCCAAGCCGAGTTACGTAACAAGAGATTCAGCATATATTGCAGATTGAATCAGGCAGCCTTTACGAGATTCTACACGTGCATCTACGGGTGCGGAACATCGTTACAGGTGATGATGAATCCTGGATTTATCAATACGATCCAGAAACAAAGCGCCAGTCGACGGTGTGTTCAAAATGAATCAACGCCTACCAAAGTAAAGCGACCAAGAAGAGGGGAGAAGATTTTGATCTCGAGCTTTTTCAATTTGACTGGCTACTTGGTGTCAATTCCTTTACGAAATCAAAGAAGTATTAACGCCGAATGGTATACTACCAAATGCTTGGCAGAAGTTTTTTCTGTTGTGGGCTGAGACGCAACACAGGGCTCAGCGGGCTACTGCTCCACAATAAAATTTACTTACTTAGGTATAGAACATTTATTTTGTATCGCAAAACTTTTTGAGTGTCCCACGTACTATATACACATATGGACGAGAACCGCAATTTCGAATTTTGGTTATTTGTAGAAGTGTAGGTAATCTTACTTATCATCCTATCGAAATCCCAGTTGCAATCCAGGTTCCACTTACTAGTCTAACCGGATTTTACTGAATATCAGCTTTTCCACAGAGCGACTGACTGTCTGCCCTCCGCAACCTAAACGGATAGCGATATTACATGGTTCAAACTAGCATCACCTTCTGCAGAGGTACTGCCTCCCTATAAATACTGTCAAAGAAATTCAAGACGCAAGCGATAATTAACTATTTAACACGCATATACTTCGAAAAGTCAGTAGTTCGAGCCGATTTGAACCTGATATCCTCTGCATGGCTGTCTGTTGGTATCTCCACTATGCTATCGCTGCCTCAAGTTCATAGCAGACGCATAATAAATCTTAGCAAACACATAAATATCTCTTTTTAATTCGCTTTTATTAGGTCGTCGTGTATGTAACTAAATATGTAAGTAATGGAATTTAAGCTAATTTAACCATCTTCCAAGTGTCGTAGCGTAATGAAAATTGGCTGCTGTATGTAGTTCTGATGAATGTACAATAATATGGTTCTGTCAAACTGATCTGATGATGGAGCCGGAAGATATGAACTGGAACTTCATGATGGAAAATCGTATCATAGCTGTTTTGGATTTCTTAGATAGTCTTGTAATGAACTTTGGCCACGATTATCTTTCAAGGTCTGGTGATGAAGCTGGAAGATAGGCACTGGCATCTCATGATGGAATGTCTTATCATAGCCGTGTTTGCACTTGTGAGAAAGGCCATGTAATGTAATGGGCTTTGAACACGATCAGGTTTCAAGGTTATAACAAACAAATTATATATTGTAGACCACGCAGTGGTGTAGTAAGGGTTCATACTTTTGCGGCTGGACAGGTGTATGTGGCCCAGAGTAGAGTAAAATCACTTAGTGGTCTACTGATTGAAGAGCTAGATTGTTATAAGATGGTGTTTTATCTATCTAAAACACCATCTAAAACAGACGCACAGGCGGAGATGGAGAGGATGCGGGCTCATTTGCCTACTTAAAATAAATGTATAAATGTTAAAAATATTTCGTTATCAAAGACCAAAAAGTATAAAATAAATTAATAGTTTAAAAAACACTAGAAAAACACGCTTTTATAAATGCACATAAAACAAAAAATAAATTATGGATCGTTCAACTTGTCTCTATTTCTGGGCTGAAGTGTAAACTATGTGCTTTTAATTATTATATTCGATTGTAAAAGCGTCGGGCGCTGGAACAGGAAATAATTTATTGTTAACAAATACTAATACTACCTTCCTAGCGGAAGCTGCATGAGGTCTCACAAGAGCATAGGATTTATGCCGCCAAAGGGTTACCAAAGGGAACCAAAGATATCTCGTCCACAAACAAGAACTCTACATTTAGCCACTGTTGACGCATTACCCTTATGTACTTAATTTCCTGAAAGAAGAGGCGTTAAAAATGTCGGTGAATGTCGTTTTTCTCGCTGATGGCGCATGTTTTGTCTGAGTTCGACAAACTGGTACTTTGAACAGACTATTTAATGCAGAGCCACATACTTCTCGTGCTGCAACTTCAGTTAGAGCGCCAATCTGTGTACCCTTCTTCCCGTAACATCTGTTCACTTGATTTTTGAACAAGTTAAACAAGAAGGTCTTTCCTGTTCCAGCGCCCCACGCTTTTACAATAAAATATTATAATTAAATGCACATAGTTTACACTTCAGCCCAGAAATAGACAACTTGAACGATCCATAATTTATTTTTTGTTTTTATGTGCATTTATAAAAGCGTGTTTTTCTAGTGTTTTTTAAACTATTACTTAATTTATTTTATTTAATGTATATTGTCTATCAGCATACCTACCTAAGTAGGTAGATACTCTTATTTGTTTTACTACATAGGTACCGACATCACTACATAGTATAAAATAAAGTCTGTCTTATGTCTGTCTGTCCCTATATATAATTAAATCTTAAAAACTACGCAACGGATTTTAATGCGGTTTCTTTTAATACATAGAATGATTAAAAAGGAAGGTTTACATGTATAATAGACTCAGGCGAAGCCGCTGGCGACGTCTAGTAATACATATTTTTCTAAGCTTGAACTCAAATACGTAGTTCACTAATTAAATGCAAACAATTTGCAAGTTAATTCCATCCCGACGTAAGCGATACAATTTTACTTGAAAACTTCACCGCGGCAGGTAAGAAAACCACAGACGCCTTCAAAATAACAATGTTTAGCAATTATTACTTGGCTCAACTTCGCCTGCACGATAATCCGTCTGTATTTTTCTTTTCAATACACAATTGAGTGTTGGTTGTTGTTCCTGCAAGTTGGAGTTGTAAATTAATATTTTTGTTATCGAATTAATTTTTATTGTTATCTTTGTATTTCAGAAAGTTGTTTTAAGGATTTGTTTATTTTTCATTCTGAAAGCGACGGTGGCCTGTTGCTTTAGTGGTTACTGACACTGACTGCTGCCACTCTCAACAAAAAATATCATTTTCTGTGCCGTCCTCAATCGGTGTGGGAAAGCATGAATGTACAATACTCACAGCGCCAACCCCTACTCGATTCTTTAGAAATGGTGACGAGGTCGTTACGCAATAAATGTGTATTTGTTGTATTGTGAATTGTATATCTAGCTGTTTGTGTTGTATTTTTTTTATTGTGCGTTGTATTTGGTGTGTCAATAAATGTTTTACTTCCTTTACTTACTTACAATAAGGTTTCTGCCGCGAAGACTGAATTTGAATTTGAAAAAAAAGAGCCATTGTTTGTCTGAGGAAGTAGGTATTTATCATTTTATTCCTTTTTTTCCTGAATAACCCAAGCTATACCATTGGCAGTGACTATTAGTATTTGGAGTTCCTTGAAAGCAAAACGCAATAAATCCTTTTCCTAGCTCTAAAACGAAACCAGATCTGATTGCGAAATCGGATAAAACCAACAACGGTAAACAACGTTACCCCAAGACAGTCAAAATACCTGTCTAACAAACGACAAAAACTCATTATTTTATAGCAATACAGTTGCTATAAGGGCGGTTTCAGATTAGCGTATTTTTCTGCGCGTATACGGTCGTTTCAGCACACGCGCTTACGCGCGCGCTACACCACGCGCTTACGCGCGCGCTACACTACGCGCTTCACAAAACCGGACTCGCGTAAACGGGCATACTTCGGCGTATTCGCTCGTAACGGTAGTGACATCTTGTCAGTGTCAACATGAATTCTGACGGCTCTGTGCGTCAATGCTCGTATGAGTCGCGCGTGTGCCAAAAGGCGCGCCTTTACGCGCCTACATGCGTTTCCAAAAACGAGCTTATACGCGCGTATAAAACGCTAATCTAAAACCGTCCTTACTGTGTAACTAATCGGCTCAACTCAATAATTAACTAAAGAGTTTTATTGATATTGTTGTTGGACATCACTATCGAGGTAATGCACTTTTTCCTCACTTAAGAACTTCTAATGCAGTTGGACAACTAGTGGTGTACTACGCTTATATGGCAGTACCTGAAACCCATTCAGGCAGATAGTTTTGTTTGGTGTGTGTTTTGAATGAAGTATGAAAAAATAACTGTAGCTTGCCTGCATTAGAAAATTCAGGTGGCCCACAGAATTATTTAGTCCAAAGGCAACAGCCTTACTCTTCTCATAATGACAAGAGGCCTGTACCCAGTAGTAGGAAATTTGATGAACCACTTTTAAATACAGACAGTTTTAAATAACATACATACATACATAGACTCACGCCTGTTTCCCCGAAGGGGTAGGCAGAGGCATATTAAACGCCCACTTTTCGCCAGTGTTTTGATCCCACGTAATAGGTGGCGAGCCTATTGCCGCTCATCGGGATATTTTGTTTGCCAGAGCCTCGTCCATTGATCGGCAGGTGCACCACTTGCAGGTGAGGTTGGCTTGGGACCCTAAGTTCTTGGTGGGAACCCTATGCAAATAACACTCATATTAATACCTGTTTACGATATATTATGTAAATTTAAACAGGCAAAGTAATTACCGAACGATCGGCAGCCATGTTGTGATCAGATTGATTTATTGCCTAACGCAATATAATCATTGACGCCTAATTAATGTTAAGACCCCTTCAATTACTTAACTTAAACATTGTTATAATCATTTTGAGTAACATTTTATGGCATATATTTTGTTAGCTCGAGTACCTATTAGTATACACTGGGTATTTTAAGTCAGGGTTTTCCCGAAAAATATGTACTCAGCCCATTTTATAAAAGCTGCCTATAACATTTATTGTTCAAAGTATGTAAATATTTTTTCCGACTTTTTTTCAACAAAATTAATTTTTCTACAGCATAACAACGGTCAACGTGACGGTCAATGTGTAAGATCAATGCACTTTATTTATAATCTAAAAATTAGCTTACCCTTCGTTCACGACACATTTTGGTCCTATGAAATGCTGATTTTAAAGAAAATTTTAATAGAAAAAAATTTAAACTGACTTAAAATACATGGTATATATTATGGTTCTAAATATTTATATTTCGACTTAGAAATCAATGTGCAGTAGCTATTTAGTTGTGGCTGGGTACACTCAACGGCCAACCACTGTCTAAGATATTTTCCTTTTTCGCCTATCACATTTACTCATTTCGACTAAAGGGTACGACTACCGTACCCTACCTAGGTACTACTAAGTTTGATTGGCCTACTAATGTACTGGTCAGAGACATCAACAATTACGCCAGATGTCGTGGATTCAATTTCCAATAAGGACAAATATAAACGACTGCCCCGGCGAAAGTCGCGGGTTTGATTCCCACTCAAGTGAAACATTTGTGTACGTGAACATCGATGTTTGTTTTGTTCTGGGTGTTTCGATGTATAATATGTATGTATTTACAAAAAGAAAAGTATGTATGTATGTTAATCCATTGTCTAATACCCATAGTACAAGCTGCTGCTTAGTTTGGGACTAGATGGTGCTGTGTGAATGTAGTAGAATGTTATTACTATTATAAGCGTTAGCACTAAATCACAAGAGTAACCGACTCAAAAATTGGTTGACAACAGACGAAGAATAAATGTCTTGCCCACTTACACGACTTGCCTCATACCCAACCAAAAGAATTCAATTCAAATATGAGCTTTAGGTATTCTTTACATTGGCATATACATTTTTTAACTAACAATTAGCAGACAGCGCGCTGTGTGCTAATTTTTAGTTTTAAAAATGTAATATAATACAAAAAGTAAGCTATGTAGGCTTACTTTTTTACATTATATTTTTACAAGCGAAAACTTGTAATTGGCTAACCGTTACCTATCAAGTTGTTGTTATACGCTGTCTGTAGCTGTAAATTTTCAATGTAATAAATAAATAATGACCCCTTTGCCTTAAAATCATAATTCAGTTCAGCTAAACTTGTTAAAAGCCATAATGCTGGATGACAATTCAATATTTTGATGGCACGTGCGGCGTATTAGTTTAAGCAGCCACCTCGCCCTTTAGCACTGCACGGAGTGTTGTGGGTTCGATCTCCACACTGGAGAACAGCTTGTGTGAGGCACAAATTGTTGCTTCGAGTGTACTTGTGTCCGTTTATTTATTGTTTGTCCAGCGAGATATACAAGATTTATCCTGCGAGAGTAGGTTGTATTTAAAAAATACAATCAAGCTAAAACTTTCATTAACTGAATATTGTTTGAAACAACAAATCATACTCGACACCCAAACGGCTTAATACAATTTTATCATCCCATATCCCATTCATAAGACGCATAATGCCGATTCTTATTTCAGTAAAATAACAAGATAAAGGCAATCCTTCCTAATCACGTTTTACGTACCGGATCCCGGTGTCCCGGGCACGGGAGGGGGGATCCCGGACAGTGATACGCATCACTAATTGCAAACCCAAACGTATCGCTAACGAATATTTTTAGGTTGACCAAAAATAATTAGTTTTCGGTAGAATCTTTTTGCTTCATTGTTGGTAACATTTGCGCTAATGTAGTTTTATGTTGATTAAATTATTACTTCATAAAAAGCTTGCGTTAAGCTATATAATTAGTTAGATTGAAGCGCGGGTCGCTGTGCAGTAAAGAATTTACGATTGCCAATTTTTAAAGGCAGCTCCAGCACTCGTCATATCTGGTGTCGCGGGCTCTTTACAAACGGACACAATATAGATAAGATAAGATAAGGTAACGTTTATTTGTCAAAACATGTGTGTTTACAAAAATGGATGGTATATCAGTCTTAAAGTATCAACATGTTCTGCCGTAACCGGCGTACAAATTACATGCTTAATTTAATAAATTCTTATACAATGTCGAAAATAATTAGTCAAAATATTCAGGATTATTAAAAATATATATAAATTATGTAATAAAATAGAAAACAGTTGTTAAATATTCATGTCATTTATACAAGATTAGTATCATTCAAAAATTCATATATATTATAATAAGCATTTTCTAATAGCATCTTCTTAATCTTAGATTTAAATATACCTATATTGTAGTCCTTGTAATGATTGGGAACTTTATTAAAAATTTTCGGCGCCATACAGAAAAAATTATTTCCCATTAGAGCAGTTCTAGCCTTATACATGCAAAGTCTATAATTATCACGTCTGTTGCGTGTAACTACATCAGATAGACGTGGAAACAATGTTGGGTTCGATTTGACAAACATGCATACTTCCAAAATATAGAAACATGTAAACGTTAAAATTTTATGCTTAGTGAAAAGTGGCTTGCAACTTTCTACAAATTTTAGACCAAACATAGCACGAATACAACGTTTTTGTAACTTAATAATTATATCTTTGTCGGTGGAATTTCCCCAAAAGATTATTCCAGATCTTATGATCGGTGTCACCAAACCATGGTACGCTATGAGCAGTGTCTCAACATTCACTGTAGGGGAGAGTTTATATAATGCATAAGATGAGGAACTAATTCTTGTACTAATATACTCAATGTGAGCCTTCCAGTTTATCTTTTTGTCCTTTACAATTCCAAGAAATTTCGCACTGTCTACTTATTTTATGCATTGATCATTATAACTAACTTTAATTTGCGATGGCGAGTCTATACGTTGGTTAAAATGCATATTGTTTGTCTTTACTATATTGATTTTCAAATTATTATTTATAAGCCATGCGATAGACGAAGAGATACAATTATTAATGTCATTTTGATAAGTGTCAGGGATTTTACATGATCTAGTCAGCGTGCTGTCGTCAGCAAAAAGGGTCATTGGCTGTGTTATTGAAAAGGGAAGGTCGTTTATATAAAGGATAAATAATAATGGGCCCAGTACGCTTCCTTGTGGGACTCCAAACCTAACTTGACGTTCACTAGATATATGTTTCTTCATTTTTATGGTTCCGTACCTAAAAGGTAAAAAACGGAACCCTATTACTAAGCCTCCGCTGTCTGTCTGTCTGTCTGTCACCAGGCTGTATCTCATAAACCATGATAGCTAGAAAGCTGAAATTTTCACAAATTATCTATTTCGGTTGCCGCTACAACAACAAATACTAAAAATAAAAAAAATTAAAATATTAAGGGGGGGGTCCCATACAAAAAACGTGTTTTTTTTCGTATTTTTTGCTCAAAATTACTAACTGTAACAGGTAGACGCTTAAAATTTTTACAGAATATGTAGTTGTATATTATCTTTCAAAATAAATAATTAAATTAAAAAAAGTAAATAATAAAGGGGGGCTCCCATACAACAAACGTAATTTTTAAGCAATTTGTTACTCGATCTTAATAAACAGGTAGAAACTTATAAAGTATTTAAGTATACATACAACGAACGTGATTTTCTTTTATAGATGATGGTACGGAACCCTTTGTGCGCGAGTCCGACTCGCATTTGCCCAATTTTTTTAATATAGTAAAGTCAACGTAGTCAAAAGATTGGGTCATGTCACAATAAACTGCACATACTGGTGTCCTTTTGTCAATATTTATCATTATATTCCGAAGAAAGTCATAGATAGCCATATTAATAGTCATATTTTTCCTAAATCCTTTCTGTTCTTGACAAAGTATATTATTTTTTTTCTAAATATGAGTTAACCTGTCTATAAACGCATTTCTCGAAAATTTTCGATAATATGGATGTCAAGGCTATCGGTCGATAATTTTGTATTTCTTCTTTACTGTCTCTTTTATGCAGAGGTTTTATGATTGAAATTTTAAGCTCTTTGGAAATATACCATGCACTATACATAAATTTAAGAGGTATGACAAGTGTTGACATATTAAATGACCAACAGATTTAATTATTTTTGTAGCTATTCCATCTTGACCTACACTGTTGGAATTTTTAAGACCGTTTATTATATTATAAATGTCATTCGGTAAACACGGAGACATAAACATCGAGTGTGTATTTCTTTTTATTAGCGATGTGACATTATTATTATAATTTTGAATTGGCACAATTTTGTCTATAAAATAATCATTAAAAGCATTTGCTATTGTCAAGGGTCTGGTAATGATTTTACTGTCAATTTGTATTTTTTGTATGTCGTTTTTGGGAATATTGGGCTTATTGCTATTAATTATCTGCCATGTAGTTTTACTTTTATTATCTGATGTTTTGATTCTGAAGCAGTTTTGTGAGCGTTTTGACAAATTTATTATTTTTTTAAATAGTTTTGCATAATTAGTGTAATCAGAGAGATTGACCTACGTGCTTTTACGTCTATACATCCATAATAACTTTCTTTTCTTTATGCTACAGATCCTGATACCTCGAGAAATCCACTTTGGCCTTTTAGTGCTGTTAATAGTAATGATTCTAAAGGGAAAGCAAAGACCATAGAAAAGTTTAAATTGATTAATGAAAAGATCATAAACTATATTTGGGTCTTCTATGTCATACATCTCAGAAAAAGTTAAATTCGCTATGCAATCCTTGAATTTTATGATATTTTCTTTAGAATAATCCCTTACTTTTTTACGCCAATATTTAACTATACACTTGTTCCTCACCGGCAATTCTAGCAACTGTGCAGTGTGATCTGAGATGGCGAATTCTATTATTTCAGTTCTACAAGGCCTGATAAAATTATGAGCTATATTATCAATACACGTTTGATTTTTTATTCGTGTTGGTTTATCTACAGCTAGTTTTAAATTAAAGTGTGAAAGCAAGCATTTAAATTCTAGAGACGTATGACTATTTTTCATTATATTAATATTAAAATCACCAGCCATAAGTATGTTTGTATATTTTTCCTTATAAACTGTGGATAGCACCTGTTCTAATCTTTGGAAAAATATATCTAACTTATCCGCTTTTGGGGTTCTATACACGCATATAATTGCTATTTTATAACTGGGAAGTTCTATTGCACAACACTCAAAAATTCCCATGTAAGAAAGAGCAGCAACCTCTGTTATTTCTCTACATTCGATACCAGTTTTAATTAAAATACAGGCTCCCCCTCTTTTACTGTTTGTCCTGCTGTAGCATGCACCTAGATAATAATTAGGTATATTGAACTGGGACTCGTAACCTGACATAATAAATTGCTCAGTTACACATATCACGTCAACAGCTTTATTTTTAGAAAATAGTTCAGCAAGACAAACTGAAAGAGTAGCGGATTTAGATAATAAACCCGCAATATTCTGATGTAGAATATATAGAACCTTATTAACGAAAAAGATCATCACAACTTCCATAATTATCATTATTGCTATATGTTATTGTACCATTATTTGTGTGAATGTCATTGATAATTGTATAATTATAATTTTGTATGTAAATAATTGTCATATATGTCATTAAAAATCATTTGCATTCCATAATTATTTAACGCGCCATTGCGTTTGTTAAACATAGTATAGTCATAACATAGATTTCTATTGCTATCCACCACATAAGCATGTTTATGAATTAATAAATCCAAGTAAAGCAAATTATTAAATGTTTCCACTCTGGAGTTGTATAAATTGGTATAGCTTGAACACTTATATGTTGGGGTACATATAATTATATTCGTATGTTTAATTTTTAGTAATACCTCTCTCATATGTACAATAATGTCTAAGTAAATGTTTGTCACTTTAAAATCTTCTTTGCCCAGTAATATTATGCAATAGTCCTCCATTGAAAACCCCTGCAGTTTTTCTTGAAGTCCTTGTAGTAGCAGCTGCGTATTGCCGCGAGATACAATGTAGTGACATATATCCGCTCCCATCAGTGTATTTCTTGCAATACTAAGAATTTCGTTCTTGTTATTTGTGCTCAAAATACATATTTTGCTTTTTCTAATGGAGTTTTTTGGTATTTCCTCCCTACTTTTACTCTGTTCATATGGTGTCTCGGAAACTGATGACTCTGTACACAAAATATCTGTTTGAGTTTGCTTATTGCATGATTGTTGCGCTCTTTTGTGCTGTTTGTTATTCGAACGTTTAAATTTCACTGGACTAGTAGATACTTTCTCTAGCAGTTCATTTTTCTTTGATAACTCGTCATTTAATTTCTTGAGTTTGGTGTTATCTAAAGTTAAGTTTTCTATCTCCACATGAGAGCTCTGTAGTTGCATCGTAAGGTTCTTTACTTGCTCCTTTATCTGAACGAGCTCATTATCCTCATCATCAGACACTCCTGGAAAGCTAGAAGCAGTGTCATGTATTTCTTGAACGGATGCGGTTTCATCTTCACTAAGACTTGTTGTCTTCTTTCGACGAAAAGTAATATTTTCAAAGAAACTCATTTTGTAATACTTTATTGTTTAAATAATTGATTAGAAATTTTATATTGCTATTAATTACTGCTATTGTTCTTACTCGATTGATCTTACACCAATTTCAAGGTATAACATGTACTTCAATTCAAAAAGCGGAAATTCATATGGGTAGGATTCGTTCAACGCCAGTACCTGCATACACCGCTACGCCACATTAGCATTCACTAAAAAGTATCAAATGGTCAACCTTATTAATAGTGTTGTATATATTTGTCATTTGAGCGAGAATGTCATCCACAGGAACATTTAAAATTAATGTCACAGTGAGTCGATTATGGTGCGAATATCTTATCGATTAAATCTTCATGTCAGTATTTCGTTGAGAATGTCATTCAAGTATATTATATAGTATTTCAATTGTCAACTGTCAAGTAGCAAAAGTCTGTTACATTCATTCAGCGTCAAGGAGTCTCATTCGATCTGTCAAAATCAGTTGTTTATGTTCTTGTCCGTTGTGTCTATGTGTGTTTACGAATAATATTCAAAAACAGCTGATATACAGCTGATTATCGATGTGCGAGTGCTTTTTTGAAAGTGGAAAGAATCGTGTAGCAAAGAATCTTAGATGTAAATAACTCACATTTCCAATAAGGTATTGTTCCACACTTTTCTCCACTTTGTTTGTATGTTATGTTATCAATGTTCTCAAACTTTTTAGTAATTATTTCACGTGTTTTATATTTTTGCAAGATAAATAACTGACACTAATCTCTCTTAACTTGTTTACTTGCCCAGTGTTGCCAGGACCTTTTTTTGTACAGTTAAACTCAAAACAACATCACACAAAATGTTGTCTCGTGTGGGGATTGAACCCACAATTCTCGGCGCAGTATCAAGCAGTGAGACGGCTGCTGAAAACACTACGCCGACCGTGCACTAGACAACGATATAAGTATCATAATTATTAAAGATTTCACAAGTCAGTATCTTACAATTTCATCATCATCATCAGCCCTTTATACCGTCCCACTGCTGGGCATAGGCCTCTTCTCACTATGACAAGGGTAAGGCCATAGTCCACCACGCTGGCCAAGTGCGGGTTGGCAGACTTCACATGTCTTTCGCGAACGTTATGGAGAACTTTCAGACATGCAGGTTTCCTCACGATGTTTTCCTTCACCGATTAGCAAGCGATAATTAACAATTAAATACGCACTTAACTCCGAAAAGTCATTGGTGCGTGCAGTGGATTCGAACCCGAGACCCTCTGCGTAGCAGTCTGTCGGTCTCTCCACTCAGCTATCGCTGCTTGTGCTCTTACAATTTATTTGAATTAAATAGTTGCATATAGCGTGCCGTTGTGTGTCCTTCCGTAGAAGACAAGTGTCACTGCCCCATTTTCTTCCTTGGGTATCGTAGGAGGCGACGAAGGAAATACTGCTATTGTGACGCAAATTAGGAGAGATCTTCCAGAAGTGGACTGCAAAATGCTGTTTGATGTAAAGTGGGCAGAATTTGCTTAAAATAGCATAGTTAAAGTGTTCCTGAGTTTTCCAATTCTCAGTAGCAACGGCAATAGGCTTGCCCCCTATTACGTAAGACCTAAAATTCATAAGACGGAATATGTAATATGGGTATAATATTAGACCCCTGCCTACCCCATTGGAGAAACAGCCGTGACTATATAAAAAAATAGCATAATTCATCTAAAAGCGGTCAATGGGGCAACTGAATGAGGTAGATCTTCTAAAGGCCGAGTCCCTGATAAACCCTTAGTTTAGTGTTTATCTGGGTCTTGTTTCTAGACAATAGTTGGGCTTAGTTAATAGTTTATACCTACAATAGGCACTGTTTTGTTCAGATGTGTTTGTAATAGGACAACAAAGCCTTTGTATAGCTGGATGAGAACAATTAGGTAGAACCTAATAATAAATTGTTAGAGAGAGATTGTTAGTAGAATCGGAGTCTCGTCAAATGTTAGTTGTTTAATTATTTTGTGAAGATGCGATATTGTGCATGATATGTTTCACCATTTCAAGGAAAAATGGTAATCATCAATTTGGCGTTCTCCGTCTGCATTATGGAGCTTTGTGCTTAATTTTGAATCAGATTTATCACTTAGCTCGGTTCATTATGACGTTTTACAACTATGTAGTACCTATCTACCACCTGCCTTCCTACTTCTTTATCACCTGTGTAGACAGTTTCAGATAACGAATTTTGATACTCTTGAAGTTCAGGAGAAAGGTAAACTGTCTTGGAACCCACAATAAATGTAATCTTCAAAAAGTAAATCACTTTGAAGCCTACAACGATTTTAATCATCTAGAACTTAGCAGAGTTGGTATATAAATCAGTAGGATATAGCAAAATAATATATTAAATTCAAAGGACATATAATTTTCGTTAACATAGAATCAAACCGGAGCCTCGAATTCCCAATTTATCGATGAAAGGCGATATTTGCACCTTTGACCCAAAAGGATTGCCTTACTTAGACCCAATTTATTGAGCCGATATCCGCGTTACAAGACAAAATGGGGTCCTATTTGGGACGTCTATCAAATAGCAGCAAAATGCTTATGAAAAGACTAATGGGGTGGTACGCAAGAGGCTTTCGAGTTCGAATCCATAGCTCATTAGTAATTCATATCGAAAAGCCATTCGCGTTTTTTCGAAATGATGAACTTATTATAAACGTGTTTTGTTTATTTCAAATGAAATTAATCCAAGGATGCTAAGTTATTAGACTTAAATAAAGAATATTATGGAAATTATAGTATGGAAATATTGATACACTCAGCTACTCGACTTTGAAAATTACTGAGCGATGAATGACATAGGGACTGAACTGTTCGACGAACGGTCATGCGATAATACAATCTATTGTTACGGTGGTCAGACTAACAAAGTATATAAATAGTAATAAGAGCCGGAGTATGTGGTGTTTCCACTAAAAACCACCTCGACTTCCGCCATGTACCCGTGTGTTGGAGGGTGGGGCATCACCAAAGCAGTCGTCGCCACCCTCCGACGGGTATTGGCCCGCCAGATGGTCAGGCGGGCCCCGAACAAAACACCTTTGGCGACGGATTAAGGTGTTGGACTCCGCCGCCAAA